>CM077346.1:13041088-14241088 GCA_039655645.1 Ammopiptanthus mongolicus | reverse complement strand
TTAACCAGTAAACTATGCTGACTGGACACGGACTTGATAAATACAAATCCATTTATTTTGCGGACTATTTCGGCCTGATCCGTCTAATTGAGGAACAATACGAACCGGATCGGACTGGATCGGTCCGTATACCCAACTCTAACCAAGACAAAGATATTATTTAAATTGTAAGAATTTTATGAAATTTGGTTGTATAAATCTTTTTATCATTCCTTATCCTGAAATTGATGTTGAAAAATCCTCTCTCGGTATAAAGTGCGTTTTGTAATGCAAATTTACCTTTTAGTAAAAAAAAATGTTTATATATTAATTTTTTCATTTGAAAAAAAATGATTTTTATCATTTTTTTTAATTAAAAACAGGTAAGGCCCAAGGGACAATTAAGGGTATTCAATTATTCATGAGTTGTTTTGGTTCAAATTTACATAATAAATTTGAATAAATTAAAATTAATTGATTCGGTTCGATTCAGAAGTTTTTTTTTCTTCAGAAAATTCAACAAATCGGTTCGATTCGGTTCGGTTTAGAATCGAAAAATATTAAAATATTGATATATATATAAATTAAAATATAGTATATATTAAAATATATATATCCATATAAATATTAAAGCATAGTAATTGATTTTATTCGGCTTCAAAATTTTTGAACCAGAAAAACGAATTCATAATTATCAGATATGGTTTGGTTCGAACCCGATCACAAAAAAACATGAACAAATTTAGTTAATTCGATTTATATTTTTGAATTTCATCTAGTTGATGTAAATCAATAAACACCATACAACCGCCAAAAGTCTTAATGGGCTTATGGGCCAATGGCCTTTGACTTCCCACTTGGCATTTGCCATTTTCTTTGGGGCTTTAATTTTTATACCTCCATTTCTAATTTTATATTCTCTTTAACCCACCAAAATTATCAACTCACCCTCCATCTCTCAATCCCCCCTCTAGCCATCACTCTCCGTCCTCTTTCTCTTCTCTCGCTTCTCTCTCCCTCTCTTCACTCTCAATCCTCCTTCTCTTTCATTCTTGTAGTTTGTTTTTTTAATTCAGATTTGTACTGTTTATACTTCTCACTCTTTTCACATCCAATGGTGACTCTTTCTTTCTTTAAAAAAACCTCCTGAATCTGACCTTAAGATGATGAGCACAAATCCATGTGAATATCCAACATGTCGAACCCAATTCACAAGAGCATCTCGATCAGAAAAGATCTGCAATTTTTATTAAAACGTTAACTACACTAATTTGTACTAAAATATACATTTGTCTTACAAATTAAATATTAGTTTACCTTTTTAGTCAAAAAGACATTGCTATAATCCACAAATTCTTTTTCATTGTCAACTATGTCAAGATCATCCGTTGGGTCAACATCTGGCATGTCCTTATCATGTGATATATCATAAGCCCACTCATCTGCAGCATCCATAGTAAAAACTATGATATATACAAGACAAGTGTATTAAAATGTGGTTACTAGGCACCAAAACCAATTACCGTACAATAATATACGGTAGTGTAAACAAATTACCTTACGTGTAAATCTATACGGTAGTTGCTCCATATAAATATGCTACCGTATACAATCATACGGTAGTTTATTTATTTAAACAAAGCTACGGTATAGTTGTATACGGTGATTTATTTATGAGCATCAACTATCGTATTATTTCATATGGTTATCTATTAATATAACTTTATACAATCGTATGATCATATACGGTTGTTTGTTTACTTAAACTATCATATGGATATATATTGTAGTGTAATAAACAATCTTCCGTGTAATTATATACGATAGCTTAAGCTTTTTAATAAACTACCTTATTTGACTATGTGGTAGTCTATTTATTAAAACAAACTACCTTATATTTCTCTACGATTATTTCTTTGCTTAAATTATCGTATATAATCATACAGGAAAACGCGATCGGGAGAAAAAAATTACAGCAAATAATGTTATCTTCAATAGATTGTAATGGATATTAAGATATTATTTTTCTTTACTGAGTGAGCTGGGTGAAGGATTTAAGTGGGATAGAAAGTGAGGTAATAAAGTTAAAGTGAGATATGTGAAAAAGAGTGGGGTAGAGATAACGAGAGAGAGTTGAGTGAGGATAAAAGCAGGAAAGGTAGTTTTAGATTTTTAAATATAGGGATACCAAAATTAATTTGGGGTATGAAAATTAAAGGTTTTTTCTTTGTATCCCGTGACTGATATATATTAGGCGAGTGGGTCGGGTGGGGTCGGGTTGTGTATTTGTATCAGCACGTGAGTTGTAGAGAAGGCATATTGTGGCACCAAATTCAATGCCATGGAAGGAAATCAAATCAGACGTATGTATGATTTCCTTCTGCTGGAGACAAGTGGGGGAATCAAATATCTAATTTGGTCCTTAAAATTTTAGGATTGTATTAATTTAATTTTTTTATATTATTAATATTATAAAATAATCATTAAAATTATAAAATGTAACAAATATATTCCTGATATTATTCACTTAGTTTCAAATGCATTCTTGACATTATCAACTTAATGTCATTATAGTTCATGCAAATATCAACGGAGGGACGAATCTGATTAACTTTCTGCAATTTCAGGGATCATTTTAGAATATTGATAATATAAAAAATTAAGTTGATATAATCTTACAATTTCAGAGACCAAATAAAATATTTACTCAGCAGAGAATAAGAGTCACATGCCTGATCTCTTTTGTATTCTTTTATCCCTATTTTTATTATTTTATTAATATATATTTTAGGATTTTCATTAAATAAATAATAAATTAAAACAGCCATCACCGACAGTCCACTACACTTTTTCAGACACATATTTCACGTGCCTTTCTTATACAAAAGAGAAATATTCTTTGTATGTTAAAATAATTATATGATATTATATATGTTTACATTTTATTTGTTTATATAAGAAATAAAAGAGAGTATGTATGTCTCTTAAAGTATATATTTTAATTTTATTACCTACAGAAATTAATATAAACATAATATATAATATTATGTAAATGTTGTTAGTTATTACCCTATATAAAAACAACATTTACACGTTAAATTTTGTATATTATTATTTTTATATTTTAGTTATTATTCAAAAGTTATGTAAAAATGATATGAATTTTAAAATATGCAAATATGATTACTATTATACCACAACTCCACGATAACTGACATTAGAATTGCAATATTCACATATTTTATTCAACTTTTGCTATTGCAATGGTTCATGTAAATATATCTTAGATGAAATATGTATTTTCCTCCTTCAATTTTATTGATTTTTCAACTTCGTCTTTTTTTTTTTTCTTTCTATATCCATCTTATAACCTTTAAACATTAGATAAATTCATCCTAATCATTAACTTTATGGTAACTCCGCCAATTAGCATCATACATATAAAATTGGTATGTTGGCAGTATGAATTGTAATTTTTTTGGAACCTCACATCCTTGCAAAATTACCTAACGAAAATCAATAAAATAACACTAGTGTATCATGGTCTTGTTGATGATATACCTAGTATATTTGAGTACTCTTGAAATTCCAAATCTGTGTACCTAGTATTTAATTACTCTGGAGATCCCAATTCTGAAATAGAAACCCATCTTCATCCTCGTTACGTTAAACTGAAGCCAAAAACACTTCAAAAAAGGATCACCATTACAACAACTAAACCTCATCACCGGTCAGTTGACATCATCCAAGTTAATACCACCATCACCACATCCGGTCACCCTTAGTGCTCCACCACCAATAACCCCGTCAATCACCATCGCGTGATCCTTTGTTGAGGTTGAGAGTTCTCTACTTGAAGATGATGATGTGTGAATGAAGATGGGTAAATAGAGAAGGAAATGATACCAAAAAAAAAAAAAATTACATTTTTTACTTTCACGGTCCTACCGACGGAGAGTTATTACAGAGTTAACGATTAGGACTAACTTGTCTAAAGTTGAAAACTTAAAAAACAAATATAAAACAGAAGTCAGAGAATAAAGTTGAAAAAATCAACAAAGACTATAAAAACTCGTATTTAATATGGTGGTTAGTATATTTAATTAAAGGGTGTTGTTATAGTATCTTTAAAAAGTAAAGGGTTTGGATGCCTTCTATCCAACCAGAATATGTCATCTCAATTAATTGAGTCATGTCAATATTACATGAAGTTAAGTTCTTACTATCTGATTGGATCGTATAGACAAGGATATGATATCTTGGATACCATAGAATCTTGCATAATTAAATCAAGTGTAACATATTGTGGCCAGGATCGCAATAAAACAGTGAATAAATACATATTTTAAGAAAAAGAAATGGATTTGTTTATAAAAAAATGTTTGTTTATTTTAAATTCTTTTTTAAAGAATTATGTTTCAAAATCATAATCGACAAAAATTCATTTCACATAACTTTTCAAAAAAAAAAATATCTTACAATTCATTTTTTTTTACTTTTGTTAAAAATACTTTCAACCAAATATATGATGACAATACTTTAATGAAAAAAGTTAATACTGTAGAGTTGCCCCAACCTATATAAGGTCTGATGATCTTCCGCAGAAGAATCGAAAACAAATTATGCAATGCTGGCGTGATGGGAAGCTACTGATAACCAAGCGTTAGACAGCAGTGAATGCTAAAAAAGGGCTGCCTATTCTCACAAGTAAAAACTGGCCGGTTCGCACTCATCTCACACAAAATTGCAATTTTGGCATTGATTGCAGTGCTTCAAAAGGCCCCATATGCTACTTCACTCATAGCATTACATCACAGTAATAATTTAACCTCTGTTCCCACCTTCCACCCTTTCAGAAAATCAATATTCTATAAGAAATCATTAATGCGATTAGATTGATGGTAATGATAACCACTGCGTTTGGTAATCTGAACTCTGAAGTATGAAGTGTCAATCCCACTCGGTTTTCTGAGCTAGAAAATTTTGTAAACAATTGTCATGACTGGATAAAAGAATATTGTAGTATAATATGCAAAGAAATTATTTGTAAGATACTAGTACTGTTTTTGTTAATAACACAATAAATTTGTTACTATTATTCTATAAAGTAAATCATCATCTTGATTCCTAAAAATATCAGATATTATCAATTCAATTCCTAAAAGCAAATAAATTATAAAAAAATTTTATAATATTAATTTCGTTAATCAAATTAGTCCTTATTATCACTTCACTTAAGGATCAACTTGACTAATAAAATTGATATTAAAAGATTAACTTGATTAACAAAATTAAAATTAAAGAATTTTTTTATAATTTAATTATTTTTAGTAACCCAACTAATACTATTTTATACATTTAGAAATCAAATAGATGGTTTACTATATTCTATATAACACATACTTTGGTTTTTATTTTCAAGTCTTTTTTTCTTATATTTTACCAAAACCATCTGAAATCCTGTCAAAGTGTTTGCCTAAAAGTGCTGAACGCTGGATAACTATACCGTGTTCATTTGGGATGTATTTTTGAAATACGTATATATAAAGAAGATAAAAAATAAATAAGAGCATTATAAGAAATTTATCTTTTAATAATAGATAAAATTTGTCATTATATATTTTAAATCTGTAGGTATATGTAAAACTTACATTCACCTGCGGCCGTTCCAACCGTCCATTATGAGTGACGAATAGTAACGGGAAATGACTGTCACCATAAGCTTTACCTACGATCCACATATATTTATGTACAGTTGTATTAAATTTTACCTACGGTCTATCTACCTTTATCGACGGTTTGACTGACACTAATACCTATACCTACGGTTTTATCGTCTGTCACTAAAAGTGTCTGTAAATATATGACAAATTTGTTGTAATGGAGATAAAGATAAACACATATAGTGTCAAATACGATATCTAAATTTTGATGTTTAAATAATATAGCTCAATATATTAGGATCTTACTAACAAATATAGTGATAAAAGTATACATTTTAGAGTCATACTAATAAGTTTCATAAAGATATTAATAAAGAAATAAAAAAACAAATTTTTATTAGAAAATTAAATATATTATTTTTTCAAATATTAAATATATTATTTTCTAAAACAATGACAGTGTCATGAAGTAAGGATACTCATTGGTATTTTCCTTATTTTTAAACTTTCAAAATATTGAATACTCTACTTTTCAAAATAAATAAGTTAGCTGATAGCGGATAATTTATAACGGATAGCGGATGAGATAGCAGATAATGAATAAGCTAGCTTGTTTTGTATAAAAGTATTTGATAAAATTAACGATTGAATTAACTAAAAAATATAAAATAATATAAAAATATGTCTTCATTAATGATTTTTATATTAAAAAAATAAAAATAAAAATAGGATCAAATTAAAATAATAAGAATATAAATAAAAAAATAAAATATTATAAATTATAAACTCAAACAATATATCAAATCATGTCCGAAAAAAAAATACATCACTTTGGAGACTTTTACAACTGCGCAAAAACTTTTGCATTCGCTGTAATAGTAACGTGTTTACTATACTTTCCGGATTTGCAGACCGTACAATTATTGTACAATACGGCCGAAACAAATGCACGCAAAGTAATTTTAACGGGCAAGTTATAAAAATAAAAATAGTTTTAAAAACTGCAGATCGTCTAGATTTGATCAATGATTTAAGAATTGAATGGGACCGGTGGCCGGTTCAAACCGAAAAATGGTTGTACTAAAAGTTTAAAAATCCGTTTAATTTGTATTGAGATACAAGCAAAATAATATTGGATAAATATTTAAGTTATAACATAATTTTTTATCCCGTATATTATTTAATGGATAATAAATAATACAAATAAAATAATATAAAATTTATTTAAATATTCTTTATAATATATATATATATATATATATATATATATATATATATATATATATATATATGAGGAGGGTTCAAGTTACTTGAGTAACTTTAAGAGAGTTACTCTCAATTTCATACATTTATTTATTCTAATCCAATGGATCTATATTAATTCATTAAAGAAGCCACATGACCTTTGTTGGATTAGAATAAATAAATGTATGAGATTGAGAGTAACTCTCTTAAAGTTACTCTTGGAGTAACTTGATCCCTCCTATATATATATATATATATATATATATATATATATATATATATATATATATAAAAGAGAAAAAGAGAGCAAATGTAATAAATAAGTATGCATAATTTTGTCTTTATGAGTAGTATGTTTATGGGACAAAAAGTTGTCTCATGATTTGATAAGGTACAAAATTTTGGATTTTTGTCCAGTCTCTCACCTTTTTTTTTGTCCAATCCCATGTTCACTTTATAAATCAAATATGGAACAATTATTTTTTATGTTACTCAATCCTTTACTTTTTTGCAAATCAAACGCACCTAATTGAGGCATTAGAACCGAAAGTCATAAAAACCATCAAAAAATTGCTGCAACTGGATCAAATCAAGATAAACCGCTGAACCATCAACAGTTTCCGTAAATCGGACATGTCACCCATTTAAAAATAATGAACTTAATTAATGTTGGGAAATCAATTCAAGAGGTGGAGGCATGTATCTTGACTGCCGGAGAACTCGACTATCATGAAGTGAAGCTACTTGGAAATGAGAGTGTCTTTCATCCTCACATCAATTTTTGGAGGACCGGTCCACATGTAGTTTGAGCTGTTGATATATTATTAAAAAATGGAACAGATTAGATAAAAACTTGGCAACAAGAAGAATAGGTAATTTTACACTTGCCACTATTCACGTCCCCTAATGTAGTAGGGACGACGGAAATCGGAAACCCATTCATTATCGACACCCCCACCCCTATCCCTTGCCGCCATTGCTGTTGACTCCAACAACTTCTTCCATCTTTCTTCCTTTCTGGACAGAAGCAAGGAGGCGGAATAGTGACACGACATCGCGAATATGGTCGGAGTGCGAAGATCTCCTAGTGGAAGCTGGATTGTGGATCTGGTTGGCGTCGTCGTGGAAGCTAACGAGGCATAAAGCTATTGTCTTTTGTAGTTGTCGCGACCGTCCCGTCCGGGCGCCGCGAAAAAAAGAGAGGGGGTTAAAAGAAAAAAAAAAAGAGGAGTCGCCACCAAAAATTTTTATTTGGGAAAACTTTGGAAAACCCAATTATTTAAGGAAAACTGGTCCTAAAAAAACAAGACAGAGATTTGAGTTCGGGAGTCGGTTATGAGTAGGGAAGGTGTTAGCACCCTACGTCACCCGTTCTAAGAACGGTACCCCAAGTTAATTGTGCAAAATTTTTAATAACCTTTAAAAATATTATTTTACCCCATTTTAAAACAAAAAAGGAAATAAACACAAAAGGAAGAAAAATAAAATTTTGGCTTGACAGAATGATTATTCTGCTCCTACGTATTCCCCGGTGCGATAGGAAACTCAAAGCCACGTAGTTCTTAATAGAAAAAGTTTGATTGGTTGGTTGATTTTAATTTTTGGGAAAAAGATTTGATTTCGAAAAAGGATTTTTATTTCAAAACTGGTTCGCTTTTGCACAAGGTTAAAGATAGCAGTGCTATACGATAAACCTTTACAATTCTTATAACACTTGAGGATGGGAGACCATACATCAACGTCATAAATTGTCGCGCGAATTTTAAAAGTATTTTACTTAAAGAAGAATTCACTCTTGTACGGGGTTAAAGATAGTAAAACTATACGATAAACCCTTACAATCCATGCGACACTTGAGGATGAAACATTCATACATCAACGTCGTAGATTGTTGCGCGAATTTCTTTGAAAGCCATCATTATATTTTTTATAAAGATTTTTCTCCTTTTTTTTTTATTTTAAAACCAGAGTCTGACACACACAAAAAGTATGAGCTTGGCCCGAAAGAAAAAAAGAAATCAGAAAAAAAAAAAAAAACAACCTAAACTAATCCTTCTTACAAAGCCCAACCCAATATTAAACACCCTCATTCATAGTTGCTCCTTTTTTCCCTACTAAAAAAAAAAAAAAAAATTGACACATTAAACAAAAAAAGAGATAAAAGGGATAAATATGAAGGAAGGCTTCAGCCTTCTCCTTCTCCTTCCTTTACGTTACCAGCGAAGAAGAGTGGGGGAGGGGGGTTGCAGCAGCAGTGTCCCGGCGGCAGCGGCGATGTGGGGGAGGCCGACCACGGTGGAGACCGGCCACGACGCGGCCGTGCTGGCGCCTGAAGAGCGGCTCGCAGCTGAGGGACGGTCCAGCTACCGGCGCGCGTCGGCGGTGCTCGCGGGCGGCCGAAGGACTCACGGCGGTGAACGGCTGGGTCGCGCGGACGCGGTGGTTCTACGACGGCTGGGCTGGGCGCTGCTGTGCTTGGTGCGGTGAACAGAGTTTCTGACCGCGGCGGTTCCCAGACGAGGCGCGGCTGTGCTCGCGGTGGATCTGCAACGAGGAGCAGCGTCTCCTGCGGCGGCGCGACCGAGCAGTAGGCGGCGTTCGCGACTGTTGTTGGCTGCTAAAAGGAGGGTCACGGTTCTGCTGGGTAACAAGCGGGGTTGTGGTGTTTCCTCTTTATTTTGTTGTCTGGAACTTTGTTTTGAGGAAAAGGAAGCTGGTGATGAAGGAAGGAAGCAAAGATGCAGGAACGAAAATGGGGGAAGATGAGTGAAAAAAGGAAAGGAGATGAACGTTGGCTTTCTTTTTTTCTTTTTTTTTTTCTTTTTTTTTCTTTTCTGATGTGTTATGTTTCTATCTCTGATGTTCCTCACTCCATTTTCCTCCCTGCTGCCCCAGAAGAAAATCCCCCCCTTTGCTCTCTGTGATATGCTGAATTTATAGACAAAAGCAAATGAGAATGATTCCAAAAAATTCTGTTAGCTTGCTGAGAAGATGTATAATGCAGATCAGCCTTGTTCCCTGTCCTTGGGGATGCAGCAGCAGTGTATCTGCCATTGTTGTTGTTGCTTAGGAGAATAAGGGGATAAAGTGAAAGAAAACAAAAGGGAGAGAAAGAAAGGGGGAGGGAAGACTTCCAGAAGGAGAAAACTCATGTCCCTCCCCTTTGAAATTTATTTTCGTTTTTCTTTTTCTTTTTTTTTTTTTTTTTGAACAAGAAAAGGGCTTTTAAGTAGGTTAAACAAAAAATGGGATTATGGGCCAAAGCCCACTTAATTTTTCTTTCCTTTTCTGATCACCTAATCAAAAGATTAATTAACCCGGACAAAATTGGGTGTTCACAGTAGTGATACTGGTTTTGGTTGAGAAGTGAAGCGTGAGAATCTTGTGGGTATTTGGATTTTGTTTAGATTTGAATGGATGTTGGTTGGTGATATTCGCAGTGGAAAGAAAGAGACGAAAAGGCTTGTTTTGTAGTCTATGTGCTCAATGTGTTATCTAGGACGAAGAAGATTCAATCAATTTGTTCGTCTCACTTTCTAATTTTGTCCTCATACCCGTTGATTTACCATCGGATGCTTCTAGCATTGAGTTCATACCTATAAGTTTCTGTTTATGTAGTTTAATTTTGATGACTAATTGGTAATCGATTACAAATAAAGTTTGGTAATCAAGTACAAATAAAGTTTCTGTTAAGAGAACAATTTATTTTGGTGTAATCGATTACAATTGTAATAAAGTTTCTTTTTTAAGTAATCGATTGCAATTTTGATTTGTTACAATTCAATCGATTACAATCCAATTGGGTTCTCCTAAAAAGTAATCGATTACAATTTTCAAGAGAATCGATTATGTGGTGTAATTTTTTTTTCAAAATAAAATATTCTGACTGGTTTTATTTGACCGGACAATCGGTAAAAAAATAGGAGGATGCATCCTCCAACGCTTGAGTTGGAGGATGTTAGAATCGCCCCTTGGAAATGTGAGATTAATACTCATTCATGAATAGAAGCTACTTTCTTCTCCTATAAATAGCAATGCTTGTGAAGAGTTGAAGTATCCCCAGCCTAATTGGGTGATCATGTGGAGAGTTGAGGTATCCCCAACTAAGTCCTAAAGAGAGAGGGTGTGGGTGATCATTTGTTGTGTGAGATGTGAGTGTTATCATTCTTTGTAACTCTTGAGTGAAAGTTGTGATGCCTGAGGCTGACGAGGGCGAGGAGTGATCGCCAGTGCATAAGGCACGGACAAGTAGCGGTTCTTGACAGGTTTCTAGGCAAAGAGACACATGAATGAACCGAATTCAAAACCGAATCAGAGGGATCATGAGACTATGCAGGTATGAGACTGTATAGTTAAGGATGTCTTAAAGGAATTGATTAGTACTACTTATACCAACAAGATGTATCTTCTTTTCAGTAGCCCAGAACATAAGAACTTCATAGTTAAGCGTGCCTGACTTGGAGTAATTGTGGGATGAGTGACCTTCTGGGAAGTTTCCTAGAAAGCATGTGAGTGAGGACAAAGTGCGCTGAAAAAACTTGTGTTGGTTTGTAGGGACAGTCGGCAATTCAGAAAGTAGTCGGGACGTTACAAGAGTATCATATGGTGATACACAAATTGGGGTGGGTTATAAATTCTTGTAATCTTATTTGTAATAGTAAATACAATTGTTGAGGTGTTTCCATGGACATAGGCAAGAGATGTCGAACTAAGTTAATTCTTGTGTTTTTCTACCATTCTCTTTGTGGTGTGTTCGTGTGTGTTCCATTAAAGATCCTTGAACATGTGGGTAAATCGGTTGACGTGTGCCGTTTTTCCCCCAACAATTAAAACATATAAAAACAAATGATGTAATTAATGGAATTAAAATATATAAAAAAACTATACTTACGAAACGATTGGGCTCTTTAGGAGGATAGTAATAATTGAATTGAAGAGAATGTCATATATTCAAAAAGTTAAGACTCAAATTTAAAATTTAATATATAATAGTTGATAGCGATATTTTAATTTTAGAAAACAATTAATTTTTTAAAAGCTCTCTAATAAAGTATTTTAAATACAAAATAAACCAATATAAACCTATACATAATCGATCATATATATCATTGAATTTAATGGGCTAATAGGTTTTGAATTTGATAATTTATAATTACATTTTATTTGATCAATTTTTATACACTTCTACTCTTATCTACTCTTATTCTACTAAATCAGTATACCGTCTGCAAAATGATGTACATTAAAGTGACCTGCAGAACTGCGTTAAACATAGGATTTGTATCTTTCTGTTATGTTTTCTATTATGTTAAAAAAAAATTGAATTAATCTCATAAATAAATAAAAGTAAATTTACTTTTACTTTTAGCGCGAGGATGGAACTCCTTAAACATTATCCCATCCTACAGGCCACAGCACTGAGACCACAGTGGGTGCCCACTGGAGCTCGATGAAAGTGAATGGACAGCATGGGCCAGCTGCCACGGTAAGGGCACATTTTATATTGGATTATTATTATTATTATTATTAGCGTTATGAAATCCCTCCTGGCAGATGATGTGGCACAGTCCTCGATGATGTGTACGATGGGATAGAGAGATCAAGCTTGTTTCACAAGCCAGCCAGTTGTAGTTGTGATTGAAATTGAAACTTTTTGGCTATAAAACCCAATATACCAATGGGACTCTGCATTGCAGTGAGCACTCCACACTACACTAGAGTGATTGAGAGTAGAAGTTTCACTCTGCTCACTGCTTCTCACTGTCTCTGCCCCCCTTTGTCTTCTTACAATATCCATCTAGCTCCTTCTTAGTTTCTGCACTGCTGCAACTGATACAAATGTCCGGGTTCTTGGGATTGTTTGTGTGTCTTGTGTTGGTGGGGGTGACTGTGGCTGCTTCTCCCAAGTTTGATCAACTTTTCCAGCCAAGATGGGCTTTGGACCATGTCATTTATGAAGGAGACCTCCTCAAACTCAAACTTGATAATCATTCCGGTAAACAACTATCATTTTCTTATTTCTACAATCTTCAAATTAACCTCAAGGTTAATTCCACCCTTCTACACGTGTGCCTCTAAACTCTGAGCTTTGCTTATGTTCTTAGCTCAAGATTTAGTCTAGTCCTTCGGGCTCTGATATTTTATACTCGTTTTTGCCTCTAGATTGATTCTCTGCAGACAATATACTTTGTGTTGATCACTTTCTTTAAAGTAAGTTTGATAGTATAGTGAGTAAGTAGTATAGTATATCTATTTTTAATTAGTTAAAGTATATTTAAATCTTAATTTATTTTAATTAATTAATTAAGGATCAATATATCTTTATTTTTTTTTATTTTACACTCAAGTTCAACTATAATTTTTTTCGTATAATATAAGGGTGCTCTGCTATTGTAAATTTGTTTTCCTTAATGTTATTTACGGCCATCAATTAATAATGGCTTGGATGGACATTATCAGGTGCTGGATTTGGATCCAAAAGCAAGTATATGTTTGGGAAAGTGACCATCCAGCTTAAGCTTGTGGAAGGTGACTCTGCTGGAACCGTTACAGCCTTCTATGTAAGTGAAAAATGAATACCACTCACTATTATGTTTATATGGAGATTACTATTCGACTCATTATTAGTCAACAATACTTTTATTTTGGTGAAAAGTAAACAATACTTTACACTACATGCTATTCAGTTCAATGCATCTAACATTAAGTGTTAAGAAATTTTTTACTAAAGGGAAGCTACCGACTACTACCTTTAACCCCGTGAATGACTTCACATCCAATTAATATTTGCATTTATTACTTGGGTCCTATAATAATTTTACAATCCAGGAACCACAGGAGTAGTACTTACTTGAATTTAATTGGGTGGCCTTCATTTTCATTATGTTCTCATCAACCTATTCCTAGTAGTGCTAGGGGATTCATATTGTTATTGATTATTGAATTGACTTTTATCTGTTTCTATTATTTTGGAATCTAGTAAATGAGTCTGACGTTGGTTCACCAATTTGTGGGATGTAGATGTCATCGGACGGCTCAAATCATAACGAGTTTGATTTTGAGTTCTTGGGCAACACCACAGGGGAGCCTTACTCTGTACAGACCAACCTGTATGTGAATGGAGTGGGCAACAGGGAGCAGAGACTTGACCTCTGGTTCGACCCCACTAAGGACTTCCACTCCTACTCCATCTTTTGGAATCAACGTCAAGTTGTGTAAGCACCCATTCTCCTTGTTAATTAACATATATATATATATATATATATATATATATATATATATATATATATATATAGGGGTGTTCGCGGATTGGATTGGATCGGTTTTGAGCCAAAAAACCATCCGATCCAAAGATGAAAACAACTTGCGGTTTGGATTGGATCGGTTTGCTTACTTAAAAAAATCCGATCCGATCCAATCCAATTAAATGCGGTTTGGATTGGATTGGATAATTCGGTTTTTACCGATACATCGTTACATAGTTATATTAAGTCGAAAACCAACATTAAACCTATATATACTAGAATTAATGTAGTTCTAGTTCCTAAGTATATGCATAAAATCTTCTAGTAAATGAATAACTATTGATTCCTAGGTACATGAATAACTATACACATTCCAATACATCTAGTATTTGACAATTCCAACAAAAATATTAAAGAGAATGAGAGTGTTCGTTCATAAAAGTATAAAAAACAATGCTTAAGTATGAGTAGTCCTATAATTTAAAAAATAATAGTATATGTATATAGTAGGTCGGTTTGGATTGGATTGGATTGGTTTTCACTAGGGGATCCGAAATCCGATCCAATCCAATGAAAAAAAAGCGGTTTTTTCGGTTTTCGATTTTTCGGTTTTCGGTTTTCGGTTTTTCGGTTCGGTTTTTGCGGTTTGAATTGGGTTGGATCGGTTGATGAACACCCCTAATATATATATATATATATATATATATATATATATATATATTGCATAAAACTAATAAAGTAAAAGCATCTTTGCATTTAACTTTTGAGTTATATAAAAATAACACTAGTGAAGTTAAATAACTAAAATAAAAGAAATAAAAAATTGGAATCTGCTACCATGGGTCTGAAAAGCTGTAAACAAAACATGAAATTGGCCTGCTTTTACCAGTGGTGGTTGAGCTATCATTGGCTTGGTGTCATCGTGTCCCCGTTGGGTCACACAAAAAAAAACCCATCGAAAAGAAGATGGAATCTTTGGATAATATATGCCAATACTCCTAAAGGTTTTTGCATATAATTACATAAGTACAGACATAGGTCTATTTTTTCTGGCAATTGTTTTGAACATATTGGCAATCTAGCATGCGCATCATATTTTTTAATAATGGTACTTGTAAGACTATTTATTCATCCTTTTTCCATTACAGGTAAAAATAATAATAATTCACATTATATTCGTTTATTAATATTTACATGTAGGTTTCATTGTCGTATTCTAATATTATTATTACTATATATTCCATTTATTTTTCATATGATCAGATTTCTAGTGGATGAAACGCCAATAAGGGTACACACAAATATGGAACACAAGGGAATTCCTTATCCTAAGGACCAACCCATGGGGGTATACAGCTCTATATGGAATGCTGATGATTGGGCCACACAGGGTGGTCGTGTGAAGACGGATTGGAGCCATGCACCTTTCATTGCAACCTACAAGGCCTTTGAAATCAATGCCTGCGAGTGCCCTGTGTCTGTGGCTGCAGTAGATAATGCTAAGAGGTGCAGCAGCAGTGAGGATAAGAAGTACTGGTGGGACGAGCCTACGTTGTCTGAGCTCAGCTTGCACCAGACCCACCAGCTTATGTGGGTTAGGGCCAAGCATATGGTCTATGATTATTGCACTGACGCTGCTAGATTCCCAGTTACACCTGCTGAGTGTGTCCATCACCATCATCACTAGTACTGAGGAAGGGTTTTAGGGGAAGTATAATGGAAATAGGTGGGGGAGAAAATTATGAATGATGTGAACAAGTTATGGAACATGTACTTCATGTTTCGTATTGTAATGTAATATATTGCTTCAGCATATATAATGTGAAATATTTTAGTTTTTTCTTCTTCTACTATCAAAATAATCTTTTATTTATTTTATTTCCTAACACTTATTTTGTTTGGTTTGAGTTTAGAGATGGGAGGAAACAAAATAGAACAAGAGAAAATAGAATAATTTTGATGATTTTTTTGGGAGTCGAGTAAAATTTTTTCTCTCCACTCAAAGGAAAACAAAGATAAAATAATAATGTAAAATGTCAAATTTATCTGCTATGTACCAGTAAGTCAATAACCACTCATCCATTGGAACATATTTGTTTATTAAAATAATTATTTGTTTTTTTTTTATTTTGTTTTATGTTTCACTTGTGCCAAACATTTATTAAAATTTATTTTTTCTCACCACTTTTATTATATCCAAATTCTTTCTTTCAATCTTTTTCTATTCTCATGTTATTTCTCACCAAAGAAAGCATAAGGACCGAAATCTTGGATAGAATAGAACTAGTGGGACATGTTTAAGGGAGAATTCTACAGGTAATCCCTAAAATAGGCGAGGTGAACTTAACAGTGATTAGATATATTTGAACTATTCCAAGGACAGAAGTTTTCTGTAGGCATGGAGTGTCTTTCTTACTACGAGGACTCCACATTGACATCGACTTGGCAATGGGCTCCACAAGCTCACGGGTTGGATAGAGATAATAATTTTAACAGCTTAATTTTACTCACATTATTTTATATTTATAATTATATAATTTTAAGATTTGATTTATTTTACACTTTTTTTAATATGCGTAGATTTGAGATTCATATCAACTTATCTTTAAAGAATGTGTATATACTATTGGTGGATTCTAACATGAAGTAGATTGTTTATGGGTATATTGATATACCTCCAATTTTTTTCATTTTGAACGATTTTGATCCGTTGGATATAATAATTAAATAATAAACGATCCAGATTTATGAGTCAACAAAAAAATTAAAAACAAAAAAAATTAAAAAATACCACTTTGTCCTCTCTCATTGTAGTCCCCTTTCTCATCAAACCACCACCACCATCGCCCTTTCTCTTCCACCCTTACCGCCCCAACTCAAACTCAAAATGCAACTGACAGCGATGCCGGCGACAACTACAGCGTCCTCCGCCTCAAAATGGCATTGTCCAACTCCTCCAGTCATGCTAAAAGCACCACACGCAGCTCCGTCGTGTTTCGCCACCTTCGCACCGCGCAGCTCCGTCGTTCTATGCTCGGCCAGCCCCACCACTGCAACACGTAGCAACAGATATGCACTACACCATCATGCCGCTGTCATGAGCTTGCCTTCCAGCCACATCAGATCGCGAACCAGCCTCTGCAGTCCAGTGCCATTTTGCGGCGGCTCACGTTCCCTATCTCGAGTCACTATCACTGCCTCCGACGGAGGATGAAGACCTTGGTGAGGTCGAAGTCGGCAGTGATAATGGCAGATCGATAGAGCGGGTAGGAGAGGTTGCGCGGTGGACATATCTGGTGGGGGTGGTCGCGGGGTGGCTGGATCTGATGTGGGTGGAGGCACGGTTGCCGGATCTAGTGGAGTTGGACGCGCGGTGGCCAGATCTGGAGGGTGGTCGTGGTGGCTAGATCTGGTGGGGGTGGTTGCGCGGTGGCCAGATCTATAGAAAGGACGGTGGGGTGGTGGTGGAGGGCAGGAAGGATTTGTTGAATATAAGGGTAAAAATGGGTTTTCATATACATATTTGGGGGTATACCAGTGTACCCATAAACAACTCACTTCATGCTAGAATCCACCCTATACTATGTAGCTTCTTTTTCTTCTTAAAAAAAATCTTTGTTTGATGAGGGGAGTAAGGAGGAAACTCAATCCTGGGCCTTTAATAAAACACGTAAATTCATTAAGTGTGTATCGTTGAATTAATTTTAGATTTATTCAGATTTTTAGTAATTAATTCATTAACATACATTTAGTAAATATGTGAATGTATGTCTTGTTGAAGGGGAAAATCGAGTAAATATTCAATTTGATTCCTAAAATTATAGGGTCGTATCAACTTAGTCCCCCACATTATCAATATTCCAAAATGATCATTAGAATTTCAAAAGTTAGCAAATGCATCCCTGACATTATTCACTTAGTTTCAAATGTATCCCTAACATTACCAACTTAATGTCATTATAGTCCATGCAAATACCAACAGAGGGACAAATTTGATTAACTTTCTACAATTTCAGGGACCATTTTGAAATAATGATAATGTCAAGGACTAAGTTGATACGACCCTATAATTTCAGGGACCAAATTGAGTATTACTCGGGGAAAATCCATTTTCCAGTGGGGAATGGAGACAGAGTTGTATTGCTATGGAAGAAAGAAAGCAAATAAATTATTTGAAATAATTAAACAAATGGAACCTAGCATTGTGGGACAAAAGATTTAAGAATCGAGGGGTCAGCTATGTGAGGCAATGTTTTTCGTATCCAGTAACCATTTTTCTTTGGTGGGGACGATCTTCACGGAATTTACTGAATTCTTAGCAAATTGCAGCAGCAAGATACCTAACCGTGGGGGAAATTTCTGAATGGACTGTTTTATCGTTTCTATGGATATTTTGTCTGATATAATAATGCAAGAAAGAATCAGATTCATTGCTCAACAAAAGAAGAGAGGCAAAGACAGATGCATGAACAAATTGAAAGCAAGAGTAGTATCAGAATTTTATAACAGTACCATTTAGAAAAGGATTTTACAAATCTGATCAATAATCAATTTTCAAAGCCATCTATTGAAAGGAATATATGATTGTATTGCTTTTAGCCTTTTATAGAAAAAGGCACAATAATTATGTACATGACATTGTTTTAATACCGAACTTTATTTATTCGGTACATAAGTTAATTTATATATTTTTCTGATTAAATGTAAGGTTATCATGTTCAAATCCTATCTTTTGATAGGGACGAGATCATGGTCATTGGTGGGGTGCCTTCAAATGACCAATATAGAAAAACATGTGAAACCTGTGCAGCAATTAGTGTGTTGACCCAATAATTTTAATAATTCATTTGATTTAACCTTGTTAGAAAGGCTGGGCCCTAGGCTTGTGTGGAAGTTTGCCTTTCAGAGGATGGAGGCTCGAAAGGTGATGATGGGTTCATCCGTCTGAAAGGGATGGTTATGGACCACCTTCAATGAGGGAACACAGACAATTTTAAATACAAATCATTCAATTGAGGCACGACCAAAAATTTTTTTTATTCAATTGAGGGGCCTATGTGGTTAAATGATATGATGAGTTTACTGGATGAAAAAAATTGAGGAGTGGATTTGTATCCCGGTCAATGGTCATGTTCAATCGTTTGGTATTATTATTATTATTATTATTATTATTATTTTTGACAGTTGTATTATTATTATTATTATTATTAACACCTGAAAAGAGGAAATCTCAAGTTATGAGGAAGAGTATTCAAGGATCATATCCAATTGTAACCGATATTACATTTTTTTCTCTCACTGCGATTGTATCAATATAAAAAAAAATTGTTAACAACATATTTTCTAATACTTTTTTTTCAACACACTCTCTCCTATTGGTTGAAATTCATGTGGGTCTTACAAAATTCAAGGGAGATCCTAGCATTTTTCTATAAAAAATCTAGCTTTATAAAATATATGCATCTGAGCAAATATATATATATATATATATTCATCTGCATCACTCAAGCTTCCGTTAGTTTTCTTTTCTGTTACACCAAAAAGAAATTGTTTAAATTGGCTTATTTTGAATTTAAATAAACTTTTTTTTTTTTAATTATAATTTGGCATAAGTTACCATTGGATTTTTTTAATAAAAAATGGGGTAAGGGTTCATTGTAGTTCAAGGTACATGTTGGATGTGTCAAAGTGATAAAATTATGTATTCATGACTCAGTAATTAACTTAAGCTTAGTTAGATTAGTTGATAGTTAGTTAGTTACTGACATAACTACCTTACTCTAGTTAGTTAGATAGCGGTTAGCTAACTCGGTTGTATAAATAGCAATAGCTTGTAATTCAGAATTTAATCAATGCAAATCATTTTCTCTTCATGCTGTTATTGTTGCTTTTCTTCTTCACTTGGAGAAATTCCAAGCTCTCTGCTCTTGGTTCCATTTTTTTGCCTTTTGTTGTCAATGTCCCTTATCTGCCTTGTCTAGAGAAAAAGGCTCCTCCCCAAATCGAGGTACCATCACTTGAACTCGAACTTTGAGTGCACTCCAAGAAATTAAAAACTGATACATATTTAATGAAAAATGATATATTGAGTACGAAAGTGATTTCATACTTCTAGTATTTAGTATGAACAGTAATATAGGATCAAATTTTCTCTCATTTTTATTTTTTATCTACTGTAATTTCTGTTTTTTTTAATTTCATTGGTCGGTCGTTTAGAAAACTTCCGTACTATATAGCATATCTGATATTAAAGATAACATATTGAATTTTTTTAATAAAAATTTGTTTATTTTAAATTGTTTTTATTGATACTCTTAAGATTAAGGGTATTGATTAACAAGACTCAAAATATATTAAAATGAAGAAAGAAAAGATTGTACATTGATTTGAAGACCGAGTGATAGCCACATGCATATTTTATGACTCGACATTGGTAAAATCAAGTCCAAAAACAAGAGAAGTATCAACATCCAGAAATGACCATTGTGATTGGATGGTTTAATCATTAATGTTTGTTGGAGTTAAAATTAAAAGAAAAAGGAAAGAAAATAAAGTTTCAAAGGATGATGGGGAATAGAGCCAGTGGAGTGAGTAATCAATTGACATGGACATTGGACCCCAAACGATAAATAATCAATACTGGATGAGCCCAATGCGCATCTGCCTACGAGCCATGACGAGCAAATTTGATTAGAACTTTGTGCCACCAATTGGGGTTAATTTTAACCCTATAATTATATGCTAATCTACTTTTTTCGTGTGGCTATAATTTACTCATATAGTATTACTAGGTTCTGTTTACAAAAGCAAACGTGGACACAATAATATAAAGAATTGAACTAATTTACATTTTCTAGTTTAATGACTTGTACCAAATAGTGGTGTGTAAATTAGAGGTATACTGTGTAATGTGGGGAGGCGAATACCATGATGCCAATATATGTGGATTAAATAGTTCTGGAACTATTGAGTGATATATTACCGTGTAGAACAGTATAACATTGTTGATAATCGTATTGGATTGAATCACATTGTACAAAACTAAAATTTTCTAGAATATATAGTAATAGTTTATTACAATCAAACTAATAATTGAAGTCTAAAGGTGTACAATAATCAACCAGTACCAGAAAGGTATAGAAATCTTGAATGGATTTGATCAAGATTTCCATAGCTAGCTAGCGAGGATCTAATTCAGTAATTGTTACCTCATTCATTGAGTGTTGTGGCAATCCACACATAGGTTGATCAGGCTGTGAAGCACCTTGATTTTCCTTTGTCGAATCTGATAATCCTTCCTTTGGCACAAAAAATGCTGGTCGTGTGGCTGCAGGGAAGGTTTCGGTGTAACTATTAAGCATTGTAACAATGTCTGACATTGTAGGCCTGTCAGTAGCAGCATCTTGAACACATAATAACCCAATATGGATGCATTTTAAAACTTCATGTTTTGGCCACTGATTTCCCAGGGCTGGATCCATAATCTCCAAAGCTTTTCCATTGGACCATATCTTATTGATGTAGGATAGTATATTTATATACAGAAATACTCAAGCTTAACAAGCTGAGTTTCCTAACTGCTATAACTAACAGAAGCTTAACAACTAACTGCTATAACTAACAGTTAAGCCTATAACAGAAAAACCAGAGAAAACTAACACAACCGAATTAATTATGTTGACTAACAGCCCCCCTCAAGCTAAGCATAGATGTTAATCATGCCTAGCTTGGATAACAAAGACTGAAAAGTGACTGGTTGTAAAGGCTTCGTATGAATATCCGTGATTTGGTTAGCAGAAGAAACTGGAAGAAGTGTAATAACACCTTTGTGAAACTTCTCACGGACCAAATGGCAATCGATTTCAATGTGTTTTGTACGCTCGTGGAAAGTAGGATTTTGAGCAATGTGGATAGCAGAATGATTGTCACAATAAATTGGAACCGGTAGTGAGCAAGGTTGATGGAGATCACGCAGCAAATAGATAAGCCACTGAACTTCGGTTGTAGTGGAAGCCAAAGCCCGGTATTCAGCCTCGGAAGATGATCTAGAAACAGTTGCTTGCTTCTTGGACTTCCAGGAAATCAAGGATGATCCAAGAAAAATGGAGAACCCTGTAACTGATCTTCTTGAATCCAAGCAAGATGCCCAATCCGAGTCACTGAAAGCAGATAAACGAAGATCAGAAGATGATTGAAAAAATAAACCATTACCTGGTGATCCTTTGATATAACGAAGTACTCGAATAGCAGCATCATAATGGAGCTGCATAGGGGCTGAGACATATTGACTAAGTTTATGTACAGCAAAGGCTAAGTCAGGTCTAGTATTGGTAAGGTAGATTAGGCGCCCAAGTAGTCTTCGATATACTGCGGGATCAGAAAGAGGGTGTCCATCAATAGAAGTGAGCTGCAAAGTAGGTAACATAGGAGTAGAAACTAGTTTACAAGCCAGCAATCCAGCATCATCCAATAATTCGAGAGCATATTTTCTCTGGGAGAGTGCAATGCCCTTAGTAGAACGAGTGACTTCTAAGCCAAGAAAAAACTTAAGAGTCCCTAAGTCCTTAATGCAAAATTGTTGATCCAAAAATTGTTTTACATACTGAATTTCAGCAAGATCATCACCTGCTAAGACTATATCATCAACATAAACTAAGAGAACAGTAATGTGATTATGAAAAGACTTGACAAACAAAGAATAGTCAGCAGTAGATTGTTTATAACCAATATGAAGAAGAGCAGTAGTTAATTTGTCATTCCATTGGCGACTTGCTTGTTTAAGTCCATATAAGGACTTAAGCAACTTACAAACTTGGTTTGGGTTGGTGGAATGAAAACCATTAGGAATGGTCATATACACCTCTTCATGAAGGTCACCATGTAAAAAGGCATTGTTGACATCCAATTGATGTAAATGCCAATGATTAGCAGCTGCCAAGGCAAGAACCAATCTAACAGTAGTTATTTTTACCACAGGAGAAAAAGTCTCAAAATAGTCAATCCCCTCTTGTTGATTGTAGCCCTTGGCCACCAAACGAGCTTTATATCTCTCAATACTACCATCCGAATTTAAATTGACAGTGTAAACTCATTTACAGCCGATAGGCATCTTGCCTGGAGGGAGATCAGTGATAACCCAAGTTTTGTTCTGTTCAAGTGCTGAAATCTCCTTATCCATAGCCAGTCGCCAGCACTCATGTTTAATAGCCTGAGTATAGGTTTTAGGTTCTTGAAAACCAGAGATAGTCAAGGCAAAAGCCTTTGAAGAAGCAGAAAGATGGGAATAGGATAAGTATTGAGAAATAGGATATGGCACACCTACATCAGTAGAAGGAATATGCTGAGACTGAACAATGTTACAATGGTAGTCTCTTAGATAATTGGGAGGCCTAGTTGGTCTAGTGGATAGTCGAGGAGGTACAGCAGGAGCATTAGTGGTAATAGGAGGAGGTTGTGCAGGAGGAGCATCAATGGAGAGATCAGTTTGATAAGTAGTAGAAGGAAGGCATAAAGTAGGCAGCAGATCAGGATGGGCAGGGGCAATAGACTTAGGATAAGGGAAAATTGTCTCATAAAAAACATGCCGAGAAAGAAAAATTTCCCTGGTGTGTAAGTCGAGTAATAAATGTCCTTTTACACCCTCCCTATGGCCAAGACAGATGCATTTCCTAGCCCTGGGAGAAAACTTATTCCTATGTGCAGTGATAGTGGATGCATAACATAAAGAGCCAAATACCCTAAGAAAGGTTAAGTCAGGTTTGTGATTATGTAAAATAGAATAAGGAGAAATGTTATGCAAAGATGTAGATGGCAGGATGTTAATAAGATGCACTGCATGAGAAATAGCAAAAGACCAAAAAGAAAGAGGAAGATTAGCTTGAAAAAGCAATGCTCTTGCCACATTGAGAATATGTTGATGCTTCCTTTCAGCCACCCCATTCTGTTGTGGTGTCTCAACACATGTTAGTTGATGTGCAATGCCCTGGGAGTGATAAAAAGAGGAGAACAGAAACTCCTGTCCATTATCAGTGCGAATAGCCTTAATTTTCAGTTGAAATTGTGTTGCTATGAAAGCCACAAAGTCAACAATATGTTGTCTGGTTTCAGACTTGGTATGCATGAACCGAATCCATGTAAACCTAGACTTGTCATCCACAATGGTTAGAAAATACTTAAAACCAGTAATGGAGGGAACAGCAAAAGGTCCCCAAATGTCCATATGGATAAGATCAAAAACAGCAGTAGAAATAGTAGAACTTAAAGGAAAAGGTTGCTTCTTTTGTTTAGAAAGGTGACATATGTCACATAGGGTAGAAACTCTAGGTTGTACATTATCAAATTGTTGTTGTACAAGATGAAAAATATGGGGAGAGGGGTGTCCTAATCTGTAATGCCAAATGTCAGTAGGGGCAATACAATCAGTATTATTGGTAGCAGAAAGAAAAACATGAGTAGTTGGAGAGAGAGGCTTGGAGTCTATCAACATATAGAGTCCACTGCTAGCCTTTGCTTTACCAATCTGCTTGGAGGTGCTCAATTCCTGAATAAGGCAATAATCAGGAAAGAAAGAAAGAAAACAAGAAAGAGTAGAAGTAAGCTTAGTCACAGAAATCAAGTTGAAAGAAAAATTGGGAATGTATAATGCATCATGAAGAATAATAGAATCAGTTAGAAAGATTGTGCCTCGAATATTAGCAACTGTAAGTTGACCAGTAGGTAAACATATTGAGATAGAAGGAATAGAATAATAGGTAGTAAAAAGAGATAAAGAAGAAGAAATATGGTCAGTAGCCCCGGAGTCCAAAAGCCAGGGGCCATAACCATTACCTGATGGAGATTGTGTTGTGACTGTGTTAGTGCTCACAAGATTGGAAGAATGGCTTGTGGCAGTTGGTTGGGAGGCAGGAAGAAGAGCCAAAAGACCCTGCAACTGTTCGTGTGTGATGCCAGGAAGAGAAAGAGTGGAAGAAGAACTGGTCACATTAGAAGTAACAGAATTGATAGACTTTTTAGGTTTGTAACCGGGTGGAAAACCATGCTTAAAAAAACACTTATCCACTGTGTGATTGTTTCTGTTACAATGAGTGCAAAATCGTTGAGAGCCAGTTTTGCCAGTTGAAGGTTTGGTTGAGGTGCGGCCGCGATCTTGAGAGGAAAAAGTGAAAGAAGATTGGGAAGGGACTGCAAGAATGGTAGGATCAGGAAGAATACCAATGTGCAGCTGTCTTTCTTGTTGAACAACCATGGAAAACACTTTATTCAAAGAAGGCAGGGGATCCATGAGAAGGATTTGGGAGCGAACCGCAACATAGTTGTCATTAAGGCCTTGTAAGAAGCAAAGAACACAATCATTGTCTCTGTAGTTTTGAACAGTTTTGCTGATTTGACAGCAAGAAGTTTGGGGAATTGGACGAAAATTGCAAAGCTCATCCCACAGAATCTTCAACTTTGTGAAATAGGCTGTGACAGTTAAGTCGAGCTGCTTAAGGGAATAAAGGTCTGAATGTAATTGTGCAATTCGAACAAAATCACCTTGTGAAAAGCGATCCTTCAGTTCTTGCCAGACAGCCGAAGCTTCATCAATCCAAAGAATGCTGGTTGCAATTTCCGAGGACATAGAATGAATCAGCCAAGAAAGAACCAAGGTATTACAGCGCTTCCATGCAGCAGAAGAAGTGTGTGTGGAGGCAGGTTTCTTGATGGTACCATCCACAAAATCAAACTTATTTTTCATCTGGAGGGCCATAGTCATGGCACGAGTCCAAGCATGATAATTGGAGCCCTCCAGAACCGGAGAAACCAGAATGAGAGAAGGATTTTCATTGGGATGGATGTAATAAGCATTTGAAGAATCTTGGAGATCCATAGTAACAGCAGTCATGGAGCCAAGAATCGAGAAAGAAGAATAAAGAAGAAGAAGAAAGATGAAGAAATCAGAGGTTGGAGAAAAAGTATTTAGCAACTGATACCATGTTACTAATATTGTATCTGAATTAATTATCTTATTGATGTAGGATAGTATATTTATATACAGAAATACTCAAGCTTAACAAGCTGAGTTTCCTAACTGCTATAACTAACAGAAGCTTAACAACTAACTGCTATAACTAACAGTTAAGCCTATAACAGAAAAACCAGAGAAAACTAACACAACCGAATTAATTATGTTGACTAACACCATAGGTGCCATGCCTGTGTGAAGTTGAAGCATCCCATTAGACGTTCTTGAGGAATTGGTTCCACATATATACACTAATGAGAAAGGAAGAGTACAGTTTCCATTACTTACATAACTTTGAATATTTGTTAAATTGCGAAAGTTAGAGTTCTTTTCACCAGCCAGAAGTTCCAAAACTAGAATACCAAAGCTATAGACATCAGATTTGACTGAAAAGTTCCCACCCTTAATATACTCTGGCGCCATGTATCCACTTCATGCCACAAAAGAAGAAAATAAATTATGAAGAAGTCATCTGCAAGTGCTATCTTGTTAATTACCACAAAACAAGTTTACTATTGAATGGGACGCTATTAACTCGGTTGCAAATGGAAAAGGAAAATCATTAAAAGAAAAAGGGTGAAATATATATCCTCGTACATGACTTAACCGATTTAAATATAGTTTTACCTTCCCACATGAGTATTTTGATAAACTCTATTGAGCCTTGCATATAACCTGAGCCTTTGGGGTTAAAGTATCTTATCCTTAGCTGGTGACAATTCATGCAATTGGGTTGTAACACCATGTGTTAGGCTCTTGGGAGCCCAAAACACCGGAGAGATCTCTAATGGGCTAATTAAAGAACTACATAAGTAGGCTTCAGATTTTGACCCAAAACCTTAGAGTATTGGGTCTATGGGTCTTTTCCACTTATATGACCTTCAACTTATCCGTTCGTTTCCGATGTGGGATTTTTTTACTCATATCTTACTCATAATTGAAATTCGTAACAATCTCCCCTCTAAGTGTGAATTCTTCAGACACGGCCGCTTCCCCTCAAGCAAAAGCATATTGTATTTTTTACGGTTTCACCAAGAATCCAGCTCGCATCCAAAAGTCTCATCTCTTTCGGATCAAACCACACACACTATATGTCATACTTGACCACTATTGTCCATCATCTACAACGAAACATGCTGCCTAGCCTCCACATTGTTGGAAAATCTTTCAATACTAGGGACACTACACATGGACTCACTAACCATCATTGACTATGCCAATACTCGTCCGAATCAAACCATCAACCCTGATATCACATGTTAGAATCAGGAGAACCCAAAACATCAAGAAAATATTTATTTAATGGGCTAAGCGAAGAACCATCATATAAATGGGTTTGACAACACATATTTGCTCGAAATCTGAACGCATTACGTGCATGTATCTTTTCCATTTATATAGCTTTTAACTTGGCCATTCCTTTCCAATTTAAAATTTCTTCATTCACATCTTACTCATACTTGAAATTTCTAAAACCATGTAAGCTTATTATTACAAGATTATATTTAATTTTTCTTTATCTCTTAACCCCCATTAAGGTTTGTTTATTTATTAATTAACCCTTCTAAAGTTTGCTTATCACGTATCTATTAAATGCTTGGAGGTTAACTTTGATTTGATTCAACTGAAAAAGTAACGTTTTCATTTAAAACTTGATTACATGAAGTTATGTAAATAACAAGAAGCTTCAAGAGAATAAGTTGTCAAAATCTTATGCCTAAAGGGGGTAAGAAGATGTAATTGACCCTAAAAGAAATAGTGGCCTATAATGTTAGACTTTGTTGTGCATTATGCCTCAAGTAATTTGGAAATAGCTGACTGACTAAGTTCCAGCAATTCGATTGGTATTTGCCTGGGTCTGGCTTCCATGAAATAGTCTTGCCAAACCAAAATCTGAAATTTTTGGATTCATGTTCTCATCCAAAAGAATGTTGCTAGCTTTTAAATCCCGGTGGATAATCCTAAGTTGAGAATCTTCATGCAGATAGAGCAGCTCCCGAGCAATTCCTACTATGATCTTGTACCTCCTTTCCCATTCTAACTGATACTTTTTGCTTTGATCTACATGAAATGAGTTTCAGGTGAATTTTTATTGTTTACTAAAAGAGGAAGAAAAGAAGAAGTGCATAATATTGTTCCTTAAATTATTATACTAAGTTATGAATGTAATACAGACCAAACAAAATTTTGTCCAAGCTTCCATTAGGCAGGTATTCATATACAAGCAGCTTTTCTTCTTCATCTAGGCAGAAACCTAAGAGTCTGACCAGATTCCGATGTAGCAGTTTAGCAACAAGGTTCACCTCTGTTCTGAGTTCAGCCAGACCTTGCCCTGAGGTACTTGAGAGCCTTTTAACTGCCACCTTCCGTCCATCAGGTAATTTACCCTGAAAATATATACTAGTAGATTGAATGTATAGCGTAGACTGTAGATATTGTATATCTATATGCATAATACATAGCATAGGGCAGTTATTTATAATATAAATCATTAATACCTTGTAGACTGGACCAAAACCACCTTGTCCAAGTTTCTTTGCCTCTGAAAAATTTCTGGTGGCCGATTTGAGGGTACTTAAATTAATCAATAGAGAATCAATACTAGTCTCATCTTCTACGTGAGGACTATCTGCCAATAAAAAAATTTCATACAATTCTCACAATTTCAAGTACTGTTAGAATAGAATATTTTAAAGTAATAGTGTTGCTCCACTGCAAACAAAAAGAGGTAGATAAAAATATCATTTCCAGATAATTACAACATAAAATCAGAATATGATAATATATTACCAAATTTTCCTTTCTTTGAGTATTTCCATAATAAGCAACCACTGATAGTAAAGATCAGTAACGAAGGAACGGCTACTGGAATCACCACAATAACAGTTTTTTTGTCAGTGCTTTCATTTCCTGCACAAGCATAAAGTGATCACACGTGTCTTACATTTGTACAATAAAAGAGTCAGTTGCATTGCAATAACATCTAGTCCTCAAAACTGACACACACTTGGGATACTGATGATGAATAATATAAACGCAGAACAACACTGATAATGAGAGCTGGTTGCCTTGAATCTTAAGTTACAACTTATTATATATGAACACCATTTGACAACATATTTTAGCATATGATGAGATTGAGATATCATTCAGATTGAAAGAGAAGAAACAGTACCTGAAGGAATAGTTGAGTTGGTTGTTCCATTACTAGTTAAATTGCGCTCTGGCAACTTAGAAGATGGAGCAGATGCTATTTGTGAAGGAGGAGGAGATGGAGGTGGTGGTGACAGTGACACAACAAACGAGTAAATTTCATATCGAAGATTGCAACCAGTGGAAATTATTCGTCCACCCACACTTCCAGTACAACGGAAGGGAATTTGACTTGTCATCAATTGCAGACAAGTGGAGCAACTACTTTCTGTTGAGTCTCTTATGCACTGTGACATAGCATATATGTTTTGAATATCTGTGTAGGCAATGCTTCCTGTGGCAAACTTGGAAGAACTTGAAGCAGCATTTGATGTAAGATTTTGCAACAAATTTCCCAGTTGTTGATCAAAGGCTGATGGATTACTTGCATTTTGCACATTGATTAGCACTATTATTCGATTGCTATCTGCCACTGAGGATAAAGGCTGGTAGGAATACTGCAAAGTGCAATTTATATCAAAGAGGGTAGCTTCCTTCTGGTTGGGACACAATTGCCTGATCTTGCTTGCTGCAGTTTTTGCACAAGCTTCACAAAATTGGTTAGAGACATCACCTCTGCATTGCAGGAGGCCGTACACCACATCAGGATTTTGTCCCACAGTAACATTTGAAAAACCATTTAGTGAAACATTAGATACTAGGGAGGAAAGCGTGACGTTTAAATTTTGTTCATAAGCTGTACCATGAGTGTAATTGATAGCATTATTACAGTTGGACAAAGGATTGAAAGGAGGATCACCTTGAGCCTTGGTGTAAGGGTAGAATTTGTAAAGAGAGAAAAGAAATATTAGATGCAGAGAATTTGAAGCCAAAGATACCATGTCAATGGATTAACTCGATACACAAGTGTCAATGGATTAAGATTTAAGTTTCGGTAGTTCCCTATAAATTTTCTAAGGTTGGAGGTAGATGGTAAGACCAGGCGCTTTGAGCAACAAAAATTAAGACTAATTTCACACCCCTAATGTCTGGTTCGTTAAGATTTGGTCATCACTTTCTATTTACTCTGACCTTCATGATTTTTTAATTTTGATTGATATGTGATACTCTATTATCATCCATATGGATCCAACTAAAAAATCCAAAGGAACAACCTATATGTCACATCGTCACCGTTGCTAAATTAAACCAGCATATTTTAATTAGAAGGTTTACTAGATATATTTTATTTAATTCTATCTATACAAGCAACTCCTTTTCGTGGTATTGGCATCCCTGAAGGCTTCAGAGTAAGCAGAAAGATACACCATTCAATTAATCTATAGTGTTGAACTTGGCAAGCAGATCTGTTGACGATTCTGTCCTAGAATACTTAAAATATTATATGTCATGAGAAAATAATTAATGTGTTATTGTGGATAAGCACTACTCTAGTACTATATGATAAAGTCAAACGCGGATAAAAATATTAAAAAAGAAACGGAAAATATATCTCAACCATGATATCACCCACACGCAGAAAACTGAGTCAATACAAGGGAGATTGCTTGATGCTTGCCAAGTTCAACCATGTTGAACTTGGCAAGCAGATCTGTTGACGATTCTGTCCTAGAATACTTAAAATATTATATGTCATGAGAAAATAATTAATGTGTTATTGTGGATAAGCACTACTCTAGTACTATATGATAAAGTCAAACGCGGATAAAAATATTAAAAAAGAAACGGAAAATATATCTCAACCATGATATCACCCACACGCAGAAAACTGAGTCAATACAAGGGAGATTGCTTGATACTTGCAGAGTATGCAAGGGGTCATACTTGACACCTCCTACACGGCTATACCATTTTTTTCAAAATAAATAGAAATTTCCAATCAAAGTGAAGGTAGAAATGTGATTAGTTATATAGAGTTATATTAATTTTTCTTATTTATTTATAGTTAATTATATCTATCTCCAGTTAGATCACATCAAAGTTATTCCTAAAACGTTAATATAATTTGTTCAAAAACAAATTAAAAGACATGGCAAAAAAAGAACAATCACATTGGTAAAAATACATGTCCTGTATATATTCATAAATCAAGATATACAACGATTGAAGACTACATAATAAAAAGCATCTCATCCGTTTCAAGATATGGCAGCAACATAGCATTTGGCAGAAACTAATCACCCATATCAATATTTTAGCAACATAGCATTTGGCAGAAACTAAACACCCAGATCAAGCTTTGGGATATATTCCGAAGATAAACAATGATTACCTTGTGAAGTCCCTCTTAATTTCCCAACAGCTACGAATTCCAATATCCTTTCCTTCACATCCATTAATCTCTTCATCTATGAATCTTTTGCGCCCGATCAACATCGAAGTTCTCATCACTAGATTTGGAAATTAACAGATCGCAAAACATGGTATTCACAAAAGTTTGTAGTTAAAATATAAAGGCTAGTTAATGATATTCATAAAATAGAAACCCTCAGTTCACCCAAAAGCCTCTGAAAACTACACTTACGCACTTTAGTTGTCACCTCCTGAGGGCCTTTCCTAAAACCCTGTTCTGTAGCTATCATAAATGCAAACTGTCAAACACATATATGTCTGCGTGAATGGTAATGGAGGTGTCATATACAAGTATCCACTGAAATCTTAAATAAATTTAAATTACTCTCGCCAACAGTAATAAGAACGAAGTTCCATGTACACAAACCTATATTCTCCCCAAGGCAGTGTAGTAACCAGTCTGAGAGCCTGTTTGTTTTAGATTCTGCATAGGCAAAATCACGTTTGAAAATTATATTGGGACAAAGCTCCTCTCACATAGTTTTCAAAATAATTACCTCAAGAAGTGTTATTTTCGGATCAGGATCCCTGCCGTTAGGGGGATCCCACATGAGTAGTTACGGGTAACACTGAATTCACTAGAACTAGCCTCCAACAGCTGTAGTTTTGTGAACTCTTCATCTATAACTTGTAAACACGAGGCAAACATTTTTCTCTCTTGTTGACAAAACCTAACAGCTATTTTCAACCTTCTCTAGCTAAATTGCATTAGCAAGAGTAAATTGTTATGGCAAAACAACAATACACCATTTTTGAACAATTTCAGAATTCAAGACTTCATCAATCCACAACATGCCCCTTAACCACTGTTTGCCTTACCAGCCACTACCAACAACAACAGTGCACCGTTTCCTAACAACAAATCACTCCCCATAACCAGACCTGTTTGTTCAAAAACTGAAGCTGGGTAGCAAACCAATTCCCCAATTTCAAGTATTATTTGGCAGCGGGGACCATTACGACCAAAGTACACCATCCCAATTTTTATTATGAATAAAGAATTCATACTAGAAATAGATTCGATTTCACATTTTGAATAAAGAATTCAAATTGTAACTGCATTTAGGGTTATCCAGGCAATTAGGGTCTCATATGATTTAAAAACATGTAGAATAAAAACTTCATCGAGTCAATTAGGGTCAAATGTACCATCCGAATTCAGATAATGGATAAAGAATTCATCTTGCAGGCGCTGTGTTCAGTTTTCGCAGTCCAAATCAACCTCTAGGGTTTATATAGCCAATTAAATTTCCATTCATCGAAATTGATGTATCTTGAATAATCAAGAAAAAGATTATAAGGTGTACCCCAAATTGTGTTTTCAATAAGCTCAGGATGCAGATCATACGAGCAAGCTTGCTGATTCCAACAACCTCGTAGTTTAAGAAAAATCCAATTACTATCGCAAACGAAAAAATTGCCTCAAAACAACTTTAGATTTCGGTACACAATGTTTACGCATTCAAAGATAAGATCAAAAATTGCGAGAAGAAGGAAGAGAGAGATGTGTCAGTGATAATAAATTCTCTGTCTCTCTCTATTCGTGTTTCATCCCATGCGAACTGAAGCAACATCATCACGCACACGACTTTATAAACTTGAAGCTTAATGTAAATCTTACGCATAATTTGGGCCTAAGGTATGGGCCAGGTGCCTCAAGTCTAAGTTAAGAAGGAAAAAAAGGAGGGAAAAAATAATGAGTTAAATATCGAATAATTTCTTTATATGCGGATTCATTTTTTGATAAGTAAATGTATGAAGTCTGTTCCATTACTTTACCTTAAAGCTACAATTTTTTTTTTACAACTACTTATAGTTTTCTCCCAAATTATACGTGATGCTCGTAAATTAGATATTCGCGAAAAAAAGGTAAATTTTCGCAAATTAGTTAATTGCGAGTGTGCAATTGCGAGAGTGCAAAATTTTGCACACTCGAAAATATCTAATTTGCTAGTGATTTTTTTGTTTACACTTGCAAATTAGGTATTTGCGAGTTTATAATTTTTTGTGCTCTCGCAAATAGATAAAATGTGTGTGATTTAAATTTTTAATCCCTCGCAAATTAGCTATTTGCGAGAGTACAAAAATTTGTACACTCGCAAATACCTAATTTGCGAGTGTTATGATTTTTTTTTCTCCACGTTTTGCATCTATTATTAGGTATTTATTTTATTTTGTTTGTTTCATTGTAGTGTTATTGGAGATGGAAGACAGAAATATGTTTGATTATAATGAGATTAACCAAACGGCAGTGATGGATTGTACAGGAGCATTCACCACTACGGAGATATTTCCTACACGAGATGATTTACTGTGTTGGACTCGAGAGGTTGGAAAGCAAAATGGATTTGTTGTTGTCATTGTGAGGTCAGAGACATGACAAAAAAGCGGACATACAAAATTAATTCTAGGTTGTGAAAGGAGTGTGAAGTATAATCCTAAAAAGCATGCATCTTCTAAAGCAACTGGTATTCGAAAGTGTGAGTGCATGTTCAGAATTAAAGGAATACCTTTATAGACGACTAAAGGAAAGATTGAAGGATGAATGCTGAAAGTAAGATGTGGATTACATAACCATCGATTAGCTGAAGCATTGGTGGGTCTTCTTATGTTGGTCGTTTAAGCGAAGAGGAGAAGTTGCTCATCAAATGACCAAGAAAAATGTCAAGCCAAAAAATGTTCTGTTGACGGTTAAAGGTAGAGATAAAGAGAACATATCTACAATTAAACACATTTACAACGAACGTCAAAAGTACCAATCATCTAAGAAAGGCCCTATAACAGAAATGCAACATTTTCTGAACTTAATACATCGAGAACGATATATGTTTCTTGCTATAGAATAAATGACGATTTGGACGTTGTTAAAGATATATTTTGAGTATATGCAGATTCCGTCCATTTGTTGAATACATTTAACATTGTCCTCATCCTTGACAGTACCTACAAAACCAATAAATATAGGCTGCCACTACTTGAAATTGTCGGTGTAACTTCAACAGAGCTTACATTTACTGTGGGATTTGCCTATATGGATTCTGAAGGGGCTGAAAACTATATCTGGGCACTAGAGAAGTTAAGAGAATTGTTCGTGCTAGATGAATCAATTCCCCAAGTTATTGTGACAGATAGAGATCTTGCTTTGATGTACGCAGTTGTAGTTGTGTTCTCAACAACTCGCAATCTTTAGTGCCAATTTCACATAGGAAAAAATGTCCATGAAAAATGCAAAAAATTGGTATATGATAGCAAAAAACTAGAGGTGGTCAAAGATGCATGGAACAATGTTGTTTATTATGGTGACGAGGTTGAGTATGAGCAATGCCTGATGAGTTTTCATGAATTATGTGCAGAGTGGCCTATATTAATTGATTATGTGCAAAAGACTTGATTGGATCCACGCAAAAAAAAATTTTGTTGCTGATGGACTAACCAAGTGATGCATTTAGGGAATACAACCAGAAACAGGTATGATCAAACTAGTGTCAAAATTGTTAAGGAATCATGTTATGCTATAGCTGATGTTGTTTTGAATGTTTGTTGATAGGGTTGAGTCTCAACATTGGAGACTGAAGAATTTGTTGCAAACCAGCAAGGGTGACATGTGTATGTGTTGGGAGACGATGAATAACGTGTTTACGCTGCAACACAACGAGATAAAGGCATAATTTGAGAGGGGCATAACCGTGATTAAACACTCACACAACATTCGTATGCTTATCAGATTGATTGGATTCGTGTCTCGGAGTGCGTTGCAACATATTATTGATGAGTGGAGCAGAGCGATGAAAGTAGGTGTTGATAAATCTGCATGTGGTTGTACTCTTAGAACTACACACGGTTTACCCTGTGCTTGTGAGCTAACTCATTACAGTATGACGGGTACTCCAATTCCATTGGAGGTAATCCGTGTGCAAGAATGGTCTTCAATATTATTCGATTGCAAGAATGGTTTTCAATATTACTCTTAGAATATTATTCGATTGCAAGAATGGTCTTCAATATTTCCACCGCCTAATATTTCACACCATGATGTATACAATCCAATAAACTTAGATGACGATTGACTAATATGTTGTCGTTGCTGTTGTTTGTTGTACTTTTATATTTGCATTTACTGTTATTTTATTTTGTATTTCTAAGCTCATTAATAATAAATAATAACAAAACTACAGTCAATAATAACAATAACAATAATAATAATAATAATAATAATAAGAATAATAATAATAATAATAATAATTACATTAATCAAAAATAAGTGTTCGCATAAAAATAAAATACAAAAAAATAAAAAAAAAACTACTTAGCGCTCCTGATCCTCCGCTATCCGAAGCACCTCTCGAAGGTAGTCATACATGTCATCTCCCTTCTGTGTTTAATCAACGACCTGATGAAACATGACGACAATTCTATCAAACTTGCCTAGCGCATGAACATAAGCCGCCTACAAATGACATAAATACATTATAGCAAAAAAATTAGACAACGTTACGACTGGACATAATATATACAGTGCAAAACTTATTATTCCGTACCCGAGGGGTACAATCAACATGTGCATTATGTGGAGCCTGTGGAGGTGGGGCCTGTGGAGGTATTAGCAGTGGATGCGAGTGCCTGTAGTACCAATTCAAATACTCTAGGGAGCACTCAGCTGGATAACTGGTCTGCCTCAACCAAAATAGTTATCTAATAGAATACAGGTGAGGGGACATCCAGTTAAGATTAATGGCCTCAGCCAAGGGACATCGTGGTGGCAGTCGAGGAATCTCCTGCCTGAACTTGAACTGTCACAGTACTCTCTCAGGCAGGTACGGCAATATAGTGTTCCCACACCGAATGTATCCCGAAAAGTGTACCACCGGATTGAGTGGGCAATACTGCCTATATGCGGCTCATGGTTCCCAGCACACGTCATCAGCGGTCAGCGCATCCAGTGCCTGCCTGTATGGAAGCACCCTCCCTTGACCAATCTTGCTTCTCCAACGGTGAGCGCGTACACGCGCACCCTCGTAACCCTCAACAAGCCTCCGATCTACCACAAAAGTAGGAAACTATGCGTAGATCCACGCCTATCACAAATAACGAATCAGTTACGAAAACATATCAGAGTTAGAATAATTGTAAATTTAATTTTCTAATTTAATAACATACTGATACCTGAAAGAGTGTCATGTAACCTGCTAACCCACGACATGCCAACTTGGTGGCGTTGCCAAGATAACCGTACAAGTGGCATAGGGCTAAAGCTCCCCATGACCACTGTCCCACCTGCTCCAACTCACGCAGTAGCTCGATATATTTGCAGTCAATACGAGTGCTAGTCTTATCTTTCAGAAGAGTCATCCCGAGTAGCACCAGTATGAATGCCCTTGCTGCCTCGTCCATCGGACCCTCAATACTCCGTGCATCATAAAGGTCATGCAGCCAAGATAAACTGACAGATGCCCACCCAGTGCCCGTAACCTTCACCTGAGCCTCCTCATGAGATACCCTCAACAATGACTGTAGCACTGATATAGCAATATCTACGTCTATCTCGGGGGTATAAACAATGCACCTCTGATCGGGATGCCCAAAATGCATGACACATCATCCAACGTAATGGCCATCTCTCCGAACAGAAGGTGGAACGAGCTGGTCTCCCGGTGCCACCTCTTGGAAAACGCTGTCAGCAGCGCGTTGTCTACCATCGGGTAGCTGCAATACATAAGAGGAGACAGACCAGTTCGATCAACATGAGCCTATATTGGAGGTGGTAATGGCTGACGCTCGCCAAACCACTTCTGCCATTTTTTGTCGTGCGTAAAAACCCTAAGTGGTTCCTCCTGGTCCTACACACATAAAAATAAACGTCTTTTCTTGAATTATACAAAGTAAAAAAAAACCTCAAATGTTTTAAAAACAGTAAACAATAATTACCTCTCCGTTCCATAAGCTGTAAGCTATGTGGTCTCTGAATGAAGTCAGCAACGATGTATCAGAATGTCCTCCAGGAATGGTCCCTCCTCTACCTGTGCATCAATATGCATCTTATCCTGCTGTCCATCGTCCTCCTGTCCCTCGTCCTGAGATGGCTCGTCCTCCTCGTACTGAGGTGCCTCATGCTGAGGTTGAAGTCTACAACGTCTCCCTCTGCTCGTGCCAGCTCTACTGTCAACCAATCTCCGACGGTGCGAAGCAGTCATGGCGTCCTGCTGCTCTCGACGCTGTCGCTAAGCCTCCGCTCTCGCAGCCTCAACCGCCATCCTAGTGGCCTCGGCCTCAGCCTCCCTACCGGCCAACCAACTTGCTCCCCTGCTGCGCGGCATAAATGAAACAAATAACAAATTAAAATCAATAATTTAAAAAAAAAAAATATTCACTCGCAAATAAGCTATTTGCGGATGGAGAAAATTTTTCATCATTCGTAAATAACTTATTTGCGAGTGAAGAAAAATTTTCTTTACTCGCAAAGACCTTATTTGCGATAGCACAAATCAACAAATATTTCACAATTACCTAAATTGCTAGTGAAGAAGATATTTGCGAAAATGATATACTTATTTGCGAGATTCCAGAAAAAAATTACCAACTCTCTGAAATTTGTAATTTGGGAGGGTAAGAATGGGGGGATAAAAAAATATTGAGTTTTAAGGATTTTTTTATGAGGGTATTTTGGTAAATACATTGTTCATGGGGTGTCTTTAGTAATTTGAGTGGTGCCCTTAGCAAAGCCCCTAAGTTAATGGAAGGTCATTCAAGCCCATTTAAAATTCAGTTTTTTTTTTTTTGTCTACAACTTTTATTCACTTTATTAATTGTTATGTAGTTTTTTTTTTTTTTTTTGTAGGTAATTATGTTATTGATACAAAGTATCTATCATCATAAATAGTGACTAATCTCCGTCAGGGAACCTGAACGACATTTAAGGGACGCCCCTCCCAACTAGGTTTTCTCCATACGCAAGAGTCAGGAATCGAATCGTTGATCACTTACTTAAGGAGTCTGAACCCGTTATCACTCGGATCAATCACATTTTGATAATATGTAGTCTAATATGTACTATATATATTAAACTAAAAAAAACATTGAATCACTATGTATATAAAAAAGTTGTTCGTTTGAATATCTCATATGAATACTAATTTTGTCATATCAAATTATGTTTTCATTTTGTCTCAATTAAAATTTATTATATGAAATATTTAGTTTATATAACTTTAATTTAGAATTTATTTATTTATTAGTTATTACTCCCTCCGTCCCATTATATATGTTACATTTATAAAAAAATTTGTACTAAAATATATGTCATTTTCTAATTTTAAAGTAATATTAAATGCTTTCTACCAATTATACCCTTAAATATTTCATTTTGTATTTATGACAATAGTTAATATATCAATGACTAATAAGGTTAATTTGATAAAATTATCACTCTCTTTCTTTCATTTATTATTTTTTCTTAAACTGTGTGATTTAACCAAATATGACATATATATTTAGAAGGACGGAGTAATTATTTTCATTATTAATAACCTTTTCTATTCTTAATAATTACTTATAATATTTTTGGAGAATGCTAATAAGTGTTCTTAAGAAAGTACGAAAATTTTTTTTTATTAAAAATTGATGTATTTAATATTTAAAAAAATGATATATTTAATTTTTTAATATAAATTTTTTTATTTTCTTGAAAAGTGTCTTTTTTAAGTGTACGTTTGAAGCCTTGGATTGCCTTCAAATCACGTCTACAGTGTCACTGTTGTAACGTTTTTTTCGCTTTTAAGATGAAAGCTACCGCATTTCTACTTTTGTTTACATCTAGAATGGATATTTATAATAAATATTATATTTTGAGTATAGTTTTTTTAACTTTAATTAGAAATTTAAAATATGTTTCAGTTGTACTCATTTAAAATAAGATATCTATTATAAATATTCCATTTTAGATGTATAAATAACATTTCAATTTATATAATCATGTCCGCGCAACAACTAACCTACCATTAAGTACATATTTGAAATCTCGATGGAAATCCTCAAATCACGTTTTGAAAGTGATATTGAGAAGCTAAAATTTGTAGATTCTCCAAATTGGACCTGCGTTTGACATTGGTGGACTGTTTCCAAATCTCGGTATTTGCACTAATTGGTTATTACCATTGTCCGTTAGCAAGCTTAATGCAATGAGACAGAACTAATTAGCATTCTTAAATTAGTTTGGGTATGATTTCCGAGGGAAATTATCTTCCTCCAAGCATCTCATTGCTCGAGACTACTGTAATGAATGCCAAATTAAACCATTTTTAATTTGGTGCCTAACATAATAGATGCTGTGATTAAGGAGTGTCAATGTCGGTCAGTAGCTTCATCCCCATGGACCCCATCTAACTTCTCTGTGTTATTTTTGTATCTCTCTACTTTAGGAATGAGCGAATGACTACTTTCGAAAGAAGAAACTATGAAAATCCAGAAAAACACAATGAGGGGTGTTTGATTTTTTATATTTTAATATTAATTAATATTTTTTTATTAATATTTATAAAAATACCAAATTATTATTTTAAAAGTTTTATAAAAAATAGTGAAAAATATAATGCCACATAATCCATCAACGATATTAAATGCATTTACAAGCCATTCTTATGGTTAAAGGTGTTCAAGACTCGTCTCAATTCGTAGAATTCGAGAAATTGTTTCTCTTGGATGAAATGCTAAAGGAATGCTCAAGAACAAGTCTACAAAACTTTCGTATCCCAATCTATAAAGAAACCATCTAATTGATCAAGACGCAAAACGAAGATCGTATCCATACGATTTTGCACTTCTCAACAAATATAATATGTTTTGTTATTTTAAATGGTTATTCTATTCTAGATAATCAAGAACTTATTATTCTTAATTCTTGGGTTCAAGAATTCCTATATAACTTAAGTGACACAATAAAAGCTTTTCTATTCTTTTATTAACTGATTTATGTATAGGATTCCATTCGACCCATGATTGGGAACTAATGATTGGTTATGCTTATAAAGATTTTGGATTTGTTCAGAATGATCAAATTATATCTGGTATTGTTTCCAGTACTTTTCCAGTAATTTTAGATACAATTTTTAAAATATTAGATTTTTTGTTATTTAAATCACGTATCTCCGTCACTTGTAGTGATTTATCATTCAATGAATGAATGAAAAAACGACCCATTGATCCAATTATAAAGTTTGTTATTTTGTACAAAAGCTAAACATTCAAAAATTGACTTGTTCTTATTTTAGGTAATTTTTTCCGATAAATAGCAGAATCATAGATAGGGAACTATGCCATGAAAACTAGAAATGCCTTTTCTGGGATAAAAAAAGATTACTCGATGAATTTCTGAATTATTATATTTTCCTTTTCAAAACAAAGATTTATGAAAGAAAAAAATTTACATCAATCTATACATTAAATTAGAGTATATTCTCTTAAGAGTATGTGGTTAAATCTATTATGTTACTCTAATTTATATCTTTCTAATAATTAAATTTAAGCTTTAGAATTAATTATTCATTTAATTTTTCGTTTTAAAAATATTTTATCTTTTAATTTATATTTTTAAGATTCTACTTTAACTCATTGTAATTTTAAATATTTTTTAAAATAATTTATCTTTTATTTTATTTATAATAATATAACGGCAATAACATTAATATATCCATCAACGCCTTATGCATACCTGAATAGCAAAAAGAGTTAAGTCCACCTCACATCCATTTTTCACACACTCTTTATATAACTTTTTTTTGGGTACAAATTAAGGAGGACATAAACCACACAACTAGACTAGAACACTACTAGTGAAAAAGACCCCCACATAAAAATCATTCAACTCACAACCCATATGTGGTAAATCCAAAACATGAGCATTAATAGAAACACTAAGAGAAAAATTGACTAACTAATCGGCCACCCTGTTATCTTAAGGAAGACCTTATATAAGTAAACATGGAGAAATTCTTAGTTAATATGTATTAATTAATTATTAATGGATAATAATTAATTCATTACAATCCATTAATCAATTAATATACATAATTAACCATGAAACCACACATGGTTTATACTAGCATAAAAAAAGTGCAGAAAATTAGAAATAATGAGACAATAAATGCGACAACAACCCCATGACAAGAAGAATCCCAGCAGCATCCAAGCAATGTGAAGAAGCAATGGGTGCAGGCTGAGGAGAAATAGCATCAGAAGTAGTGGGGGGAGAAAGAGGAAGAGGAAGGGGATTATCATTAAGAAAGGGGTTCAATTCATATCTTACTCTACAAACCTCACTATACACTCTAACTCCTTTTTCTTGACCACATTCTGGAAGTGCAAGAAAAGCAACTGACTGATTAAGGCATTTCTTGCAATCCACGCTAGAGAGATCTCTACTGCACTGTGCCAACCCGTATGCTGTGTTAAACTCATCAATCACTGATTTACCAGACGCGTACATTTTTGGGTTCAACACAGCTTCCTCAGATACTTTGCTCAGAAACTCTTGGATCCTTTGACTAAACAGCATGGCAATATTGGGATCCACTTTCACATTTTTTGGGGACTTCAAACATAACATAATATTGTTCACGGTTTCGCCAAAGAAGTCTTGGTTTGAGTACCTTATTGTGCAGTTTTCGTATATAATCATGGCACCTTTGTTATATGGGCAGAACGTGAGTATGTCATTGCTTGCATTGACAACACAGTTCCTACAATCTGCAGGGGAGAGATCACCACGGCAAAGAGCCAGCCCGTGTGATCGGTTTTTTCCTTTACCCTTTGAAGCCATAGTGAAGCCATTGGTTGGAGTTTCGTGGGTGAGGTAACTCAGAAGCTCCTTTAGGTTCGTGTCATAAGGGTCGTTGGTGGCATAATTTCCAGAATGTAAACACATATGCATAAGGTCCTCTCTTGAAACAGTATAGTGGAAGAGGCTCGATGCTAATAATAGGAGTGAAAAAAACTTGCACAAAGCCATATTGGCTTTATATTTTGGGCTATTGTTTACAATTCAATTTTTGCTGATAGTGGTGCAATGCAAATTTATAGGCAAAGTAGTGCACTATGCAAACTTCTAATTAATTTCACCTAACTTAATTTCTTGGTTTTAATTAAGAGGAATAATTTACTTAGCCAGCAATACCGTCCGGCTGAAAAATACTTTATGATAGACTAATTTTGTTTGGTTTACTTTTTGCTCTATTTTGTTAACTCTTTAGAGAAACAAAAAGTCAGGGATCGACAGGACTAAAAGCCAATGCATCTACTCTTTTATATTCACCTAACTGTAACTATAATCCCCTACAAAATATGGCCCTTGCATGTACACTATATCAGAGTCTCGGAGGCAGCCGTCACTTATCAACACACAAGGAGAATAGAAACACGATAGAGACAAAAACGATTGTTTTTCTTGTATAAGAACCGTTGCACCTAATCGATGCATTTCTTTAAGCTCTATACGTACTGCAACAATAAGAACAAGTGGCTATTGAGTCCAAGGATAGTAAATTTACATTAGAACTAGCACTGAATTTCGGTGAACCTACATATATGGAGACAACAACTTTATATGAATAATATTTAAGGGTTTTGCTAATCGGTGTCCTCAGGTAGTGTTTGGTACAAGTTATATTTTAAGAGTTTAAATGTTATGCAGTGTCAGTGTAAAGTTTTTTACACTGTCAATAAATAACAAATTATGGTATGAGTGACTTTTAAGATAGTTAAGATAAGTGTCAAATCTTTTTACTGATGTGACAATTTATGATTAGTTAATAGTGCATATCAATTAAATCCATATTTTAATATTCTTGGGAATATGGGCATGAGAATAAAAGTTTCTCATGTTTGTACAAGTTTTAAAAAATTATTATTAGGCATAAAAGATGTCCGAAAATAAAATTAGTGAATGAAAGTTAAAAATTATATTCTTATGGGTGTAGGTGAGAAATAAATATTTCTGAGAATAAAATTCCCAGAAACTTAGTTTGTCTTGACAATAAAATATTTCATTAACCAAACACCACCTTAGGACACTGATTAAGGTAAAAAAGTGTAATGTTTTATGAAAAAACTAAAAACTACATTTCTCTCTATTGCATTGATTACATAATTTTTTCATAAAACTTTACCATTTTAATCCATTAACTATTGACTTAACATTTCCCAATATTTAATTAGAATATGTAATAGTCAATTCCTTAGGAAAGGAACGACATACATAAGGAAAGACACTTCAAGGGCCGATATCAATGTGTGGGTTTTTGTGGAGTTTTTGGACTAGAGTCTAGATTTGCTTGTCAAATCAAGAGTTGCATTCGGTTACATCAAACTCATGAACTCGAATCTGGATTTTCTCTCATACCGCTGTCTGGCTAATAATTTTGTACAACTAACATATATTTTGAGGTCAGAATACATACATTTTCACATACAAAAGTGTTGATTGAACGGTCTAGCGACCGGAGAGAATCCAATTTGCATGAACTCAGCATGCATTAACAGAATTTTTCTTGTGCTTAAATAGATGTCAAGATACAAAATCAATTTGATATACATAACACGTCTTATTTAAAAAGAATGTATGTCTCAAATAAATTTCAAAGTCAGGTAACCAAATATAATAATTATCAAACAAGCAATAAGACAAATGTTACTAAGTTAACATAAGCTTTAAATAAGCTAAAGCTAATAAGTTCTAAAAGTAAAAAAAAAAAAAAAAAATCGTATTAGCCTACTGAAGTCAATTTCATTACATATAACATATGGATTGACATAATCATTTATTTCATTATCGATTTTCCTATTATATTGTTTATCATCTTAGCGACTAATTGGATTTTCATTAAAACAGTTCGTTAGATGCTTCATAAATTCTTAATTTTGTCTTCTTTGTCACATTTTTAATATGATAAGAAATGCCTACGTATCCAAACTTTATTGATAAAAGTTAGAGGAAAACAACTTGAAATGACACTGTAACACCCCGATTTTTCATGCTTTCTAAGGACGATAAACTCAATTAATGAGTTTATATTTTTATCTGTGTTTTAGAAAATGATTTTGGGAAAACTAAGATCATAGTCTTGTTTTATAAAATCGTAGGATCTTTCGGTTAAGTTTTGGGCTGAAAACTCAAACAAAAACCGATCTACGTTTTTCAGATGATAGTGTTTTCTACTATCACGACCTAATCTGGACTAGCGAACAAAACCATTAGTCTTAGAATATATTCCTCTATCTTTTTCCTAAAATGTGCCCTGACGTCCAAAATATAAATAATATTTTATATTCGGGCCGATAATCGATCGAGGAGACGTTTCGAGCTGTCTTAGGGTTTTTCGAGACCCACGATCAGATGTTTTTCATACCAAAATTGTATCAAGTAATTTGAGGAATTCATACGAGTGTCGGGACGATTCCAAATGTCGGGATGTGAATTGACCAAATTGCCCTTGGTTAATTTTATTACCAATTTACCTTTCCTATTATTAAACTAATAAACCCTAAATATCTAACAACTTTTACCCTCATCCTCTCATTTTCTTTCCCTCATTTTCGGCAGCCCCCTCCCCCAAAGTCACCTCATCTTCTTCTTTTCTCTTCCTTTCTCTTCTTTCTCTTTTCTTCTCAAAATCTCCATTTTTGGAGGTAGAAAGCTTGAGTTTTTGTGGAGTAATCTTCACCAATCTTGGAGGAAAGCTTCATAGGAGGTAGTAGTTCAACTCTATCTCTCTCAATCTCTCTTTTCTCTCCTCATATTTTCATGATCAAGGATGTTAGGGTTTTGTCCCTAAAATCTTTGAAAATCCATGAAAAATTGTAGGAAAATCGTATCTGTACCAAACCAGTTTCTATGGCCTAGGTTCATGACATACTTGTATGATCCAAGAGCTTAGAGCCAAGAAATCCCTCTAGCTATGTTTTCTAGGTAGGGGCCGAAACCCCCCTATGTGTGTAGGGTAGGGTTTTGGTTGGTTTTTGATGATCTGATCTGATATCTAGGGCTGTCACACTTAGTTAGGGTGTTATCCGGAAAATGAGAAATTTTGGAGCTCCCTAGCTATTTTTAGCGTAGTAGAGCCGAACCCTAGGGGTGGTGCATTAGGAGAAATCTTCGTTTTGTAAGTTAATGCCGATATGTTTTACGTGTATGTAGTGATCGGCAGCGTGTTGGGACGAGAAACAAGTTGATCGGGTGTTCCGAGTTGAACTGGAAGCTACAAGAGGTAAGGGGATAAACCTGAGGAATTCCATTTCCGACGGCTATGTGCTGCATCGGTGTTTGTACTGTATTTGTACTGTATTTGTATTGTATTTAAATAGTTATATCATGATGTTAGTTAATTTCTTGATTGACTGTTGTTGATTGGAATATGCATTGATGTGCTGATGTATTGATGTAACTGTTGATATAGTTGAATGCATGTTATACTTGCTGAATGGTTATATGGATGTAATGTGTGCCCTGCTGTGGGATTTAGGCATTAGAGGACCTAATTTTGATTAGGATCCGACATCGTGTAACTTAAAAGCTTTAAAAGTCTGAAATGTGTTTTGGTAAGAAAAAGTGAAGTTTAAAAGCGAATAGGGCATTAGAAACCTTCAATATGTCTTAATTTGATAAGTAAACCCTTTTGAGTAATGTGGTTTCCGAAGTCATACTGAGTTTATTCAAGAAAAATGAGTTTGTGCAAGTTTTGTTTTAAGTTCGTATTTTACCGAAAAACAACGAAAGAAAAAGAAATGGTCTCTGGACCAAGTTTTGTTTTATGGAAAACCGATCCCGATGACTTTGTGTAAGTATCGGAGATTTTGGGTTTTTGGTTTTCGAGTTTTCAAGGAAAGTGGTTTTAAAGCTTAAAGCTTAGAAACTAGAAATCGAGACGTCGGGGTTCTAGGGTTCTGCAGAACACGTGGATCAAGGATCCGTGTTAGTTATGGTCCTGTCGGCTTAGGGACAATCTTTGTGGTCCTGTAAGCTTGAGGATGTTTTTATGATCTTGAATCCAACGTCCTTGACTGGTGCATCGGTTAGGGGTGTTGGGATTTAAGTTGTTTTTGGGCTAAGTGTCCTGTTTTGAGAAAATATGTTTTGAGGCTTAAAGAGTCTAAGACATTATGGTGGTTGTTAGCGTTGATGCTACAACGAGGAAATATTGATGCGACAAAGATCCATTATCGGAAACTAGATAGGTTTCTCATGCATTAAATGCGGGGCAGACGTGCCGTGATACGGGGGACCTTGATAAACAGGGAGAACCTGAGATGACTTGTTTGTCATAACATTGTGCCTTGATGGACAATGGTGTCATACGTGTTCTGGGAACGTATTGTGCCTTGAGTTGGACAATGCAGTATGACCGTTTTCTTGTGGAGTACTTCTGATTGCGCCCGCATGTGAGAATCGCGTAGTGTCATGGGATTCAAAGTACTCGTTTTTGGGCCAAATATTGGAGCCTGATCAGCTCATTTCGAATGGTGATGGGATTTCCGGAAATCTAGTAATCTAGTGTGAATATTGAGATATATGGAAGTGCCATGCATACGTTTAGGAGATAACGTTGATTGTGGGGTACGAAACCCTTGTGCATTTACTGCCTTTTGTATTTAATGATATATGCCATGTTATATGATGATTTGGGTCTGTTGTGTGGATTGGGCATATAGTTGTTGTTTATGGATTCATATATTGGTTTCTCACCCTTGCATGTTTTTGGACGGGTTGTCCTTGGATATATATTGTATCGTGTTTATAGATGGAGCCAGAGCCGGATCACCTAGCGCACTCCGGGATGCGCGTCCTAGCGTTTGATCGAAGGACAGACCCAGCCGCTTGGGTTATCCACCCAGGGGTGGAAAGTGCGGCGTATACTGGACCAGTTTGCACTGTAAGCGGAACGACGGAGACGGGACCGCGGAAGAGTACTCGGACAGTGGAGACCGTCCAGGTGCCTCTCCCTCCCATCGGGCTGATGCTGCAGGCCCTTATGGAGCAGGGTGTGATCGAGTCGGTCGCCCCCGCTGCACAGTCCCCGCAGCCACAGCTACCCCAGACGCCTCCCCCGCCTTTTGTTTTGGTAGCGGGCGAGCACGTCGTGGAAGATGTGGGGGAAGAGGAGGAGGAGGAGGAAGACCCTGAGGAGGATCCTCAGGAAGACCCGGAGGATCATTCTTCGGATGCTTCCGATCCCCATCCACAGGGGAACGGGAATGTAGGTTCCCAGAGTTCTTCCTCTGGTTCCAGCATTGGACTTCCCTCCGGGGGATTGTCCAATGGTTTCCATTAGTCGGACCAGCTTAGGGTGTAGACCCTTTTTTGAGGCAGTGATTTTTGGGTAGTCTGTTAACGGCTACTGATGGCCATAGGTTTTAGAGATATGGTTCCAGACTGCCGCTGCCTAGTTTTATAGCTTTTTAGAAAGTTTAGTAATCATTCGTTCTTTTGTAAAGGGGCTTGTTGTCCATTATATATATGTATATATATATATATCTTGTTCTAATTATTGTATATGAGTAGTTCTGTTATCCGGAGTGGTGAGTTTATGTATTAATGAGAAAAAAATTTGGTCACGATTTCCAGAATCTGCTTACACAAAAGATATATTTTCCGAAAGTAAAACCAGCGAAATTTTATTTATCGTTTCATTAAGGGTTTTGAGTTACGAAAGTGGCACTGGGTTTGAGGGTGTCACATTAGTGGTATCAGAGCTGGTCGAGTCTTTCGGGAATCCTTGGGGAATAGGTCTGTTGTGTTTGCTGTTGTGTGATCTCTATATTCGCGAGGCGAAAGTGATTCGCGTCGCGAGCCCGAGAAGTTTCTTAGGGCATGTTCTCTGTCTCGCGTAGCGAATGGGAATTCGCGTCGCGAGGCAGGGAGATGATGCTCTGTTCCTCGAGTATGTTCTCTGGATCGCGTAGCGAACCGAAATTCGCGTCGCGAGCCAGAGAAATAGTGCTCTGTCTCTCAGGTAGGTCCTCTGCGTCGCGTGGCGAATTGAGTTCGCGTCGCGAGACAGAGGAGTGGAGTTGCATGGCCTCTGATTCGCTAAGCGAAATGTATTTCGCGTCGCGAGGCAGAGAAGCTTTCTAGATGTGTTCTCTGCATCGCGTGGCGAATGGGATTCGCGACGCGAGGCAGAGGAGTGGTGTCTCGGACAGGACCCCTGTTTCGCGTAGCGAACTGGATTTCGCGTCGCGAAGCAGAGGGCATGTTTTCTTATCGCGAGGCGAAGGAACTTTCGCGTCGCGAGGCCGAGAGTTATGTAGGCTTCCAGGATCGCGAGGCGAATGAGTGTTCGCGTCGCGAATCCGAGGAGCTGTTCCTTGTTTCTCAGGCAGACTCTCTGGTTCGCGTAGCGAATCTGTTTCGCGTAGCGAAACCAAGGGTTGAGATGTTACTACTCTTGGATATGTTGTATGTTTATAACTGCTTATTTGCTTTATTTTCTGGTTGCCATTTGACTGAATTTGGGCCTTGTAGGTCCAATATGGAACTAGAAATTGGAGCAGAAGCAGGACGTGGACGTGGACGTGGACGTGGCCGTGGACGTGGTCGCGGTCGGGGAGCTGGTGTCCAAGCTGAGGATGTTGCTGGAGCAACTGGAATGGATTTTGCTGCTCAGGCAATGGCTAACATGGCTGCGGCTATTGCTGTCCAAACTGCAACCATGAACGCCCACAATGCTCAGGAACAACTCCGTGCTGACCAGGCCGCTGAGGGTCGAAGCTTGACTACTTTCAGGCGTCAGAATCCGCCACAATTTTCTGGTGACGTGGATCCTGAGAAAGCTAATCTTTGGATTCATGAAGTTGAGAAAATTTTTGAGTTGATACATAGTCCCGAAGAAGTGAAGGTGCCATATGCCACATTCCTACTGATAGGAGATGCGGAGTATTGGTGGAAGGGAACGAAACAACTACTGGAGGTAAATCACGAGGTGATTTCGTGGACGCTGTTTAAGGATCGCTTTTTGGGAAAATATTTCCCTCAGAGTGCAAGAGCAGAGAAAGAGCAAGAATTCTTGCGACTACAACAGAGAGATATGTCAGTCGGAGAATATGCAGCTAAATTCGAATCGTTGGCCAAGTATTTCCGTTTCTTTCAGAATAACCCTGAGGAAGAATGGAAATGCGAAGCCTTTGAGAGAGGACTGCGGTATGAGATAAAAGAGTCGGTCCTACCGCAAGGAATTAGAAATTTTCAAGCGCTCGTTGAGAAAAGCAGACAAATAGAACTAATGAAGCGTGGGAGAGACAATAGAGGAAACGTCGGAGGACCTTTCCGATTCAAGGGTCAATCTCAGGACCAGAGAGGGAAACAGATTCAGAAGAAACCATATTCTCGACCACCTGGGAACTTCCAGAAACAACCTTATCGACCTGTTGCTCGTGCATCGGGCAGTGGAGGTCAAGGAGGGCAAAACCAAGGGAGGAAGTGTTTCAAATGCGGGGATTCAACGCATCTGGCAAACAACTGTACTGTGAGGAATGACCATTGCTATCGTTGTGGACAACCAGGTCATTTTGCCAGGGATTGTAGAGCCCAGAATCCAGTCCAAACTGCGGACAGGAGTGGTGGAGCCAAACGACCGACGGCTAGGGGAAGAGTTTATACCCTGAGTGGTGCTGAGGCTTCGAACTCCGAAGATCTGATACAGGGTGTGTGTGACATAGACGGTAATCTATTATTAGTGCTCTTTGATTCAGGTGCAACCCATTCATTCATTTCTATGGATTGTGTGAAACGTTTAGAGTTATCTGTTTCTTCCTTGCCATTTGATTTAATTGTTTCTACACCCACTGCTGAACCTGTTGTTGTGAATTCTATATGTCTAAACTGTCCTATTGTTATCCAGGATAGACATTTTCTTGTTGACTTAATATGTTTGCCTTTAATACAGTTAGATGTAATTTTGGGCATGGATTGGTTATCTTCCAACCAGATCCTATTAGATTGTGCACATAAAACCCTAGTTTTTCCTAGTACTGAGATTTCTGGATTTTTAACCGCCAACCATGTTAGAACTTCTTCGAAAGAAGGAGATCCGAAATACGTGCTTCTGACCAACTTTGAAGTCGAGGGGAAGACCGAGCTGAGTCAGATGCCTGTTGTGAGAGATTTTCCCGAGGTGTTTCCAGAGGATGTTCCAGGTTTGCCACCTGTGAGGGACATAGAATTCTCCATCGATCTGATCCCAGGAACCGGACCGATATCGATAGCTGCATATCGAATGTCGCCTACTGAGCTTGCTGAGTTAAAGACACAAGTCGAGGACTTGTTATCAAAGCAGTTCATCAGACCAAGTGTTTCGCCATGGGGAGCGCCGGTTCTCTTAGTGAGAAAGAAGGACGGAGGTTCGAGACTTTGTGTGGACTATCGTCAGCTGAACAAGGTTACGATCAAGAACAAGTATCTGTTGCCTAGGATTGATGACTTGATGGATCAACTGCGAGGAGCTGCTGTTTTCTCAAAGATCGACTTAAGGTCAGGATACCACCAGATTCGAGTGAAAACGGAGGATATACCAAAGACTGCTTTTAGAACTCGTTACGGACATTACGAGTATCTCGTGATGCCTTTTGGAGTGACAAACGCACCTGCTGTTTTCATGGACTACATGAATCGGATTTTTCGTCCGTTTCTTGATAAGTTTGTTGTAGTGTTCATAGACGATATTCTAGTTTATTCTAAGAATCGTGAAGAACACGAGGAGCATTTACGGCAAGTCCTTCATGTTTTGCGGGAAATGATGTTATATGCGAAACTCTCTAAGTGTGAGTTTTGGCTTGAAGAAGTCGGATTTTTGGGTCATGTTATCACAAAACAAGGAATTTCTGTGGACCCTGCTAAGGTAGAAGCCGTACTTTCTTGGGAAAAACCAAAGACTGTAACCGAGATAAGAAGTTTTGTTGGATTAGCCGGTTACTACCGAAGGTTTATTGAAGGATTCTCTAAGATTGTGTCACCATTGACTCAATTGACGAGGAAAGACCAACCTTTTGTTTGGACTGATCAGTGTGAAGAAAGTTTTCAAAAGATTAAGGAACTTCTGACTACTTCACCAGTGCTGATACTTCCAGAACCGAGTGAACCTTATGAAGTATATTGTGATGCTTCACATCAAGGTCTAGGTTGTGTGCTGATGCAACACCGCAAAGTGGTGGCTTATGCATCACGACAGTTAAAGATTCATGAAAAGAATTATCCCACCCATGATCTAGAATTAGCTGCAGTGGTTTTTGCACTAAAGATATGGAGACACCATCTGTATGGTGCAAAATTCGATGTCTTCAGTGATCACAAGAGTTTGAAATATCTGTTCGACCAGAAGGAGCTCAATATGAGGCAAAGACGATGGATGGAGTTTTTAAAAGATTACGACTTTACGTTGCAATACCATCCAGGGAAGGCGAACGTCGTGGCAGATGCTTTGAGCCGGAAAGCCGTTCATATTTCAACTATGATGGTGAGAGAATTGAAACTGATTGAAGAGTTCCGTGATCTGAACTTGGGATTAGAAATAAGTCCTAAGAAACTAAGCTTTGGAATGCTTAAGATCTCTAATGGTTTGATGGAAGAGATACGTGGGCAACAAGCTAATGATGAATCTCTTCAAGAGAAAAGGGTGTTGGTGGAACAAGGGAGAGCTAGTGAGTTTAGTTTGGGAGCAGATGGAATCTTAAGGTGTAATGGACGAGTTTGTATACCCAACAACCCGGAGATGAGAAAGATGATTCTCGAAGAATCCCATAAGAGTGGATTGAGTATGCATCCTGGTGCAACCAAGATGTATCAGGACATGAAACAAAGATTTTGGTGGCCAGGTATGAAGAAACAAGTTGCAGAATACGTTGCATCATGTCTAACTTGTCAAAAAGCAAAAGTAGAACATCAGAGACCTGGAGGGATGTTGCAATCCCTAGATGTACCGGAATGGAAATGGGAGAGTATCTCTATGGATTTCGTAGTGAGTTTACCCCGAACACCAAGGAACTTTGATTCGATTTGGGTAATCGTGGATGGGTTGACGAAATCGGCACATTTCTTACCTGTGAAGACAAACTACACAGTAGCAAAGTTGACTGAAGTGTACATAAGAGAAGTAATTAGATTACACGGGATACCCTCGAGTATTGTTTCGGACCGAGATCCGAAGTTTACATCGCGTTTTTGGGAAAGCTTACATCAAGCTTTGGGGACTAAGTTACGTCTAAGTTCAGCATACCATCCCCAGACAGATGGACAAACAGAACGAACGATTCAATCGTTAGAAGATTTGCTAAGAGCTTGTGTGTTGGATAATCGAGGAAGTTGGGATGAACTGTTACCTCTGATTGAATTCACGTATAATAACAGTTATCACTCAAGCATAGGGATGGCACCCTATGAGGCTCTGTATGGGAGGAAGTGTCAAACTCCTCTTTGTTGGTATCAGGATGGAGAGAGTACAATTCTAGGACCCGAGGTTGTGCAAGAGACGACTGAGAAAGTCAAACAGATTCGGGAAAGAATGAGGACATCTCAGAGCAGACAGAAGAGTTATTCGGATAAGCGAAGACGACCTCTCGAATTTCAAGAAGGCGATCATGTATTTCTGAGAGTCAATCCAACGACTGGGGTAGGTCGGGTAATGAAATCCAGAAAACTCACTCCTAAATTCATTGGACCATACCAAATTCTTCGGCGTATTGGTCCAGTAGCGTACCAAATTGCTTTACCTCCTTTTCTTTCAAATTTACATAATGTCTTTCATGTTTCACAATTGAGGAAGTATATTCCTGATCCATCTCATGTAATTGAACCTGATCAAGTACCCTTGAAAGAGAATCTGTCTTATGAGACCGCACCTGTAAGGATTGAGGACAAGAGAGTCAGACAACTGAGGGGAAAACAAATCTCTTTAGTCAAGGTTATTTGGGATGATACAACTGGAGAAGCAACTTGGGAAACTGAGGACAACATCAGAGAACAATATCCTTATCTGTTCACAGGTATGTAATTTCGAGGACGAAATTATTTTAAGGGGGATAGTAATGTAACACCCCGATTTTTCATGCTTTCTAAGGACGATAAACTCAATTAATGAGTTTATATTTTTATCTGTGTTTTAGAAAATGATTTTGGGAAAACTAAGATCATAGTCTTGTTTTATAAAATCGTAGGATCTTTCGGTTAAGTTTTGGGCCGAAAACTCAAACAAAAATCGATCTACGTTTTTCAGATGATAGTGTTTTCTACTATCACGACCTAATCTGGACTAGCGAACGAAACCATTAGTCTTAGAATATATTCCTCTATCTTTTTCCTAAAATGTGCCCTGACGTCCAAAATATAAATAATATTTTATATTCGGGCCGATAATCGATCGAGGAGACGTTTCGAGCTGTCTTAGGGTTTTTCGAGACCCACGATCAGATGTTTTTCATACCAAAATTGTATCAAGTAATTTGAGGAATTCATACGAGTGTCGGGACGATTCCAAATGTCGGGATGTGAATTGACCAAATTGCCCTTGGTTAATTTTATTACCAATTTACCTTTCCTATTATTAAACTAATAAACCCTAAATATCTAACAACTTTTACCCTCATCCTCTCATTTTCTTTCCCTCATTTTCGGCAGCCCCCTCCCCCAAAGTCACCTCATCTTCTTCTTTTCTCTTCCTTTCTCTTCTTTCTCTTTTCTTCTCAAAATCTCCATTTTTGGAGGTAGAAAGCTTGAGTTTTTGTGGAGTAATCTTCACCAATCTTGGAGGAAAGCTTCATAGGAGGTAGTAGTTCAACTCTATCTCTCTCAATCTCTCTTTTCTCTCCTCATATTTTCATGATCAAGGATGTTAGGGTTTTGTCCCTAAAATCTTTGAAAATCCATGAAAAATTGTAGGAAAATCGTATCTGTACCAAACCAGTTTCTATGGCCTAGGTTCATGACATACTTGTATGATCCAAGAGCTTAGAGCCAAGAAATCCCTCTAGCTATGTTTTCTAGGTAGGGGCCGAAACCCCCCTATGTGTGTAGGGTAGGGTTTTGGTTGGTTTTTGATGATCTGATCTGATATCTAGGGCTGTCACACTTAGTTAGGGTGTTATCCGGAAAATGAGAAATTTTGGAGCTCCCTAGCTATTTTTAGCGTAGTAGAGCCGAACCCTAGGGGTGGTGCATTAGGAGAAATCTTCGTTTTGTAAGTTAATGCCGATATGTTTTACGTGTATGTAGTGATCGGCAGCGTGTTGGGACGAGAAACAAGTTGATCGGGTGTTCCGAGTTGAACTGGAAGCTACAAGAGGTAAGGGGATAAACCTGAGGAATTCCATTTCCGACGGCTATGTGCTGCATCGGTGTTTGTACTGTATTTGTACTGTATTTGTATTGTATTTAAATAGTTATATCATGATGTTAGTTAATTTCTTGATTGACTGTTGTTGATTGGAATATGCATTGATGTGCTGATGTATTGATGTAACTGTTGATATAGTTGAATGCATGTTATACTTGCTGAATGGTTATATGGATGTAATGTGTGCCCTGCTGTGGGATTTAGGCATTAGAGGACCTAATTTTGATTAGGATCCGACATCGTGTAACTTAAAAGCTTTAAAAGTCTGAAATGTGTTTTGATAAGAAAAAGTGAAGTTTAAAAGCGAATAGGGCATTAGAAACCTTCAATATGTCTTAATTTGATAAGTAAACCCTTTTGAGTAATGTGGTTTCCGAAGTCATACTGAGTTTATTCAAGAAAAATGAGTTTGTGCAAGTTTTGTTTTAAGTTCGTATTTTACCGAAAAACAACGAAAGAAAAAGAAATGGTCTCTGGACCAAGTTTTGTTTTATGGAAAACCGATCCCGATGACTTTGTGTAAGTATCGGAGATTTTGGGTTTTTGGTTTTCGAGTTTTCAAGGAAAGTGGTTTTAAAGCTTAAAGCTTAGAAACTAGAAACCGAGACGTCGGGGTTCTAGGGTTCTGCAGAACACGTGGATCAAGGATCCGTGTTAGTTATGGTCCTGTCGGCTTAGGGACAATCTTTGTGGTCCTGTAAGCTTGAGGATGTTTTTATGATCTTGAATCCAACGTCCTTGACTGGTGCATCGGTTAGGGGTGTTGGGATTTAAGTTGTTTTTGGGCTAAGTATCCTGTTTTGAGAAAATATGTTTTGAGGCTTAAAGAGTCTAAGACATTATGGTGGTTGTTAGCGTTGATGCTACAACGAGGAAATATTGATGCGACAAAGATCCATTATCGGAAACTAGATAGGTTTCTCATGCATTAAATGCGGGGCAGACGTGCCGTGATACGGGGGACCTTGATAAACAGGAAGAACCTGAGATGACTTGTTTGTCATAACATTGTGCCTTGATGGACAATGGTGTCATACGTGTTCTGGGAACGTATTGTGCCTTGAGTTGGACAATGCAGTATGACCGTTTTCTTGTGAAGTACTTCTGATTGCGCCCCCATGTGAGAATCGCGTAGTGTCATGGGATTCAAAGTACTCGTTTTTGGGCCAAATATTGGAGCCTGATCAGCTCATTTCGAATGGTGATGGGATTTCCGGAAATCTAGTAATCTAGTGTGAATATTGAGATATATGGAAGTGCCATGCATACGTTTAGGAGATAACGTTGATTGTGGGGTACGAAACCCTTGTGCATTTACTGCCTTTTGTATTTAATGATATATGCCATGTTATATGATGATTTGGGTCTGTTGTGTGGATTGGGCATATAGTTGTTGTTTATGGATTCATATATTGGTTTCTCACCCTTGCATGTTTTTGGACGGGTTGTCCTTGGATATATATTGTATCGTGTTTATAGATGGAGCCAGAGCCGGATCACCTAGCGCACTCCGGGATGCGCGTCCTAGCGTTTGATCGAAGGACAGACCCAGCCGCTTGGGTTATCCACCCAGGGGTGGAAAGTGCGGCGTATACTGGACCAGTTTGCACTGTAAGCGGAACGACGGAGACGGGACCGCGGAAGAGTACTCGGACAGTGGAGACCGTCCAGGTGCCTCTCCCTCCCATCGGGCTGATGCTGCAGGCCCTTATGGAGCAGGGTGTGATCGAGTCGGTCGCCCCCGCTGCACAGTCCCCGCAGCCACAGCTACCCCAGACGCCTCCCCCGCCTTTTGTTTTGGTAGCGGGCGAGCACGTCGTGGAAGATGTGGGGGAAGAGGAGGAGGAGGAGGAAGACCCTGAGGAGGATCCTCAGGAAGACCCGGAGGATCATTCTTCGGATGCTTCCGATCCCCATCCACAGGGGAACGGGAATGTAGGTTCCCAGAGTTCTTCCTCTGGTTCCAGTATTGGACTTCCCTCCGGGGGATTGTCCAATGGTTTCCATTAGTCGGACCAGCTTAGGGTGTAGACCCTTTTTTGAGGCAGTGGTTTTTGGGTAGTCTGTTAACGGCTACTGATGGCCATAGGTTTTAGAGATATGGTTCCAGACTGCCGCTGCCTAGTTTTATAGCTTTTTAGAAAGTTTAGTAATCATTCGTTCTTTTGTAAAGGGGCTTGTTGTCCATTATATATATGTATATATATATATATCTTGTTCTAATTATTGTATATGAGTAGTTCTGTTATCCGGAGTGGTGAGTTTATGTATTAATGAGAAAAAAATTTGGTCACGATTTCCAGAATCTGCTTACACAAAAGATATATTTTCCGAAAGTAAAACCAGCGAAATTTTATTTATCGTTTCATTAAGGGTTTTGAGTTACGAAAGTGGCACTGGGTTTGAGGGTGTCACAGACACAATGGCTAAACGACTTTTCAAAGTTACTTGGGTGATTTGAGTTTGTGCAGGTTGACACTTCTCAGACGTCTTACATAACTTGTATCTTGTAGGCTGAAGCATTTTTCCAACCCGGTCCACCTTGCAAACTCGATCCAATTACCCGATTTTTTTGAGTTGGCAAGTTAGCTCAAAAACCATGCATTTGTGGATTAATCCAACCGCTGGATACCCTTACTATTAAGTTATTAACTATCAACATCTAACAGAATGCATAGAGGAAAATATGTTTTTAGATCAACTTTTGAATACTACTTTTACACTGGGGATCAACTTATAAATAACTGGTAATCGATTATATTATATAGTGATCAAAGAAGGTAATCAATTACCATTATGTGGTAACCAATATATTATATGATATTTAGCATATATTATATGATAGTTAACATATATTATGTGGTGATAGGTGCAAAAGTGGAATTGAATGACAAAGGATACTTATAAATCAAAAGTGAGAATGCCTCTTCCTTCATCTGAAGTACAATGAGTTAGACACTTGAGCTTTTGAGCTTTTATAATTTGATCAGCTTATGATTCAAACTTTCAAAATAGTTAGTTATGAAAGAAAGTACTCTTCTTCTGAAGTGAAGAGGCCAGAATCATATGATCATTCGTCAGGGTAAAGGGTTAACTACTCAATTGCTTGAACATCTTGCTCTGTTTTTCTGTTTCATTTCCCCCCTACTCTTTGAGAGTGTTAGAATCAAGGGGAGTCTAGCCAATGAGGGACTGCTATATATATTTAATGTGATAAGTGAAGAACCATACAAATGTGATTAACATTCTATCTTGAGCCAAAATTTTAAAACATTAAGAGTATATTTTTCTTATAACCTTTAGCTAGTCTATTAATTTTTAATATCGGACCTTTTTACCTACGTCTCATTCACAATTAAATTTCTAATATATAAAAAGATCCGATTGAAGATGCTTGCAAAGTATTATTTTAAGTTATTTTAATATAATGATCAATTTTGTACGATAGTAAAAATGTGGGTGAAAATTGTATGAATTTATAAAATTATATTAAAAACTCATTTATGAATTTTTCACCTCATTTCTATTATGGCCACTTTGGTATGAGGACAAAAATGTGTGTAAAAAAATTCATGAATCAATTTTATTAAAAACTTATCTGTAAAATTTTTACCTTCGTTTTTATCTCATCCCAAATTGACCCAGTAATAGTAAACATTCTTCCAATAGCAATTTGAGCCACCGTTAATGTCAGAGCCTCACTAATAACAACATTTGTTGCCACTAAAGCCCCTCTACAATGATAACATTGTTGTCACGAAAGTAGACTTTTAGTAACAAAAAAAAAATGTCATTAATGCTAGGTTGGCTTCATTGCTAACTCTTTTAATTTAGTCGCAACTAATACTTTCACAAACACATTTTACTTACTGAAAACTAACATTTCCAATAAGGTTTTTTTTGACTATTTTCCTCTCAAAAACATTCCCATGGGGAGGGGTGAGAATCTTAATTTCCCATGATCATGAAAAATTTTAATTATTTAAAAAGATCATTTTATCCCTAAAATCTAATTTAACTCTTCTCCCTCTTGCACTGTTCCCTACCGAGCTTAGCACGGCTGATGTTCATCTCTTCCAAATCTCAAGATGCCGGAGCCGAAGACAGCACCACCACCGTCATCGTCATCGTCGGCACCCTCCTCGATAGTTGCCACCCCACCGCCGCCATGACCGTCCTCGTCAAACTCTCCAATCGCACCTCCCTCAGCAGCAAGGTCTTACCAGATCTGACTCAAATATCGTTGGTTTCCGATTTAGCGGGGTGAAATCGCGAATCAAGCTCGTGAAATCGCTTGTGAAGAATTGATGTTCATTTTTTTGATTTTTTTTTTCTTCTGATTTTGGGATTTTTTTGTGGAAGATGATGGAGGGTGGGTGATAGCGACAATTTTTATCAAACATGGGGTAATTTTGAGAATTATACTGATATTCCCAGGAAACTTGTAACTTAACCAAACATGGAATAAAAAATTCATAACTAAAATTCTAAAGAATGTTTAAGATCTACCAAATATACTTTTAACATTCTCAGCTATCATCTTTCTCAGGAATCATCATTCTTGGGAATCATGACTCCGGAAAACAAAACAAAAAAATCCTCCTACCAAATGCACCCTCAATGTTTTGTGAAGAAATTGCCGCTTGCTTCTCCTCTTACTTGTAAGTTGGCTATTCAATTATTATTTTTTCTAACAAATCATAGTATTTGTAAGTCTGTCAAACGGGCTGACCTAACAAAACAATGAGCTTCATAAACTTAAAAGGAATTACTTTTTGTAGTTCCTGATTTTTCAAATACAATTCCTTCGTTTTTTTAATTCTTTTCTACTCAAAATATTCTTTTTTTTAATATTTTTTCCCTAAACCCTCTTCACGATTCTTCATCACCGTATCTTCACTTTTTTCTTCCCTAAATCCCCTTTTTTTTTATTATTTCCCTATTCTGCCTTACTCAATTCAGTTAAGTGCATTTTATTCAATTTTATCCATTGAATTGATTTTTCAATTTCCGATTCATCAATTCATTATTTAATTTCTGGTTCATCAGTAACCAGGTTCGTAACACTGTTTATGCATTTTTTTTTGGGTTGTTTTTTTTTTTCGTTGATGCACTTTTTACACTCCAGGAATCTTATTTTACATCAGTCGTTCAGCTACCAAACTACCAAACTTGGGGGAGATGGGAGAGGGGATAAGAATATTGGAAACACATCCGGTTATCATCTTTTAAGATACTTACCCTTTGCAAGGATTTTTTTCCAGGACAAAAATACTCACCCTCGGTTCTGTGCATAGTCATTAGGTTCATCGTTGTTCTCTCTCAGGTGATTGTCTTCCAATGGCTCAACGAATTCACCATCGTCTATGCCTGTTCTGTCATTTTGATTGCTACCAAATCAACCATTGGAGAAAGAGATACTTCCAGAAATAATAAGGGGTGTTTCGAATATAAAATAATTTGAAAAAGAGGGAGGAGTTGTATTAAAAAAAACAGTAGCCGTAAAAACCAACTCCCAAACTTAAAAGTTAACTTGAGCCGACCTGTTTGGAGCATTTTTTTTTTCCCAGGTTGGACCAACGAGATGAAAGCTCAATGAAATAAAAAGATATTAGAATTTGGGCCTGGCCCAATGTACAAAAATGATAATCTTAATCATAATAATATAAACTGAGCCCAATACCTGTTTCGTCCCTACCTGAAACTGATTATGATAGATTTAGATTCTAGAAATTAGATTCATGTTATTTCTACATATTGAGTTGATTTGGTAAAGTGATGGACGTTATCGGATCATAGTTGAGTTAGGTTCAAGTCCAGATAAATGACTCTATCTAAATATCGAGCCTGATTCGGAACAAAACTAAATCCGTCCCAATATGAACACATCTAGAATCCAATATATAAAATCATAGAACCAAAAAAAGTCATAATAATATATGATAGAGTTCAATAGCAAAATTGCTTATTGTATATATGTAAGAATCACATCTCTAATTTGGAGAAAGAGGAAGAACCAGTAAGTGTGTAGAAAATGAAATAGTATAATAAAAAGGTAATATTCATATAAATGTATATAAGATTATTCATCCAATAACATATTCTCGGTGGCATTGGAATTTTTTTTCTTTAGATAGCAATAAACAACGATTTTTTTCATATTCAGTTCATTCTTAAAAAACAAAGGAACAACTAAAAAGGATGACCATTATGTAAAGTAGTATCCAAAGTATAACCCTCACAAAGGAAAGAAGCATATCCATGCCTAAATTTGATCAGTGCTAGTGCTCATAATAATGGATTAAAAAGAGTGACAGTAACCCAATGACAACCCCAGGCTTCAAGCCATGTGCTGAACTTTCGGGATCAGGATATGGAGACATGGCATCAGGACTAGGGGAAGAAGTGGGTGCAAGATATGGATCAGGACTAGGAGTAGGAGCAGAAGAGTGTTGTTCATCATTAAGAAAAGGGTAAATCTCATATCTTACTCTGCAATTCCCACTATACACACTCACTCCTTCTTTCTCTTGACCACATTCTTTAAGATAAGCAATTGATTTAATAAAGCATTTACTGCAATCCATAAGAGAAAGGTCTCCACTGCATTGTGCATACCCATATAATGTGCTATACGTATTGATCTCTAGTTTTCCAGCCTTGTAAAATTTTGGGTGCAACAAAGCTTCTAGAGAAATTTGGTAGAGAAACTCTCGTGTCTTTTGATCAAACTCAGGAATAGCATCATTCACATTGTTTTGGGACGTCTGGCACAACATGATATTGTTAACGGTTTGGCCAAAGAAGTCCTGGTCTGAGTACCTCACTGTGCAAGTTTCATGCAAAATCATGGCACCTTTGTTGTATGGGCACTCTTTGATCATGTCATTGCTTGCCTGGACAACACAGTTCCCACAATCTGTGGGAGAGAGATCACCGCGACAAAGAGCCAGCCCGTGTGTTTGGTTTTGGCCTTCACCATATGAACCCATAGCAAAGCCAGTGGATGGAGCTTCATTGTTTAGGTAACTCAGAAGAGCTGTTAGGCTCGTTTCATAAGGGTCATTGATGGAATAATTTGCAGACATTGAACAAATATGCATGAGCTCCTGTCCTGAAACACGGAGGTGATGAAAGAGGCTGAAGGTTAATAAAAAGAGTGAAAAGAACTTCAAGAAAGCCATCGGTTTGGTTATGGTTTTCAATTGAAGGTGGAAGAAAGTGGTGCCAATATATAGGCATACTTGGAAGGATTAGTTAAACTGTAAGACTCACTCTTTCTTTCAACTGAAAGAGTATATTTGTTTTGTTGTCCCTGGTAAAGAGAGCATATTAGATGGAGGACAACCTGATATCTAAAAGTAGAAGAACTAGAAAAACTATAGGTGAAAAGATTTAGAGTTCCATGATTTGTTTATAGACATGATTTACGATAGAACTTTATCACGTCGTTTGATCCATGTAGTGTGGGGAAATGTTTAGTTGTTTTTGTTATGTGGTTAATGGTTATAACCCTATTTACCCTTAATTTTCCTTCCTTACGAGAGCAACATGGTCTTCAGAGAAATAAATTACTCAGCCGGCAAGGGACAGAAAATCATAGACGAATTTTGTTTACCATTTGTTTTTGGTCTCTGCTTTATTCTTACATTCTCAGAGAAACAAAAAGCCAGGGCTAAAAGCTAGCAAGCAATTGTATCTACTTCTCTTGAAATTTCACGTAATAACACCCTCGTCGACTATATGACCATTGGTACACTATATTGATAAAAAGAACCAGCGCTTAGTCACAGGCAACAGTCACCTTCTTTTATAACTTCAGAGAATTAAGAAAAGGATTTTGCTCTAATTATATCCGTAGTCAACTAGCCATAGAGTATATAGTGTTTATGGTATGTTCTTGCATCTAATTGATGCAGTGCAGGACTGCGTGTGCTCTATATAATCAGTTGCAAGTGCCTAGCTCTTGCACAAATTAGATGCAACAGAACGTTATAGACACTATATCCAAAAATACCTCCAGACACGAATTATGTGACACAAAGGAAACAAAAAATAATATCATTTATATAATCTAGTAATATATATTAACCTTTGGACCTTTGAATTATTTGTCCTGACTCTTAGACTTCCTAGAGAGCAAGGATTCACAAATATCATTTGCTTCTGGGTATATATGAATGCAAGAGGCTCTTGGATACCAGCAATAATCTACAACATCACGAGCGGAACAAAAAAAGTTGGGAGATGGAGATTGAACCAAACCAACCATTGAGCATAGCATATAAATCCTAAAGCTAATTACAGGAGAATTACAGAATTAATAGTGATACATAGAAGTGTCAACTGTATCAGCATTACAAAGAAGTGGAGAAGCAGAACCACCAATGGCATAAGTCAAAACCTCCTTTGCCTAAGTAATAACTTATTGGTAATTTGTCTGAATCTTTGATGGAAAGTGTAGATTAGAAGTCTGGTGCTAACTTAAAGAATTAACATCTCTTTTTGGTACCATAGAGATAACACTTCAAAGAATTAACACTTCTTTTTGGTACAATAGAGATAACACTGTATGTAATATTTATAGCATCAGGATATGTAACACTCAATTCCGCAGGAAGGGAAGATAAAACTCACAGTAAAGCAGGAAAAAAAAAAAAGAAAAAGAAAAGTCATAATATTATCTACCAACATTAAACTGAAATAACGTAAGATTATATGAGGCGAAAGTCGGAAATCCTTGTTACTTGATAAAAACCAGAATAACTTGGGATGTTACTATAAGAGTGGCTTATGATTCAAGCTGAGATATTCAAAAAACGAAGTAATCTTCCTGTAAAGCAAAAGAAGTCTGGACTGATGTCAATCATGCGTTGAGGCAAAGGGCCAACTTAACTGTTTGGAGTGTTACTCTTTCTTTATTTTTATTTTTTTTTTTCCTCCTCTTTGACAGAAGGATCAGATTAAAGATGCTTCCAGAGTATTTGTTAACTAATGACTTGTAAAACTTTTCTAAAAAACTTCTTTGCTGATGGATGTAATTATTGTTGCTACTTTAGTTAGTAATGTTTTGCTGAGTAGGTATGGGGTTGTCCAGATTTTGAGGAAATGTGATCACCTATTCACAATGGTTGTATGTCCTGCATTGACAACATGTATGGCTGTGATTTATTTTGTATTTCATATAAATATGAATGGAAAGTATGAAGAATAGTATGGTAGTATTGCAGAAACGAAATTGCCCTGTTTTCTCTTCTCTTTTCATGCATTCTCATGGTTACGGTTCTGTTTTATGGTTTCATGGTTAGCAGTGTTCCTATATGGTTCTACTGTTAATTGAAAGTTAACAGTGGTATCCAGAGCAGTGTTCTTATAGGCTGTGGGTCTGAATCAAGAAAAATATTGAGAGATTAAACACTGGTGAGTGATCATATGGCTTCAGGAAGCAATACTGCCTTTCCTGTTCCTCAATTTTCTGGGGAAAATTATTACACATGGGTTGTTAAAATGAGATCATGCTTGAAGTCCTTTGGCTTATGGGAGTATGTAGATCAAGACAAGCAAGTTCCACAATTGAGAGCTAATCCTACCATAGCTCAAATGAAGCAACACGAGGAGGAGACTTTGAAGAAGGAGAAAGTTGTTACCGGTTTGCACTCAGCCTTGAGCATTATGAAGCTGGAAACAGCCAAGCAGATATTGGATGAGCTAAATGAAAGATATGCAGATGATGAAAGGGCAAGGTCCATCAAGCTATTAACTCTTAAGAGAGAGTTTGAAATGCTCAAAATGAAAATGAACTTGTTAAAGAGTATTCTTCTAAGTCGTCACAGTTGGTGAACCAGATGAGACTGTACGGTGAGGATGTGCAAGACTGGAAAGTAGTTGAAAAGATGCTGATTAGCTTACCCGAAAAATTTGAAGCCAAAGTTGTTGCCTTTGAGGAGTCATGTGATCTCAAGAAATTAGCTATTTCTGAGATGGTGAGTAAATTGCAGGCTTAAGAACAAATAATTACTATGAGAATGGATAATGTAACTGAAGGTGCATTTCAAGCTAGACACAAGGGAAACAACCTATCCAGAAGGATCAAAAGAAGCATAATTATAAAAAAAAGGGTGATCAAAAGCGGAAAAGGTAAGCTAGACGGGGGGTTCAATTGAACATGCAACAAAGAACAATTTCCCTCCCTGTTTGACATGCAAAAGAATGAATCTCTTAGGATCCAATTGTAAGGTATGGGACTTGAGTTCCACATCGAAAGTATGGGATTCCGGTGTGGGTTTTATATGGCCTTGGGTTCTCCAACCACAACGGCTAGCTTTTGTGATGTGGTTCTTTCAAGGTTCGTATTAATTGATATCAGAGCTTTCCACCTTGTCTCTCGATTGCAAACATGCGGCTCAAGTGGTGACGCTAGCATTGTAGTGTTCGCCCGAGACTAGTCAAAGTGCTAGTGCACAGCCAGCCCGTGTGGGCACTGGGGCTGCGGAGCGTGGTAGGATGTTAGGATCCAATTGCAAGGTAGTCCCACATCAGAAGTATGGGATTCCGTGCGTGGGGTTTATATGGTCTTAGACTCTCCAACCACAACGGCTAGCTTTTGTGTTGTGGTTCTTTCAAGGTTCGTATCAGAATCACTAGTCAAAAAATTGCTTGTATAAGGGGAAGCCTCAAATTCAGTGTAACCATTGTAAGAAGTGTAGACATAGAGAGAGGTACGGCAGATTTAAGCAGAACAAATCTCAACCATAACTTGCACATTAAGTCAACTTCACTGATGAGCAACCCCAAGCCGAAGATCATTTGTTTATGGCTACTCAAGCATGTAGTTCAGCTTCAAAATATGTATGGTACGTAGACACTGGGTGCACAAACCACATGGCAAAGGACTCAAATGGGTTTATAGAACAAGGCTAGATCTTGATGGTTCCATTCACAAGCACAATGCCAGACTTGTGGTGAAAGGTATTCTTAAATGGCTGGAGTTCATTATGGTGATACATTTGCACCGATTGCTAGGCATTAAACAATTAGATTAATTGTTGCTTTATCAACTCAATATCGATGTTAAATCTTTCACTTGGATGTTAAATCAGCCTTTTTAAATGGTGTTATGCAAGAAGAAATCTATGTTGAACAACCTATTGGTTTTGTTGTTGCAGATCATGATGATAAAGTTTGTAGGCTTCATAGAGTCTTGTATGGGCCGAAATAGGCTCCAGGAGCCTGGTATAGTAGAATTGACACACACTTTCTTCAAAATGATTTCAGGAGGAGTCAAAATGAACCTACTCTTTATGCGAAAGATTGTGGCAATGGGAAAAAAATTGTAGTTTCACTTTATATAGATGATTTGCTGGCTATTGCTGATGATATTGATGAAATTGACTAATTTAAAAAGAGTATGCTACAAGTTTTTGAAATGATAGATTTGGAGTGATAGGGTATTTTTTGGGAATGGAAGTGCATCAGTTTAATGATGGAATCTTTCTCTCACAGAGAAAGTATAGCAAAGATTTTCTAAAAAAAATCAAATTGGAGAGTTGTAATCCTGTTTCAACTCAAGCTCTCAAAGGCTAATGGTGATGCAAAAGCAGATGTAACTCAATGCAGAAGTTTGGTTGGCAGTCGTCTTTACTTGGTAGCAACCAAGCGAGATTTGATGTTCCATGCTAGCCTACTTTCAAGGTTTATGCACTCACCAAGTTTGACACACTTTGGTGTAGGCAAAAGAGTGATGAGATACCTGAAAACTCGAAGGCTTTGTTGATAGTGATTGGGTTGGATCTATTGATGATTCTAAAAGCACAACCGGATATGTTTTTTCACATGGAAGTGGAGTGTTTTCATGGAATTCCAAAAGGAAGATGTAGTTGCCCAATCCTTAGCTGAAGCTAGTATATTGTTGCAGCAAAAGCTTCAAATCAAGCCATATGGATTAGAAATAGACTTGAATCATATGCAAGAGGAACCTACTGTGCTATGGTGTGACAACAATTCAGCCATTTCTACTGCTAAAAATCCAATCCAACATGGGAGAATAAAGCATATTAAGATAAGTTGAGAAGAATGGAGATGTTCAATTAATGCATTACAGGTCTGAGAAGCAAATGGCAGACATTCTAACCAAGGCGATTCCTTCTGCCAAGCTTAATGAGCTAAGAAGCAAGCTGGGAGTCTTTAAGAAAAGTTTGGAGGAGTGTTAACTAGTAACTTGTAAAACTTTTTTAAAAAACTTCTTTGGTGGTGGATGTAATTATTTTTGCTTACTTTAGTTAGTAATGTTTTGCTGAGTAGGTATGGGGTTGTCCAGATTTTGCGCAAATCTGTTCACCTAATGACAATGGTTGTATGTCCTGCACTGACAGCATGTATGGCTGTGATTTCTTTTGTATTTCATATAAATATGAATGGAAAATATGAAGAATAGTATGGTAGTATTGCAGAAACGAAATTGCCCTGTTTTGTCTCCTCTTTTCATGCATTCTCATGGTTATGGTTCTGTTTTATGGTTTCATGGTTATCTGTATTCCTGTATGGTTCGACTGCTAATTGAAAGTTAACAATATTATTTTAATTTTAAGTTGTTTTCACACACTTCAAAGCAAAAACAATCACGAGATGGATGCATGTATGTATTTATTCATTTAGAACTTCACAGTTTAGAATGCTAAAACAGATTTGAAAGTAAATTTTTTAGTTAAATCTCTATCATAGTAAGTAGTAACCTCAGAAAATATTGAGGCTAAAACTGAAATCAGCTCTTTCATTACAAAATGTTGTGCTGCCGACCAATTTTAGACTAAAATCATAATGCTTCCATGGAGAAACTCCCAGTTGTCTCACGTGCTATTAGTATTGGTAATATCTATACATATATCAGACTAAAATTAAAGAAATCACGCTAGCTGAGCTGACAGGTGACAGCTGCATTGCTGAACGGCTGAACCTATAATGAAGTTACAGAGTTATTACCTCCAAAGCATTCTCCCATCCTATCTAGTCAAGTGTGTGTGGATTTCACCCCTCATTTTCCTGGTTTCTGTATTCATGTATGGGTGTTGCTGTGTGTGTGTGTGTGTGTCTTTGTTATGATGCTTTTTCTTGTACACATCAGCAGAGGTTTAAGATATACTTCTATCAGTGCATGTAAATCAATTCTTCATCTTTGCATTCTCTGACAGCAATTTCTAGTTGGTCATGACCACTAGAGGGCAATACATCACAACAGTGTCTTCTTGGAGCCTGCAACTGAATACAAAAGAATAGTTTATAAGTACTATTACCAAATTCAAGCTTAGAGACCATACTCCTAATAGCCGTGAAGAAATACCAGTGTCTGATATAGTTACCTGTTTGATGTCAAGGTCTAGCTTATCTGTGACCACTTTGATCATTTTCAGTTTTCTTGGCGATACCACATCATTTGAGCAATTTTGAAAAGATTTCTTATAACTGCTTATGATGCCATCCTTACCAGAAAAGACACTGTCTAGATAGAAAATGGTGGATCTTCTACAAGGGTCACGGTGAAGTTCTCTTGTGTTGAAAGTATATGATTTTGCCAACATGTTCCCTTTCCTCCATTGCTTGAATGTTTCTTGCACGTTCAGAACATCTGGCAAAAACATATGGTTAGGGAACACCTGAACAGCGTAGCCCCATGACACTGAAATTGTCCATGAAAACCATCTGTCATAGCAAATTGTTTGTTGTAGGACCCTCTGGGAATCAACATTCACAGCTTCAAATAAATGTTGCAAAGCTTGTCTAGTTGTCATATTTGGAAAGATTGGATCAGTGTATTCTGGATGATGTAGGGATAACAAGGGAGTTACTGGATGTGCAGCCAATAGGCCAAAAGTATTTCCCCGCAAATCAACCTGACCCAATTTCATAATCACAAAACATAAGATTAATAAGGATGATAGAAAGGAAGAAAATCAAATATAACCTACAATTTTCACCATTTCAAGGTTCAAACTATTTGTTACCTGGTGAAAACCTGGTTCATGTGTTAATCCTACACCAAGTTCAGCTAAGCAAGAGTACACCCTTCCATCACTTCCATAGAGATGTGGATACCTTTCTAAACAAGAATCAAAAACCTTGGCTAGGACTTTGGCAAGAGAGGAACTGATAGCAAAACCTGCACCACCAAAAGCCATTCCAAAACCAAACACACGGTTCTGCTCATACACCTCAGAGTGTGCACCAATATAGTACCAAAGCCCATGATCATATTTGGACAGTGTTTTCACCACATTCTCTGGGAAGAAAACCGTGTCATCATCTCCAAACACATACCATCTCACATCTGAATGATTCAATGCTACAGTATCTGCAACAACACGTGCTACGCGTATAGCTGATCTTAGACCACCCCGGTAAGTGTAGCGAAACCGGGAAGTGTTTTGAGAGACACATAAAGGAGGAAGAGAAGAAGTATCATTGTTAGCATGGTCTTTTTCATCTGGGGTGCTCTCTACGAATACACATCCCTTCATTGCATTGTTGGGTTTCCACCACAGGTTAACATAATCCTTCCTCTTAGGCCATGAACTCTTACTTGAAGCAATTCCAAACACAAGATGATCAAGGGTGGTTGGTGTGGACACATCTTGTGATGAAGAATGCACATGTACTAGCTTTGATGTGCCCAAGAGTAGCATTGATGCAAGGACATAAAGGCCACATAAAGAAAAGGTGACTAGAATGAAGTTAATCAGAGACTGGGCTTTGGTGGGTTTGTGAAATAACTGCATATTAACAAGGGAAAAAAAAAATGAATCTACTAAATCAGATGAAGGGGACTATATATTGTGTGTGTGAGAAAAGGTTTGAAGTAGATATTTAAACAAAGTGTCACCGCGATCCACGGCGTAATAAAGCTGCAAAATTTGACGTTTCTAGTTAGTTAATCTTCCATGTATAGAAAAAGGGCAGGTGTGGAAGAAGAAACTGATTGGATTCAAGTCAAATAATTGAATAAATATGCATTGAAAGGTAGAACAGGTAGGCCACCTGTCAAGTAAAGGTCTCCTATTCCTCCACGACTTGACAAGTGCCTTGAATTGGTGTCAATAATGCATTTAATAATGACAAGAAATTGATGGCATAATAAAACAACACCATGTGCAAAGTAAATGCTAGTTTTACAATTCAGGTCTGAAAACACAGTGCTACTATGGGAACGTTTAAAATGGGGGTAAAACCAAAACCGTACTTTTTACTTATGTTGTGGCTTTTCTCAAATCGTACGTTTACCAGTTTTCCTTTTCACACCCTTCAAGATGAAGGGTTTTAATCACAAAATCTCGTAATATATCAATCTCCACAGCCATTTGCTCAAATGTGTCTCTTCACATGCTTACTTCTGGGACTTATTACTTATTCTAGCGCATTAAATTAAGTAATGCATAAATAAATATAGTAATTCTAATATCGGGACCATATGTCTTCTATTTACTGTCTCTTGAAATAAGGGAAAAAATAATATGAAACAATAATTTCTACATCGAGAAAGAGGGAGAGATGTAATTGTCGAAAGACCGCTCGAGTCCAAGCTTGCAAGATGCGTATGGGACGGTGTGGAATTATGGAAGCCTAATGCTAAGCCTCTCTTAAGGGGTTCAATCCCCTAGGTAGGATTCCTTAACAAGAATTACTTTTAGATGTGTATCTAAATTAGCTACAAACAATAAATTATTTTAATAACCCATTATATATATAATCAATTTTTATTATAATAAATTATTATAGAATCGATTTTAACTTTGGATATATTTAATAAAAAACGATTTTAATATAATCTATTTTATTTAGATTATGTAAAATAAATATTTTATACAGTTAAAACGTATAAAATTATTTGTATAATTCAATAATCTTTTATTGGTACGCAAAGGTTAAGTATTGAAATGAGAAAAATATTATTAGTTTCAAAATAATCTTAACTGCAACATATAATTCAATAATCTTTTTAGCTTCTTTAAAAAATATTTTCTCTCACAAAAACTGTGTTTTTTTTTTTTTTTTTTTGTAATTTAATCAAGTTTGTCAAACATATCATATTAAATCCGAAACAACATTTTTTTTCAAAATAAAAGCTAATTTTGAGGGCCTTTCCCAAACATGCTTCAATAATTAATCTGATTCACGCGCAAATGTAAATCGGATACATATCTCATGCATAGAAATATAAACTTCCCGTTGAAAAATATTTCTGACACACTTATAATGTTTATAGATGGACTACAACTATGCAGCAAGCAAACTGCTCCATAAAATTTACAGAATTTTCAGACAAGTCGCTAGTTAGGAATAAAATAGGTCCTAGGCTGAGAGGTTACCTCACTCCAAACAACAACTGGAGCTTCCCTGCGATTTGGTGCATCAGAAGTAGATAGGAATAAAATGTAATAATATGTACAAGTGCAGAGAAATGAGCCATTTGGAAAGCACAGCTACATGTTGTGAGAGGTTGATCACTTGTCACGCGAATGAAAACCTACCCAAGAGTTTGATCACCACCAAGATCTTTTAGGTCATCTTCAAGTACATTTTTTTTCTCTACAAAAAGGATCTTTCTCTACTGCAAAGAAAATCAGGAAAGGCAAGCCTAATAAGAATACTTTCAGAAACGTAAACTTAGAGACATACTGCTTGCTGTCCTATGAAGGCATTCAAATAATAAAATTGCTGAAGGCCCACCCCAGCCAAAAAGAAAGATGTGATCAAAATTAATTAAGAATTGTAGAATGTTGAAGAAATCTATTTACCTTCCATTCCACTTTGAAACTAAAAAAATTATTCAAGTTCCACATGAAACTATCCTATCAAAACAAAGTTCCAAGACCAACCTACAAGAAGAAGCATCCACCTCATATCAGTTTCAACACGGACCTAACTCCTCCAGACATTTACACTCATGAAAAATTCAAAGCTTTTGAGGGAGGCATGTCCCTAAAAGAATGTTACGATTGCATGGAGATCAGTTCATCGGTTCCACACTGTCTGATATGAATACTGATTGACTCATTAGAAGATGGCAAAACATTGCAGCACTGACGACGGGGAGCTTTCATCTGTAACAAAACCCAATAATGCAGCATAAAGTCAGATAACTAGAATAGACATGACAAACAAAACAAAATAATTACATATTTCAAATCAACCATTTCTAAAATTAATCTAACAATACCTGTTCAATATTAGGCTCTAGCTTCATTGAAAAAACCATGATCCTCTTCAGCTGTTTTACAGCATTTGATTCAAAGCAGTTCCCAACATCATGCCTTGTGTAACTGCTCCAAATGCCCCTTTTATCAGATGTAACACTTTTGAAGAAAAAGACAGAAGGCCTTTTACAAGGATCTCTAGGATAGTCTCTAGTGTTAAACATAAACTTGGCATCAACTTTACTACCCCTCCTCCATGGCACAAAAGTTCTCTGAAGTGAAAGGAGATCTGGCAGAAGTTCATTTCCTTGATAAACCTGGATAGCAAAACCCCAAGAAACTGAGAAAGTCAAAGAATTCAATTGATCATAGCAAACTGTTTGCTGCAAGATCCTGGCAGAATCAACATTTGCAGCTGCCATAAGATGTTCCAAAGCTTGTGTTCTGTTCATGTTAGGGAAGATAGGCTCCACCGCATCCAAGTGATGAAGGGACAACAAAGGAGATAGTGGATGTGCAGCCAGCATCCCAAACAAATCCCCCCGCATATCTAACTGGTGTAAAAAAATAAATGAGTAATAAGTATTTCCATAGAGTCCATCACTTAACTTGGATGATTACATGCTTGAATTGAAAAATAAAGAATGCTCCAGATTCCAGAATTATAGGAACCAAGTAATCAGAATTAAAATCACGACGACATACTGACACTGCCAGTGATATTTGTTTAAAATACTAAAGAGCTAAATAAGATAAAATCTCGAGCCAAATCAATAGAGGTATTATCCCTTGCATACCTCAAATGTGCATGAAAGACAACAGTATTATTTAATGTTGTACTAGTAGTAAGTAAATAATATGCAGACAAACATTGACTCCACCAAGCAAAATTGAACATGATGTATATGGTCATTTTTATAATTCATAACAGCTCTTATCTACATAGATTTTTCAACATCCATGTTGAATAATTATTGGGATGGCAATGAGTCAAGCTATGAAAAGTTCAGCACATTGCAAAATTTCCTGGTGAAGACCCAAAATTCGAGGTTCTGAGAGCTGGTTAAAGCTTGGAGGCAATGATCCTTTAAGGCCAAGATTCTTGGACTGAATCTGAGTGACTCTATCTCCACAGCAGAACACATAAGGCCATGAAGGAGGGCCACAAGGGTCATCTCCATTGTCTGGCCACTTGAGAAGCTCTGGATTCACTAACCCTTTTCTGAAATCATTCAGAAATTTGAGATTGTTTGGGTTTGTATCGCCATACCCCATTCTGGTAATCAGGCAAAAGATGCAAACTTTCATCTCAACACCAACCATGGTTATACCTTACCCCTAGAAAAACAAGAATCAAAGGTAGAAACTTTCCCAGTAAACTTCACAACCCATATTTGTGAGTTGTGACAGCTCAACATCTGAGTTCTATGGTCAAAATGAGGCAATAACAAGACCCAGATAAAAAGAGGCAAATGAAAAAGAACAGGGCAGAGGTGTGTGAGAGCGTGTATTTGTTTCTTGAAGAGATATAGGAATAAACAAAAAGAAAAATTTATTGAAAAAGGACAAGAACCTAATCCTGCTAAGTCCGTTGAGGAAATCAGATGGGATTGCATCAAAACTGATATTGCGTTCATTGCTGGTCAGTTCAAAAGTCAAAACTAATAAAAGAGAATAGCCATTGATAGGAGGACCCGGATTCCCTACGTTCATGGATTTCCTATTGTTCACGCATTCATCTTAAATTATGGTCACGATCTCATGCAATCATTTTTTGCATTAACATATTTGTCTTCCAATCCGGATTCTCTACATTCACGCACCGTTGGATCAATAATTGAAATTTGAAAGTGTTTGAGCAAGCCTATGATTGATCCAAATGTGCATGAATGCATGGTTTTTTTTTTTAATGCAGGGAATCCATTTCCAAATCTAACACGTGCAGATGGATGAGAAAGAATTAGAGTTAAGATAATAAAATCACCAAAGTGAAGCATTCAAATAAAAATAGAAATAAACAATAATTGTTTGTTACCTGATGAAAGCCAGGTTCATGGGTTAAGGCAACACCAAGCTCAGCGACACAAGAATAAATCCTAGAATCGCTTCCATACAAGTGACCATACCTCCTCAAACACGAATCCAAAACCCTACTCAAAACCCTACCAAGCGAGTGACTGATCGCAAAGCCTCCACCCCCAAACGCCATCTCAAAACTATACTTCACGTTCTGCTCGTAACTCTCCGAATTGCTCCCTACGTACAACAATCCATCGTGATCGTACTTCGACAGCACCCTCACCACGTTCTCCACCAAAAACACCGTATCATCATCGCCGAACACGAACCACCGTACGTCCGATTCATTCCGATCCACGGCTTCTTTGACCACCCTGGCGACGCGGATCGCCGAGCGAAGGCCTCCACGGAACGTGTAGGGGAAGCCGGAGGTGTCGCCGGAAACCACCACCGGCGGCAGGGAAGAGGAGGAAGAAGAAGTGTTGAGAGTGGGAGAGTCGAGGAAGGCGAGGGCGCGGGTGGTGTTAGGGGAGTACCAGAGATGGATGTAGTGGTGGCGGCGGGGCCAGGAGAGGGAGGAAGAGGCGATTGAAAAGAAGATGTGGCGGCGCGTGGTGGTGGAGGAGGATAGGCGCGTGGGGGTGCGGTTTAAGGGGAAGGAAGAAGGGACCCATAGATTGAGGAGGAGGTAGAGGTTGAGGAGAAGAGAGAGAACGAGAAGAAAAGATTTGAAGGAAAGAGAGAAAGAGAAAAACGTTGTTGTTGGGGTTCTCAGGAAACTTGAAGCGTGAGAAGAAGGCATTGCTGTTTCTGAACTTGAGTTTGAGAGAGGCAACAAGGCACTGACTTCTTTTTTTCTTCGGTGGAACATTGTTATTATTTGTTAGATTTTAAAATAAATAAATTTTTGATTTTAAACTAACGAATGTAATAAGTAAGTAAGTAAGGAAGACAGAGATACGGTTGTTCTGTTCTGTGTTGGTGGTCCTTGTTTTACAGAGAGACAGAGCCTCTTTCTACAGTTCTGAGACGTGTGTGTGGATGTGTGTGTGTGTGTGTGTGTGTGTGTGTGTGGAGTTATGGAACTGCACGCACTACTGTCTACTGCTTCGTGTCCGACAATGAAGCCTATGTTGCGGTCTCAACATTGGACTGTTTCTTGCTTCTTTAAAATGGGCCGTTCTGGGTCCATGACTCATTGGGCTAACATTCAGCCCATGGATTTTACATAAATTAGTGCAAAATGCGTTGGGGTTGGACAGAGTGGGCACGACACTACGCATTCACTTACTTAGACATTTGCTAAGGACACCCCCTTTTTATTAAGGACATCCCCTTAAACAGTAAAATACCGAAAATGCCCCCAACAAAAAAGCTTTAAAAGTCATTTTTTTTTACACTATCATTGTTACCCTCGCAGATTACCAAATTCAGAGAGTTGTAAAATTTATCTGGAATCTCGCAAATAACAGTTGGTTTTTCGCAAATACCTTGTTCACTCGCAAACTAGGTAATTGCGAACTTTTTTTTTGATTTCCTTCACTCGCAAATAAGGTATTTGCGAGTGAAGGAATTTTTTTTACACTGGCAAATAAGATAATTGCGAGGGAAGGAAAATTTTCATTCCCTCGCAAATACCTTATTTGCGAGTGAAGGAAAATTTCCTCTTCCTTCACACGCAAATACAGTATTTACGAGTGAAGGAAAATATTCCTCACTCGCAAATACCTTATTTGCGGGTGAAGGAAGATTTTCCTCTTCTTTCACTCGCAATTTAGGTATTTGCGAGTGAAGGAAAATTTTGCTCACTCGCAAATAAGGTATTTGCGAGTGAAGGAAGATTTTCCTCTTCCTTCACTCGCAAGTTAGGTAATTGCGAGTGAAGGAAAATTTTGCTCACTCGCAAATAAGGAAGGGAAATTTTGCTCACTCGCAAATACCTTATTTGCGAGTGAGGAAAATTTCCCTTCACTCGCAGGATTATCTTAAAAATATTGATTTTAATTTGTTATTTGTTTCAGTAATGCCGCGCACCAGGGGAGCAGGTTGGTTGGCCGGTAGGGAGGCGGAGGCGGAGGCCAATAGGTTGGCGGTTGAGGCTGCGAGAGCAGAGGCTCAGCGACAGCGGCGACAACAGTGGGATGCTATGACTGCTTCGCACCGCCGGAGATTGGTTGATAGTAGAGCTGGCCCGAGCAGAGGGGGACGTCGTACACCTCAACCTCAGCAGGAGCCACCTCAGTACGAGGACGACGAGGCATCTCAGTACGAGTCACCTCAGGACGAGGGACGACACGACGAGATACATATTGATGCACGGGCAGCGGAGGGACCATTTCCTGGAGGACCTTCCGATACATCGCTCCTGACTTCATTCAAAGACCACATAGCTTACAGCTTGTGGAATGGAGAGGTAATTATTGTTTACTGTTTTTAAAACATTTAGGGTTTTTTTTTTACTTTTGTATAATTCATGACAAGACGTATATTTTTATGTGTGCAGGATCGGGAGGACCCGCTTAGGGTTTTTGCACACGGGAAAAAGTGGCAGAAGTGGTTTGGCGAGCGTCAGCCACTACCACCAGCAGTACAGGCTCATGTCGATCGAGCTGGTCTGTCGCCTCTTATGTATTGCAGCTATCCGATGGTAGATAACTCGCTGCTGACAGCATTTTCCGAGAGGTGGCATATGGAGACCAGCTCGTTCCACCTTCCGTTCGGAGAGATGACCATCACGCTGGATGATGTGTCATGCATTTTGGGCATCCCGGTCAGAGGTGCATTGTTTATACCCCCCGAGATGGACATAGATATTGCTATATCAGTTCTGCAGTCGTTGTTGGGGGTATCTTATGAGGATGCTCGGGCGGAGGTGACGGGCACTGGGTGGGCATCTGTCAGTTTATCTTGGCTGCAAGACCTTTATGATGCACGGAGAATTGAGGGTCCGATGGACGAGGCAGCAAGGGCATTCATACTGGTGCTACTCGGGATGACTCTCCTGACGGATAAGACTAGCACTCGTATTGACTGCAAATATATCGAGCTGCTGCGTGAGTTGGAGCTGGTGGGACAGTGGTCATGGGGAGCTTTAGCCCTATGCCACTTGTACGGTTATCTTGGTGACGCCACCAAGTTGGCGTGTCGTGGGTTAGCGGGTTACATGACACTCTTTCAGGTAGCAGTGTGTTATTAAATTAGAAAATTAAATTTACAATTGTTGTAATTGTGACGTGTTTTCGTAACTGATTCGTTATTTGTGACAGGCCTGGATCTACGCGTATTTTCCTACTTCGGTGGTAGATCGGAGACTTATTGAGGGCTACGAGGGTGCGCCTGTACGCGCTAACCGCTGGAGAAGCAAGAGGGGGCATGGGAGGGTGCTTCCATACAGGCAGGCATTGGATGCGCTGACCGTTGATGACGTGTACTGGGCACCATGGACCGCATATAGACAGTATTCCCCATTCGATCCGGTGGCATACTTTTCGGGGTACCTTCGGTGTGGGAACACTATAGTGCCATACCTGCCTGAGAGAGTACTGCGACAGTTCGGGTTCAGGCAGGAGATTCCTCGGCAGCCACCACGACGTCCCTCGGCTGAGACCATTAGTCTTAACTGGATGTCCCCTCACCTATACTCTATTAGATACCTATTTCGGTTGAGGTCGGCCAGTTATCAAGCTGAGTGCGCCCCGAATTACTTGGATTGGTACTACAGGCACTCGCATCCACTGCTGATACCTCCACAGGCCCCACCTCCGCAGGCTCCACATGATGCACATGTTGATTGTGTCCCTCGGGTAAGGAATAGTAAGTTTTTACATTGTATATATTATGTCTAGTCGTAACGTCATCTATTTTTTTCCCTATATAATGTACTTATGTTATTATGTATTTATGTCATTTGTAGGTGGCTTATGTTCATGCGGTTAGTAGGTTGGATAGAATTGCCGCCATGCTGCATCAGATCCTGGATTACGCACAGAAGAGAGATGACATGTGTGACTACCTTCGAGAGGTGCTTCGGATACCGGAGGATCAGGAGCGCTGAGTTGTTTTATTTTTTTGTAATTTATTTTCATACGAACACTTAGTATTTATTATGTAAATATTATTGTTGTTATTAATACACCTCCGCAGACTATTATTATTGTTATTATTTATTATTAATGAACTTAGAAATACAAAAGAAAATAACAGTAAAATGTAAATATAAAGGTACAACGAACAACCAAGGTGTATTAGTCAATCGTCATCTAAGTTTATTGGATTGTATACATCATGATGTGAAAGATTAGGCGGTGGAAATATTGAAGACCATTCTTGCAATCGACTAATATATCGCGTTGGCCATGAATAAGCCTCAGGACGGGAAAAGCCACGCCAATGTGATGCTATGGTAGGCAGTGGACAACTATCCTTCAAAAATACCTGAAATAACGTAAATACAATTAAATGACCGACTAATCATAACATTAAAAATAAAAACATAAAAATAATATATCAATTACCTGTACCCAATGATTACTGTTGACAAAACCAATGCAAATGAGTGGATGGTTTGGAGTTGGTGCACCTCTAAGAGGAAAAAATGTCCAGCACGTCATACTGGCAGATGATAAAGAGACTAGGACCAACCTATATTTGGTTGCTATCACATGACCCATCTCTGGTAGTGTCATCCACTTGTTTTGGTGACATGCACCGTATACGTCCCGTAAAGAAGACTTCAGTTCTTGTAATTGAACACCGAAAAGAGGGCCATATAAATCAACATTTTTCGTAAGCTCTTTAAGCAACTCCTGACAGATTAAAGGCCAACTATCCTCAGTTCTACCAAGCAATGCTGCAATGCAACGATACCCACAGTTTTCATCATTGTCCACGTTAACTATGTCAGCAATGTATGACTGAAACTGCACAAGAAATTGATTCAAGAAAGGCAAACGTCTCCTCTTTGCTTGGGCAGTTGATTTCAACGAGGAACGCGCAGAACTATTCTCATGTGCAGAGTATATTGCATCGACATGCTCAAAATAAGATGGGTCACGTTTACAATCAAATCCATCCGTGTTGGTCTTCTTGGATTTGGGTGCCCCCTTAGTCTTCACCATTCCGGGCGGTGGGCACATTGAAGTTGTCTCAGGACAACATAGTTCTCGCACTTTGCGATATAGTGTCCTTTTACCAACAATGTCAAGTGTGCGGAAATGGGTAATCAATACCTCCCACTGAAGCGCAAGTTTATCTTCTGACACTGTTTCATCTGTTTGTTGTTGATCCTCTTGTTGGCCAAAATGTAATCTCCTCCAGTGCACATGGATTACCTCCAATGGAATTGGAGTACCCGTTATACTGTAATGAGCCAGCTCACAAGCACAGGGTAAACCGTGTGTAGTTCTAAGAGTACAACCACATGCAAATTTATCAATACCTACATTCATCGCTCTGGTCCATTCACGAACAATATGTTGCAATGCACTCCGAGACACGAATCCAATCAATCTGATAAGCATACGAATGTTGTGTGAGTGTTCGATCACGGTTATGCTCCTCTCAAATGATGCCTTTATCTCGTTGTGTTGCAGCGTAAGCATGTTATTCATCGTCTCCCAACACATACACATGTCACCTTTGCTGGTTTGCAACAAATTCTTCAATCTCCAATGTTGAGACTCAACCCTATCAACAAACATTCAAAACAACTTCAGCTATAGCATAACATGATTCATTAACAATTTTGACACTAGTTTGATCATACCTGTTTGTGGTTGTATTCCCCAAGTGCATCACTTGGTTAGTCCATGCCGCAACAAATTTGTCTTTGTGTGGATCCAACCAAGTCTTTTGCACATAATCAATTAATATAGGCCACTCTGCACATACTTCATGAAAACTCATCAGGCATTGCTCATACTCAGTCTCGTCAGCAGAATAAACAACATTGTTCCATGCATCCTTGACTACCTCCAGCTTTTTGTTATCAGATACCAATTTTTTGCATTTTGCATAGACATTTTTTCCTATGTGAAATTGGCACAAAAGATTGCGAGTTGTTGGGAACACAAATGCAACCGCATTCATCAAAGCAAGATCTCTATCTGTCACAATAACTTGCGGAATTGACTCATCTAGCACGAACAATTCTCTTAACTTCTCTAGTGCCCAGACATAGTTTTCAGCCCCTTCAGAATCCATATAGGCAAATCCCACAGTAAATGTCAATTCTGTTAAAGTAACACTAACAATTTCAAGTAGTGGCAGCCTATATTTATTGGTTTTGTAGGTACTGTCAAGGATAAGGACCATATTAAATGTATTCAACAAATGGACGGAATCTACATGTGCCCAAAATATATCTTTAACAACGTCCAAACCGTCATGTCTTCTATACCAACAAACATATCGATCTCGATGTATTAAGTTCAGCAAATGTTGCATTTCTGTTCTAGGGCCTTTCTCAGATGATCGGTACTTTTGACGTTCGTTGTAAATGTGTTTAATTGTAGATAGGTTCTCCTTATTGCGACCTTTAACCGTCAACAGAACATTTTTTGGCTTGACATTGTTCTTGGTCATTTCATGAACAAGTTTCTTCTCCTCTTCGCTTAAACGACCAACATAAGAATGACCCACCAATGTTTCAGCTAACCGATGGTTGTGTAATCCACATCTTACTTTTAGCATCCATCCTTCAATCTTTCCTTCAGTCGTCGATAAAGGTATTCCTTTCATTCTGAACATGCACTCACACTTTCGAGTACCAGTTGCTTTAGAAGATGCATGCTTTTTAGGCTTATACTTCCCACTCCTTTCACAACCTAAAATTAATTTTGTACGTTCGCCATTTTGTCCTGTCTCTGACCTCACAATGACAACAACAAATCCATTTTGTTTTCCAACCTCTCGAGTCCAACACAATAAATCATCTCGTGTAGGAAAAATCTCCATAATAGTGAATGCTTCTGTACAGTCCACAACTGTCGTTTGGTTAATCTCATTAGAATCAAACATATTGCTGCCTTCCATCTCCAATAACACTACAATGAAACAAACAAAATAAAATAAATACCTAATATATGTAAAACGTAAAAAAAAAAAAAAAAAAAATTCCATTACACTCGCAAATTAGGTATTTGCGAGTGTACAAATTTTTTGTTTACTCGCAAATTATCTATTTGCGAGTGTACAAAAAAATTGTATACTCGCAAATACCTAATTTGCGAGTGTACGAACAAGAACCACTCGCAAATTATATATTTGCGAGTGTGCACAAATTTACACTCTCGCAAATAACTAATTTGCGAAAAAATACCTTCTTTTGCGAATATCTAATTTGCGAGCGTCACGTCTAATTTGAGAAATTTGGGAGAAAACTATGAGTACTTGTAAAAAATGGAACGGCCTTCACATATTTATCAGAAAATGGATCCGCGTATTAATAAATTATTCTGTCTTGAACTCATTGTTCTTTTTCCCTTTTTTTTCCTTCTAGATGTCAGAAACATATTAGCATCGAAAGGTTTTAACGAGTGCGTTATTTTTTTAATTGCTCACTCGCAAATATGATATTTGCGAGTATGTGCATCACTCGCAAATATCATATTTGCGAGTGAAGAATTAAACAAAATAATACACTCGCAAATTTGATATTTGCGAGTGATACACGTACTCGCAAATATCATATTTGCGAGTGAGCTAAATTAAAAAAAAAAAACTTTTTGCGGGGTATTTTGGGAATTACACTGTTCACGGGGTGCCCTTAGCAAATTAAGGGTGTCCTTAGCAAAAGCCACTTACTTATGATGTTCGGCCTAATAATAAATATCAATCCAACAAAAAAAAGTCAAATCATTCCTTTTTTTTTTTTTTTTTGAAACAAGTCAAATCATTCCTTATACATGTATCTTGACTAGAGCTGGTTATACGGACCGGAATCGGTCCGCATTAGTCTGCACTTAGACAGATCGGACCGAAATAGTCTGCTAAATAAATGGACTTGTATTTATCAAGTCCGCGTCCAGTCCGCATAGTCCACGGGTTAAATGGGCTGGTCCACAGACTCAAAAAAATAGAGAAGCAAATTTTTTAGGCCAGCTCTGAATTTATTTATTTGTTTATTTTCTTTAGTTAAAACCTTTTTTATGCTACAAAGACTGAAATTGATAAATGCAAAGTCTGAATATGATTTGCTTTAATAGCCTGCACCTTTTTCATGCAATTTTATCTAAAATTTCTCCAAAGTAAGTAATATTTGACTAAAGTACATCAAACATGATTACATCAAATACAATCCAAAGCAATCTGGTGTGTCACAAATTGGGCCCTACATTCTTTGGGTGCGTAAGTCCTCATAATTCAGGATTTTTTTTTATATTATGTAAGTCCGAGGAGTGGTCTGCTAGTCCGTGGACCAAGTCCGTTTAGTCCACGGGTTAAACGGACGGGACTTAAAAAGCTCGCATTTAAATGGACATGAATTTTGTCTAGTCTAGGCTCGCGCGGGCTACGGGCTAAACGGACTGTCCGCCGACCCAGGTCCATATACACAGCTCCAATCTTGACCCTTTTATTTTCTTTATTTAATTAAATTACATCAATCTAATTACTTATGAATATAAATAAGGGTTTGATGCAGTGATAAGTAAATGCACTCTCAAGGAAAGTATTAATGTTTTTGAAGAAGACAATTATTAGGAGAGTTTCTCACTTGTAAAGTTAATCTGTAAAAATACTTATAAGAATATCTTGTGAAAGACTTAAAAAGAAAAAATTATTATGTTCCTATGTAGGGTATTTATGCTTCTTGATAATTTGGTTCCTATATTCTTATAATTATCTATATGTAGTAGTCTCATAAGCATAAAAAGTTTTCCATACATTCATGTAATCTCCAACACTTAAAAGATACTTCTTTGCGATGACATAAAAGACAATTCCTCATCTTATATGCATATCAAACATAATTTCGTACAAAACAAGGCTATCAATATGTGCAATATGGAAAGTTCTCCCTATTGTTTTTTTTTTTTTTTTTGGGGGGGGGGGAGAGGTGATCATGCTAGTGGGTTCCATTTTTCTTTTTTTGTGTTTTTCTTCTTAGGCCAAGGCCTTTAAACTTCAATCATTGCATTCTTTCTGGGATTTTTTATCTCATTTTAACTCAATTAATAATATTTGATCATATAAGTCTTAAATCTCATTTTAAAATGAGGATCTCCTGTCTCATGTGTTGCGATCTCAACATTGAATTGTTTCTACATCAAAATAAGATAGAAGATCCTCATCCTCCGTAGGATGTCTTAAATGGAGATTTTCCTCCTCTCCCAACTTTACCACAAATCATAGACAAATCCTTCTCTAATCCATCTCTGTTCAATAATTTTGATTACGTTATATCCAATCTGATTGGCTTTTTAGCGTTTTGTCAGTTGTGTCATATTGAACGGTTTAGAGTTCAGATCATTAATTACTCTTCCAACAAAGTCACCAAAAAAAAAACACCAAACCAATCATTTTCCTTAATTCCTTTCTGTTTCTTTGGATTCACCATTCACCAACTAATATTCGTGTCAAGTAAATATAGGCTTCAGTCACCTCCGCAGTTTTCAACCATACACGTGGACTAATGGATCATCTTCAAGAATAATTTGTGGACAAGGACATTTTTTGCTCTTCTCTGGCTTGCAAAAGCACGGTGATCATAAGTTTTTGGATCCAGCTGTGCAACACAAGAATGACATACATAAGTCTTCCACCCATGCCAAATAAATCAAATCACGAGTTTCCATTTCTCGTGGTCATGTGCAATGTCACAAATTAAAAGGTGCTAATTCTTGACCATGCAATTAATAAACCTTTCTTCGTTACGACTCCCGATTGGTTTGGTAAGAACCACTCAGCCACATAAAAGGAGGACTCATGACGTGACAAGTTGACAACCCTTGATGAAGCATTTGATGAAGCTTAAAGCTTAATAATATAGTTATACCTTTCTCTTTCTATTCTATTTTGTCAAAACTAGTGGAGTCACAAATTCTGTCTTCTTCTTCTCCTATTAATAAATTGACCCTAATTTTTTGGAATGATTAAAACAGACGAATGGGTTAAAATTAAAAACACTGGTGATCATTACGTGAGGCAGTGCCATTATCTCATGTCCTTGTCCAGAAAAGAATATGTCCAGAGAAACTGTATGTGATTCAAGCTAAGAGTTAATTTCTATAAAGGGCCCTTGTTCAGCTATAACAAACTACACCACCATTTCAAGTACAAAGCTTTATTATAGTTACCAAGTAGAACTTCTCAAAATGTGCAAAGGTTCACAAGAAATAAAGCATGGTGGTTTCTGCAGGAGCTTCCCACCTGAAGAGTTTACTTCATATGGTGCAACAAGAGGTTCAGCTTCAGCATTTTGTGAGCTGTGTGGTTTGAAGGCTTCATTGTATTGCCAAGCTGATGATGCATATTTATGTAGAAAATGTGATAAAGGGGTTCACAAAGCCAATTTTTTGGCCCTTAGACACATACGGTGCTTTTTGTGCAACACATGTCAGAACCTTACACGACGATATCTCATTGGAGCCTCGGTGGAGGTTGTTCTTCCAGCCAGCCACCATATATAAGCTTGGCTGCATGTAGAGAACCTTCCTATGATCAACAGTGCTCAAAGAAGTTGTTCAAGAACACAAAACAGCACTTTCCTGTTTCTCTAGCTAGTTTCCATCTTTCTCCTTTGATGATCTTCTTTTCTGGGCTTGTTTTCTCCTGGTTGATAGATAGAGCTTAGTGAACATCATCTCTGATGAAACCTCGGTGGAACTGTTGAAAACGGGGAAGTGCTAAATTTATCAAAGATTCGAAGGAAAAAAAGTTGCTAATACAATGGAAACTAAGGAAGGCATGGTTTAGATTTCTTTAAACTTGTAGTTAGGGGGCTGTTTAGGGTCCTCTGTCTTCCTTACTAAGTTGTCCGGACTTCCAATCCTATAAGTTAATTGGGATGAGTTTGAATTTTGGAAATTACTTGTTGTACTTTTAGGTCGGGTACAGGTCACCTAGCATGGTATTACACTATTTTAAAACTCATACTTTATTAAATAAATTAATTATAAATAATATAACTTATTGACTTACATTACTGGTTTTTGCTTTATTGGTATCATTTGTTTTGAATGTACTAAATATCCACAGGACTTAATGTGAGGATCTTTTTGTTGTCTAGCATCCCGGCCCTAAAATATCGGTATATTATGGATGTGTTTAAATAAACAGCTTAATTGAAGGTTTACATAATAAACTATTTTTTAAATAAGCTAAAAATGACTTATTTTCATAAATTTCTCTAACAAACTTATTGAGATAAGATAAAAAGAGCTTATAGACATATCATAAACAATTTTCATAAGTAATTTGTATGAACTTATTTTCATAGAATATTCTCATAAGCTCCTTATAAGCTATTCCAAACACATTCTAAACCCCTTCACATATATGGTTTCTTGAACAATAATTATATGTTGGTAGGGGCTCCTTGCTCCAACGCAGGGCCGGCCCAACACCTATTGAGGCCTAAAGCAAACTTTATGATGAGGCCTTTTTAAAAAATTAAAATATTAATTATTTTGTACACAACAAGGAGTTGATCCCTGGACCTTGCAGTTAATGGTAAGCTTTTATACCAAATGGGCTAACTTATGTTTGTTGATATATGAAACATATCAAAAAGATAATATAAAAAAATATAAAGTGGGCCTTTTTTTTAAAGAAAAAATTATTTTTTTGAGAGGCCTAAAGCAAGGGCTTGGGTCGCTTTATGCTTGGGCCGGCCCTGCTCCAACGATTTACGAAAAGATCGAATGCGGCATCACACAGAAGCTCATTGTGAAATGGCTGAATTGATACTCATCATCATGTGGACCACAATTAGAGGGACCTTATTAAGTTTGGTTTCATATCAAAACAACTCAGGATAGTAAGGACAGCAGTTTTTTTACTGATATGTTCCTTCTCTGATTTGTATCATAATATAGTTTTAGAAAATAATATGATGAGTCCTTTTCCCTGTTTCATGCTCCAGGATCTACAGATATGAGCAATGGCATTTGTGCAATAGAATAAACAAAATTTCCTTGAAGGTTATACAATGTTTGTACTTTTTGTACTATTATTAAAAATTGAAGTGACCACTACACTAAGAGCAACACTGTACGTACATAACGATAATGTTAATTAATACATGAAGTTGTCAAAGATGCATATGATTTCTCCAGCTCACAATTCTAATGAAAATGGATAAAAAAAAGTGGTTCCAAAAGATGGTGACTCTGCCCCACTTGGACAATATCTTGAGAGCATAGTGCAAGGTAGTATTTGCCTACAATGTATGAACAAACTGAAGGCTGAAAATATGAGGTTTGCTGTAGTGGCTTGATAACACCAGTGTTCCTTTTATTCTTTACAAGATGGTATTCCCTCCGAAACACAGAAAAAATGTACGTATTATTATTCAAGGTCGATAACCATGCACATCACCACCAAAACAGGAAAAAATACGTAGACCTGTGAATAGAAACAGTAAAATCCAAATTTCAACATAAAAGAAGGAAGATTCTTTAAAAACACATTACCTCGAAATTTACCAAAGAAGAGGGAAAAATAATGCTATCTCCAACTCTATGCTTTAAGCAACAAAGGGTCTTATCTTATTTATCATGGAGCACAAGCAAATTAGGAACCACAGGCATCTGGCAGGATTCAGGCACTCAATCAATAGTTGTTTCAGAATCACTTGGGTATTACTCAGTAGAGTTAGAATAGAGGATATAGACATGTGGTAGAGGTATTCAGTTCAATTTCCTTATAATTTGAGGAAGAAAAAATGGTTAAAGGGTATTTATCTTACCCTCCGTATGTCTGAATTCAACCTGACTTTGTTGCAATTTGAATCTGTTTAAACTTTCTGCTCCTCTATATGTCCCATCCCTGTTACGTCTTACACTTCCTACATAGCATTCAATTCAATATCTAGTTACATATGCAATCTCTTAGTCTGCAATTTCCAAATGCAAAACCATATTCATATATTTGTTTTCATCTAAAGGCTAATAATGCCTTGATTGTGCAAGCTAGTGCATAATAGGGGTGATGGGCCAAGGGTCTGGAAGGGATATTATAGGAGAAAGAAGAAAGATCAGGAAGTTAGTTAGTTGGGTGGTGAGTCAGCAGGGGGGTTGGTTATAGTGAGCTGGCAGTAGTTAGTTAAAAGGGAAGGTGCATGCAGTAGTTAGTTAATACTTGTAGTTTCCATTCAATTCATAGCCCTTTCCTTATTTTCTTCTGCTCAATATTTGTGACTTGGTTCCTAACAAAAGATCTAATAGATCTGCAATTCTTTATCAATCTCCTAAGTAGTCAGGTTTGAATAACTATCTTGCTACATTAAAATTCTCTCACACATTCATAAGATAAACAAATTTTTCATTGCTTAAAAATTGGTAACATTACATATGTCCAGTGACTACCTTACCAGTCCGAGCCATATCTTGCATGGAAAAGATAATGGTCATGAAAATATGCTTAGAAGTCCCTTTCCCCTTGAGGACCATAATCAAATGCTTCACTCGCTTTCACAAATCTACCTTTCACACGTCTTCTTGTATCAGCCCTTGCTTTGCGAGATTCATATCTTATTTGCTTACCAAACCTATACATAATTAAGAAATGAGCACACTACTTAGGAATCCTTACTATAAATACATGCAAAGAGCCAAATAGTGGAAGATACATACCTCCGAGTTTTCCTTTTCGCATGGTATCTCATTAAAGCTTTCTCCCTGGCTTGTGGGTTTGTACCCTCCAAAATTGGTTCCCAAGGGGATTCACCTGTCAGAAAAACTGGTGGTAATCCACAACCTTGATAATCAGTAGCACTACTTCCACCAGTGATGTTGGGCAATGGAAGTGATATGCTTGAATGAACTTGCCCCTGAGGAAATCCTAGATTTATGTTTTCATTGCAGCTAGGATGCATAAGTACAGATTCAACATTATTGTTGATTCCCTGCACCACACTAGGTGGGCTACCAGCCCTTGATGACTGAAAAGCCGCACAATCTTGTTGGACTGATGATGATGATGCCTAAAAAAATCACATCGGTGACAATATTAGTTTCCTGCAATTGCATCTCTAATAAAATCTATATAGATAAATATTCTTAGAGAGGAGAAAAATAAAAGAAAATAAAGTTGCTGGTAATTTACCTCCATGGCACTCTCAATAAGAGCATTCGATTCTGTAAGCGATATGTTTTTCTCCATTAATTGATAGTCCATTCCTCCATTATCAAGGTGGTATCTTGTGGCAACTTGAGAACAGTCAAATATTTCATCACTATTTTCAAAATTAAGTGAAAAATTATCCTTGTTGAGACCATCACCATCATGGATTTGTAGATCCTTAAAACTTGGACATACCTGCAGCTAAAGAGTTAAAAAAGAATTATAAGAAAAAACTTGGATCATATTTTGGTTAAGAAGGATATATAACAGACTATTGTTAGGACATACAAAGTACGTTACTACTTCTGACAGTGCAAGTTCTAACCACTTCTGTCATGATTATAGAACATGTTACCCTGTGAAATAATGAAATACACACTATGTACATGTCAATTAACTGAGTGTTAACATTAAAACTAATATACATATGTTACTGAGCAAAAAAGGAAACCAGTAGAAGGTAATAATACCTCGGTCGGATTTGAGTCCTGTGAACAGAAAATTGCTTGATCCGTTGTGTACGGCATGTAACTTGGATTTGGTGGAATGGTGGTAGATTGTTCCATCCAAGGTTCATATTTGACACATGGTTCAATTTCATTCAACTTGTCACTCACCAAACCAAAGGTGCCATCATTATTATTTGGTTTCTCTTGCTCCAAAAACTTGCTAGTGCAGCTGTCATTTTTATTAGGCAATGTATCAAGGGATCCCCAACCATGATCCAAACCATCACATGAGGAAGCGGCATCAAGCACAAAGGACAAGAAGCTAGGCAACTCAGTAAAAGAGGGACAACCCGTATAACAATTCAAAGGCTGACGCCTGTGTCCCAACAATGAACACCTATTTTGGTTCCAATCACAGCCTTCACACAAAGACATCTTTTCATCCATGCAGTGGACAATTGCTGTTTGGGAATTGCACTTGTCACACAGGAGAGAACGGGAGTGCCTTAAGGACAAAGAATTGGCACTGTGTACACTCACATCACAATTCAAGCAGAGACGGGCAGAATCTGACTTGCAATAAACCACAGCTCTTGCAACCCCACAAAACTCACATGGAGGTTCCATGATCCTCTAATGTCACTGTTTAATATTAATCAATTTCAATGCTAAATAAACTAAGCTCCAACATATAGCTCTTGGCTAGAATTTAGATATCAGATATGTCCACGTAGCTTCCATCCCTTCATGGTTTCAAGCAACCAAAGAAGAAATTAAATCACCATCACAAAATAGCAAAACGTCCACTTTATATACAAACAAAACCAGCAGAATAAATCAATTTATATAGTCAGAACAACCTTTTACGAGTATTCATCAACTCACCTTTGTTGTTACATTCTATCTATTGTTCTAATAATTAATATAGCTGTACCCAAACATTAGAATAAAGGAACACTTCCAAATAACGATCATGTGCAATTAAAAGAACTTGTTCATTCACGAATTCGAATCCTCTGTGGCGGTGCAATTCTCTCCTACAGTTCAAAAACACACACCCATGAATGTCGCATGCGATAGATGTTAAATTTAGTCATTAAATTTGAATGGAGAGAGCTGCACCGCTATAAAGGATTCGGACTGGTGCATTCAACAACCCGAATCCTCCAAGTAATTAGGTAGTACATATTAGTTTGTATTGACCCTTGTACAAGTACCAACAATCCTATAGCGAATCAACATGCATTGTTTAATAAGTTCAAGGCGTTGGTGAATTTCAAAGCGCACGAGTTTTTTGTGAATGACCATTGTAGGAGGGTCTTCCTTGATATTTTGTCCTAGAATAAATTGTTGAAAATGTTAGTGGGATTTACACTTACTAATCCAAAAATTGCAGAATTCCCTCCTAGAAACAGGTGGTGGTAAAATCAGGCAAGAACAAGAAACGGAGTGCAGGTGTTAGGGGTGGCGAGAGAATGAGAGGGTTGAGACATTTACATTGGTAGTGATTTATACATGATCATGGTTGTCGTAGGTTTGGTATGTGTTAGACACGTGGCAAAATTTGGGCTGTGGAAAGTGACGTGGAGAGGGTGGTGGTGGAAAATTTCAGCCTTTTTACTAGGACACTGGATCTGCTCTGAATTAAGCATATTTCATCGTGCGTTTATTCTTGATGAAGGAGACACGTGGGATTTTGAGCTTACACTTCTCATTTTGGTTCAGTAGCTTGCGGAAGGGTTACGGCTAATGCTAAGTTACAAAATCTGAATCTTTATTAATTATTGTATAGTTTTAATTATATAATAGGAGTTGTTTACTACTCCTTAACATTAAGAATAAGTTCTTGCTAGGTTAGATTATTGTAACAAGTTGATGTGAATATCATATGTAAGGACAAAACAACTGCTTTTATAAACAACTAATCTTTATATAAGAAATATCAATAAAAAAAAGAAAAAAATAATAATGTGAGAACAATAAATTTTGATTATTGGATCTTATTTGAATAATGAAAATTAGAAAATAAATGCATATAATTTTTTAAGTGGTCATGTAATTTAAGTAACTTTCCTATCCATATATGCTTATATAGTAAAAAAAATTTGTTCTCACCTTTAATATTATCACTTACGAATTTATTCTTGAATAGATGGACTTGCTTCACTCTCAAGTTTAATGAGCAGTATCAATGAACGAAGATCGCAAAAAGTCAACCCATTATTAAATATTGCTTGGTCACAAAGTCACTCGTTAATCAAATTGCAAGAAAGCAACGAAAATTATGGATGGTTTAGAACTTTAGATTATGCATATATCTCATGTAATTTATGTAAGTATATTTTCTTCATACCTAACCCTAAGAAAATCTCCTCTCTTTGTCTCGTCTCCCTCACACTCTCACAGACGGCGACAGGAGTGGTTTTGGGTCAAAACTTTAGAACTTTAGATTATGCATATGTCTCATGTAATTTATGTAAGTATATTTTCTTCATACCTAACCTTAAGAAAATCTTCTCTTTCTCTCATCTCCCTCACACTCTCACAGACGGCGGCAGGGGTGGTTTTGGGTCATTTTGACCGAAAACCACCCATTTACTTTGTTTTTTCTCTTCTTTTCTTTTCATAAGTGGGTTTTTCACATAGATCTGGTTCTTTTGTGTGGGTTTTTCATATAGATCTGGATCTTTTTGTGTTTTTTTCCTTGTTCTTCGTAGTCTTGGTGTGGCTTTGTTTGGTTTCCCTTCTTGGTGCGGTGTTGTTTGATTCCTGTCTTGATGCGGTATTCGTTTATTCCAGATTGACAAATCTGCTTCGATCCATCACAGATTTGATCAAGACTTGGGTCTCAATGCTATAGATCCGGAAGAATGGGTATTCCGGTGACTTTGATGATGTCACTTTTATAAGCAATTTGACTTTGTTGTATTATGCTTTTAACCTGATTGTTGTGAGTTTGTTCGCAGTTTCATCTTTTTCGGTTTTTAACAATTTTGGATCTGTATTGTCATCGATATACTCTATCAATTTGAATGAATGAATATCTTTCCATGTCAAAAAATATATATATTTTCTTCATAGTGAGAACTTGTTATCAAGGGGAAAAAATTATTTCAGAGATCGAATTTGAAGAAAGGATTTTTTATTTGATGTAAATTTATTAAATTTTTTATGAATAAAGGCCCAAACGGGTCCTTAACAAAAAAAAAATACATTAATATTTTGATATTTAAGAAATGAAAAATATCAATTTGATTTTTAAGAATGTAAAATGCGGATCAAATTAGTTATTTTTAGGGACATTTTAGTCTCTATCAGGGATTACTTTGACCCGCATTTTACATTCTTAATGACCAAATTGATATTTTTCATTTCTTAGAGACCAAAATGTTACCGTATTTTTTTGTCGAAGACCAATTTGAACCTTTATTATTTTTTATTAAAAAGGTTTTTACTTTTTTCTAGTGCTAGATTTTGAGTAAATACCCAATCTGGTCCTTAAAATTGTAGGATCGTATTAACTTAATCCCTCACATTATCAACATTCCAAAATGATCCTTGAAATTGCAAAATGTTAATCACGTTCGTCCTTCCATTTGGATCCTTAACAAATGCATCCCAGATATTATTCACTTAGTTTCAAATGCATCCCTGACATTACAAACTTAATATCATTATAGTCCATGCAAATATCAACGGAGGGAAGAATCTGATTAACTTTCTGCAATTCCAGGAATTATTTTGGAATATTGATAATATGGGGGACTAAGTTGATACGATCCTATAATTTTAGGGACTAGATTGGATATTTACTTGCTAGATTTTTCTTTGCTCACCATGGGACCTGTTTGGGTAAACGGCTTAATTAAGCGCTTATATGATAAGCGCTTATCATATAAGCGCTTATGTATAAGCTATTTCTATAATCAAAGAGAAAATATAGCCAAACTGTTTTCATATAAGTTATAAGCTGTTTTTATAAGCTATCATGAAGAGCTTATCAAAATAAGCTGAAAACAGCTTATGGACATGTCATAAGCTGTTTCCATAAGCTCTCCCAAACACTCTGACAAGTAATTATGCAAGTATATAAGTCAAAATAAGCTGTTTATAAGCCAATTCAAACAGGCCCCATATCTCTCTCCGAGAAGCGCTTTTTTGCCATCTTAAGTTTTAACTTTGTATGATATCTTTCATTATTGAGTTAACATTCTTAAAAATGCTAGTCATAACAACTATTTCAAATAATAAAAACTTGGCTTAATTGCACTTTTGGTCGCTCAGGTATCATGATTGTGCAATTTTGATCTCCCGGGTTTTAATTGCGCCAATTGGGTCCTCCAAGTATCACGATTGTGTAATTTTGGTCCCTCAAGTTACAATTGCGCCAATTGGGTCCCCACGTATCATGATTGTGCAATTTTGGTCCCCCAAGTATCACGATTGTGATATTTTGGTCCTTCAAGTATCACGATTGTGCAACTTTTAACATCAATAGCCTACGAAGTACATATGAGACTGATTTGGCACTTAATGAGGCTAGCTTAGCAGCTTACATGTCATTCTTATGTGACACTTAATGATATGCATTTGACCATTAAATTGGGTGAAATGTCAATGATGTCTTACAAGAATGTCCCGTATACTGTCAAGTTGACTTCACTAAGTGTTAAATCAGTCTCACGTGTCCTACGCAGGCTACTGACGTTAAAAATTACACTATTGTGATATTTGGGTGACCAAAATTGAACAACCGTGATATCTAGGGGACCCAATTGACGCAATTGAAAACTGAAGGACCAAAATTGCACATCGTGATACTTGGGGGATCTAATTGGCACAATTAAAACCTTGGGGACTAAAATTGTATAATCATTATACCTGAGGGACCAAAATTGCAATTAAGTCTAAAAACTTTTACATGCCTAGGTGAAATCAGGAATCCCACCCTCCTTTTGGAAATGTATTTTTTGAAGAAACATAGTCAAAATACATTCTGAATGATTGTTTCTTGCAAATGTATTTTTTTAAAAAAGCATATCAAGCATGAAAATTTAAGATTCTAAGTTAAAATTTCTGATAAACTGAAAACCTCACTTATTGTAAACACATAAGTTTAATAACTTGGAATGAGAGTGATCATTCGAAAAAATGGGTCTCATTTACATAAAAAGAGGTCCATCATTGTGTGAATTTTACATAAATTAATTTTATATATACTATTGATTAAGGTGATCCACTCTCTCATTTTGATGTATTTTTTTTTATTTTTTTATTGTTATTTGCTATTTAATTATATTTATAGCTAATAATATATTAGTAATCATTTTAAAAACATTTTAAAAAAATAAATTTGATATAATGTTAGTGTAAAATTGTTTATAATATAATCAATAAAAAATTTATATATGTAACTTGTAAAGTAATTATTATTATTATAATATTAAATATTAAAATATTTTAATAATATAAAAATTCATAATTAATTGTAAATATTCTTTATATTAATCATATATACTAATTAAATATTTTAAAATATTTTTGGTACAGAATTTTTTTTAAGTATTTTTTTTTTGTGCAATAGAAGAAAAAACAAAGAAAAGAAAGCTAAGCAGAGATTAGTTAAAAAATAATTACTTAATCAACCAAGGGTTAATCGAGTGATAAACATCTCGACCCTATAAGGAGGAAGACTTAAATTCGAATCCTGGTGGTGACAATCTAGTTGGAAGGTTGCGAAAACCAATGGTTAATTCTCTGCTCTAAGCAACAGATCGAAAATTAGTTTCATAACTGATCTAACGGATCGAAACTTGTGGGGATATCCCGAGATGTCACCCGGAAGTCAAAGATCCTAATTAATGGTTCATAAAAAGAAATTTTACTTATAAAAATTCTGTACCAAAAAAAATATTACTTAAAAAGATCGCATACCTAAGGAAGAAAAAAAAAACAGTTTTTCTTCTTGTTCTTGTTCGTGTTGCATCTCTCTCTCTCTCTCTCATAGGGAATTCGTTTCTTTCCGATTCCTTTATTTTTGGTGTTTCAATCTCTTTTTTTCTCTCTCTCATCTTGATATGCATCCATTCAACTATTGTATATCATCTTCCTCTCACTTCACCAGTCTACTTGGCAGTTTTGAGTCCAATTCCCTGAAATTCATCATTGCACTCTTTATTGCTGCTTTTTAGTTTGATCCAATTGGAGTGCAGTTTCAAAATGGGAGGAGAAAGCAAATCAAGATTTGGAATCAAGAAATGAAATCTTGGTCTTAAGTCTTAACATTTTAAGCAATTCAAATTACCTGTTTTTGGCATCAACGGGAATAAACAAACAAGGAAAAAGAGATTTGGCTATGTGAAACGTGAAATGACCCTTGAAGGCCAATTTGTCTAATTATTAAAGATGGTTTTCATTAATATCGATAAGAGCAGTGAACATATCTGCAGAGTTTTCTTTTAATTAAAATAAAAGACTTGATCAACAGAGAGAGGTTAGAAACAAGGGGGGAGGGGGGGAGGGGATCAGAAAAGCTTCTTAAAGAAGAAAAAAAACAGGAAAGAAACTAGGGGAAAACAAGGAGAAAACATTAGCAAAGAGATATGCAGAAAATATTTTTCTTACTGTGATAGAATTTTGAGTTGGTAGAAATTTTTAGAGAAAAACAAAGAAATATATGGAGCTTACGTCTTTAATAAGTATATGATTTCTATATATCACAAGCTATAACAATACTTGCTTACACAAATGTAGGCAGATGTGTACAATACATACATTGAAGGATAATTGATATATAAATAATATTAGCAACACACGCTCTATATATATTGTCAATTTGTTGAATTCATTGATCTTATGGCAGGGTCGCCTGCTCGGCAGAGGAGAGGGAAATTGAAGAGGCGAAATGATCAATTACGCCAAATCAATGCAGCTTTAAGGAGGCAAGCCGGAATTGAGTCATATGACCTGAGCTGGAGTTATGCTCCGGTTGGTGGTAGGATATATTGGGAAAAAAACCCAAATCCCACATTGACTAGAGATAGAGCCTCATAAGAGCTTATAAAGCTTGGGCAATCCTCACCTCTTGAGCTAGCTTTTTTTTGAGCTAGCTTTTGGGGTTGACTTAGGCCCAAATCTAATATGGTAGCAACGCCTATCCTAGATCCATTAAAGGGCCGCCCACCATATTATCCACGCACCAAGCCCAATAGTGCTGGGCGTGAGGGGGTGTATTGGGAAAAAAAACCCAAGTCCCACGTTGACTAGAGATAGAGCTTCATAAGAGTTTATAAAGCTTGGGCAATCCTCACCTTTTGAGCTAGCTTTTGGGATTGAGTTAGGCCTAAATCTAATAGGATATATACTTGAGAATTAAGTTATTGTTGATCCACAGAAGCAGGAACTAATTTCCAAGTTGAAAGATGGAAAAAAACTTTCTAAGGAATCACCAGCTTGATCAAGCATTTGGAGTTTAAGATTGCACTTGAGCTTGCTCAGGAATTGAACGATCCTATTGAGAATAAAAAAGCTGCTAGAGGTACCTCATTCAACCCCATTTTACACCTCATTCCTTTGTAAGACTCTGCTTTTATGTCTTTTCATAGTTCATACATTAGGATTTGTATTACTGTTAGGTTTTAACATCTTAAGCAATTCTAATTACCAGCTTTTGGCATCAATGGGAATAAACAAACAAAGAAACAGAAGTGTGCCATAGGCTTTCTCTAGAATCTCCAGTTATCCTTTATTGCTGGAATATGGGTAACATGTAGGTCCCGGAGCTTGGATGTGGAAACTCACAAATGTGTGAAGAGTTGCATAAGGATGGGGCAACCAAAATAACATGCGTTGACCTACGACCTGTTGTTGTGGACAATGTGCAAAGACGATTACTTTGCAAGGGATTCAAAGGTTAGTGCTGATCAGATCACTAGACAAGTACAACCATCTGGTTTGCTGCTCACATATTGATATTGGCTTCTATTAGAATGCATTCTTAATTAATTTGGGTTGCTATCTCTTTGTATGCATAGGAAAATAATATACTTGAATGATTGGATTATTCCCAAAGAAGAGTTAGGAGGTTTAATATTACTATATTAGTGTTTAAGTGCAAGCCCTGCATGTGCATGTGTACACACAGACACATACAGTACTCTCTAATAGAACTATCATAGTTGACTACGGGAACATGGAATCATCCTATTGTGAAAGAAAAAAAAACGAAAATTCCATCTACTTGGTAGAGTCTGGAGAGGTTTATATTCAAAATTTTCTACAACCTTGCTTCGAGTGGTGAGTAGACATGAATTATTGATTTACTATATATATGATTTTTTTTCTTGACTATTAATATCAATTTTGTCATGTAATTCTGTTATGCTCATTTGTTATGTTATGTGGTTATTTTTTCTTTTTACATGTTTTCTTTTCTGTGATTAGACATTAAAGTTCTGCAAGATGATATGCTAGAGCTTCCTCTCAATCAAACCATGCTACCTGATTCCATTCATAATAGTTGGCTTCTGGATGGATTCCCCAGGAGCTTATGATAGGCTATTGCTCTTAACCGATTTGGCTTCCACCCTCATCTTTTTATTCTTCTTGAGGTTCCTGCAATGCAAATTTAACTTCTCCTTACCTCCAACCATATTTATCTATGCAACTGATATTTTGGACCCTGACTTGGTATGCCTGTTTTAATCTGATTTGCTTGTGATAGGTAACCCCTAGTTAGTTAGTTAGTTAGTTAGAAGAAATAAGGCATGTTGCCTATAAATAATAGGAGAGGTTGAGAGGGAGGGATATCTTGTCATTTGATTGAATCAGGGCCGTTGGTCATTGGGAGAGTCCAAGTCTCTCGAATACTTGGGAGTTCATTGTATTTTCTTTGTAATCTGAACCGTTTCTATTAGCTTGAAACTGCAGTGCACATGGCTAAACAATTGAAACTGCTGGGAATGAAGACACAATATCTGTCGGGGCTATTTATAATTCAAATCAGCATGTACCCGAGTTTGATTTAGGATATTTTGTTATGCCCGACAGTGTTGTTTCAAGTAATGGAGAAGTCACAATTGTTCCTGATATAATTGACAGCACTGTGGGATTATTGTCTGTTGCTGATGTGGCCCTCCATCCACCCCTGGTTGGGGGCTCGTGTGAAGATGCAAGTATTTTCAAACTAGGGATTACATGATTTTAGTTCTTCTATAATTTTTGTCATTTCCTTATCAGATGATGATCAGAAAAGTGATTTATGCAATAAAATACGATCTATTTGGATCTTTATATTGAAAATATGTAAAATGTAAGAAAAGTTTGTTATTTAAATTATAAAATATAATAAAGGCAAATTTCATTTTCATCTTATTATATCCACAAGCCTGTATCATTTGCTCCATAAACAATTTTTCTATTATTTGTTTCTCATGATCTTGGTAAATAGTTATTAATGCCCTTACACTAATGCTTTTTCGACATTTCTTTTGAAATATTGTCATACATTATTGATTGAATCTGTATAAAACATCAAACCTATTAGAAAGTTATGCCGCTGTGTCTGAAGAGCGATCAACACTAAAGTTCTGCTTATATGGAGATGTGAACAAAATTCTCAATAAGAACATGTTTGGAAAAGATAGATTTTTTTCATTTCAGCTATTTTTTGGTTAAAAAGTTGTTTCATATATAATCTATTATGTTTAGCAATTAGCTTAAATTTATAAAAAAGCTTTTTTTGGGGAAAAAAAACTGTTTTATGTCATCTAATTTGTTTTAGCTTAAGATTGTTATGATTTGATTATTTCTTATTCTCAAAACTCTCTTCCCTATTTACCCCTACAAAACTAACTTCCAAATAAATATTATTAAATTATACAAATAACTTCACATCCTTTTTCGTAATTTACTATATAAAAAACGATTTTTTTTAGACCATCCAAACGAAAAAGATTATCTTGAAATCGCTTTTCAGCAAACAGATCCAAACAAAAATAGATTCTGATTATAATCGATTATCACAATAATCGATTATTCATAAATCAATTATCAACATAATCTTTTTTTTTCAGCTTTCTCAAACACACATTAAGTGTGGGGGAGCACAAAGCTGGTTCAGGTGGTTGGAGCAAGAAATGTTCAGGAGAACCTAATAGCCAATGAGCTTACAAGACTTCTTCTCAATATTTAGTGACTTAAGAATTTGTAGTTCCTTTTTTTTCTGTTGACACAAGTTGCATTAACTTTAAAAGTCAGATTGAGCAAGCACTACAAACTATAGAGTTGAATGCAAACCATAAATTTATAAGTGCAAGTTACCATCCCATTGAGAAGCTTTTAAGTTCAGAATTTTTGCATCACACTTTCTAGCCAATGACTTGCCATTTTTTTTAATTTTTTTGTTTAAGAGATTAAATTTAATATTTTTTCAAGTTCGGAATAAGAGGTAGTTTACTGTGCTAAATTTATGAACATTACCAATTCTAATGAACTTAGCCGTTTAATGCACATTTGCCAAGTGCACATCTGTGATAAGTCGTGGTGCTAATGAACCATGAGCTAAAGGGATTCGGATTCCTCCCGTAAGGAATTCACGTATTTATTATAGTTGTGCATTTTATCACCATTGGATTTGTTTCTTTCACACTCTCAACCCTTGATTTGTTTTTTTTCAAAAAAACAAAAAAAATATAAATAAAGAGAGATAGAGATAAACAACTGTAGAGAATCCTAATCCGAGCTAAAGAACTTACCAGTTTCAAGAGTTTTTTTCTCTTATCAACTATATATCTACTTGAACCGGGTTCAAATTCCCTATCAAACCACTTCTAGTGGATAAGGATCTGTTGTCTCATTTTGATGTACCACACCATATCCTAACTAATAATATTTTTTCATGTAAGTTAAAATTTTATTTAATATTAAAAAAGTAGAATACATGACAGGATATCATTGATTGGGACATGGTGTGGTACACTATAGTAGGATGCAGTGCTCCCATAAACCTTCTTCCTACTCTTAAGCCTGCCTCATTATTATCAAAATGCCTCCTTCTCATCATTTCCACATCCATAGATATTATATTAATAAAATTCATGTTTAATCTTGAGTTAAACATTAATTTTTAAAAATTCATGAATTTATAACTTATTAGCCCATTAATCTACTAATGAAGTTTTAACAATTCTGCTAAAAAATCACGGTTAAAAATTCATGTTGAGGATATTCCTATAGTGTAGCATTTGTGTAAGGCTCCCATAGTTTAAGAGTGTATCTCAAACTGACAATAGCATATTGAGCAAAATATTTGTACTATTTATTTGGATAGATAATAACATTTATTTATAATATTTTAAAAAATTCAAACGTAAAGGAAATTAATTTGTAAGTACGGTTAATATAAAAAAATTTTACATTATCAATCTATTATAAATTGATACATCATTAAAAATATTTGTCTTTAATCTAACTGTTTTAAAAGTCATTCATACTATAATTTTTAATTGATTGACAATGTACACTAATAATACATACAAATTAAATTTTTATTTAAAATATTTTATTTAGCAACTGTAATAATACTAAGCTAAAAACTATTAGAGTAGCTCCATCACGGGTTCTTAACCCATTCCTTATCCTATAAGAGTCGTTCCTTAACTTTTTGAGCATTGGAGTAATCCTCCATGAAAGCTCTTATTAAGAGTCGTGCATGAAACAAGGAACGAGTGCTTATGGATAAAATACAATATTGTTGACCACTTTTCAGCAACAAAATATGGAGGGAAAGCTTAGCTCAAACCAACAGAAAGAGAGATCAGAAATCAACAACCAAACCCAGAAATCAAAATCCATAAATCACATAAATTGAAAAAATCAACAACCAAACCTATAAATCACATAAATAATAAATAATTACAATAAAATCAGAAACCCCAAATCTGGAAATCAAATAACCAGAAATTAGAAACCCACCAAAACAAATCCACAAACCTAGAAATCAACAAAGAGATAAGATCAACAACAACTCAGAAACCCACCCACAAATCCTTCGTATGTAATATAAGAGAGAAGGGGATTTGTGCTCCTCATTCCTTCCTTCCTCTATTCCTGCTCATCATCGCCACAAGAGGTCATCGTCATCGCGTCATAATCTTCCATCTTGCGCCGTCATTGTGTTGCTGGGCCCATAAATCAGAAACCCACAAACACGGTGTCGAAGATCGTGCATGCAAGGGAGAAGAATTAATATTTAATTCTGAATAAAATTAAAGGTAAATAAAAATATAAAGATGTGGGATCCATTGTGGGATGTCCTAAAAGTTGGTTAAGAACCAAAGAGTGGTATTGAAGCAAAAAATGAAAGAATTGCTTAAACGTGATGTAATACCATAATACCCACTTAAGAACCCACAAAGGATTCCTTAACAAATCTAGTATTGGAGATGGCCTTTTACAAGATATATTTTAATATTACTGAAAATGTGAAAATGAGAATAAAGTTTCTCATATTTATTAGAAGTTGAAAAAAAAAATTATTAGCAGACATAAAAATGTTTTACCAGACAATAAAACATCCATGAATGAATTGTCATAACAGCTATCAAAAGAAAATAACCGGTACTCCGGTAGCGTCATTGTTTCCCTACCGACATAAACTAGTTGATTAAGAACGGAAATGGAGGGGGGTGGCTTTCAAAGCACGTTTGAAGTCACAAGTTGCAACAATACAACATTACAAAACACGTTTGATTGCAAAACTGAAAGAAACTGTGTTGTACATGTTCCTCAATTTCACCAAACTCAAATCAATATTTGCAGCACAGATCCAGTGGTTGTTCTCTTCTCTTCTGAATTCAATTAGGTTGGCTTTCTTTCTTTTTTTAAAGCTTATTTTTCTTCTCTTATTCATGTTATGTGTATCTACCTCCACATATATTTCGAGGTGATTATTTTGTGTTTTTCCTATGAATCATTTGTCCTAGTTCTACAACGGTGGTTTTGCTAGTTTCGTTTGAATCCTCCTACTACTGTGTTCGCAGCACAAGCTTTCTGATTTACTAACTACTAGAATGTTGTGTTATTTTTTATTTGTTACGCTTATGGCTTTGCGTTTTGTGTTGTGATTTACTCAATGTGATTTGATTTGAACTAAGCGAATTGAGACTTGAGTCTGTTATTAGCATCTTGCTTTGTCATGCAGGAAAAAATTTGGTGAAATTCTTATATACTCTCAGAGTCCTACACTCAGCAGTTGTGATTTAATCTAGATTTTATGGTTATACCATTCACATATTATAATTTTAGTGAACTGGGTTGGGTGCATAAGAATTTTTCCCAAACTTGTCTGTTTGCTAGCACATTACTGAGGAGAGACCGAAATCTGAAGATTTGATAAACACTCACTAGTATTTCAAAATTTAAATTTCAAAATAATAAAAGTTGTTTGGGAGTGGATAATGTTTTCTAGTTACGCTTTATGAAATTTTACAATGTATCTCATGCATAATAAACTTGTGTTAGGCAATGCTTATTCTTCGGTTGATTCACTTTGTTTTGTCCCTTCAGGCAATTTCCTTTTCTTGTTTAGTATAGAGATTTTTTATGTCTTTCAACTTTTTCAGGTTGAGGGATTCTTATGCAGCTGAAGAGGTACAAGTACAAAAGCATATTTCGTTGCCTTCTCATCCATGTTTGGAGGTCTTGTGATTCCTATCAATAGCCCACACTTGAGGAAGTCTGGAAGCAGACCTATTGTCTCTGATCTTGGTAACTTCATTTATAAGTCCCTTTATAGCATCTGTACTATTTTAACTTTTGCCTATATGCACATTTTATTAATATATCTTATACGTGTGCAATTTCCAGGTGCAAATGAGGTAGAAAATGGTGTTGATGATGGTTTATTGCATTCGACAATAAGTGCCGCTTCTATAATGCCCTCACCTATGTTGTTATGGAGATTCAAGGTCTTATTTACTTTTTGGGAAGCATTAGGAACGTTCTTGAAAACTTTCTTCTAGTGTGAATTTGATGGTATTATTCACATAAGCACATATTTTTTTGACTTTTCATGAAATGGTTTTCATTTCATTCTTGTGGAGTTGCTATTGTATTGATTATTTTGGAGAGAAAAATATGCAGTTGGTTGACATAATTTATTTGTGTACAGTCAATCATTCAATTCGTTTTGGACTTTCATACATTATTTTAATTATGTGCTGCAATTTAACTTTAGACCTATTTTGTGGCTTGTACTGCTTTCCCTCCGTTTTTCGTGTTCTGGTTCTACTTTTTCAGAATCTAATGAGATGAATGTCCAGGTACTATTGTTCTTTGTCTGGGGCTTTATCTGTTGCAAGGTCAGTCACATTTTCTTTGCAACATTTTTGTTGAACTCCACCGTGGGATACTGGGATGCTCATAATTGATGAAATTGAGGAAGTATCCCCTTAACATAAGGATTTTCATGTTGCCATAATCTTATTGTCTGAATATGAAAATTACAGATTGGATCGGATTCTGTCATGAGAATGAGTGCAGACAAGCAATATTTATTTCTCTATGAGGCATTTTTATATTATAATCCTCTTCTTCTTGCGGTTAGTTCTTTCTCTCCTGCTCGGTCACGGGGTCTCTGTGTGCACGTTTGAGTGTATCTGTTTTCATCTGCGTTCAAGGAGATTAAAATGCTTTTTTAAAAAGTCTTCTTTGCATTCTTTGTTATATCAATGCATTTCATGTCATTTTTATATTTCAGACTTTGATGGTTTGGCTTTGGGGAGTCAACCTATGGTTTTTCACTCATGGTAGTGTCAATTATGCAAAGATATTTGATCTTGATCAAAATCATCTGACTCACAGAGAAATATGGAAGGTAACGGCCATTTCCACTTTGACTTATATCACATTTGGTAATTGGTATCAATTTTTGCAGAACTGGAAGGGGAATAGAAGTGGGAATGGAATGGGTTGGAATGGAACAACCATTTCTGCTCTGGTGTTTGGTTTGCTTAAGAATGTATTTGTACTTTTATTCTTGTCCACTCTGTTTTTTTGTTTGGTACCTGGAATAAGCATAGAGCAGAATCTTAATATAACAAATAAAGATAAATAAGGAAGCAAAACAAACATTAATTCCATCTTTCAAGGAATGACCATTCCCACCTCTCTAGGAGGGAATAGGATTCCTATCCTTGTGGGATAAAGACCCTGGAATGGAATCATTATTCCATGTCTTTTTTACCAAACTAAGGAGTCCTCATTCCTGTGGACTATAGGTTAGAATGGAATGATCATTCCACATATTAAACGTGCTCTTAGTGATTTTGTTTTGCTTTGGTTGTCAGTGCCTTAGTCTTAAATTACTGTTATTATATTGCTAAATTAGAACATAAAAAATTTCATGGATTTCTTCCCGCCCTTTTCCTTTTCTTCAATTTTTTTTAAAAACTGTTTCTTTGTTTTTTCCTCCTTTTTCTAAACAGTTTGTCTTGAATACTTGACTTACTTATTTTAATTTTTATGTTGTCCATTGCAGTGTGCCACATGGATGACAATTGTTGTTCCAACCAGTATGACAGCGTATCTTTATCTTTATTCTCATGGAGAAGTCTCTTATGCTGCATCACAACCAGTGTAATAGATGCATCCACTCTTATTAGTTATTATATACTCTTTTGTTTGCTTGGTTATCCCTTTTTCATTTTAGTACTGCATTATTGTCATATCCTATCAGTATGTAATTTGATTGTAATGTTTGTTTATTAATGTTGATTAATTTTCAGCAATAAACAAGAACGGTTAGTTTTGATGGACTAATCCTTGGGGCTTCAACTCATTTGGCTGCAAAATGTCTTTGTATACTGCTTATGTCACTGGGATAAGGTTGTAAAGATGCCGGCATGTAGTTTATTTGAGCTTGATTTTATCAATAAGCTAATGCTATTGGCCGAGGACCATTATTTAAGTAGTGGTTGCTTTTTCTCCCCAAAGCATTTGGTTAATATTCTACATAAAGTACTCTTCTGTCATTTCCACAATATCTACTTAGAGTATCCTCAAGGGGACATCTCAATAGTTTAACTTTGGGTATGATGTCCGAAGTTCAAATCATGTTGAAAGTGGGTCCAGGAGGGGAATGAGTTACCCTCCTGCCCTTCCTGAAATTGTGTAGCCTGAAATATAATACACCAAAAAAATCTACTTCGGGTGTGATAGGGTCGATTGCTGATCATGATACCCTTAATTCATTTGCAACTTTTGTTTTTCTTGCGGTGAGACTGGGAGGGAGAACCTTTATTGTACTTTTTTGTTCTTGAGCTTCACATTTGATTATTTTATTCAAATTCCTACCCAATTTTACTTCACAAATTTCTTAATGTGGGCCCATTTTTGGTCGAAAGGCAGTGCCTGCTTGTCTGAATCACCCAGGTCAAAACATAAATATGATATTCAACGTATATTTGCCTATATTTATTCTTTACGTAACTTTTAGGTTAATCTTCATGCGGAAGAAGATTACTGCAGTAAATACACATTGATCTTATTTTGTTAATTTATCTATATATGAATGATGGTTATTTATTTCCATTTTGTGCTTCCTTTTAGCTTGTTACATGTGTTTTGAATTTGACTTGTATTCTTCTGCAGGTTCTATTGTATGCTGCTGTTGTAATGGTTTTGATATTCCCATTTGATATCTTTTACTTGTCTTCTCGGTTTTACTTCTTAAGGACACTTTGGCGTATAGTCTTCCCATTACAGGCAAGTTTTCTCTTATTCTGATATATTATGTAATTTATGTTTGTAAATTCCTCAGTGCTACTTTTGAAATGGAAGACACGATTTGTTAATGCCTGAGCTTTATATTTATGCTATGAGCAAGCAGATGATATAAGCATGAAGATAGAATACTAGATTCATAGTTCATATATAAATTATTCTAGTTTCTTGTCTGGGTTGACCAGTTGAGTGTTCAACAAAATTGCACAAGCATGCATGAAACCCCCTCTCCCCTTGTCAGCCATTACAAAAGCATGTGACTGGTGTCAGTGCAGTAAATGGGATGACTGCAATGCTTCATACACATTCTGCTCTAAGTGTAATGAATAGAGGAGAAAAGTGAAATAGACAGGTACAAACACTAGAAGGGGGGTTGAATGGTGTTTGACAAATTTAAGCGGAATTATAGACGGGTAAGGAACAGATGATTAAACTCTGACAGGTCAATCAAACTAATAACTCGTCTGAAGGTTTTCACAGAAAACACACAATCATGCAAGATAAAAAAAGGTTTGATAAACACAATTATAACCCCTTTAGTTAAATGATAGTTAAGATAAATAATCAAACTAAAGAGTTAAGGGAAAGAGAGATCACTCAGTAGGTTTTATCCTGGTTCACCCCTTAACAAATGAGGCTACGTCCAGTCCTTGGCAACACCAAGTTTTCTCACTATAACTGATTTAGGTTACAGGACAGACAAGTATTATTTTCACACCTAGCCTCTTCAGGCTCCAGACGAGTATTGTTTGCACACCTAGCTTCTCCAGGCTCAGACGAGTATTGTTTAGGCTCAGACGAGTATTGTTTGCACACCTAGCCTCTTCAGGCTCAGACGGGTTTGTTTGAGAGAAGTTGTAAAATAAATTACAATTTGCAAGTCTTTCACAAGCACTCAGACGAGTGTATTAAATGTGAAGTTCTAAAAGACTGCGTAATAACTTCAAATGATTGAAGAATAAATAATGAAAGAATGAAGATATAAATGTGCAGAGTAATTGCTCTTTGAATGCAGTGTTCGTTCTCTTCTCTACTTGAATCTTCAAAGTCTTCTTCATTAAATAGGCTTCAAGATTTTAAAGCCGTTAGACACAATGTTTGAAGGCTTGGCTTTTTGCAGATCTTCAATAAATGCAAAGAGTCGTTCTGATCAACCATTAAAGCCTTGAGAACTTCGCTTGTTCTCTCTCATCAGAATGGTGAAGACTTCTGATATACCTTTGGTCTTATCAGGTCTTTATACTTGTTTTTTGCCATCAGAGGGAAGACTTTCCCTTTTGGTGTAAGATGCAGTTGTGTTCAGGTAAAGTTTTTGTTGAAATTCCTTTTTAGAGACGAGATAGCTTTCATCCAATATATTCTTCAACGTTAGTCACCAGACGGGTGAGTAACTTCATTAGACGGGTTGACTCTTAATAAAGAGAATGACGTCAGTTGCGTAGTCTTTCAGACAGGTGAGTCTTCCTTTGATCAGACGGTTGATTTCTTCATTAGACGGGTTGAACGGATTTCTTCAACGCTAGTCAACAGACTGGTGAAGACTTCATTAGACGGGTGAACTTTTAATAATTCAAACGAGTGAACTTTCCATTGTTCAGATGAGTGAACTTTCCATTGTTCAGACGAATGAACTTTTGCCTTAGATCCAGACGGGTGATAACACGCTAAAGCTCAGTTCATATAGACCCTTAATGTTTTAATCTGCACACTGAGTAGACGAGTTAAACACCACAAACAGGTTCAATTAAATCATTGAATAACTGTTTTAATCTCATCAAAACTAAGGTAAATGCACATCAGACATTTTGGAGACTCAACAAAAAGTGGGCAAGGCTCTGTATCATAAGTGATTTATTGATAATTCTTAAAATTTGGGCTTTAGGCCTAACTCAACCCCAAAATCTAACTCAACCCAAGCCTTTATAAGGACTACTTTGGCTATATCTCTAGTTGATGTGGGATCTCAACACACCCTCTCACGCCCAGGCTAGACATCTGGAGAGTGGGCAAATACGGGTGGAATAATTGGCTCAATAACAGATCTAGGATAGACTCTGATACCATCTTAAAATTTGGGCTTTAGGCTTAACTCAATCTCAAAAGCTAGCTCTAAGAGGTGAGTATTGTCCAAGCCTTTATAAGGACTACTTTGTTCATATCTCTAGTCGATGTGGGATCTCAACACACCCCCTTATGTCCAAAACTGGACATCTGAAGCGTGGACAAATTCGGGTGGAATAACTGGCCCAATAACAGATCTAAGATAGTCTCTGATACCATCTTAGAATTTGGGCTTTAGACCTAACTCAACCTCAAAAGCTAGCTTAAGTGGTGAGGATTGCCGAAGTCTTATAAGGACTACTTTGACAATATCTCTAGTCGATGTGGGATCTCAACAATAATAATTGACAACCTTGTTGCCTTTTCCATGATGCTACCATCAATCAATGAAGCTGGTTGTGCACACAACATATACTATTACTTGCAGAAGTAAATCCCTTGATGGGGCACTGTGTTGAGCTTTTCCAATATCTTTCCTTGAAGATAGCTAGGAATTATTTCAAATTTTCAATGCTAAACTTAAGATACTTAGAAGAGAATTATTAAAATTTTTTATTCACTTTGCTTCTTAAGGCTTTACATCTGACTCTGAGCTTGACCCTTTATTCATTATGTCCCTTTACCAACTGATGCTTTGAGTAATTTGTGGAACTATGTTTGAATAGAATCTAATTTTTGTATTTTCATAAAAACAGGCAATATCATTCTCTGATTTTTTCTTGGCTGATATTTTAACTTCCATGGCAAAGGTGTGCTTCCTCATCTTCAATGTTATGTTTCTCTAGAAAAATCTGTGTCCTCTTTGATGTTAATCTTTATGATAAAGAAACAACTAATTGTTTTTATAGGTATATAGGTATGTACTTGTAGGTATTGTAGTATTACAGATACAGAGGTATCATTATAAGAGGTAACACTGGCAGTCTGGCACACATACATGAGAGTTTAGAGTTAGCTTAATTTGTTTATCTAAATTTGGTTACTATTAATGCACTCAGGGACGGACCCACATGAAGCAATATGGGGGCAGCTGCCCCCACTAAGTAAAAAAAAATGTTGTGTTGAATAATTTTTGTTTTGACCCCACTAAAAAATAAATGTTGCCCCCATTAAAAAATTATCAGGTGATTGATAAATAAATTCAAGAGTTTAATAATAGATTTTCATAGATGAGCACTGAATTGTTTATTTATGTTACAAGCTTAAATCTAAACGATTCAGTTTTTGCATTTAATAAGGAGTTGATTTATTTGGTTCGATTTTACTCATCAGAATTTTATTCTGTGAATATTATAGGGCATCATAGTTAACCTTGAAAATTAAATCATAATGTTCATTCTGATGAACAATTTTCTAATTTAAATAGGATTAGGGTTATCTTTTAGAAATGTTGGTGAAAAATAAAAAACATATTGTAAATTCAATAGTATATTTACTTCTGATGTTAGCTTTAATTTTGCTTGTGGCAACTGCAAAAGATGAAAGTATTTGTGTGAGAGATATTATCATTTGGATGTAATTGGTGATAGTGATAATTGTTTTTGTAATCCCCATTTTTTGGCTTAATGATAATGATGTCATTATTTTATGGGTTATGCATTTTTACAAATTTTTTTATAATAGTATTTATAATATCTGATCTTGCCCCCAGCGGTCAAAATTTCTGGATCCGTTCCTGAATGCACTACCAATGTATTTTGATTAAGATTGCCAATTTTATGCAGGTCTTTTCTGATTTAGAGCGTTCAGTATGTAGAATGGTCCATCGACAGGTTTGATTCTGATAAATTGAAGTTCATATATTCTATAATGTTGAATCTGAATAGAATAATCAATATTGATGATATTGCCTTGTACCAGCCTTCCTGGTTCCTATTGATTGCAATTTTTTTGTCTATTACTTGTTGCCCTTGACTTTCATGTTACTTCTTGTATTATATTATTAGACATCATTCTATCTTCTTGTGAAGACTAAAAACCAACTTATGGTCAAATATTTATTGTTTGCCATTAACTAATCAAGCAAAGTGGCTGGAATCTTGTTAGTGATAAAATCTATTCCTGGGCCTAACTAAGCTTTTAGGATTATGATAGAACTGGTAAATCACAATTGAATTTCAGTGTATGAATCAGTATTGTATTGAAGAATTCTCTGTGGGAAGGGTTCCCAAAACAAAGATAGAGATACAGGAAGAGATAGAGAGAAGTAGAAGAAAGAGCCCTGCCAAGGATCAGAGAGCTTGGTCTCTCCCATTCCAGTCCCAACCGATTTCCTAACCGCTTTTCCTCCCTTTTTCTCTATTTATTCGAGTCATCTAAGGGTCCAGCTAATCTACACGTTGGTCCTCATCTATTTACAATAGATCCTAACTATTACAATAGATCCTAAGTAGTGGGATCTGCTGGATCGATTGGCCTATAGCCCAGAGCTGGCCCAATTGGTCTGGGCTGTCTTCTAACCTTTCTAACATATGTTGCCTGGGTGGGAGGGGATCTAACAATACTCCCCCCCGAAAGATTCACCTTATCCTCAAGGTGAAAGGAAGGGAACTGTTGTCGGAGCACTTCCACGGATTCCCAGGTGGCTTCAAAGTCAGGGAGGCCATGCCACTGTATGAGAACTTCAGCAACTCCAGTTGGACTATTTCGAACATCCAATACTGCTGCTGGGGTCACCTGTAATTCCCAGTCATCAGATAACATCTTTGGCAAAGGTTGAGGGGTAGCTGATGCAGACAGAGCCTTCTTCAAGAAGGACACATGAAACACAGGATGGATGCGACTATCTGGAGGTAAATCTAACTAGTAGGCAACTTGCCCTATTTGTTTACTGATCTAGAAAGGGCCATAGAAACGCGGACTCAACTTTTCATTCCTTTTCTTAGCCAAGGATTTCAGCCTATAGGGCTGCAATTTGAGGTACACCTAATCACCAACAACATAGGTAACAGGCCTGCGCTTCTGGTCAGCATAGGTTCTCATATGATTCTGAGCTTTCAACAAGTTGGCCTTAAGATCAAGTAGAAGCTGGTCCCTGTCCTCTGTCAGTTTTGTCACTTCTGCTACTACGGAAGGTACAGTTGTCCCTTTTAATAACAGGGGCGGGTCTCTTCCATAGAGTGCCTTAAAGGGAGTGAGTTTAGTGGAACTATTGTAATTGGTATTAAACCAAAATTCAGCCCAACCAAGCCATTGAGGCGATTGTTTGGGCTTAGAACCAGTCAGGCATCTCAGGTAGGTCTCTAGACACCTATTCACCACTTCAGTTTGCCCATCCGTTTGGGGATGATAGGCGGAACTGAACTTCAATTTAGTGCTTGCCAATATAAACAACTCAGTCCACAAGTAACTGAGGAATATTTTATCTTTATCGGAGACAATGGTAGCTGGGAAACCATGCAGCCGTACCACTTCTCTAGAGAATATTTCAGCAATATCCCTTGCAGTAAAAGGGTGACTGAGAGCTATAAAATGGGCATACTTAGTAAATCTGTCCACCACAACCAGTATAGCATTTTTGCCTTGCACTTTGGGAAGCCCTTCTATAAAATCCCTGGAAATGTCTGACCAAACTTGAGTGGGAATGGGGAGAGGTTGCAATAGACCGGCTGGGGAAAGAGTTTGATATTTATTTTGCTGGCACACTTCACAAGTTGCCACATACTGTTGAATATCCCTTCTCATGCCCTCCCAATAAACCAATGCTGAAATTCTCTTGAAGGTTCTGAAATAACCCGAGTGTCCCCCTATAGCAGAGTTGTGGAATTCTTGCAAGAGTAGTGGAATTCTGGGAGAAGTCCTGGACAATACCAACTTTCCCTTGTAGAGCAGTTTCTGGTCTTGAAATGTAAACCCCGGGTGTGGGTTCTGATCATGAATGAGGTCCTGGATAATGGTTTTCAGCTTGTCATCTTTCTAAGCCTCTTCCTCCCAAGTGGCCATATCTGAAAACTGAACCACAGAAAGAGCTACATACGTCATCCTCCTAGATAGTGCATCTGCTGCCCCATTCTCAGTCCCAGGTCTGTATTGAATTTCAAAATCGAACCCCATGAGTTTCGAGGTCCAATTAAACTGCTCTTCCCCAAGTATCCTCTGATCAGTCAGAAATTTCAAGCTCTTTTGGTCAGTTACTATTACAAAATGCCTTCCTAGCAAATAATGCTTCCATTTCTGTACTGCTAGGACAATAGCCATAAGCTCCCTCTCATAGACTGACCGTTGTTGGTTCCTTCAGTGTGTGACTCAAGAAAGCCACAGGTCTGTTTTCTTACAGCAACACAGCTCCTAAGCCCTTGTTGGAGGCATCAGTTTCAATCACAAAGGGTTTAGAAAAATAAGGAACAGTCAATATAGGTAGATCTGCCATTGCTTTCTTCAATTTTTCAAAAGCCTACTGAGTTTCCTGATCCTAATGGAAGCTGTCTTTCTTTAGTAACTGGGTCAGGGGTCGTGCCAATTTACCATAGTCTTGCACAAATCTCCTATAATAGCCTTTGAGCCCCAAAAATCCCCTCAAAGCCTTGATATCTCTAGGAATAGGCCAGTTCAACATCACCTCCAGTTTCTTAGGGTCTGCAACCACTCCCTGCCCCGAAATGATGTGGCCTAAGTATTCTAGTTGCCTTTGGCCGAAGCAGCACTTCTTCAAATTAGCAAACAACTGATGCTCTGTCAGTAGGGCCAAAACTGATTGTACATGCACTTTGTGATCCTCTTCTGACTTGCTAAAGATCAATATATCATAAAAAAAAAAAAAACAAGGACAAACTTCCTCAAATAAGGTTTAAGGACCTCATTCATGAGAGATTGGAAGTTTGAGGGGGCATTTGTAAGCCCAAAAGGCATGACTACAAATTCATAATGCCCCTCATGAGTCCTAAAGGCAGTTTTAGGTATGTCCGCTTCCTTCATTCGAATTTGATGGTATCCGGATCTAAGATCAAGCTTAGAAAAGATCACAGCCCCTCCCAACTCATCCAACAACTCATCAATGATAGGGATAGGGAATTTGTCAAGTATTGTGATCTTATTAAGGGCCCTATAGTCCACATAAAACCTCCATCCTCCATCTTTTTTCTTCACCAAAATGATTGGACTTGAGTAAGGACTCACACTAGGTCTAATAATACCCGAATTAAGCATGTCATCAACCAATTTCTCAATTTCATTCTTTTGATAGTAAGGGTACCTGTAGGGTCTCAAATTGGGAATGTTGGCTCCTTCCTTTAGGCCTATGGCATGATCATGTCTCCTTGAGGGTGGGAGTTCTTGAGGTTCTTGAAAAACCTCATCATAATCTTGTAGCACAGCAGTTAACCAGGGAGGAACTGCTTCTGTCTGTTCAGTCTGAGCTAGCATACCACAATATTCCAACCAAAATCCTTGACCTTCATTCTGGATTGCCTTAATAACTGTTTTGAAAGATGCCGCAACTCTAGCTAGAGCTAGTTCCCCTCTTAACAGTTTGATTCCCTCAGCTGTAGGAACTTTAATGGTAAGTTCCTTGAAATTAGCCTGGATCTCACCAAGGCTAGCCAACCACTCCATACCCAGGACTACATCAACCCCTCCCAAGTCAAAGATACAGAAATCTTGTTGTATTTCTAACCCTTGCACTTGGAGGTTCACTTGGGTACAAACTCCCTCACAAGGAATTTTTCTACCATCCTCAACTTCCACTATATAAGGAGGAGTATCTTCCACCCCTAACTCACAATCTTGAACTATGACAGAGGAGATGAAATTGTGGGAAGCACCACAATCTACCAATACCACCACCTGTCTTCCTGCTAATGTGCCCCATAACTTGATAGACTTCTTAGTAGTGAGGCCTGTGATGCTATACAAGGACAGTTGTAAAGTCTTTAGTTCTAATTCGGCCTCCGAGACCTCTTCCCCTTCTGGTCCTAGCTCCTCCATAGGTTCTCCATCCAAGATCAAGACTTGTAGCTGCTTATTAGCACATACATGATCAGGACTGAATCTTTCATCACATCTAAAACACAATCCTTTTCTAGATCTTTCTTACAATTCAGAATCAGATAATCTTCTAAAACTCCTGCCTCTGAAAAGATTTGTACCTTTTGAGCTATTAACCTCACTCCCTGAACCTCCCGAGCTTCCAGACCCTATTGAATTTTGGCTATTTTAGCTCTATCCTCTGCTCCCAAATTCCCAGCTCACAGTCCTTGTATTGCTATAACTTCGGTTAGCCCCTCCCCCTCTACTCGGGTTTGTGGTACCCTTAGCCAACAACGCATTCTTTTTATCCATCCTCTGCACGTAATCCATCAGCTCAGGAAGTTTTTCCACTGGATAGAGCTTCAGTTCAGCTTTAACAACCTCTTTCAGACCATTAAGGAAAATTCCTTTAAGGTACTCTGGCTCAGCACATCTCAAAGGTCCAGCATAGAGCTCAAATTGCTCTCGGTATTCCTCAACTGTCCCATTTTGTTTGAGACTCATCAATAATTCGTAAGGGTTTTGCATCATGCTAGGTTGAAACCTTCGAATCACTGCATCCTTGAAGTCTCTCCATGTTGGGTCTTTAGAGCTGAATTCCCATCATTGGTACCAGGTCAGAGCCTTCCCTTCCATAGCTACCATCACTGCTTGCAATTTCTCTTCGTCTGTCATCTCCTTTAACTCGAAATACCTCTCTACTCGATTTGTCCATCCATAAGCATCTTCTCCTCCGAAGATCGACACCTCCAATTTCCACCACCGCTCCTCGCGGCTTCGGACTTCCCCTGAGTTACTCGCACCACCATTTCCTTCTCCTGAATTACTCGTGCCTTCATTCCCTTCCACGCCATTACCTCGCGTGTTCATTCCTCTTACGGTTTCCATCAACTCCTTCAATTGCCTCCGAGTCTCGAGGCGTTCGAGCCTCTCAGCTTCAAGGTTCTCCTTGATAGTTCGTTGCATTTCCAACAAACTTTCAAAGCCGCGCTCCAGAACCTCAATTCTCGCATCCATGCCTCGCGTCGCAACCATCAACTCTCCAAGATCTTGAGAGCTTTGATACCAGTTGATAGAACTGGTAAATCACAATTGAATTTCAGTGTATGAATCAGTATTGTATTAAAGAATTCTCTGTGGGAAGGGTTCCCAAAACAAAGATAGAGATATAAGAAGAGATAGAGAGAAGTAGAAGAAAGAGCCCTGCCAAGGATCAGAGAGCTTGGTCTCTCCCGTTCCAGTCCCAACCGATTTCCTAACCGCTTTTCCTCCCCTTTTCTCTATTTATTCGAGTCATCTAAGGGTCCAGCTAATCTACACGCTGGTCCTCATCTATTTACAATAGATCCTAACTATTACAATAGATCCTAAGTAGTGGGATCTGCTGGATCGATTGGCCCATAGCCCAGAGCTGGCCCAATTGGTCTGGGCTGTCTTCTAACCTTTCTAACATATGTTGCCTGGGTGGGAGGGGGTCTAACAGATTATTACTTTTGGACATAGTATTAGGGCCTTTTTGATTAAATGGTCAGGGGTTGATCCTCACTGCTCTCTCTCTTGTAATCAAATTAAGCGTAAACAGTTCCTCTGCTGTGCCCAAACTTCAACCTAAAGAGATCTCATGTGATAGGGCATGTTACAGATAAAAAATACTCTTTGGTTTGCACCTAAGAGCTTAAGTTGCTAGGATGACTGGATGCTTGGCAATACTGTTGTGTAGATGGCGGAAGTAAGAGGAAAATTATGCTTAAGATCACCTACTCTTAAACTCCCCTTTTGACTGAAGGAACAAAAATAATAGTCCATAGAAAAACATAACGGGAATGATGTAATGATTTTTTGAAGGCAAGTGATCTACTCCTGAGGAGATTTAACTGGAAACTATTATTCACTACTATTGTAAGCTTGGGCAGAGTAATATTTTAAAGGCTGTGATTATCTGGAGATATTTCTAGTTGAACAGTGAGGTTTGGTATATGGCACAACTTGATAAACTTTGAGTATATTATATTTTTCTACTGTTTAGCATTTTGATCATGGAACAAGGTAACTTGATTTCAATAAATAATTATTCTCTATAACCCTGATGTAATTAAATGCTCCGACCTTTAATGATAAAAAATAAGACTGGGCCCATATACTGGTCTGTCCTGTGGTGGTGAGCAAGTCTAATTTGCTTAACCTGTTTAAACATTTTAGAAACTTTCTAGATGCATTAAGTTTGAAGTTAATGGTGCTGTTTAAGGAAACTCCCTAGACTGTTTGGTTTCCTTTATCTTAAGGTGACCCAATGCCTACCATTCTTTATTGTCTTATATCTTACATATTAACAATTAGAGTTCTGGACTTATATGTATCTGGTTTTGTGTTACAGCCAATGCTTCAGTTCTCTCATTAGGGGATGTTTTTTTCAAAATATTTATAGGTTGCCACAATTGCTTGGTTGGAAGCTGATTCTGTTTGTGGCAGTCACTCTATATTAATCCCTTTAGCTCTTGTTTTGCCTTACCTTTTCCGTTTAAACCAATGTCTTCGACAGTACAAAGATACAGGGGAGAAAACTGCTCTTCTAAATGGTTAGTAGAGCTCTTAGTTACTCAAATTAATTTTTTTAATTATTATTTTCCTTTTTAAAACTTGTACTGTATTAGTTATCATGTAAAAATTTTCAGGTGTATGAAATTGATTTTATACATTAATCATTAATCTATAAATTATTATTTGTCTCTTAGGTCTTTGTTATATTAAAGTAATGTTTTTGTCAAATTATTATCACACAATTTTCCATGTAGCCGAACCCACTTACTGGGAAAAGGATTGGTTGTTGTTGTTGTTGTAATATCAATTGAGAATCTAGTGCGCGATTCCTTTTATTGTCATTTAAAGGTCTGTCTGCTAACTTATTTTGAACCAAATATATCTTCTGAACTCATAATTGATTCAATGAATATATGTTGCTGATCATAATTCAGAATATAAAACAGAACAATTTTTCCGAGTTTTCATGATGTGTGGCTCAGTGGCTAGATGTAGAATTTGTGAAGATATTAGGCACTTCTTCTGTGTTTCAAAAAATAGAATAATACAAATTACAAAATGAGAAAAGAATGAAACATATAAAAATTAAATGTTAAGGCCTAAGTGCTCTCTCAATCTTTTCCTTCCTTTTTAACCTTCTTGAGCTGTTTGTGAGAGGGACATTTCAAGAAATTTCATCAATTCATTATTAATTTATTAGATTGTGTAAATGATAGGAACTGGTACCCAATTGCAAGAAAACAGTAGAAAGGATGAATCTTATCGATAGAACTCAGGATACAAGTATTCTCTAGACTTTTCGAGAGGCCTAATCTCCCAAAACTCACTAACAAAATGCCTACTTAGCTTTTCCCCCCTCTCCCTCTATTTATAGATGTTTAACCCATCTAACTAATTAACTCTAACTACTTTAGAAGCAAATGCCTAACTAACAAGGCCCATTATTATTCCTGTCCTAATTAGAGGCCCATATCTATCTGTAAAATTAAATTTCATTTAATGTATCAGAACTATTTGAATTTCATAATTTTATAATTTCATTTGATATTGGCATTGTGATTTTGTTAAGAATTTGTACAATTTGGTAGACCATTTTTTTTTAATAAATATACTATTGCTGTGCGTTTTTTTAAATAAAGAACAACGTAACATTTTTCTTAAACATATGTAAGATGTTTTTACTGCTTTGTAATGAATACACTTTTTTTGCTTATGGTTTCAGCTTTAAAATATTCAACAGCGGTCCCAGTGATTTTTCTTTCTGCTCTCAAGTATCACGTCTTCCCTGAAAGGTGGACAAACTTATATAGGCCTCTCTGGCTTATGTCAGGTGTTGTGAACTCATTATACTCTTTCTACTGGGATGTGACTCGAGATTGGGACTTGAGGTATCTAAAATGTTTGTCCTTACCTTGCACCTTTCATAGTATCTTTGGAACTTGGCTTCTTTCTAACTGCAGAAATATAGATCCTTTGGTCTGAGAGAAGTGATTTTATATCATGGCCAAACCCCTTTTAAATGTAAGAAATTGCTTTTATGTGCTTGAAGCACTTTTATCTTGTGCCACAGTAGAGCCAAACAGGCATAAACTACTGGATTAAGTCCAACTTCCTGTTTGTTTCTAGTGTGGCATGCTTGGGTTTGAAGTCATGTGGTAATTACATTTTTAATTTTTCTGTGCACAAGTGAGGTTTTTATTGCAACTTCCTGCTTTACATGTAATCAGAGTCCTGATCATGTGATTTGGCGGTTCCAATTGTTTGCATGAGGTATTGGCTAAGCTGTGGGGTTAAAATGTTTGAAACTACGGCAAGTCTAATGACATAGATATTGCCATTTTACATGTGCAGCAATCTTGCTATTGAGGGCATAGATATATTTCTTTTGCTAGATTTTTATAAAAAAAATAAGACATCTTTTGTTAGATCTGAATTGTGTCTTGTGGTATAGTGTGTAAATATCTCTTTCTCTTTTGCCAGTAGCTTCACTCGAATATTCAAGTTCAGCAAGCCACATTTTCTCTCAAATCTGTTACATGGAAGGAGATGGGTAAGGATTGTTGTATGCAAATAGTTTGAATTCAACAGTTCTTATTTTTTCCCTTTAAAAAGGTTGATACCACATTGTTTTTTCAATATAAAAATTTATAAGACTTCCCAGTTCTCACCTTGTAGCTCCAACACCTTTACTCTATTTGAGAGTTTTAAAGGAGATGGAGTGGAATGAAAAGGTAAAAGTATATCACTCCATTGTTTGGAAGTTTTAATGAGGGGATTCCACTTCTTGGTGTGGACTACAATGACAATTAATGGAGTGAAGTGAATTATAAAGGGTATGAAGTGGTTTACACTCCACCCCATCCCAAACCCCCTAAATTAAAGAGTATGAAAATTTGAGGGTTTGAGTGGCATTGAATGATTTGGGCTCTCATCCTTAACCATTCCATCTCATTATTTAAAAATCACTCAAACAATGAGTTAATGTCTTTTTACCGCTCCTCTCCATTACTAATCACTCCACTTCATTCATCCAAACATATAAGTTATCAAGTGTTCCTAGCACAGTTCTTTGCATGTAAACGAGTTGGAAAAATCTGATTCGATTATTTTGTCGCCAATACAACTTGATAAAAGTCGATTAAATTCTTGGCACTTTAGCTTAACCTATATTTAAATAACGTCTTATAACATTTTATTTGCATATCATCTTATTAATGTGATCTTTAATGGTTTTGCTGAATATGTAAAAAAACCACTTCAAAAAAGGAGAATGAAACTAATACTAGTAGAGAACCAAAATAAAAGACCAGATTGTTTGTCAGTGTCATGAAGCAGTTTATATACACCTGAGATTGCAGGTTTACTGTTGGGTGATTGGGAGCAATCTGGTTTTGCGTTGCACATGGACATACAAGCTGTCTGCCCATCTTCGCCATAATCACCTCACTGTGTTCACAATTGCTGCCTTAGAGATCTTCCGCCGCTTCCAGTGGATCTTTTTCCGTATAGAAAATGAGTGGAACAAGATGAATTCCAAAACACATGTACAGCTCTCAGTAGGTGACATGCCAAACGAGGAAGAGAAATTGCTTCATTCCAATAACCACAGTGTATAGGCTACAAAAAACATGATGCCTTGGCTGGCAGCATCATTTGAGTTATATTTCAAATATTTTGATGGTAGGGGGTTCTCCCTTCCATTTTATCATTTTTCAATGGCTTTCCGTTGAATATAAAATGTCGTCCTTTATTTCACAGAAAGAATTCAATGTAAACATAACAATCTCATTATTTGAAGATCAAAATGATACAACAGAGAGACTGGGTATTCAGTGACAACATAACAATCTCATTAAAAAACTGTTTATTATTCTAAAATAGTAACATTCTTTTCATTTTACTCCTACATAACTAATTATCAAATAAATATTAGTAAATTATACAAATAATTTCATATATTTTTTGTAATTTAATATATAAAAGTGATGTTTTTATACAAATCATATGAAATAAATTATCTCAAAATCATTTTTTAAAAAATACATTCAAATATATTATAATCGATTAATAATAATCAATTATACATATAATCAATTATTAAGATAATCAAATTTTTCGCAACTAATACAAGCATACTTTTAGACATATAATAATCTCAAAAAATCCGGTTAGTTTGGTTTATGGAAAATGATTTAATTAGTGCATGTTTGTTTGGGCGGTGCAATTATCACGTTGGAGCATTATCACGGTAATAGTGGCAATTTGATAAATATTATTGCTTAAAACGTGAAAGCTTCAGAGTATAGCTTTTACGGTGGATTATGCTCGACGTGCTTCTAAAGCTTGCATCGCAGCACCAAACAGGCTGTTAATATATCCTGTCAGTATAAATATTTTTTATATTATCAACCAATCATAACTTGTCACATCAGCTAAAATGTTTGACTTTTATCCTAACTATATTAAAAGTCATTTATACCATGATTTTTGATTGGTTGACAGTATATAAAACTTTACACTGACAATGCATAGCAATTAAACTCTATGAAAAATGTATTAATTTATAATTATAATTTTAAAATAAATTATCTTTATTATTATATAAAAAAATAAAAACAACATAAGAACACAAAAACAACAGTATCCCCACAAAAAGGATTAAATCTTCATTTTGCATTATGAAAGATTATGTGTTTGTTGAACTAATTTCTAAATGATAAAATCTCTGCGTTAATATTAAAATATCAGTTTTGTTAATTTGGTTTCTAAGAAGGACTAATCCGCCAAACATCTAATCTTTGTGAAATATTTATTTTAGATAAAATTATATTTAAAAATTATATTAAAAAAAATTTATTTTAAATAATTTTTAACATAATTATCTCAAAAAATATTATTTTGTTGATTTGCGTTTGCAAAATAGTAATAAAACATTAAAGTCAAGAATTTAGTCCCGTAAAAAGCAAAAGCAAAATTAAATACTAACTACCAACTAAATTTATTTATGGAGAGAGATTTTCTTCTCATAATATAGGTCATCTCATAGGTCGACGCAAAACATTGACAAAGTTTGTGTTTTGGAATTGGGAACATTGGATTTTTGGCGATGAAAGAAAGTTAGAATTTGAGGCAGCAATCCATTTCCATTTCCATGGCGGACACCTCGAAAGAAGAACTGTTCCAGCTCATCTTAGGCTTCGCTCACAAGATTTCCAATCTCTTCTCCATTTCCCTTTACAACCTCGTACGTTTCCTTTCTTTCTGTCGATCTGAATCATTACCCACTTAATTTTTTTTTTTCTCTTTTTCTCAACTCCCCTTTCTAAAGTTTGTTTTTTTACCCCTATTTTCACTCTAATGTCTAAATTTCGATATTTTGGTAATTGTTCAAATTTTAGTTGTTTGGGGATAGTAATTCTCAACTCAAACCATGAATTTAAAAAATTAATTAAATAATTAATTGTGGGCTTGTCTGTTTTTTTGTGATAAAATAAAATAAAAAAACTCAACTTAAAGTTCAGAGGAACTATGATTTGGGAAACAAGAGTGGCATTAACGAAAAGGGAACATATATTAATTACTGTGATAGGGGTAACGTTTTTCTTCTCAAGTTTTGTTGTCTAAATGGAATTTTGTATTACTATTCCTTCTAACTTGTATATTTGCTTGAACTTGTCTTTTGTGAGTAACCGTTGAACTATAGAAAACATGCACTGTATTCACAGGTGTGACTTCACTGCACCATCCAAGTCTTTTGTATCATGAGATGTTATTAGATCTGTTTTTGTGTGTCTATGAGTGCATAGTTTTTTTAATTGAAGCATATGTCTCATCTTTGTCTAGCATGTGTGTAATATGAGCAACTACTGCCATCTTTGGATGGTTAAACTTCTGTGATCCTCATTATGCTCAACTTGGTATTAGGATGCACAATCTATTGGGGCAGTTGCGGGTCTTGCCATTGCAATTTTTTTCACCTGGAGGCTGTTGAGATCACCTGGTGGAACTCAGCGCAGGCAACGAAAACTGCAAGCTACTACTTCTAGTAGTCCTGGAGTCAGTACACAGTCAAATGCCTTGGTAGTTCCTTCTGAAGTTTGTCCACCTTCAGATGATTCAAGGGCACAAAATGTAGTTGATGAGTTATTTCAGTCAGTCAAGGTAACTATCCTTGACTCGGGTTGAATTTGATTGCTTTGTGTATGATTGGTTGACAATTCTTAGCTTGCTTCTTCCTCCTATTTTCCAGCCAACATTGGGCCAAGTTGTTAGGCAGAGGTTGAATGAAGGAAGAAAGGTAATTAAATATATCCTCTAACTTTAGATATACAGAGCAATTGCGTAGCTTTATTGCATTGATGGGCTCCCAAATTTTCTCTTTGTCATTGCTAGAGGATTTTTTATCTTCCTTTTTATTTGTTCCCTGCCTTTTTTGTCTAGTAATTTTTCTTATTTTATCCAAAAAAGAAGGGCCTACAGTGGTATTCTGTCATGATTTTTGTATTTTTAGGATTTGCTTAATGTGAAAATGATTAAAGCCACATGAGTGTTTAACTAATATTATACACTTGAAGATTTCCTTTACAGGAGTATGTAATATATAAGTATTAGATGAAGCCTCCAAATTAAATTGATGGTTGTCTGGTAAAATTTGTTGTTTCCTGTTTTTCCAAAGAGTATGTTCACTATGCCATTCCCTGTGTGTTATTTCTATCATTAGACATGAACTACATTTCTTACATAAATTGGACATCACAAAAAGGCAAGTGCATGTATTCAATGAAAATTACAATAATTGGCCCGAGATGGATGGAAAGAGAAGATAATTAAGAAATCATAATGTTGTTATTGACCATAGTAATCTGTTGGAAGGTATTTTGTTGTATTAATGATAATAACCTGATTTCTTCTTTTTCTATCAAAAAAGCTTGATAAAAACTTGATTTCCAACTTATGCGTACCTCGATAAGATACTATTATTACTTTTTCGTAGTAAACATGAATAAGTCATGTTGCCTACCTGTCTCTGTGCAACATAGGTACTTGATGACATGAGGAACATTTATTGTACAAGTTTGAGTTGTTAGTTATTACGCATTGGTATCGTTATTGTTTCGTGCCATGAATTGCTGAATTTTATGCTATGTTCTGTGTTGTACGTAGGTAACTTGTCGTCTTCTTGGAGTGATCCTTGAGGAAAGTAGTCCGGAGGAGCTTCAGGTGGTGAGATTGTTGATTTTTTGTAATTTTGTTGAAGCCATTAATATGGACAGAGATATCAGTGTGGTTAATTCTGTTCTTGGCAGAAACGAGCAACTGTGAGGTCTTCTGTGCTGGAAGTATTTTTGGAAATAACAAAAATTTGTGATTTATATCTCATGGAACGAGTTCTGGATGATGAAAGTGAGGTGTGCCATTTGTCAAGCTATAACCTATATCAATCATGTGTTAACTGTTGGTTGATGAGCTTAATGGAATTGATGAGCAATACTTCGCATTGTACACAGCTTATTTTACCATCTTCCAACTTAGTTGATCAAAATATTTTTTTTATGACCAAGGATTCTGTGAAAATGATCTAAGATATTGTATTGCTTCTTGAGATAAAAATTTTTACTCTAGGATTTGATGCATGTGAAACTGGTATGGTCGTCCTTGTGAATGTCACATTAGGTATATGAAACATTAATATAATTTTATTATCTCTTCTCTTTGATTTTGACCAGCTTATCCATCCCACCATGCAGCACAGATGACTATTGACTAGCTTATTACTATCTTGAAGTTACTAATTTGAACTTGTTGAGATTGTACATTTCTTACTGCTGTTAGGTTCTAACTAAAATTGCTTGCTGGCCAACCTGTTGCTGCTCTTTTGTTATATACTGCATATTTAAGACTTATTATGTTTTCGCTTTATATATCATTATTACTGCAGAAAAGAGTTCTTGTAGCATTAGAAGATGCTGGGGTATTCACTTCAGGTGGTTTGGTTAAGGACAAGGTATGTGAATATGCTTTAAGGATTACACTCTTTTATTCTTCATAGAACTTAAACTATCTTCTTGACGTGTGTTGCTGGGCATTTTGAGTTCTTGACTACCAAGTGTGCATATCCACTAGTCTTTTTGTGCTTTATGAGGACATTCTTTTATGTGCAGGATACATATTGATGGGCCGCATAAGAATATCTATTTAATTATGTTAACAAATATATTAACATTAGTTCTGAGTCTTCTGACAGTGAACACTGATTGAAATTTGTATTTAACCCCTTTATATGGAGACATCTTTATAGAAGATGGCCTAAAGGACATTTATGCTAATTTCAAAAGAACCTGTAGAGAGAGAAACTTTGTATATGGTTCTTTTCCAGAAGAATTTAATACATTTTGGGAAGAGCCAAAACAAAATCAATGTCAGAAAACAAATAGCCTGTCAGAATGACCAGGTGTTGTTTTTTTTTCTTTAAAAAAAGTGTCAGTGGTCTTTTGCTTCTTGTTGCTCAGTTCTGTTTATAAGAAATCCTTGAAACCTGAAATTCCAAAGTATTTGGTCTTATTGGTTGTGACTTTCTCCTTGTCTTACGTGCAAAATTATAATTGTTTTATCATTATATTTGGTGCAAGAATCAAAAAAAAAGATTGGAGAAATGTCATAAAGTCATAAGGTCACAATGTATACTCACTCAATGGATTCTGGTTTGTTGCACATCTCTGCCTTCTGTGTCATATGAATGCTGTAAATAACCGAGTATTTAAACCACTGGCTGCCTACTTTTTCTCTCGTATTCTTCTTAATAACTTTTGTTCATCTACTTTTTTCTGTTACCTATATGCAGGTCCTTTTCTGTAGCACAGAGAATGGAAGGTCATCATTTGTTCGGCAATTGGAACCAGATTGGCACATCGACTCAAATCCTGAAATTATCTCTCAGCTAGCTGTATGTTACTACATAATAAAGTCAACTTTATTCAGCAAATATCAAGTTCATGCTTTGATATGATAGCCATATTGTTACTTGTTTTTGGGGATAAAATAATATCCTAATTTTTATCATCTAATGGTTAACACTTAACATGATGCAGAGATTTATAAAGTATCAACTTCATGTCTCTCCTCTTAGAACCGAACGAACTGCCGCTAATGTGTTCAGTGCTCCGTCCTTGGAACAGTTCTTTGGATCCATATGAAATTCAAACAACTAAAATGATATGGTATTCATAAATTTATACTATGGTCTCTGTCTGCATCTTGGATTCTACCTCACCATACATTTTTTGAAGCTTGTCTAGATATTTGAGAACTAGGTTAGATTTTCAAGCTTAATGGGTGCTCACCCTCCGTAGGCGAAGACCTGCTGTGTATCTTTGTATAATGCTTTAAGGAAGAAATGCCTTTCCTGATTATTATTTTTTTGTTAGCTCATTTGGTTTGAAATTTGTGCATTGGAGTGGATCACATTAATACTTTTTTACCTGGCAAGGTGGCAATTTTTATTAGATGTTGTATTTGATCATAGTTACATGATATGAAATCATGGACAATTGTTAGTGATCATCCTCCTAACTCAACGGGAGAAAGTCTATTGGTTCTTAATTCATTGATAATACAGTTACGTAACTTTTGTCATCGTTGTAATTGGTCCTTTAAGGTTGTAGCATTTCGATATTTCGGTAGTTTGTAACGGCCAATCCAAAATGCATGCCCAGTTTGCAGTTTATTATTGTCATTTTGCAACACACTTGTGAAAAAAATTGAATCAATAAATTTCACTATGAGATGATTTGTTGGATAGCAAGACAATAAACAACTTCGGGTAAATTCAGATGCTTATTTAGTCATAACATTTGAACTACATGTGAACTTTGGTGAAGCAGAAAATTGCGAGTCTCACTAAGCATATCTTATAATTAACATTTGAAAAAAAATAATAATAAGTCTGAGAAAGTTCTATGGTTAGAAGGGTATAATTTTTGGGAAGAACAAAACATTGATAGATATTGTTCCTTTATTTTCCTTTACAGGATGGATGTCATTCATGGACTTGTCATTGAGGATATATGACTATAGTCTGCTCAAGCATATATATTGAAAATATTATTTTAGTGAAATTGAGGGGTAGGTTATTTATAGTTATTGCATTTCCAAATTTATACATTATTCACAAGTGTGTTGTAAAATGTGAATAATATTTTTTAAATGGACCAAACTCCTCACAGGCAGTTTATGTGTTGGATTAAGAAATACAACACTTGATTTAGTGAGATAACATTAACATGAAATATCATGAGTTGAAGTGGAGTCTTTGTATCATCCATACTTATCTTTTTACTAGCAACAACTAACTTTCAATGTGATAGTGATACAATTAATGTTCTTAGAACCCATATAAAAATAAAGTTAGCAGATGATACTCCGGGTTAAGATACCTTTTGGCGCTATTCCTTTCTATTGTCATTCTTAAACACATTGGAGAGGCTAGAAATCGAGCTTCCGAGTTCACTTAAAAGAATGATGGCCAATTTGAGTATTAATAGTAGTATTTTATAATGATTGGTTGTTCTTTAAGTTTTAATGGTTATGTTGCGTTTTTTTGAGTCTATGTGATTTTATTTTGCTGACAAATCACTGGGAATGAATATTTTAATTAAGACAGTGAAAAATGCTTGTGTAAGCAATTCATATTGTTTTAATTGGAATTGTATCCTTATTTCTCGTCATTTATTTCATAGTTTTCGACCTACATCCAAACTCCAAAGTCAATTGAATTATATATTAACTTGCCTATATTTGAATAATATGTCATCATATTTGAATATTATATTCACTTCTCAAATTTGTTAGCTCATGAGTTCAAAAAAACTCAAATAGCATAATATTATATTCTAATATTAGGGTTTCAATTTAAAATGGTTAAACATTGAATTTAAAAAATGATTATTACATTATTATTGTATTAACTAGACGTTGAACCCGTGCGATGCACGGAAAAATAATAATATAATAAAAATAAAAAATTATTGACAATTTAACATTTTTTTATAATAAAAAAAGTTTAGAAAATTAATCATTCCTATCATATAAATTAACATTTTCAAAATTAAACTTACAATGTCAATAAATTTAAATGAAAACAAACCATAGAGTTCCTAAAAAAATAGAGAAAAAAAATGAGGAAGATGCTATTGTTCCCATTTTCCCCCTTGACCTCCTTTGTATATAAACATTTTTCCCTGCAACATTCAATAAGATTTATCAGCAATGTCAGTAACAATACTTGGAAAGTAGTAAGATACAATTTAAGTGGTGTCTTTCTTTAGCCATTTTGCATTCTAGTGATGTTCATTGCATAATATGAAAATAGTTAATGTACACATGGTACTACTGTAACAAAGGTAAAACAATCTATTCAGAAAAGAAATAAGAGTCAAGAAGCAAAAAGGAGTAAAAAAAAGTAATTTAGATGGCAAGGATTATGACACAATAACAACTCCACCTTGAATCAATCTAATCTAATATTGCCTAATATGATAACAGTTAATGTGCACATGCTAACAATTTATGTATTTCCCCCTTTTCTCTTATGTTGTTACCCTTTTATTTTCTTCTTCTCTTTATGCCCAAGCTAAAAGCAAAGTTTAGCCCAATTAACGGACCACTACATGTCAAATTTAGGTACAAAAGCAAATCATGAAAAAAAATTAGATGAACTTCAGAATTTTGAAGCCTAAAATTGAGCATGGGTCCTCAATAAATTGATGTATCTATTTGGTTTGGGCTAGTTACAGGTGGATGCTATTGATGGCTTCAGTGTCTGTAATTAGTTAACAATCTTGACCGGGACAGTTAATCAAATAAAAAGTACAATTACCTTTGTACTTGCACAAATTAACCATATAAGTATATAGTCTTTCTCGATACACTGTTTTTAATATAGTAATTTTACAACTTCCATGTTTGAGAAATAAAGTGATTGATGCGTGTATATACTTGTGAATGATATGCACAATAATTGTCTTTCATAGGGTTCAAGATTATTCATGTTTGATAGAACTGATGTGAGTATACAACTTTACATACCTAACATGTAAGGTATTTCACAAACCTGGACGATATAAGAGCAGTTATATATTTGGATAGTTAAAGAAGCCTATATTCAGTAAAGCACATATATAGCACATTATATCTCCAATTATACACGCAGAAAGTATAACACTAATAGCACATATATGTAATGAATTTTTTCTACAAAGCATAACACAATAGTCTCCTATGGCCTTCTCAATTTGTTAAACATGAAATGCTTTGAAGGGGTAATTTAAACTTATAAGCCACTGCAATATATTTGTCTACAATCCAAAATGACCCACAATACCTTGCAGCCAATATTTGATTTATTCTTCTTGAGATTGTTAGCTGTCTCGGAGGATTGAGCTTCAAGAAACCCATTCATCTACTGAAAAATATTGCAAATACTTCTTATCAGCATATTTATTTATTAAGTCATATGCTTGAGATAATTTTTTCTTTGGTTGCTTAATTGCTTCATCTTAGTATCTTAAATTTCTAGCTACAACTTCTACTTTATTTTCATTAGACAGATATCAGATAAGAATGAGAGGTATCCCCAATGTTGAATATAAAATAGTGTATTTAATATCTACAGTTTTAATAATACAGTTTCAAAAATGACATACCAGCTCTTCCCCATTTGAGCCCTTTCTAATGCCTTTTTGTTTAAGCGGTAGAAATCATTTCAATTGGTATGTAAATAAAGGCTAGCATCTTGAACAAAATCAACAGAAAATAACTAAACTCCATTACAACATTGAATCCCAAATTTTAATATAACTTTTTTTTCAATCAATTAGATTCTTCTCTTGCAAGCTTCCAAACACATAAAGCAAGATTCACTAACATTGAAGAATAGTTAGGTTAGTCCAATCTTTTATACTCAGACCAGACTGGTAGACAAAACTACACAGATCATCCAATTCCAAGATAGCTCAACAAATAGTTGTATCATAAGCAAAAAAAATGTAGTTATAACAAACATTATATAATATGACTACACTACTGTGACATTTGCTAATTCAACCTTATCATGTCTTCTAAAATATATATTTATATATATATATATATATATATATATATATATATATATATATATATATATATATATATATATATAAAATTATAAAATAAACACCAGAGGATCATATTGACATCAGGCTCTTACCTACGTTAATCAACAGTTTTCATGAGCACTTGCATAAAACAAAGATAAAGGAAGAATCAACTCACCAAGGGAATGTTCTTCTTGAACCAACACCAAGATGGAAAATCTTTGCCAGCTGGTAGAAAATAAGTAACCATCTAAGTATAGAAAATAACGAAACTTACACATTAATGTAAATCAACAAAAAAAGGAACGAAAGACCATTTTAAAAGCAGCCACAACTACTCTACTAAATCAGAAACCACTATGTATCAAATCCATCATTTTAAAAGCAGCCTCTGGGGTCTCTAGCAAAGGGTTTTCAGCTATTTACCTCTTCTCTGATGCTAGCTCAAAGCTAATCTATCTGTAACAAAAAAAGCAAACAAATTTAAAAAAAAAAAATTGATTTAAAAACCGAAGCTAAACATGAAGCTGAAAAAGCAACTGAGAATGTTGCTATTTTGATACCCAGAAGGCCAAAATGTTGAACAAAATTATCAATGAAACTTGTTATTTTGATACCCAAAATGTTGAACAACCTGAAAACTGTAGTGCTTGCAAAGAACATTATTATAGGCAATAGGCAGCTGATGTGGAAGCATAACTTTTCTTTATAATTCACCCAAATTCGCCAGTGTCATCCACATTCTCATTGCGCAAGTTAGTTAAAGAAAAATGATGGCAACATCAACAGATAACCACAGCACCAAAAAACATGACTTCTAGTTAATCAATTTGAGAATTTAACATGCATAGCTAAATAGTGCGCTGAACTTCCAAGAAAAATACCAACAGCTAAGAAACTCAAATTTGTACTCATTAAAATCCAGACAGATAGTTTGCTAGGCAGAATAATGATGGTAGATACGTTAATAATAAAAAATTATTTAAGTGAGAAAGGCATCAAATCAAGTTGAAATTTTCAGTATCTATGATAATAACCCAGAAAAATATAAGCAGCAAGTATGCAAAGTTGAACACACACTATGAAAATGAATAAAATAAACCTGTTACTGCAAGACAATTACAATAGAACATGCAACAATAACAACCAAGAAGCCAATAACCCAGACAAAGCAACTAAGAAGCCAATAACCCAGACAACGAAACTAACCATTTGCGCCCTCAAAGACGGACCACCCTAATCCTCAGATATATGATATATCTATTTAAAAAAATTGAAATTTAAAAACAACATCTTTGCAGAGTAACCCCCAAATCCGCATCACAGGCATCCAACATGCAACCCCATTTTTGACAAATCACAGATAAAATGTTGAGAAAAAAATGTTACGAAAATAAGAAAAAAAAGGTACAATAGAACCAACAGCGAGAAGAGGGAACAACAAAACAGAAAAACGAAAAAAACGCCGCCTATACCTCCGTGCGCAGCCAACGTCCAGCACCGCCAGCCAGCTGCGCAGAGCCTCCCTTGACGTCAACACACCAGCTCCGCCGCGGTAACATTCTAGATCGCGCCGTCTAGCACCGCCCAGGAGCCACTACACGTTGTCCCTCCGTCTGACCCACGCTTCTCCCCTGCTCTGCGAGATATTGAGGGTACCAAATAATAACACATACAGGGAGAAAAAAAGAAGAATAAGCCAACTTACCCATCCCTTCGTATTTCCCCAAATCCATTCACCTCTCATAATCATTTACCAAAACAAAACCACACACATTAGTGGAGGACAAAATTAATTGCTTTTTGGTAAAAGAGAAATAACTTGGTAAGCGGCAGCTACACGTGAATACATACCCAACATTTAATTTCACAATAAAAGGCCCACTTAATTAACTGACTATTCAATTATTAATTTATTTTAAAAATGTAGAAAATAAATAGTTGAAGCCAAATTACCAATATGGACTGCATTTCGGCGGGAAAAAATACCCCTAAATTCCCCCAGCGAACCTTACTTTATATATATAAAGATTTACAATAATAACACATCAATGTTTAAATTTATGATGTCATATAAACTATTCAAAACTCTCATATATTTGAATATAATAGGTTTAATTCCCATTGTGTAACTAATGATTTGATAATATTATATCAGATAATTTTATTGAAATGTTGACACAGGTTTGAAGGGTAACTATTTGAGTTTAAAAAAATTGAATTTGATGATATATTATATTAACATCATTATTTTCAAGCATGTTAAAAAATGTGACTAATGGTTAAGTACCATAATGCAATATATGAATAGGATACCCCGCATTTGTCATGGATGCATATTCCATTATTGATTGATTGCATTCTAATATCTAATTTTTTATTATATCAGATATATTTCTTGTCAAGGTTTATACATTTATTAAGAAATATTTAAATACAATGTTTTAAATTTCAAAAATCTCTTAAAAAAATGTATATTTAAAAAATAATGAGTAATATTAAAATGCCTATTTATATTATTCAAATATTTAATATTATTAAAAGTAATGTTATAAATATTGAAATATTTTTTCAAATATGTTAACCCTTTTTTTCTCATAATTTTATAATATTATAAATAAATATTACATCTATATTTATATTGAATGTACTATATTTATTAATTATCAATAAAAATAAAATTGGAGATGTTGAATCGAGTAGGAATGTTTATGGGACGGAGTAGAGTCATTTATATAAACCCTAACTCAACCCGATAACATATAGAACAAATTAGATCAACCCATATAGGACAATGATATTTGTGCGAATTTTCATAAAAGACTGTGGCATGTTTTTTTTAACTTATTTAAAAGTTATAAACCTATATTAGTTACACAATGCAATGCAATCAATCTATATTTCAATTGATAGTTGTCAAACCATTTTTGGTACTATGGGTTGAAATAAGCAAAAAAAAAAATTATGGGTTGAAATCCTTTCCATTAATATAATTTTAGGGGTATAAATATGAAAATGTGACATTTGGTGAGATCAAAATATCCTCTATATACTACAAAAACCATAGTAATGGAGCATAACATTTCTCATGAGAAATAGAAAGAATCTTTACACCTAATATAGAATTAAATAAAATAGATTTTTAATGCTCATGTATAAAACTTGGAAGATAGCTAATGAACCAACAATGCGAGCTTCTATACCGTTAGGGAGTGTTTCTAATATCTCCTGGTTTGCTCCTATGTTGGGTTCATTTAAGTGTAATGTTGATGCAAGTTTCTCCAATCATCTGGGAAGAACATCTATTGGTATGTGTATAAGAGATTATAAAGGAGAATTTGTTATTGCTAAATCAGATATTCTTCCTTTTTGCTTACATGTTCGCGAAGGGGAAGCTATAGGTCTCCTTAAAGCTCTACATTACGTGCAAAGTCTTAATATTGCTTCTCAGCATGTGATTTTTGAGCTTGATTGTCAGGTGGTGATTAATAGTGTTTTTAGCCCAAAGAAACATATATCCGAATTTGGTGCTATTATTAGACCTTGTCATAACATTTTATTGTCTTTCACAAACTTTGGTGTAAGTTTCATTAGGAGGCAAGCAAATGGCGTAGTTCATAGCTTAGCAAAGACGATGTCTTTTATAGCTAGCCCCCAAGTTTACTATCATGTTCCATCTTGTATTGCACATTTTTTTTTTTGACAAAAACAAACTTAATTCATTTCAATGGCAATAATATCTGCAATACAGGATGGAATAGATGAAAAACGTAAGGAGAAGGTAAAGATGTGACCACTCTAGCTAACTTATTAGCAACCACATTTGCTTGCCTCCTAGTTAACTCTGTAAATGAGTTGGAAAAAGAGGAAAATAGCAACTTGTATTGGGAGATAATAACACCAAACTCAAAAAGATCCTCCTTTTGATGGTTCATGTTGTCCACAACAACCTTGCAATCCATTTCAAAAATCACATTATCCAAGTTCAAAGATTTAACCCATTTGAGAGCACTCAAGAGAGCTAACGCTTCCCCCTCATGAACCTGAAATAAAGGCTTGGACCAAGCAGATAAAACCGAAACAAAATTACCATGCTCATTTCTTAGGCAGGAACCCATACTAGTCAAGCCAAGACCACCATGAAAAGTTGCATCTAAGTTACACTTCCAAAAGCCCGAAGGAGGCTTTTTCCGCCTAATAAGCTTTGAAGGAACCGCACCAGAGCCCGAATAAATTGGAGACATGCGAGCAGCCAACCAGTCCTGGAGAGCTTGAGAAGCACGGAAAAGGACTTGAGCAATATCCTCAGTTTTACCTTCCCAGTGTTTAATGTTCCTTTTGCGCCATAAGCTCCAAATAATCATAGCAAAACTGGCCTGCTTTTCACTATTAAGACTGTCACACACCTTGAAAAACAATTCTTTAAAACACCCTGCATTATCCAGCCAAAAAACAATGAGTTGAGCAAACTCAATTTTATTACAACAAGAGAGAGCTGTTGGACATGAAATGAAAGCATGCCATGAATTTTCCAAATTGGCTTGGCAAAAATCACACAACGGGGGACACGACACACCTCAGCGCTTAAGATTAGTTCTAACAGGTAGAATGTCACGCATTGCTTGCCAAATAAATTTTTGGACTTTGTGAGGAACCTGCAGTTTCCAAATAAATGGCCAATTTCCTTATACATTAAGAGCTTGAGTGTCAGTAATATAGTTCATGCATAATTGGTAAGCACTCTTAACATTGTAAATCCCTGTGGTAGAAGGCCACTAAATCAATTTGCCCACTCCGTTCATGTGTAACAAAGGAACTCTAAGAATGGCTTGAATAGCTTCAGGATAAAAAATAGTATGCAGAAAATCAATGTTCCATGCTTTTGTACCAGGGAGTAATAAGTCCTTGACTCTAAGAGAAGATAGATGAGGTTGGATCGGGCCATGAAACATCATAGAGAATTCATCATGAAGCCATGGATCAGACCAAGCATTGATTGAAGCACCATCTCCTATGCATCATCTAAGACCTTCATTGAGCACAACCCGTGAATTCCAGATACTACGCCATGTGTAACTTGGATTATGCCCAAGCTAAGCATTCAATAAATTTCCCCTAGGGCAATATTTAGCTTTGAAGAGACGTGATAAGATAGTATCTGGGTTGGAAAGAATCTTCCAACCTTGTTTCCCTAGCAGTGCCAAGTTAAAGCCATAGAGATGACGAAAATTCATGCCACCATCACGCTTGCTAACCGTTAGCTTATCCCACGATAACCAATGAATACCTTTATTATTAGAGCCATTTGAACCCCATCAGAAAGAGTTCATCATTCTTTGCAACTCATCACACAAGGAAGGAGGAATGAGAAAAACACTCATACAATAAGAAGGTAGAGCTTGCAACATAGACTTGATGAGGGCTTCCTTGCTACCTCTAGATAAAAATTTCCCACTCCAAGAATTAGTTCTTCTCCACATACGATCTTTCAGAAAGGAAAAAATATTTTTCCTATTTCTACCAATCATGGATGGTAATCCCAAATATTTGCCAGTACCAAGACATCTCTGAACATTCAGCATTTGGAACAATTGAGAACGTAGATTTTCATTCACATTCTTGCTAAAAAATATTTCTGACTTTTGAAAATTAATTACCTGGCCCGATGCTTTTTCATAATCCAACAAAATATTCTTCATAACCACAGTTTCATTCCTATTAGCTCTGAAGAATAAAAAACTGTCATATGCTGCAAATTTTGACCCCATGAAGATCCCCTCTAGCTTCAGCACGCCTAATGAGGGTAGTAAGCCCCTCTGCACAGATAATAAAGAGATACGGGGATAATGGATTGCCCTGTCTAATTCCCCTACTAGGCACAACAGGACCAACAGGCTCATGGTTGACAAGCACAGAGTACCGGACAGAAGAGACACACATTTGATTACTAATGAAATGCATTAAGCTTTTTGTCTCCAAAAAAAAAAATGCTCATATATAAAGGTAATGTATATTTTTTTATAAGGATTTAATTAATATATATTGTCATTGTAAAGATTTTTACATTGTCAACTAATTATAAATTGTTATATCATTAAAAAAAATATTTGATTTGATAACTATCTTAAAGGTCACGTATAGAATGATTTGTGGTTGGTTATGGTTAGTAGTATTGAAATTTTATACCATAACAACATATTAAAATTAAACTTTTATTTTATTTTCTAATATATATATGCCAAAAAATATTGATTAAGAGTGCGTTTGAAAGAGTTTATGAGAATAGATTACGAAGATAAATTTATACAAATAATTTAAGAAAATAGTTTATGATAATTCCATAAGCTCTTTTTAGCTTATTTCAATAAATTTGTTAGAGAAACTTATAAAAATAAATTGTTTTTAACTTATTTGAAAAATAACTTATTACATAAACGTTTGGTCCCGTCTAGATAGCACAGCTTACAGCTTATTAGAGTTTCTCTACTATATAAGTGCTTGTATGTAAAAAAAAAATTATTTGAATAAGCTTGAATAAGTAACTTATTAACCCCTTGAAGCTGATTTTAGCTTATTTTGGGAAGTCAAATTTTTTAGCTTATTAAAAAATCTTGTGTAAAAACTTATACGAGAATTTTTTTTTTATAAGATAATTATATTCCCATAATAATTTGAAATTACTTCAAAACCAACCCTTCCATCTTTTTCTATCAAATTTAAAACTAAATAACGTAATTTAAAATGAGTTTATGCATAAATTTTTTTCATACAATCTCTTCTAATATAAACGTTTAAATAATATGTTTAGATCTTAGGATGCATTTACATAAATAACTTAATTAAATATTTATTCAATAAATTTTTTTTTTAAATAAAATAAAAATAACTTATTTTCATTAATTTGTAGGAGAAACGTATGAACACTCAAACGTAAAAAGAGTATAAGAATATACGACAGCCGACCGGATCAGATACCTGTTCTACTCTACACACGCACTCGAATAGAATTAGGGTTTGTCGCTGATCCCCTTCGCTGGTTCAACACCCTCTCCACCGTAAGCTTTCTTTTTTCATATGTTATTTCTTCACTTTTCCGCCGCGGATTTCATTATCCTTATTGCTTTTTGGTTTTTTTCTTCCTCAACTTACTGCATATTTATCCTCATTTCATTATCCATTGATGCGTTGCAATAATTTAAGTTTTATCATAGTGATAATAGTGTGGCCTAAGTTGACATAACTTAATATAGTTTCAGTTCTCTGCAATCAATGGGAAAGAAAAAGACAGAGGATGCAGTCCCATCTTCAAAGGCTAAACCAACCGCCAAAGATGTTTCTAAGAAGGAAAAAATTTCCGTCTCTGCCATGCTGGCAAGTATGGATGAGAAGCCCAAAAAAGTCTCTTCTTCTTCTTCTTCCAGCAAGCCCAAGGTGAAATCTGCTCCAAAAGCTTCTGCATACACTGATGGTATTGATCTTCCTCCATCTGATGATGAAGAAGACGAAGAGGATCAACAGCAAAATAATGCTTCCAAACGTTCCACTCAGCAGCAGCAGCAGAGGCCTGATTTGAATGTATCTATTGCAGACAAAGAGTTGAAGAAGCGTGAAAAAAAGGATCTTTTAGCTGCCCATGTTGCTGAACAATCAAAGAAGGAAGTTCTTAAGGATGATCGTGATGCTTTCACGGTAGTCATCGCTAGCCGGACTTCGGTGCTTGATGGAGAAGATGATGCTGATGCTAATGTCAAAGATGTAACTATAGAAAATTTCTCTGTGTCTGCTCGGGGTAAAGAACTTCTCAAGAATGCATCGGTGAGGATATCTCATGAGAAGAGATATGGTTTGGTTGGGCCCAATGGAAAGGGAAAGTCCACACTATTGAAACTTCTTGCTTGGAGGAAGATACCGGTACCTAAGAATATCGATGTCCTTCTTGTTGAACAGGAGGTGGTTGGTGACGATAAAACAGCGATTGAAGCTGTTGTTTCAGCGAATGAAGAACTTGTTAAAATTCGACAAGAAGTTGCTTCTCTGCAGAGTGAAACTTTTGTTGAAGGAAGTGTAGACAAAGATGATGATGATGATGATGATGATGATGATGCAGGAGAGAAGCTAGCAGAGCTGTATGAAAAATTACAGCTGATGGGGTCTGATGCTGCTGAAGCTCAGGCATCAAAGATTTTAGCTGGTTTGGGTTTTACAAAGGATATGCAGGGTCGTCCTACAAAATCCTTTAGTGGTGGTTGGAGGATGAGAATTTCTTTAGCTAGAGCACTTTTTGTGCAGCCAACACTATTATTACTCGATGAACCCACCAATCATCTTGACCTGAGGGCTGTTCTGTGGTTGGAGGAGTACTTGAGCCGTTGGAAGAAGAGTTTGGTGGTTGTCTCACATGATAGGGATTTCCTGAATACAGTTTGCACTGAGATTATTCATCTGCATGATTTGAAACTCCATGTCTATCGTGGAAATTTTGATGCTTTTGAGAGTGGGTATGAGCAGCGTCGTAAAGAGATGAATAAGAAGTATGAGGTTTATGACAAGCAATTGAAAGCAGCTAAAAGGAGTGGAAACCGGGCTCAACAAGAAAAGGTGAAGGATCGAGCTAAGTTTGCAGCAGCCAAAGAAGCATCTAAAAGCAAGGGCAAGGGCAAGGGCAAGGTTGATGAGGATGATGCTCCACCAGAGGTCCCACAGAAATGGAGAGACTACAGCGTGGAGTTCCACTTTCCTGAACCTACTGAGCTCACACCACCACTACTGCAGCTTATTGAAGTGAGCTTCAGCTACCCAAATCGGGAGGATTTTAGACTCTCAAATGTTGATGTTGGCATTGATATGGGGACTCGTGTTGCAATCGTTGGGCCTAATGGAGCTGGAAAATCAACATTGCTGAATCTTCTGGCTGGTGATTTGGTTCCAAGTGAGGGTGAAGTTCGAAGGAGTCAGAAGTTGAGGATAGGAAGATATTCTCAACACTTTGTGGACCTTCTAACAATGGATGAAACACCTGTTCAGTATCTTCTTCGTCTCCACCCTGACCAGGAGGGACTTAGCAAGCAGGAGGCTGTCCGTGCAAAACTTGGCAAGTTTGGACTGCCTAGTCATAACCATCTTACCCCTATTGCCAAACTATCTGGAGGGCAGAAAGCTCGAGTTGTCTTCACATCGATATCCATGTCAAAACCCCACATTTTATTGTTAGATGAACCCACAAATCATCTGGATATGCAAAGTATTGATGCATTGGCTGATGCACTGGATGAATTCACTGGTGGGGTTGTTCTTGTCAGTCATGATTCTAGATTGATATCACGCGTATGTGAGGATGAAGAGAGGAGTCAAATCTGGGTCGTTGAGGATGGTACTGTCAGAAATTTCCCTGGAACATTTGAGGATTACAAGAATGAGTTGTTGAGAGAAATTAAAGCTCAAGTTGAGGATTGAGCTTCCTTTTGTGATAAAGATGACTTGCGTCCATCACATGCCAGATTTTGCCTCCCTTCTCCCTTTTCTTCATCATATATTCTACAGCCGAGTGTATTTATGTTGCGGGAAATGCTATCGTGGCTTTAGTGAGACTCGCAATTTTCTGCTTTACCAAAGTTCACATGTAGTTCAAATGTTATGAATAAATAAACATCTCAATTTTAGTTGTTTTTTTCCCCATGTTTTTTCACTCCAATGTGTAAATTTCGATATTGTCAGTCGATTGGGGATAGTAATTCTCAACTCAAAGCATGAATTTAAAAAATTAATTAATTGTGGGCTTGTCTGTTTTTTTGTGATAAAATAAAATATCCCAACTGGAACTTCAGAGTAACTATGATTTGGGAAACAAGAGGGGCATTAGCGAAAAGGGAAAGGATATTACTGTGGCATTAGAGTGGCATTTTCCTTCCCAGTTTTGTTGTCTAAATGGAAAATAGGACTTTTTGTATTTCTATTCCTTCTAACTTGTATATTTGCTACAACTTTTCTTTTGTGAGTGACCGTTGAACTATAGAAAACGTGTCACTCTATTCACAGGTGTGACTTAAGTGCACCATCCAAGTATTTTGTATCATGAGATGTTAGAAGCAATAGCAATTTAGGGCTTTTAGATCTGTTTTTGTGTGTCTATGAGTGCATAGTTTTTTAATTGGAGCATATGTCTCCTCTTTGTCTAGCATGTGTGTAATATGAAGCAACTACTGCCATCATTGGATGAATGGTTTTTAGCTATGGAGGCTTCTTCGTTTGCTGCAATATTTGGTTTAATTTTGAATAATTTTTGAAGTAGTTTTTAGCCAGTAATTTATAGCACCCTTTGCCCTGTTTATATATATAACTAAATCAAATGAAAGTTATTCGTCTCTATTCATATTTAAAGTAAAATCAAGTTTTACAATAATGATAATATTACAAAGAAATTAAACCAAATTTACCTATTGAACAATTACAATATATGAGAACTTGTTTACTTCTCCTTTCTTACATATGAAAAAACCCACCAATAGTATAGTAATATCAATATTTTGCAGTTCCTCTGTAAGAAATGGTGACAACTTTCTTATAAGCCTTCTTCAAATCATCCTAGAAACGTTCTTAGAAACGCCTAATATCTCATAGTATCTCGTGTTATTAGCCTTCTTCGTTGTCCTTCCAAACATCTTTTTCTCCTTATATTCCACGATCAAATCACAAATCAAAGAATCAAAACCACAAAACATTTAATAAGTAATAAGTACAAACTGCTTTGTTATAAAACAGGTTAATTTGGGAAGCGATCTTCATATCTCTAACCATGAGTTTTAAGGCACTTTGTTGGACCTCTTTTCTTCTTGGTAGTAGAACCGGTTATTAAATATAAATATGAGTATGATAAAGCACTTTTGGTATAATATGGCATAATAATTTAAATTACTCTAGTGTAATGGTATCAAACATGTAATTAAGGTCTTTCACTTTCACACCTATAAAACAAGATTCCATGTAGCTACTAAATCTATTGTCAAGACTCGAGAGCTAATGCACTTTGTGAAGAAGAAAATATATGTATTTTTAATATTACCACCGGAAGTAGTTCATAAAATCAGCCACAACATACGATTGCCAACTCTATAACACATGACCAGACCACCAATTTATAATTAATAATTTATTAGTAATATGGAGAAAAATTACCCTCCAAAGTCCTCTCCTAATTCATTTTTTGAGTTCCTCCAATTTTTGGGAACTCAAAAAATAAACTATGAAATTGGGGAAGAAGATAACAAAATCCACCTGTGACGACATGTCAGAGGCCAGGGGAGAGTTAACGGTCATCTCAGCTCACACTAACGTCTGTTATAACAGAGTTGATGGAAATGATCAGTTTGTGTAACGTTATAGAAATAAGGGATCAAAATGAATCTTTTAAAAGACGAAGAACCAAAATGAATTTTGACCAAAAGTTAAAAGGACTAAAAGTATGAAAAAAGGCGTTAATATTATATAACTATAATATTACAATTTTACTTTTACAATTTTGTAACAATTTTTAAAATTTATGGAACTTTGAAAAAAAATTATATAAATTTTATAATACGTTACATAAATTTTAATAAAAAGTTTATTTCACCATTTTTTAATTTAGTTTAGAAACGAGTTTAATTTTTCAAATTTTATAATAAGCGTTTTTTTTATCCAAACAGTTAACAAAAAAGGCTTCTAAATATCTTTTTAAGTAATTTTCAACAATTAAAAATGGTTTTAAATAGTTGCATTCAAACGTCTTTTTAATTTAGAAGTGCTTTTTGACTAGGCATCCAAATGCAAAAATAGTCTCAACTTCTAAAAATAGCTTTTATATTTAGGGTGTGTTTGGAAGAGTTTATGAAAATAGCTTATGATAATAAATCTATGCAAATAATTTATGATCTTTTCATAAGTTCTTTTTAACTTATTTTCATAAACTTGTCAGAGAAGTTTATAAAAATAAGTTATTTTTAGCTTATTTAAAAAAGAGTTTATCGTATAAGCGCTTAAATAAGCTATGTACCTAAACACATTCTTATTTTTATATCATAAAAGCACGAGAGGAAAGAGAAAAAAAGAGAGAGTAAGAGATCCGAATCCCTCCCGAAATGGGGTTTGGATTGAGTGACTTTGAGATTTGTTAACTTTGGTACCTTTAGGCATTTTTTGGAGAGAGAAAAATGAGATAAGATGAGAGAGAGTGTCAAAATACCAAAGTTATCCAATCTTAAAGTCACTGAATTCAAATTTTCCGAAATGCCCTTTTCTTCGTAGTTCGTATCCATATTATTGCATTTAGGCAATGAGTTTTTGTGAAGAAATGATTAGGTTTATACTCTTTCACAAAATAAAAATGACATTCAATCTGAGAATAAAAATTTTAAAAAGTTAAAATTAGCTTGTTTTTTTTTTTTTTTTTTTGTATACATAACAACATCTCGAATTGATAATCGAACATTAATCCCCACATTTCCAAATCCTAACATGATCCAAAAAGACAGGTAAGCGGATTGGCAATTTGGGTCGGGTTGGGGGAGAGGTAAAACAAAACAAACAATAAAGTGAAGTGGCTCAAGTTGAAGTATTTCAGCGGTGTGGTGGGGTGGAGCTCCTTCATATCATATCACAATCTTGCTCTTCGAGGTTACACTTTCTATTTGTTTTTCCGCACATCAAACCCAATTCTTGTTTCTTCAATTTGTTTTTTCTTTTTTCTTCTCATTATTATTATTATTATATTATTTATTTCGCATTTTCGCAGCAGTAACACCGTTGGCACACTGTTGGGAAATTTAGGGTTACGTCTTGGCGCATGAATCGAAGGCTGATTTATTGGTTTTCTTCATCAAATCATTGACATTTTTGTGTTGAATATGGTTGAACGAAAGCAGTTCAAAACTAGGTTGTGTGTGCTCTACCAGAGAGGACGCTGTACGCGCCATAACTGCTCCTTTGCGCATGGGAATGCCGAGCTCCGTCGATTCTCTGCCTCATATAGTGGTAAAGTTTTCACCTTTCAATTTCCTATGGGGGTGGTTGTTTCTATATCTTGTGGGTTCAGTTCAGGTGAATGGGATTCTTGAATATAAATCTTGATTTTTATTGATGCATTGGAAGCAAGGCACAACACTGTATGAGAAAGACAAGGGCATAGTTCATTGAGTTAAGCGCCTTATGTGGATACCATACCGGTGTTTTCGGTGAAAATTTCTTGAGTGAGGGATGAGTCTTCTGTGTACTGTGAAGTTGTTGAGCTGTTTTATTTTAGTAGAACTATAACTAGAACTTTATCATGAAAGAGAAAGAAACAATGGACTAATTGGTCCGTCATTTGTTAATAGTTAAATATTATAGATCTTTGTAGAACCAAGGGTTTCTTGTTGAAATTACGTTGCATAGAGTCTGGTTGCAAGATAAGGTGAAGCTTAACAACGAAGAAAAGAATGGGTTGCTTTGAAATAAAGAACTTTTGAGAATGTTAAATATTGCCTTTGAAATCATCACAACCATCTTCCCATCAACATTCTCCTTGGAGGGTATATTCTTGATGATATATCTGTATCGTTTGTTGTTGTTTATTTATTTATAAATAAATAATCTTTTTGCCACTTTTTAATTGACACCTTCCCACCATTGTGTTAATACTAAGTGTTGACACCTTTTTCTAATATTTTCTTCCTATGCTAATGTCAAGCTATATTTCTTTTTCGGAGTGCTGACTTCAAACGATTGTTCCAGAATGAAAAACTTACCCAGTTTTGAAGAGCTATCTGTTGCTTCTTGCAGATATAGGTGGCTTGTAGATGTCCTTGGACTATTTGTAGTCCCCTAGTTCTGTTTCTTTCCTTGTTTGTATCATGGCTTCTACATAAGCCTTCTAACTATTAATCATGTGATATGAAGCTGTTTAAATGGAGGGGAGTCTGAATTTCTTCCAATATTTGTGATAACATGCTGAATTTGCATGGGAAAACTGACTAATGATCAGGAGAAAAAAGCATTGCATGATGAGAATGTATGAAAGTGAAAAATGCGACGAAATAAATTATTTACAGAAGATGTGTTTCCACTTTCATGGTATTTCCTGTAAACTACTTCACATCCCCAGCATTTCTCATCGACACTCGTATATTCCATTTGTTTAGCGGGATTCCATGTTCTTAAAACACTGAGGATCTGGATACTTTTCTAATAGACCGGCCCATATGTGCATTGATTCTGTGCAAGAGCCACAAGCTTAGATGTGCAATAACAAATAGCATATGAGATTAATGGCAGATTAATTTATTCCATGATAGGACGTCTGATCACATTATCTTGTTGAGACTTGCATTTCCAGCAATATGGGTATTTCATTTTAGTTGAGAGGTTCTTCAGAATGGATTCTGCTGGTTGGTATTGTTCAAGGCATTGCTTTTTCTTGGCAACCATTTTTATGCTTCATTCCATAAACCCGCGGAACTACCGTTTTTCCTGAAGGATCATGATTAGGCTTACATGGATATGTCTACTAGCATCTTTTTTTATCGGAAGCAAGTTCAGCTAATTTCCCAATCATTTTATGTACAAATCTACTGCTTGAGTGTATGGAGCTTATGTTATTCCTTTTGGCTGTTACTTCTGGATATGATGTGGCTATTTGGTCCAAGGCAACATGGAATTATTGGTGGAGGTGATGTCAGGAGAAATCAAATCTGATAGCATGTGGATGGATTTTTATTTCTTAAGCAACTTGGATATACCTCTACATTTGAGATTGTATTTTTTATGTTACTGCTCCACAACATGAGGATGTGAATTGTTCTTAATCTATTGCTACCTTGATTACACGATATAAGCTACATACGTGGGTTTTTCTATATCTGTCATAATATGAGGGTGCTAGTTTCTATCGCCCTTTTGCTCTCACATGGGAGGCACTATTACTATTCATTATTATGTTTCTCTTGTAATTCCAGTCAATGGTAAGATTGGTCTCATTATGTGTTCTGTTTGTATCTTCTCAATGTGTGTTGATTTTGATTTTATGCAGTAGTGATGGAGCTTCTTTTCTTATTGCAGGTAGGAGAGACTATTCAGGTAATGACTTGAGGGATAAACTTGAGAGAAGGTATTTATCACCTCGAAGGTACTCACCAGCTCGAGATGGAAGAGGTCGTCAGGCCATTCGTGGTCAGACACATCATCTTTATATTTCTGATTGCTCTTGTTGTTTTAATATCATTTTTTAATTTAGTTTACCATGGAGGTGCAACTTTACTATCACATAGATGAATGGTTTTTATTTCCATGTTAGCAATTTACATTTTCACTGTCCTTGAGGTTGATGCCTCCAAAACCTTGAAGGTTCTCATAACCATTTTCTACGTTTTAGGAGATCTTTAACTTTAAGCAAGAGATGGTCAGAGACATGACTTTCTTCTCTCTCTACTTTTGCCTTAAATTTTCTATTTTCTATATGCTATGAAGAATTTCCTTTGCTTCACTACGAAGTTATGTACCTATTTAGGTGTGCATGAATGGAAGTTTGCATTTAAATATGTGGTTTTAATTCTTCACGCACAAGATCATGTATCTTTATGCTTATACACACATATGCACATGCTGTTTAACTTAATGATTTCCCCTTTTCTCTTTCCTAATGTCCCATGAATTAAAATTTGCAGAATACAGTCCCTCAAGGTCCTTGGAAAGAAAAAGGTAAATCAACAAGAATCACTATCAATAATAAAGCTTATGTTCTCTAGTTTTTATTAGAGTTGTTGTCTATATATATTTTTCCCGTTAAAAATTGTTGTCTACTATTTTGTTCTTGTTGAAGGTGGATGTATTTTAAAATATGCTATATTAATTTGAGAGAGGAAATGGTGAAATTCATAATTATATTTAGAAAGAAATTGCCATTGATTTGGGAGAGACAGCCACTGAAAAAGTGGTGTTGGAATTTTAGGCACGCAGTCAGTCGTTACAAACTTACAAGCAACAGCTAGAGAGAATAAAGAAGGATCAGAAGTATCTTTAAAAGGAAGCAAATCATTAACATTAAAATTATGATCCCTACAATGCACATTAGTAGTAAATATATAATTTTAACTACTTAATGCAAAACTTGTGTCAAATGTCGGCATGCACCTTATGAATACGATTAACAAATGCCTCAGCTGAATTTAGATGTTTAAAATTTGGTTGTTTGGGCTTATAGTCAGTGTATAAGGAGGCAACTCGTGAACAATCTCATAACTTTTATTTGTGGATTTTAAAAGGTTATATTAAGTTATCAACCTTGAAAGAAGTTTTACTTTTACCAATAGGAGAATTGGGGAAGTCAGTCTTGACCTTAGGGACTTCAACATTGGGCTCAATATTCTTTCTCAATTGAATCGCTAACTTTAAGATCTTTGAACATTCTTTACTAGGATTGATAGGTTGCCAATATACCTTTACACCTAAAGGAATATACCTTTCTTGGTGGATCACATCATGATCATATAATATAAACAAGGATGACCTGACAAAATGTGAGCAACATCTATATTTAAAATCATGCCTCTTTGAGTAGCCCTATGAAAATAACGGATTTCATTTGTGGCTTAGTTAGGGGGCGCGCATCAATCGGAACCAAGTTAATCTTTGGTTCTTTTTAGAGAGAGGCCTTTTGAAGGGGCTCTCTGCTCTTTCATATCGGTTGACCCTCAATCAGCCTTTCACATTTTTTTAAAACTTTTTATCTTTTTAAAATATGTGAACATCATAAGTAAGACATCACAGTTCATATTGTCCTTTTAAGGCCCCAATGCAAGTGGTACCGTACACCTCGGGGTGACCTCTAGACAGGTATTATTTGCCCAAGCTATCCATGTATTAGTCTAAATATCAGTAATTGCTGTTGCAGTGACAGAAGACATAGGAGGAAACAGGGCACTACTGGCCAAAGTGATATTTCTGGAAGTTTGAAATTCTCAGATAGAGTTCAGGATCGAGTTAAAGAAGGAAAATTGCTTTCTTCTGGTTCTAGAAATACTCTTGAGGAGCAGGTTTAGAAATTCTGTTGAATCTTTTTATCTCAGATATATGCTAAATATTCCCTAGTTTGTTCTGTGAAAACATGTGTTTGTTTTTGTTCTAGGAACGTGTGCAGCTGAAGAAAGTACAGTCAGATATTGACGCTCTTGAGAACAGAAAATTCCAACTAGCGGTTGGTTTCATCTCTTGTAGTTGCATTTTATCATTAGTTCTTAGCATTCTTTGTGCATTTTGTTTTTGTTTGCTTGACACAAAAATATTGGTTATGTAATTTATAATACCTAATTTCTTCGTAAGTGTGTGGGCTAAAAAATTATTTGTCTGAAGTGATTCTCCTGAAGCTTATTCTTAGATTTGGTTGCCTAATGATGCTTCCTGTCTTCTAAGTTTGGAGTCAGTGACTATGTTTTAGCTCTTAGTATGTGGAGTTCTGCATTCTACAGTCACAAGGCATCTCAGCTTCTTTATTTCCTAGTCTATGTAACTATCTTATGTTGTTATTTAATGATCTTAGAGTGTCTTTTGATAGAATCTCTCTCTTCTCTCTCCCCCTCCTTATTTAGTGTAAATATATGTGTGTGGGATGTAATATCAAGTTATATGTGAATAGTATTTTTAATGAAAGAAACGCTCATTAAGTGGGGATAGCCATTAATCTTAAGGTAGTGTTGTAGAAGCTTAGTGGAAATATTTTTTAAAGTTAAATAAAATAATTTTATAGGCAAAATTTAATAGAAAAAATAAACTTAAACTGAAGCATTGAAGTTTAGCTAGATATAACGTGAAGTGCATTTTTAAAATTTATCGTTATGTTCAATTGTGATTGCCAAATCTTTGGTTTGAAGCTTGATTCTGATCCTGATATCAAAGTGTGTGTCATATGATGTTTTGAGAATATTAATGAAATTCACCTTCCCATCCGCTTCCCTAAACGAAATGGAAAAAGAAAATCCATTGTTTTTTCAGTTGTAGCTATTTATCCAGTTTGAGTTGGAATTAAATTCAACTCACTTTTTGAATTGCATCATATGCTTATTTTGAAAGGTCTACCTGGATGAGAGTCTTCAAGAAGTGGACAGCCTTAATTCTAGAATTCAGGAACTTGGTGCTCAATTATGCAAAGAGAATGAAGACTGTAAAAGGTACTGGAACGTTTCATCATGTACACGATCATTTGTCATTACCCCTTTCCGTTACTTAAACGCATCTTGCTCATGATGCTCTCTTTCTTGACTCATCTTTTTCCATTTTTATCACTGGAAAATTCAGAATTACTTCAAGAATAAGGAAGTTTATTAGAGTGCACAATCATAATTCACAGTTACAAGATGAACTGAAGAGGCAAGTTATATTATTTCCTAACTTAGTTGTGTTCATAGTATGAATTCATGTATTTTTAATTTTTTATGTGCTTTGTTTTCTTAATTGATTCTCTTATTTATTTAATTTTTTGGGGATGATTGTCGTATTCAATTTGTAGATCACAGGTCCGACTTCAAAGGATCGGAGGTCAGCTTGTCTCTGACATTTCTAGAATTGGTGTCAATGAAGAAGATTTAAGCATCGATATTGTAAGCAATGGAGAGAACTCTGCTCTTCCTCCTGTCATCAAACATAATGTGGAGCAGAACGATGCATCTCCCCACAGAAAAAGGCTTTATGTTGAACGTGATGCTATGGAAGAGTTAAAACAAGGTAGTAGTTATGAAAAATACAGTGAAGAATGGTTAACTGTTTCCGACTCCCAGAAATACTGCAACCTTTGCTAAGCAATACATGGGGAGGCTCAAAACTGAATTTGTTTCATCTATGTGTGGGAACATGTTCTGACAAACCTTTAATTAACCTAGTTTCTTTGCATCCTGTGTTTTCCTTGTAAAGAATAATTCAGAGATGTCTGTTAAGGGCTTATGTTTAGTAACTTGGATGATTTTGGGCCACAGCATTTGAGGGTGTTATTATTTAGTGGTCAATAATAAATGGACAAGTTTAAACTAATCATCATGCTTGTTTCGTGTTAGTATTCAATTAAAATATAAGGTATGCATGAGTATAGGACATCCTAACACATTTTGTATTGCCTTTGTGGTAACTATTAATGTTTTGCCGGCTTTGCAATAGAGATATGGGCATATGGCTCATATTTTCATAATTTTACCATGGATTTTTTATGGTCCTGTGAAACAAATGGATCTGATACTTAAATTTGGATATTAGTTTAATGTTTACCTTGCTTACATACATATCATATTCCAATAATTTCATTTGAAAATAAGCACATTTACTTTTGGTTCTTGTTACTTCTTTATTGTTGTGCTTTATTGTTCAAATATGTTCCAAATTTGCTTTTCCTCTGGCCACTAGTCATGGTTATTGTAGTTGGACTTTGTTATTTATGCTGACTTCTCTGTTAATGTGCATGCAGATAGACCAAAAGATGGGAATTTTGTTGAAACATCAAGAACCAGGAAGCGTTCTCGTTGGAATTTACCTGCTCAGCTGACTGACAAGGATTATGAAGGCCTTGATGCCCCAAACAATGGAACTGAAGTTACGAGGTCCCTAGATCTGGAAGGCAAGCCCAAGAGAGGACTATGGAATTCTTCTAACAACCTCAGTTTAGAAAAGGTACAAATTGAATTAATTTCATGATAACTCTACCTCTACGGGCACTCTATAAAATAATGCTTATTTGGTATGTTGCATTCTACTTCATGGTCTTGTCTGCATGATGCTCTTTCGTTTTTGTTTCATTCATACGTTAAACAGCTGTATATCTTATATGTCTTGAATAAGATTTTGGGAAGTTGGGCATTGTCATGATATTTTCCGCTCTTAACCATCAATTTGCAGTTGAAGGAATCGAGGATTGAAGTGCCATCAACCAGCATGGCAGCTCATGTGGTTGATGAGGAAGTTGAGATTGAACTAGATGACAGAACTGATATCACTGAAACTGCAAACACTAAAAATGAGAATGGAGTGGCGTATGAGGTGAAGGGCAAGCCTATGCTTCCCCCAGCCTTGATTCCTTATAGCAATTATTCACAGGTTAGTTCTTTCTCTTGGGTACACTTTTACTTCGTAGCATACTGTACCATTTACATATGTTAACTCATGTAGACTTCTGGAATTCTTTAGAGTAGATATTGCACATTCATTTTGTCAGTTGTGGTTTCATTTATTTCCCGTAATATAGTTAATGCCTTGAAAATTAGATACTTTGTTGCAAGCATTTCTAAAGCAATCTAACTTGTGTGCAGTATGAGGGTGATGACGAGAATGTGGATGTGGATGGTCTTGACAAAGAGGCAACATGTTGATTTAGTTTGATCATTAATACGTAGTAGCGATATCTAAATTTTTCTTTGGTGACTAAAAGTAGTTGTTGAAAGCGTCAATATCTTGAACAGAGCGTTTACAAATGCATATATGGATGCAAGACAGTGAAAGAAGAAACATTTACTTTTGCTTATATGGATGCATGACATATTTTGTGTTGGGGAATATATTTTGTTATAGCATGCATGCCATAGTTGTGGACTTGTGGTGATGGTTAAGCTGAATGTCTACTCACTGTAGGACTTTGTGAGAGTTAGAGGTGCTATGGCAAGAATAAAACAGGTTTAAATCGTGCTGACCTAAAATTTGAATACGGGTCTTTGGCTGAAAACTGTGGCATTGAAGAATTTTTAAGTTTCCCATTGACTAGTACCATCTTTACAATGGTTTTCTTTTCTCCGTTTTAGTAGTTATAATTAAATTTATAGGTAAAATAGGTTGATCGGTCCTATATGTTTGTTTAAATTTTCACGGTTCCTTAAGTTTTATTTTTTTCAATTTGGTTCTATATGTTATGTTTCGTTTTCATGTTAGTTCTTTCCGTTAATTTCGATCTTGCGGCGTCAGATCAAAAGTCACATGTAATACTAATACAGTGTCACGTTAGGTCAAAACTGATGGTGTTCGGTTGCAATTGACAGAAAGGATTAATGTAGAAACAGAATGAAACGTGTAGAATCAATTTGAAAAAAATAAAACTTATAGGATCGACGTGAAAATTTAAATATAGGATCAATTAATTTATTTTATCAAATTTGTAAGTGTTTTTTTTGTCTTTAAACGGATATTTTAAAGTTATAGTTATGAGACTAATCTTTTGGTGGAGGATGGTTATTTGGTGAAGCTTTTTTAGAATTTACACTCCCCTGGTAGGTGAAGTTTAACTGGGGTGAAGTTTACTTCTATGACCAACCACCGTTGCATTTACGAGCTTTTTTTACCTGACCTAATAAAAAAGGTTTTTGAATTTAAGTTTAACACAAAATATAAGATAGATGAGCTGAACCTAGATTATTTGTACAAGTATGACAATAAATATTTTTGTTCGGATTTACGCTTGTTTAGCAATTATTACTGCATTTGCAGTGAGTGAATTATTTTTTTGCAGATAATAAGTCTCTCTTTGGCTTAGATTTTTTTAAAACTCAAACATGCGTTTAAATCTACGTTCGAAGAAAATTTCAAATTGGAGCTTTATAAAAAAAGTGAAGCTTAGTGTATTGGAAGAAAATGTAGTGTTGGCGTTACAAAATATCTAACTAAAATGTTTTTGAATCTGGGTCCGTTTGTTTAAATTATAAAAAAAATGTGGTTCTTTAAAATTGTTTTTGGCAGAAATATTTTTGTGAGAAGTTAAAAATTCAACTTCTACAAACTAGATTTCAAATTTTTTAGATAAATGTTCTTAATAAAAGCCTAAGTAAATAAATATATGAATATTTTAAGAAAAAATGTAAACAAATGAGCTCAATATTCTTTTTGTACCACCAGTTGGCATAGAAGTATCTTTTGAGCTGTTTTATCAAATTAGTCTAGTTTTCAAAACTATATACTAAAATAATTTGGTTCTGAAACAATTTATCAAAATAATCATGTTTTGAATAAAAAAATATTTTTTGAGTGGCGTTGGTTGGACCAAAACCACTCCTTTACACGTGGCACCCTCTGATTGGGTGCCAATTATTTTATCCGAAATTTAAAAAAAAAATAATAATTGCATGCAGCGCCACACGGCGCCCTCAGGTGAGTGGCGCTGATTGGAGTGGCGCCCTCAGGTGGTTAGTTCCAGGTCACTTCTTCTACACCTACCCTTACCCCCTCCCTATATATAACCCCCCCGCCCCTACCCCTAACACATCAATCCCAGCCTCCCCCCCAAATCCTATATCCCACTTCCCCTTAACCCAACACTAATATCTTTCTTCACACATCTCACTTCTCCTTCTATCACACTTTTCAACATTTTTAATTTTACTAGTACTCTTTAATATTTAGTAAGCAGTTTATATTAATATTTATTTTACTAATACGATTCAGTGTTGTGTAATTTATATTAATGTTATTATAATTTATTTGTCTTTATTTATTGTTGTAATCACTCATATCTTTCTTCACACATCTTACTTCTCCTTCTATTGCACTCTTCAACATTATTTATTTACTATAACTTTCATCTCACTTCTTCTGCTATTACACTCTTCAACATTATTTATTTTACTATTACTCTTTAATATTTAGGTATAAGATTTAATTATAATTGTTATCAGTATTATTATATTAATATTATTATTTGTTTTTTATTTTATTTATTATTATTATTATTAATGTTATTATTATTTTTTGTAAATGAAATTATTATTGTTGTCATGATTAATAATTTTAATTTTGTTATTAAATTAATTGTATTATTATTGTCTTTTTTATTGTTATCATCACTAATATTAATTGTAGGTATGTAACATATCTCAATCCTTGTTCTACTACACTGTCCAATATTATTTATTCTACTATTTTGTAATTATTGTTTTAACTTCTGTTTAATCCTATATTATTATTATTATTATTATCATTATTATTTTATTAGAATTATTATATTAATGGTATCGATAATCTTTTATTATTATTACTTTTGTTTCTAATGTTATTACTGTTTTTTTTTTTAATTTTATTATTATTGTGTAATGAACATTAATGTTATGATTATTGTTTTTTTTAGTGTTATGCATTAATGTTAAGATTATTGTTTTTTTATTAGGTAAGATGACAGATGCGATTAATCCTGATCCGGTAATTACATCAGTGTTGGGTAAGCAAATTATTCATGTTTCCCAACACGTATGGAACGGTGACGAAGATCGAGTTCTTATTTGTAGACGTGCCCAACAATTTCATGATGGAGGTGTGAACATATCCCCCTGCCATTGCAGGGTATCTTGAGCAAGCTGGATTTTTGGGAATTGCTCAGTTATTTTTATTTCAAGTTAATCATTCACTAATAAGTGCATTAGTCGAACGGTGGAGACTAGAGAACCACACATTCCATATGCCAGTTGGAGAGTCCACCATCACATTGGAGGATGTTGCAATTTTGACAGGTTTGCATGTTGATGGGACTGCAGTAATAGGCAAAAACCGTAAAGATTCGGCTGAGTATATGGGTAATATGTTGGGATTGATCCCATATTAATATAATAATACTATTAAAAAATGCAATATTAAATAAAATTGTTGAATAATTATAATTAAACAAATAAAAAAGGCAATAATAATAACATTAATTAAATAAAAATATTAAAAATATTAGTGATTACAAAAATAAATAAAGACAAAAATAAATAATAAAAACATTAATATAAATTACACAATAGTAATAAAATTTACAAATAAATAAAATAATAAAATAAATAAATAACGTTGGCCAATAATTATAATTAAACATTAGTAATTACAACAATAAATAAAGACAAAAATAAATTATAATAACATTAATCTAAATTACACAATATTAATAAACATGACAAGAATTATAACATTAATATAAATTACACAACACTAAATTGTATTAGTAAAGTAAATATTAATATAAACTGCTTACTAAATATTAAAGAGTAATAGTAAAATAAATAATGTTGAAGAGTGCAGTAGAAGGAGAAGTGATATGCATGAAGAAAGATATGAGTGTTGGGTTAAGAGGGAGTGGGATATAGGATTTGGGGGGGAGGCTGGGACTGGTATGTTGGGCAGTGGGGTTATATATAGGGAGGGGGAGGGGTAGGTGTAGAAGAAGTGGCCAGGAAGGGCGCCACTCCAACCAGCGCCACTCATCTAGGGGCGCCACGTGGCGCTGCATGCAAATTATTATTATTTTTTTAAATTCGGGTAAAATAATTGGCACCCAATCAAAGGGTGCCACGTGTAAAGGAGTGACCAGCGCCACTCAAAATATATATTTTTTTATTCAAAACAAGAGTATTTTGGTAAATTGTTTCAGAACCAAATTATTTTAGTATATATTTTTGAAAACTCGGCTAGTTTGGTAAAAAAGCCGTATCTTTTGTCTATAATAGGAGATTCATAGTAGGCCTTACAAGGGGGAGAGGGAAGTAGGGAATAAGATAAGGACAAAGCATATTGTGGAGCTTTGAACTTGCGGGCACCGACAATCATCATGTCCCCGCAGCTATTAACTGAGTCGACTCAAGGGGACGGAGAACTTATTTTATTGGACTTATTAATTTATTAAATAATTTTGGTCTTTAACCAATAAGTATTTATTAGTAAACTCAAAAGTAAATATAACGAGGTCGTGTATGATGTTTTATAATGTCAATCAATCATAAATTGATACATAATTAAAAATATTTATATCTTGCCATATCGACCTTAAAAGTCACACATAATAATTTGTATAAGACTGCCTAGTTAAGGAAGGCTTAAAGGAATTGATTGGTACTACGTATAAAAACAAGATGCCTCTTCTTTTCGGGAGCCCAAAACATAAGAACTTCATAGTTAAGCATGCTTGACTTGGTGCACTAGTGGGATGGGTGACCTTCTAGGAAGTTCCCCGAAAGCGTGTGAGTGAGAACAAAAACACGCTGAAAAGACCTGCGTTGATTTGTGGGGACAGTTGGCAATCCTAAAAGCAGTCTGGATCGTTACAAATGGTATTAAACTGACCTCTCCTAGTACGATGTGGTTCGGAGACGAACTAGGGGGAAGCTGGTGGGCATGTGACGCCTGAGGCTGACGAGGGCAAGGAGTGATTGCCGATGCATAAGGCATGAACAAGGAGCGGCTCCTGACTGGCTTCTAGGGATAGAGACACATGAATGAACCGAATTCACATCAAAATGAGAGCGATCTTAAGACTATCCAGGTATGGGACTGCATAGTTAATGAAGGCTTAAAAGAATTGATTAACACTACCTATGAAAACAAGATGCATCTTCTTTTCAGGAGCCCAGAACATAAGAACTCCATAGTTAAACAAGTTGGTGGGCATGTGACGCCTGAGACTGACGAGGGCAAGGAGTGATTGCAGGTGCATAAGGCACGAACAAGAAGCGGCTACTGACAGGCTTCTAGGCATAGAGACACATGAATGAATCAAATTCACATCAAAATGAGAGCGATCTTGAGACTGTGCAGGTATGAAACTGCATAGTTAATGAAGGCTTAAAAGAATTGATTGACACTACCTATGAAAACAAGATGCATCTTCTTTTCGGGAGCCCAGAACATAAGAACTTCATAGTTAAACGTGCTTGACCTGTAGCACTTTTGGATGAGTGACCTTCTGAGAAGTTTCTCATAAAGCTTGTGCATGATGACAAAACACGCTGAAAAGACTCGTGTTAGTTTGTGGGGATAGTCGACAGTGTTGAAAGCGAAGACGAAAGGAGCACTCGTCACACTCGCCATTCCACTTTTTTTACACTAGTGAATATCTATTTGAAATGGAATATAACTCTGGGAATGGAGGATGATTTTACAATTTAGCAACCAAGACAGAGAATTTGACACAATTGAATGAATGAGTCATTGCTCTCATGCTCTGATATGATTAGCAACTATTATTGCATTTGCCGTGAGGGAATTACTTTTTACAGGCAATAAAATGTTTTTGAATCTGAGTCCGCTTGTTTAAATTATAAAAAAAAGAAATGATTCTTTAAAATTGTTTTTGGCAGAAATATTTTTGTGTAAAGTTAAAAATTAACTTCTTCTACAAACTAAATTTCAAATTTTTTAGATCAATGTTCTTAATAAAAGGCTAACTAAATAGATATACAAATACTAGAAGTAAATTTTTTTATAAAAAAATCAGTTTTTAAGAAAAAATTTAAACAATTGAGCTCAATATTCTTTATGCACCATATGTTGGGTTAGAATCATAGAAGTATCTTAATAGTGGTTGGAGAAATATTTTTTTTGTGCAACAGATGCTCATAATAGATCTTACAAGAGGGAGGGGAGAGAGAAGTAAGGAATGGGAAAAGGCGGAACATATTGCAGGAGTTTGAACTCGAGCACTCACAAATATCATGTCTCACAGCTATCAAGTGAGTCGACTCTAGGGGACGGAGAACTTATTTTATTAGACTTATTAATTTATTAAATAATTTTGATCTTCAACCAATAAATCTTTATTAGTAAACTCAAAAGTAAATATAATAACTTTGTCTATGATCTTTTACGTTGTCAATAAATTATAAATTGACACATCATTAAAAATGTTTAACTCTTATCATAATCACCTTAAAAGTCACAGATAATGATTTGTAATTGATTGACAATATAAAAAATTTTAGGCTTAATTGCACTTTTGGTCCCTATAGTTTCATCAATGCGTGATTTTGGTCCTTATAGTTTCAATTGCTTAAATCAAGTCCTTGTACTTTACAAATGCATGATTTTGGTCCATGTAAGTTCAATAGCTCAAATCAAATCGTTGTACTTTCACATATGCGTAATTTTGATCCTTGTAGTTTAAATTGTTCAAATCAAGTCCAGGTACTTTCAAAATTATCTAAAAATTTATTAGATAGTTTTATTATATTTAAACTTTTAATAAAAAAATAATATATTATTATCATATATATAACTAATAATATATAAAATTTTATTGTATAATTATTTTAACAATGAAAGAAAAATAAGTACTCGGATAAATATATAAATACTATCAGTTTACAAGTTTAAAATATAAAATATGTATATATATTTATATTTATTATATATTTTATTAAAAATTTATTTATAACATATTTTATATTTTAAATTTGTAGATAACTATTATTTATGTAATTATTCGAGTAGTTGATTTTCTCTTTTTGAAAGTAAAAATAATTTGATTTGAGCAATTAAAATTATAGGGACCAAAATCACATATTGATAAAACTAGGGAGATCAAAAGTACAATTAAATCAAAAATTTAAGGTCAATGGGTCAAAATTAAACACTTTTTCTTAATATACATTTGGGATTAACACTCAAAGAATGACTTGTGAGTAAGGGCAGGGATGTTAGAGTATTATTATACAGTCGAGTGTTGTTGTCAGTTTGTGAGAGAGGAACCGAATTGCTTATGACTCAGCTGGTGAGTCGCACTCAACTCGGCCGAGTCACAGTTACTCCCTTCATTCACCGCTTCAGTCCCAAACCTTTCCCTCCCCTAACAACTAACCCTCTTTCCCAAACCCTCTCCTTCCCTCAATTCTCAACCAAAAACACCGCCTTATCCGCCACCTTCCGCCGTCCAATCCAGCCCCTCCTCCCGCCGTCCATGGACGCGCAACCGTCCGAATTGGCCACGCCTGCCGTCGAGGGCGGCGAAGACTTCGTCCACATCGACGATCTCAAGATGGAGAGCTTGTCCGATAGCATGGTCCGAATCGACAACGAGAACGAGGAGCCCTCGGATGCCGCCGCGCCAGAAGATTCCGATCACTTTCCGGTGGCGCTCCCGGAAGAGCTATCCCAAAACGTGCTGGTCCTGTCGTGCGAGTCCTCCGCCGAGGGCGGTGTCTGTGACGTCTACCTGGTCGGCACCGCTCATGTTTCCGAGGTAATGGTTCTTTCGATTTGGACCTGGTTTTGCGTTTGGTTGCATTGGACATTGTCAACTTGTCACTGTCTTCTTCAATCAAAACATAAAATTAGGGCATTTTTTTGCATTCATTTCAATTGGAATTCAGTTGTTGTTGTTGTCTCTTCGCTATAGTAAATGCATGTTTTGGTTTTGATTAATTTTAAGAGAAATTCGCTTTGAAAAAAAAACTGAGTAAGATTTTGATTGTAAGCAGTTTTAAATGTAAAATGAGCTAATCCAAATACACTCAATTGTAGTTTAATATAGGGGAATTGACAGAATTGGAGCTTAACATTTATACTGAACTGTGTTTCAGGAATCAAGCAGAGAAGTCCAAGCTATAGTCAATTTTCTGAAACCACAGGTGTTTCCCTTTGGAACTCAGTAACACCTCATTGATTTGATAGCAAAAGCAGTAACACTTCATCGATGGATGGATAATTAACGTGTTTAGCAGTCTGCTTTTGATTTTGTGCTGTCCCTTTGCCTTGTAGATTTTTAATGACGAAACCATATGGCTGGCCTTTGTTTGCCTGCAGGTTGTCTTCTTAGAATTGTGCTCAAGTCGTGTGGCGGTGCTTACCCTTCAAAATCTCAAGGTTACTACTGTTTAAATGTTTTTTATAATAATTATTTTCATCACTTTCTTTGTGGGAATTTTCAGCTACCCCTTGATGATTTAAACGTTATAGCTTGGTAATTATAAGTAGTTTATTTTTCCTTTTGCATAGTGGATTAAACATTTATATTTTCTTTTGCAATAACTTGATGATTGCAATTTTTGTTTAATGGCCTATATGCTTTATTCAACTATAGCATCCAAGGTAGTCAAAATCGCGTGAATTGTGATTTGATTCATGCGGTTCAATGTGACTTCCCACTCCATTGATACATATCACTTGGAGTTTTGTTTTATTGCCAGAATTGCATGCTAAATTGAGGAATTGCAGGAATCTCGATTCTGTTGTGTTTCCAATGATACAGATCTTGGAGGGATAGGGAGCCGAGCTGCTACTATGGGTCCACGAACCAAGGCAGAGATGAGTGGGTATTGCTGGAATCTCGTCAGCAGAGAGGTCTGAGAAGATGTTGATAGAAACTGGCTATTCTAGGCTAGAAGATATACTGAATAGTGCATATTATTGAGTATTCTCGGTGGGAAAAAGTTCCCAAGCCTGAGATAGAAGATATAATGGTAACCAGATACAATGAATATGACAGGGTGTTCGAGAGCCTGACCTCTCCCTAACCAATTCCCAACTGAATAGCCGAATACCCTCTCCCTCCTTCTGATCTATTTATTAGTTACAGTCTGTGTACATCTATGCTACACTGTTGCTACATCAGTTTCTACTAACTAGGCTGGCCGATTCATCTCTTTGCGCTTTCACCTTACATAGGTTCTCCTAATCAGAGGTCTATTACTAACAGATGGCTTCTGAAAAAGGGCTTAGATGCGCAGTCACACACTGCCCAGATGGATAGATGCAGCAGACCAGCAATCGGAGTGTTTTGGAGTATATGGATGCTTTGGCACTGGCGGTGAGGGCGTTGGGGTTGATTGAAGGTGAAACACTCCTCAGATAGATCCGAGATGGACTGCCATAGAGGAGAGAAACCAAAGTGGCAGCTGAAAAGATTCGGGTTTCTGTTGCAAGGTGTAATAATGTTAAGAGATAGAGAGAGAGAGGGGGGATGATGGGAGGTGAAACACACCTCAAATTTGTAAATCTGAGATGGTCACCTGCGGAGGAGTGAGAAACCGAAGGGGCAGCTGAAAAATACTAGGGCATCTGTCTTTCTGTTCAAGGTGTGATAATGTTGAGAGAGAGAAAATTATGAAAGAAATCCCAATAAATAATGTATATAAAAAAAAGGAAATAAAAAATTATTCTATTTAGTAGTTGATCATGAATCCTATGATTCACGATTTGGAAAATAGGCCTTCTGAATCAATTTGTGACCTTATAACCATGATAGCATCAACTAATTCCCTTGGTTCCATCATTACTTTAGTTCTTATTGTTTGTTTGTTTGTTTATTTATTTTCTGCTTCTTCCAGGTACCCACTGTGGGAGAAATGATTGCCATGTTGAAGAAAAAACATAACATGTTTGAAGTACTTTATGGCTGGTTTCTTGCTAAGGTATGTTTCTATGTTTGACAATATATTTATCATCCCTAAGAAATTTGCAATTATTAATCTTTTATTCATTCTTATTCAAGAATGTTGTATTTCTCACATACCATGGTTTTTCTCTAATAGAGTATACACGCATATAACTCCAACTAACAGTTGCTGAGTCAGCACTGTTAGTTGGGAGCTTTCCCGCCATAATGCAGTTATGGTTAGATTGGTTAGTTTCTAGGTACATCTGAATCTGGACTCATATAAGAACCAGATCAGAAACTGTAATCAGCTAAGTTTTTCAAATAGAATATTCAGATCTCTTTCTCTCTCTATCTCTCTCCTAGTTTTTCTTCTATTATTCTCCCCTTTAATTTCTGACAGATTGCCAGTAAGCTCGAGGTCTTTCCTGGCTCTGAGTTTCGTGTGGCATATGAAGAAGCTATCAAGTATGGTGGCAGGGTGATACTCGGCGATCGCCCCGTACAGGTTGGATTAGTTTTTTTCATTTTAGAGTTTGCTGTTGGAAAGATTTTTAGTCCTCATTTGATTTAAGATATTACTCTATATTAAAAGACTCAATGTATTTGAATATCTGTTATTCCCCGAATATTCTTCAGCCACTTTAAGCCATTGCCTTGAAGAAAGAATATTTTTTACATGATTCTGTGGAAGCAAAATTACTGACGTTGCTTAAGTATAACTGTATGATGTTTGTCCATTCCTTAGCATGTAGGCATTCTCTTGAGGATAAATTCATGCAGTATATTAATATCATATTATCTAGAAAGTCTATTAGTAAAATTTCAATGCTGGACAAGGATGCTGCTTCTTGTTTTTTTGTGTTACCAGAATTTCCCGTATCTCCTTTTGCTGGCTTATTTGTATAATAGTATACACTTCCATCCTAAAAAAAGAGGTGGTCTAGTGCACGAAGTTCCGACCATTACGGGATTTGGTAAAGCTGGCAAAATTATCCATGATTCCATTATCCATCCGGCCTGACCTCACCAAAACCCATTCCATTCCATCCATTCCATCCATTGTGTATTGGTTTTTAATGGATTGGATTTACTAAATCCAATTCATGATCCATCAAGATCCACCACCTAGAAACTTAATGTATGAGTTGTGCCCACAGACCCACAACGGCAAAACCTAACCCACACAAAGTTTCTTAAACGCGGTGTTCTACGACTCCTTCCTCCTCCGAGCTCCACTGGGCCTCCATTATCCAGCAACAGCTTCTATGTCTCTTCAGTCTTCTCTCTCCACCTTCAACCATTATTTCCTCCTCCAAGCGCCACCGAATTCTATCTCTCCTTTATTTCTATGGTGGGATTTACTGATAAAAATAGACTGAAAACCAAAACTTCGCAATGGCTCATGACTTCTATCTCTCATGGGATTTACACGACTCGTTTGGATATTATGCTTTCGATTCCCAGTTGCAAATTGCACACTGTTTCTTAGTGATAAGGTTTGAGAGATATTTAAGAGAGATAAATTTTCCATTTGGCAAGAAAGAAAGTTAAATTTTAAAAAATCTTAAATGGTGGTTTGGATATCCATCCATAAAAGTGATTAATGGATGTGTTGTATAGTTTCTTATTAAATGGGTCATTGATGGTGTAGATTTTTTATACTTTTTTTAACGGATTACAAATAAATGATTTGGTTTTGTCTCATTCATTATAGTCCAACCAAAATTATTCCTCCAACGCATCCATTTGCCATCTCTAGGATTTGGATAGGATTAGATGTACACAATCTTACATCTCTACTGCTGTAAGCAAAGAGGCTGTTATATCGACTAGAATCTATGACCACCAGGTTACAAGGTGGCAGCATTCTTACCGTTGCTTGAAGCCTTACCCTTAACACTTCCAACCTACATCAGAGATATATGTTTTTTGAAGTTCCCAGTCTTCTAAAAATGCTCACTGGAACATGCATACAAGTGTACTCTTAATTCTTGTTTGTAAAATCATTGAAATATTAAAATGTACTAAAATAGTGTAATTCATGTAACTTCTAATTTTCATTATTTACTATTTTATTATATGTGCTTTCAACTTGTTTTGCATTGTGTGGTTTTGCTTTAGAACTTTCTTGTTACTTTATTTATGTATTTAATTTTGATTGAGACAGATTACACTAAGAAGAACGTGGAGTAAGATGCCACTTTGGCATAAGACAAAATTGTTGTACTCTTTACTTTTTCAAGCAGTTTTTTTGCCCAGTTCTGATGATCTTAATAAAATGGTAAACTTCATAATCCTCATAGACTAGGGATGAATGTGAATTGATCATGTTAGTGTAAGTTCTTGTCTACATCCTAACTTAGGTTTGCTTTCTCCAGCTGAAGGAAATGGATGACAGTGACATGCTAACACTCGTTATTCAGGAGATGAGTAAGGAGTTTCCAACTTTAATGGAGACTCTTGTGCATGAACGTGATCAGTAAATTCTATTGCACTTAACTCAATTTACAGTTTCATTTTTTGCATCTGTTACTTGTCATCTGCTTTCCTTACTCTTTAAAAAATGCTTCCGTTATCATTTGTTACCCCAGTTATGTTACCATTTTAGCTGAGGGGTCCTTGGAGGGTATCCTGGGTATGGTTCTGATATTGGCATTTTCTGCATATGTTAGTCACCTTGAAGATCTGAATCCAAATACCTTGGACTTCTTACCTAGAGTGTCCCTTTTGTTCCAAAACATAGGTTATGGAAAAATCTTTAAATTAACGATAATATGGATGATTTTTGTTTTAAATATCATCTAGCACAACTTTTGGCCAATGTACTAGAGCATTATGGGAGTGTAAATGAAATAGCTTCTTTATAGATGCAGTGAGCATTATATTGTAGTCCCCAGCATCATGAGGAACGATGTTATCTGAAAAAGTGTTTTGATTATCTATGGTTCTGGACTGTCTATATCACTGAGGAAATTAGGTTGCTGTTGACAGCACAGGTCAATTAATAGGTTAGTCCTACATTTTCCCCCCCTCTATTTGTTTTGCAAATGTGCACAAAAGAACTCGTATATTATATAGAACATGTTTCAGCTTGGAATAAAATTAAAAATGATCATATTGTCTCAAGTAGCATCCTTTGTCTTCTGGTGGTGTTGTGGATGCTATTTTTACTCTACAACTTGTGGTATGCCTTTCTTCCTTTTTGATAACTAGAAAACCCTTGTAACTTCTACAAACCTGCAGTCTCTTCCGCCATGTCTGGTTAAAATTAGACCATACCTTTACTTTTGAGATAGAGAGTCTGTTATTGGTTTTAGTTATACTTCACAAGGTAGCATTAAGGTTGACTTCACTAGTTCAACTGGCCGCTGCTTTGTCTAGAATTTGTCCATAATTATGTATGTGTCTATAGACTTATATATTATTTGTTTTATATTGTGTCTATCCAGGTACATGTCCTCCACATTATTAAAAGTGGCAAGTGAGAATAGCTCAGTTGTTGCTGTTGTTGGAAAGGGGCATCTACAAGGAATAAAGAAGCATTGGAGGCAACCAGTCGTGGTTTGTGAACATTTAGTCATTTCTATTGTATAATTGTAGTAAATGCTAAAGATTATCCTGTGTACGCTTCAAAGCAAATTTATTGGAATTAAGAAAAAAAAATTAGCACAAGAAACATTATTCAGTTTCTCCCATTTTACCAATTCTAAGAGGAACTGAAACTTTCTTATTTTGCAATTTATTTCTTTCCAAAATTATAGTTATTATTCTTTTATTACTCATTATCAGATTTTCTTGCCTTAATTTTCCTTACTGTTTCGCAGATGAAGGATCTCATGACAGTTCCATCTCCCAAACCGGCTTTCTCTGCAATAAAAATCATTACATCTGTTGGTGTTGCCGTGGCTGGGGTGGTCATAATATCGGGCATCTATCTTTCTTGCAAGAAATGAATTGCCATGTAGAGATACTGACATTGAAAGGAAGGAGAGAACATGAACTGAATTGTATGCCAATTCGGTCAAGTGTTACTATCATCAACGAAGTTGGTGCATAAGCCATTTACGTTTCTTTTTTTAATATAGATATCAAGAATTGCAATCTTTCCCTAAATCTTTCCCTTGCAAATGGTTTAATCTTGTGAAATATTGTTGATTATAACTCTAGCGTGTAGATTGAACACTACACAGACACATCCACTGTTCTTTTTAGGAGGATTCCCTTGAAGGATAGAAAATTTTGCAAATATTAAAACTGGTAATGCTATTTTGATCCCATAGTGGGTGCCTGAAAGTTAATTTGCAAAACCTCAGTTAAGATGAATTAATTTATATTTGGTAATAAGTTCAAAACTAATTCAACGTTTTTGCACCAGAATAGAAACTATGTTAATCATATCGATAAGACTTCTTTTCTTGTTGCATGGTAAAATAGAAAGTTTGACCATCTTGCCCCGGCAGGAGATTCATATCTGAAGGGTTCAGTCTCAATTTGAGATGATTCAGTCTTCGTTTTTTTTGTTTTTGGTCAATTGATGATCCAGTCTTTAACATAGCAGTGTTTGCCGGTGCATTTTGATGGGTTAAGGTGCACCAATGCACCTTGTACTTGACTGGTTATTTGAGGTGAGTTTTCTTTTCACCCGTTTTTCGTGATTTACATTTGTACCCAATATGTTAGGAGTAATTTGATTTTATCACTTAATAAATCTTATTATCTCACCAAACCAACTCACTTTGCGTATATTTACTCCACAAAACAAAAACGACGACAAAGAATTGAGAACTGAGCTAGTAGTTTATAATATTTTCAGCCTAGAGATCTTCAAGTAGTTTGTGATGCTCGTTAATATGCAATTTGATGTCCTTCTCATTTGTCATCTTCTATTTATAATAGTTTCCCATAATGAACTGTTGCTTTCTAACGTCTTATAGTTGTGTATTTCAAATTCATCGAATCCAAAATCTTCTTGATTTCCTTATTGGAAAACTAGATGTTGAACAAATAACTAGCCAACATACTAATAATTGCATGCCTACATACCTTGATAGCATAGATCTGAGGATGCAGTGGATACGCTATTGCCATTTTCTTGGCCTACGAACACCTTAGCTTTCAAGATATTTGAAAACGATTTGGCATAGGCGACAATGGCAGTGACACACGAAAGGTAGTAGAAGATGCACTAGAGTCATTATTAGCAACATTGTCCTTAAGATTGTTAGAAAAATAATATTATAATAAAATATAGAAAGATATATAGATAGCCTAGGTGTGTAGAAAATAATGTTCTTAAGGATGAGATAATCATGTGAACATCCCGAGAATTTAGCATGTTATTTCGGAATAATATTCCAAGAACTCATGATAGCAAGAATAGAATAAAACAACACAACTCAAAACAAACAAACAAAAAAAAGAGATGTCTTTTCCAAAAAGGAAACTCCCATGTGAACGATTTCAAAATTAAAGGAATGGTCTTTTTTCTTTTGTCTCATCAAACAATTTAAATAGAAGGATTTAATTTTATATTTTCGAAAGAAACAAAACAATTTTACAAGATGTCAATCTCATAAAATATTTCTATTTTACCGCTAATTACTCGTGTCAACCTCGAATATGTTAATTAGGGTGTCAAATCTAGTTGTTGCAGAAATAATGGAGTTTTTTTTAATAGGACTACTCATGGATCAAGTTGAATAGGTTTAACTTGACCCAAATTTCTACAGGTTATTTTATAATAATCTGATGAGTGATAATGTTGAGATCAAGATAAACTATACATTATAGGTATATAGATAAAATGTACAAATTCCAATATTCAAATTTTTACAAAAACTATAAGATGATTAACAATAGATATTTTGAAACATTATATTTTTTTTTTGTTTCTCAGGGTATTCTCCGCGCGCAACAGTGGAGACTAATCCCTTGAGGTACTAGACGACGTTTAAGGGCTGACCTCTCCCAACTAGGTTTTCTCCGTACGCAAGAGCCAGAGATCGAACATCTGACCACTTGCGTAAAGGGTCTGAACTCGTTACCACTCGGATCAACCACATATTGATTTTTGAAACATTATATTAATACAGAAAGTATTAATTAAAATTAATAATTAATAATAAGTTATATAACTTGTCATCTCCGGTTGGGGCAAATTCGGTCTAAAAAACATATTAGAGCTAATCTAAAAAGTCTTGTGGTATTCAATCAAGACTATTATGATTTTTTAAAGAATGTGACCAAATCTAATGGTATTCAATCAAAATTTTATACAAGTAACAAAGAGTCATTCAGTATTAAAAAACTTGCTAATTTCGATGGATTGTTTTTCAATGTGGATTTTATATGACTTTTTAGTAACAAAAAGTCTTGCCCCAATCCATCAGACTTCTTAAGATTCTCACCACTGAGTTACCTCTTTCCCTTTCTCTTTCTCGTCCCACTCTATAACAAATAAATAAGTCATGTTCCCTATTATACTTCATCACTTCCATGGGATTTTCATATCAACAACTTTCAATGAGGGCCGTATATATGGGTAAGCAGCTAAGACATTTGCCTTAGGCCTAATTCTCACTCATTATTATTGATGTTAATTACACACTCATTAATTCATTATTAATATTGTTAATTAGAAAATATCTTATAGCGAATAAATTTGTTTGACCAAATAAAGGTGTTTGGTAAACGACTTTATGTTAACTTAGAAAAAATTTTCACTAGCTTATAGAGTTTTTCCGGACGTTACTAGCATTGGAGCTTGTAGGTTATTAATTTTTTTTTTCATTTTTAGCCTTATTATTTTAATTTAATTACGCATTTATCCTCTCGAGATACTCCTTTTATTATTTATTATTTATTAATGTGATGTCCCGTGCGCTGCACGGGATGCACTGTGCTATATATATAAATATAATAGATTTATAACATTTAATATATGAAAATTAAAATAAAATTTTTCTTAAAATATATTGTTATTAAACAAAACATTGAGAAAAATAATTGAAAATAAAACTTCAGAAAATTGGAAAAATATGTCTTTAATGCTAAGAATTATTCATATTTCTTAACAAAAGCAAAAGATCACTACCAATTAAAAATTTACTACATCCAAAAAGATATGTTACTGATGCAAAGATTATCGGGAAAAAAATGATCTTTCAACTTTTACAAATTTAGTCAAAATACATTGAAGCATTATCATTCCTTTGTTTTATTATAGCAATTACAAATGATTAACAATCACCGACTTTACAAACCGTAAAACAATAAATTGTTAATAGACACAACAAATATGAAATTGTAATCTTCTCCAATTGACATCTTCAACATAAAGAAAGTTATTTCAAATCGCCGTACAACATAATCCCTCCCTTTGAAGATATCTGAAAGCATAAGCTTGAAACAATTTTTTTTACTAATATTATAAACAAATTCAAAAACAACAACAATAAGATTCCTAACAATGCTAAACCACATCCATCTAGTATAAGTTTCTTCATAAACACTATTTATAATAAAAAGAAAATAACAAACATTGAAGATGACATATTAATATGTCAAAATCAATGATGTGAAAAATTAGATAAGATTGTTGTTGTATTAATATATGATCATGAAATGGAAATAATGGAAATTAAAAAAATTCAGCAAAGTAAAGAAGCATAGAAAAACTAAATTTCAGCAAAGTAAAGAAGCATGGAGAAAAACTAAATTTGAAAAAGCAAAAATGAATGCAGTAGCCCATGAAACAAAAGCAGTGATGATGCGCAATATATTGTTTTTTTTTTTTCAACGAAAGATACAAAATATAATTATTCACTGAGAACCACATTTCAGTGTTCAACATGGCTAACAATTGTTTTTAAATTACTCAGAACAACTATCTATGTTCTGATGCAATCAATTAAGTCCAGAAAAATAAAATAAATTTCAAGTTACCAGAAAATGCAGAAATTATAGTGCAACACATGCAAAGCATTATAAAAAAAAAAACAAAAAAAGTAAAAGAGAAAAAAAGAGACAAATCTTACCTTAGAAAAACTTGAGAGAGAACCACAGAAAAATACGGAATCATATGCAAACATATCAACCATGAAGAAGAAAAAAATGGGGAAAAAATGCCCATTTGAAAACATTCATGCCTGATAATAGTCTAGGCTTAGTAGAAATGAGTTCCGTTGGAGAGATGAATTTTTTTTATGGGATGGAAACTGGAAATCAAAGCTTTGAATGAGAGAGAGTTGTCAAGAGAGATAGAGAAAAAATCGGAGGCCATTTGAGAGGACTTTTTTGTGGGATGGAAACCAAAAATTAAAACTTTGAATGAGAGTTGTTGAGAGAAAAAAATATCAAAAAAGATGGACATAGGCATTTGAAAAGGGCATTTTTTGCTATGGGGAAAAGAGATAGTTGACGTTGAGTGTGGGTGTAATGGAGAGAAGTTTAAGTGAGAAAAACTGAACATGTGTGTAATGCAGAGAAATTAACGGAAGAGAGAAACGTGTGATAGTTTGCAGAGGCAGTTATCAGTGAGTAAAATAACTTCTAAATATTATTTGGTGAAATGTGAAAAAGTTGGATGAAGGGGAATGAGATTGAGCGGGAAAAAACATGTGGGATTGACAAATATGTGGGATTGACACAGATTTAATATATATATGATTCTCTCATTGTTAAGGGGCATGTTTGGTTTGACCATTTCCTGTTTTCATTTTCAATGAAAATATAAAATGGGCTTGAAAATGGATTTGATTGAGTTTAGTGAAAATGTTTTCACTGAAAACATTTCCTGCATTGGATCCAAATCTGAAAACAAAAAAAATTGTTTTCAGTATTTCTTTCCCAAATTTTTGAAAATAGGAAATGAAAACAGAAAACAGGAAGTCAAAATAAATACGTTTTCAAATTTTTCAAAATTCGAAAATGAAAATAATATTCAGAAAATAGAAACAGAAAATAAAAATAAAAAATAAAAATACAAACCAAACAGACCTATTTCCTCTTTCTATTTGTAATTTGTAACCGTCCCTGACAAAACAATGCAGGTTACATGTCTAACTGTTTAGGCCTTGATTTGTTTTGGGGCTTTGTTGTGCCTTTTGTTTGTTTGACTGGCAGGCCGATCGTTCATTTCTTTATTTGCCTCAGCTTTAGCGTTTTTATAGTTTTAGTTTTGATTGCCCTGGGTGCCCCATATTCCTAGGGTATGCCAATCCAAGCTTTTTATAACAAAAATAGTCTTTTAAATTCATAATTGAATAGAGTGAGCATCAATACTCACTGACAAGGCCTGCTGTAAAGTTGCTGTAGAGATTATAAGGAAAGCATCTGCGGCTCGGCGCTATACAAATTCATGAAATCTACTCCCAACAACCGAGCGACAAGAGCAAAAGAGCACAGTTTTCACGGGAATGAATCTCTCAATTTGTTAAAAAATTGAGTGTATCAATGATCCCACCATTGATTATATAATATATTTTCATTTTAAAAATAAAATTTAAAATTGATATTCTTAATTTTTTCACAAATTAGGAGGATCCATTCTCTAATTTTCACAAGACATGAGCATCCCTTACACACTCTTCTGACTATTTATGTAATTCACTGTGAGTGGGTGAGGTGCTGAAATTTTTTCGAATCCTCCTGATTCCGAAAGCGAGCAGAAATAAACTCCTAAACAACATCAGAGCTGTTAAATCCAACTTCTGTGTTGTGGCTGTACCGCTAGTCATATTTCAATTACCTTATTAAAATTGTTTTTGAATTTTAAATTTGATTTTTATATTGTGCATTCTCAAATAATTCTAATGAATTTATGGTATTTTATAACACTGTCAAAGAAAGAGTTCCGGTAATAGTCCAAATAAGTATGCCTCCAATAGTCATCGCAATTCTTAATGCCAGTTTTGTATTTCTTTAAAAATAGATTAAAAAGAGTATCAATGTTGGTGGCGTTTCCAAGACCAAATGGTATTGTGAAAAACCATCAATCAGGATGACCACATCATACATATAGCGTCCGAGCCATTACACCAGGAGGAACAACGTATCCCCCGGAATTGGTAATGGACGCAATTGATAATTGATCAGAAAGAATAACTCATTCAAAACACCAGCAACCTTAAAAGACACAAGTGCATACCAGTTAGCAAAGGAAAGTTATACCAATTGAACTACTATTTACACTGTTATGGAACCTTATTATAGTGCTCAGTGGAAGGAGAAGTCGTTATAATAAGAGCTCACGGCGAAACCTAATAATGGTAACGTCCACTGCCCAAAAACACATCGTGTTTTCGTCTCATCACTGCACCCAATAAGGTTCAAACTTTTAAGTTCATAGCTACTAACACCCAAAACAACAAACAAAAAACCAAGAAAAAAGGTGACATTTGAATACAAAATTTGATCTGAGAAATTAAAAGAAAGGCTACAGTGTGTAACAATCAGATCATTGACAGATATTTCAATTAAATCACCTATTATAATTTAATTATAATTATAAGCCGAGATTTTTCTTCAGCCATTAAGTAAAAATTAAGGATATTACCATCATTGTAGGTTCAAAATCCAAGTTGATAGTTACTAACACCACAAAACAATAAACAAAAATAAAAGAGGATAACACTTGAATACAAAATTTGATCTGAGAGATTAAAAGAAAGGCTTCAGTGTGTGTAACAAACAGATCATTGAAAGAAATCTCACTGAAATCCGCTAAGATAATTTAATTATCATCATAAGCCCAGATTTTTCTCAAGCCAATTCAGTAAAAGAACATATCAAATTTAAGGAAATTACACATTACTTGAATCTAAAAAAAAAAATGTGGTTTTAGGAAACGAGAAACTTGTGAAAGATTAAGAGAAGAAAGATTTGCCCAAAAAATAAAAAGCCCTAAAATTGGGAATTTAAGGTGTGCTCAGACAGCCAAGGGTTTGATAATCAACTTCTGAGTGCGATACCCAGATCAGAAACTCTAGTCCACAAAATTGCCTCGTCACAGCACACAAATAAAAATTCAAACTTTAAATTTGTAAAAATAGAAAAATAAAAAATTCGAACCTCAAATCCAAGAAAACAGAAATCCCGTCTCATAACAGATAAAATCTAATCTGCAAACCTAAAAGACGATTTGATTACACAATTGATAAGCGATGAAGGAGATCGGAAAGAAATGAGACGATGAGAAAGTGGCAAAAGGTTCGATTGATTATATAGGCAGGGAAGTGAAAGTTACAAATTAGGGTTTATAAGGTTAGAGTTTTTGAGTTTGTGGCGGCTATCATGTATTGTAGGCTGAGCTACAAGAATGCCCAATTTAGAGTGGGCCGGACCCTAAACTTTGATAGAGCCCATTCCATATCCATATTCTTTTCTTTTCCTCTCTGATAATAGCAAGGACAAAATGCAATAAAAACTTTTCACCGAAAAAATAATGCAATAAATCTCCTTCTGTAGTATAAAAAATATAATAATGATAATAATTTTTTGGTAAATAAAAAAAAATTACGGCTCTCTTATTCTACCTTGTAAATTTTACAGCACTCTTATTCTACCTTGTAAATTATAATAAGTATCAGCATGTGGTTGGTCCGAGTGGTAATGGGCTCGAGCTTCATAAGGAAGTGGTCAGGGGTTCGATCCCTGACTCTTATGTACGGAGAAAACCTTGTTGGGAGAAGTCAACTCTTCAATGTCGTCTAGTATCTCGTGAGATTAGTCTCTACAGTTGCGTCGGTATAAGGATAACGTGGAAAATCAAAAAATATAATAAGTTGATAATTATCTTATTATTAATAGGATATTTTTGTCCGCCTTAAATGAGTTTTCTCAGTTCGATTCGGATTAATCGATGTTTAATGTAATTTCTGAATATCGAGAATCTTAAACAAAACAAAAAAGAATTATTTAAATTACAGGAAAATATAATTTCAACATGCCAAGGGAGGACAACATTTGGCTAAACTTTATTTCGTACACGGTGTGTATCACAAGAAATTCTCTCTCACACACACAATTGTGCTTCTTAATACCAGAAGAACATTATTTCCCCATTAAACCTAGGAATTACTATGAAACCCACTTGTTCCCACAACATTTGGAAAAGTACCAAGAGGTACCATACGATATCTCATGTATTAACACACCACTGGCATAACATAAATAATCAGACCCAAAATTAAATGTTGGATTGAGAAGTACAGACATAAAAATTGCTCTTGGATAGGGTCATTGTCCACAAGAATATTCTTAGCTATTAACAAGTGCACAGTGCTTCCTGATCTCTCCTTGTGTCCCAGTCAAGACATTAATTCGTCCCATTTTCTCCATAGACTTGGCAAATTCAATAAAGAACCTTTGAGTTGACTGAAGCTGTTGGTTGATAATAGACCTTGTAGCAGAGCTAGCCAACAATGCATCATCGGATATGAACAAACCCCTTCTCTTAACGACTTGCTTATAGTAGCCAAGATCAAATGTATTGCGACTTCCAGGGTCCATCTCAATAAGTGTGGTATTATCATTGATGCTCTTGCACTTAAAGGTCTTGAGGTTTGTTACATATTCACTGTCTAGAGCTGGGTCCTGATCACCCTTACCGGTAAAATTAAACAGGCGGGTTGAGATTGTTGAGCAATGGGCAACACCAATCGTGTGAGCACCTGAAAGAATTAAACTTTTGATATTTAGAAACACTCATTAATTCTATGTTGCATGAATACAGATACAAGTATTTAGTGGTTGAGATTATATTAGTACTCTTAATTATCTATTTATATTTTTCATTAACTAACGGTACTTTTGTAAAATAAAAATCTAAAACAAAGTTTGGTTCATATAGAAAGAGTGTAGATAGGTAAACTCTTGTCTGCAAACTTGCTCCAAGAAGTAGGTTATTTTGGTTTCTTTAGTTATGGAGATGTAAATAACTTATGTATTGGGCTTGAGTAGGGGTATAAATGAGCTGAGCTATTCGTGAACTATTCGAGTTCGGCTCGTTAAATTTTCGATCAAACTCGTTCGTTTAATTAAATAAACAAATCCAAGCTTGAAGTTGGGCTTGATTATTTAAATGAGCCAAACCCAAGCCTTATAGGCTCGACATTAACTGCTCATGACTAGCTCGTTTATATATATATATATATATATATATATATATATATATATAGATCCTAAATTCCTAATACTAGTTTTTGTAATTATTCTAGGGAGTGCAAACTTGTAACTAAAAGAAAAGTAATGAAAAGGCGACGGCAAACCAGTAATTATATGGGGGGGAAATTGTAACCTACATAATCTACTGTTTCTATTTCTCGTTTACCACAAAGATTATCATCCTCAATTGGTTGGTCTAAGTTGATGAATTATGTCATGCAAAAGGAATCTACTCCAGCTTCCAAATCTGAGATTGAACTCTACCTAGATGAGAGTCCAATCATATGTGAAATGGATCGGGAGCCTTCTCATCCTATAAAGCTACTGCATACTTAATTTTGGTTTTTACCTCTATAATTGATTTTGTAGATTTAATAGGTTCCTTTAATCTTTCTTTTTTTATCTCTTGTATATAAGTTAGAGTATCCTTGTACAGTTGTACTCTTATCAATGTACCTTTTGCTTGTAAAAATATGTATAATATTTTATTAAAATTTGATAAAATTAAGAAATAATTTAAGGAAAATTTTCATAAATGCAAAAAATAATTAAGTTATAAATGAGCTAAGTAGGATGTAAATAAACTGAGCTATTCGTGAACTATTCGGGCTCGGCTCATTAATTAACAAGCCAAGCTCAAACTTTTGGTTAGACTCGTTTAAATAAATGAGCCAAGCTCAAGCTTCCCATTTTATTCACAAGCCAAGTTCAAATTTCAAATGCTCGACTCAGCTCGATTCGTTTACAACCCTAGGCTTGAGTATCCCTGTACTCCTATTAGTAATATCCTTGTTTGCTGTTAAAAAAAAGAAAGATAGGTAATTTATAGTGCCAATAGTTTTACCTGTCTTTTAAAAAAAAATTGGTTTTACCAGTATTTGGTACACAATATCATATTTTAAAATTTAAGATACTAGTAGGACAGTACAATATTAAATAAAAAAATTATATTATATATGTTAAAAAGATTTATTGCTTGTGAGAATGAAAGTATGATATTTTGTGGGATGATTTTGAGAAAAGGGTGAAATTACAAGAGTGAAAATATATTTTGAGACGTAATTAGTGAGAATGAGAGTGAATTTATATTGTCGGATTTTTCAAGTAGCATTACTGCATTACTTTGAAGTCAGTGAGTATATATCCCCAAAACAAAAATATAAGATATGCCAAAAAATATAGATGCAGTAGTATTGTATATATGAGTATAGGTTTATGCCACCAACTTTACAGCATTCATTCTGATTCATAGCACTGAATTTAGCATGTGCAATATACACAATGATCAGGAAACTGTCTGTCATACCAGAGAGCAAGACAAGGTCATTCACATCAAGTCCAACATTGCCAAAGATTGTTATGAGGGTGGTGAGGTTGTGGAATGGAGCAGGAAGTCCAACTAAGACTTCTGCTGCCTTTGAGATGACCCCATCCCTTCGACCTGTTGGAACTTTCCAATAGGGTCCCCCCTGCAATAACGGCAGAACAAGCAAATGAGTCATTTCAATTCTAGACACATGAATGATTTTATATATCCAATTAATGTGCCTTCTACACAAGAGACTTTTGGACTTCAAACTAAGATAATATGTAGAGGTTCACTTATCTTATATAAACTGATGAAATTTAACTTTCAGTTAAAATTAAAAGGACCTCCAACTCTAAATTAACAACTTGGTCTTAAAGGTTATAATCTATATTATATATACATGCTATAAAGTATAAACTATATCTTCAAAAAGGTTAATTAAAATATTACGTGAATGCGCCTAAATTGTTTTAATCTAACGGACAGAGGATGAAGCAAATGAGTACTTACAATGGCATGTACTGAGTCTCTGGCTGTCAGAGCTAAGATATCAGCACAAGATACTACCCCAGGGCATTCAGCTTCAACAATGCTCTTTACGTGTTCAATGAATTCAAAGCCTCTGAGTGTCAAATTTGGAAAAGAACTCTTTTCAGCTTGATTGGTTTTTGTTGAGTTCAGAAGCACTGATGCATCACAGCCCTGATCAAATGATAGATGTTAGTTCCTCATTTTAACAAAATATTAGGGTCTCTTTCCTTTGTTTCTAGTTTTCCGTTTTTTTTTCTGATTTCAAAAATAATTACAACACAAATAATTATAAAAATCTCACGTTATTTTCATTTTATTTTTTGTTTCCAAAGATTTGTATAGGAAATAGTGAAAATAAACAAAAAATTGTTTCCGATATTTCCTGTATAAATTTTTTAAAATAAAAAACAAAATAAAAACAATATAACAATTTAATAATTTTTTTCGTTATAATTATAGGAAACCAAAATAGGTAATCAGAAACAAACCAAACCAAAAAGGCGGTTAGTTACCTATAATAAATGAAATGGAAGCACAAATTAACCTGAAATGCATATATACCCTGACAAAACAATCATGGAAGTGCACTCTTATGAGAGCAGCTGCCACTGACGGGACAGTGTGGATACGGTCATGAACAAACTTCAAAATGATCTGCTCCGCTCTTGGGCAGCTTCTGGCATAAAAACCCAGCTGCAATTGAGCATGAGTTGATCCAATTAATGCTACAAGACCAAGAATCAAAACCATGAAGTATTTCTGGCTTCCCATTTTCATGTATGGCAGAGATTTTGGTTGCAAGAGCAACTATATATATAATTGAAGATATAAAAATTATACTTCTTGTGAGAAGCAATTTTACTTCTCTTGTTGTTCCCAGAATAGTGCCTGGTTATTTATAGTCCTCACTTTGAGTTACAATAAACGGGCAACTCATATAAGGATACAGATCTTCTGTCTTAATTTTTTATTATCTTTTCTATCTCTTATCAATAATAATTTGACATTTAAGAAAATAAAATCGTAACTTATTAAAATTTATACTCAATCATTCTTAATATTTAATTGGTGGGAGACAGTGAGACATCATTTTTTTATACAACAGATTTTGATTCACGGTAGAGATGGCCCATGCATGCAGGCTGTAGTTGACTAACATGTGACTATATATATAAGGTAATACTTCAAGTTACTTTAATTTATCATCTTTTCAAGTAATAATGTTAGTAGCCTAATAAAAAAATGGTTAGTTAGTTGAGCATGTCCTTACAGGAAAAGTTTTAGTAATTAACTAAAGTTCCAAACAATATTTGGTTTCTGATGATCAATTAATGCTTCGTTACACGTCCATTGATAATTTACAACGTATACATACTTACCATTTTTTTAAACTTGCCATACTCTTTGGATCATGCAGCTTGAATTTAATGTCTGATTTTACTAATACCACTCCCTCCGTCTCATATTAGTTGTCCCAACAACTCTTAAGAAAATGATTAAATTTATTAATTTTTATGATAAAATACCCCTATTTAAATTGTGTAATTGTATATAGTTATAATTACACACATTCTCTCACCAACCATTATTTAAAAAAAGATAGTTTTAAAAAAAAAAATAATTAATACATTTTGAATTTTTAAATAGACAAGTAATTTAAGATAATAAAATATTTTAAATAGACAAATAATATGAAATGGAGAGAGTAATAATTTAAACAGTTTTCTTGCGGTGGTTAACATATATGTACGAAGATTTGATGGGTACCTCCTAACAGCAAATTGGATCATTATTTAGAAGCAGGACCTAAGGAGGAATTTAAGAATAAACAGTTGACAATTATCCGCTTCGATGAGCGTAACGTGCCTTTATTCCTGTCACACAGTTGAGCCATCGCTCGTTCAAATTAAATTATAACGGTAGCTTCCTGTTGCTACCTATGGACACATCGTTAGGATAGGAAATGAGGACATGACGAATGCTTTAATTATAGGGTGGGTGAAGAGCAGTTGGGTGATCTTAATCATTATGATTATAAAGACATAAAATACTCTATGATGATAGGGATAGAAAGAGTCAAGGGAATTTTGTAAATAAGGTCAGAGTAAACCCCGCATGCTACCTTAACTGTGGGTTGAGGGGAGGAATAAAAATCTGTTATTTCATTTTTTATCTCATTTTCTGTTTTATTTTATTAATATTTTGATATGTCAACTAAAATATTATATTTTATTTATATTTAATTGACGTGTCAAAATATAAAAAAAAGAGATAAAAAATGAGTCAAGAAAATGGTTAAAAAAAGAAAATGAGAGAAAAAAAATGAGAGGAAAGAAAGAAAAAAGAAAGAAAAAAATAAAAAATAAAATGATTATTTAATTATTTGGTATGAGAGAAAATGAAAGGAAAGAAAATTAAAATTTTTCTCTCCTCTTATTTAATTGAATAAAATGTGAGATGAAAGAAAAAAATATATTTATGAAATCACATAAATATCCATATATAATAATTTAAACAAATAAAAAAACTATTTTTTTTTTGTCTTTTCCACATAAAACACACGTTCTGTCCCTTAAGCACGCCTTCGTTCTCGTGCTGATGCATAAAAAAACACACGTTGAAATAGTAAAGAAAAAAATCACAAAATAAGTTGGCATGTGTTTTACCTTTAAATTAATGAATGAGTGATATTTATCTGGGTGATGTTTTTTTCCTTAGAGAAATATTATTCCCGCGTTATATATAAACAACAAAAATTAACTTCATACCTATTAAGAAAGTTAATTATATTAGTTTAATTATTTTGATTTGTGTAAAAAATAAGTTATAGTTACTAAACTACCATTTATTGGGAGAGTATAGTGCTCTTGAAAGTTGTATCTTGAGAATGTATAATGCTCTTGAAAAAATAAAAAAGACAATTAATCCAAGGATATTTTTGAAACACTAACATTAAATAAGATTGATTAGATTGATTATTACTTATATTTGAGTCCAAAAAAATTATTTTTTTATTTGTATATAGATATGGAGGAAGTACTACGGGCCTGTTTGATAAAATTAGCTGTTAGCGGATAAGCTAGCTGATAGTGAATAGCTTATAGCGGATAGCGGATGAGGTAGCTGATAGCGGATAGCGGATAAGCTAGCTTATTTTTTGTGAAAGTGTTTGGTAAAACTAGTGGTTGAACTAGCAGAAAAATATAAAAAGACATAAAAGGACATCTTCATTAATGATTTTACATAAAAGAGAGAGAAGAGGATAAAGGTAGAATTAAATGTAGATAATAAGGATAAAAGTGGAAAGAAAAATGAAACGCTATAAGCTATAAGCTCAAACGCTACTTCAAGTAGCGTCTGGAAAAAACGCTATAAGCTCGTGACAGAGGCGCTTATCAAACAGGACTACTTTCTCATCCGCTATAAACTCGTAAAATTGTCTTGCCAAACAAGCTCTACTACTAGTAAAGATGTGCCTGTTAACGTTGAGAAACGTGAGGATGCGTTGGTGGGATCTAGACAAGTGGAAGTTAACTATAAGCATTACAATGATAAGCTTTAAAATTTCAAGTCAAAACTACTTACAGAGAGATAATTATGGCTAATGTTGTGGAGAGAATAATGTAGCGTGACCAACATTACTTGCTTAGATATGTTGAATCTCTGACCACGTCAAGTTTCATACAGATTAAATTGGTTATATGGTTAAAGCAGAGGTGTACCCCATTATGAGTTGGAGTTTCTGGACATTTTTATGCGTAAATAAAGTTCTTAGTAAAGTGATTAACTTGGTATTAGAAGAATTGATAACGTGATTTTTTTCAAGAAAAAAGAGGCGAGTTCAATTTCTGAAATCATCTAGTTGGGAGACAGTATAATATTATGTGTAAAAAATCGAATGTTTATTATTGTCGAATAGAAAATTAGTCCTATAATTGATCTAAAAGGTCGAAATTATAAAGATACCTCGGTGAAACCACAATAAAATCAAAGACATGACTTAAGGTGGAATCACTGGACGTTGCTAAATAGTGACGGGGTCATTTCTATGTGAATTTTGTCCTACATAGAGAAAGCTTTCTAACCTTGGAACGGCATATTTAATTCAAAAAAATGCAAGCCCCTGCTGATATCAAGCATGATGTTGATCCTACAACGCATAATTTGAGAGATGTGACTCCTCTAAAGTGAGAAAATCTCCAAAGTTAAAAAGTAATAGTGCATTTATTATTGATTTGATAAATATATAGAGATTTTAATCACTGAAAAAAATCAAAGGATAAATATATTTTTATTTTCTCACTTCAGAGAAGCTAAATTCTAATTTAAGTATGCCTCCAATGATCCAATGATTAGTTTTTATCAATAAAGAAAGAATGGCCTCCTTTGCAAAGGTGGGAACTTAACTACGTGAAATCAAAAAGAGAAGATTGAAAAAATAAAAATAAAATTAATAGTATTCGAGACTAGTATATCAGATTCAAATCTAATATGAATGGCCCAATACTTTTTTTTTTTATATGCAAAAAAATATAGGCTTTTTGCTTTTCCCATCTTTCTTATTAATATTCCTACCCCCATCTCTCAATTTTTTAATTTTCTTTCTCAAAAAATCCTTCCTCTTCTCCCCCCCTATCTCCCTCACTTTCTTTTTTTCTCACCTCTCATCACATCCTTCACCTTCTTCTTCTTCACATCCCACCCCACCCCCAACTACAGGTGAACTCATTGTTACCGAGCATAGCGGTGACGAGGCATAATGACTGCGACGTTGAACAAGCAGAGTTATGCTGCATGAGGGAGCACTCAACCCCGCAAAGTTGCAAGTTGACGCAATACTCGCAGATATTCAAGAATGGTGTGCCCCTCCACCTACACTTACGGTTACGAGGACCATATCACATTTTGTCCAACCGGTCTTGTAGTTTTTGCTCCTCATCATTTATCAATAGCATTTGTTTCTTCTTTTGATTATATTAATTATTCAAGCCTGGAAAGCAACAACGTATAGTTGAAGTGTCATTTTGAAATTTGCAATAATAATTAGTAATAACTTATGGTATGGGGGTGGGGGTGTGAAGAAGAAGGAGGGGAAGAGTGTGATGGGAGGTGGGAGAAGAAGAAAGTGAAGGGGGGAGGGGTGGGGAGAAGGTGTAGGGTTTTTTGGGAAAGAAATTTAAAAAAATTGGGAGATTGGGATAAAAATATTTATGAGTGGGGTGGAAAAAAGCAAAAGCCAAAAATATATTGACAAGAGTATAAGAGATATTTTAATCCATATATAAAAAAAAAAAAAAAAAATTCAATACTAATATGAATGGCCCAATACTAATCAGTCCAAATCGCAACTCCAGGTGTCTTTGCCCTTATATAAGTCATAAGTAGGTATCTACTCAAATATATTATTCTCTATCAATGTACAATCCTCATTAAAGTGTCGGGGTGTCTTGTAGGGATGACAAGTGTGTGGTACTGAAATCTAGGACCACTGAGCTGAAGTATATACCACTCACCATTTTTCTTAGGGATTAATCATGCATATATATTACTAGCAAAATTTACATTTTTTATGGTGTAAGATACTCTACAATTTTTTGTCAGACAGAATAAAGGATTGCCTTGTGCAGCACATGCAAGGAAAGTTACGTTCTGCAGTTCATTGTCATGATTGGTTGTCTCGGGAGAGTCATATTCCCAGTTTGGCCCCTCAAAAAGTTAAAAAAACTGAGCATATATTATACCTCCAAACAGATAGTTTGTCCTACCAACCTTGTTTTTATAGATATAATAATATAATAATAAAAAAATCACAAAAGAAGGCTAAAGATTCGCCATCATGCATTATTATGACATAAAGATATTTTAATTGGCATCTCTTTGATATCTATATAGGGTGTCTAAATTGGGTGTCTAAATTGTAAAAATAAAAAACATTTTCCAGTATGAAAAAAACTATACCCTTCTGGATTTTAATGAAAAAGCAAAGAATCAAATGTAGCAGGTAGATTTTCTTTCAAATTAATTTTAGAGAACTTCTTAATAAGCACTTAATTCAACACTTAATAAGTGTAAAAGTATTTTATTTTTAGAAATAGGTATATTTTTAACATAAGTGATACAACTTTTTATATTTTAATGTTGAATGGAGTGCTTAAGAAAGAGACCTATTTTCCGTCAAAAAAAAAAAAAAAGAGACCTATTTTTATCAAAAAAAAAAAAAAAAGAGACCTATTTTTGTCAAAAAAAAAAAAAGAGACCTATTTAAGAATTTCTCGTTCAATTCAAAGAACTGAAGGGGTATCTGATTTGTTCTTTTATTTATTTTAGTTTATATGTTTTTATTAAAAACTACAAAAATTTTAGGTATGTTTAGTAAATTTTTAAATTTTTTTAGTTATGTTTTAATCAATAATTACAAAAATATCATATTTTTATGGATTTAATTGTTATGCACTATTAGTGTAAATATTTTTTACACTATAAACCAATCAGAAATTATCATATCAGTTAAAATGTTCGACATTTATATCCTAACTACCTTAAAAGTCAATCATACTATGATTTTTTATTGGTTGGCAATGTAAAAATCTTTACATTGATAGTGTATAGCAATTAAACTCTTTTATTTTGATTCTTGTTTTCACGCTTTTATACAAAAAAAATAGTGAAAATAATTAATGTTTGTATATAGAAAATAAAATAAAAACAATATATCATTCTTTATAATTATGACTGAGAACAAGCTGGCAGAGCTTTAGCCATTGGACTACATCCATCTATCCTACCTAAACAGTAAGCCCCTTTTATATACAAATAAAAAACAATTAAAATCCCCCTTACATTTTTTTCCACTCTATTTCATGCTTTAAAAGTTATATGAAGTAATTAAATGGTAAAAACTGGAAAGTGTTACAAAAAGTCCATTTGCTGAGCATCATGAGCTGGATGATAAATATATTATTGACTTGCTTTTTTTTGGATGTAGAATATCCACTTGCTTTTTAAGTTGTTCAAATGTACAGCTTGTGATCATTCTAACACAGAAACTACTTTGAAATGGCACATTCTACTGAATTAAAAACGTGACATTATTACTTAGATAAAGACACCAAATCAAACAAGTTGTGGAAAAAGACAAAAGTCCTATCAATCGGAAGTCGGACCGGACCCAAATTAAGAATTCATCCTTTATACAGATGAAAGAAGATGAAGCTACAGGGTGGTGGTTGTCTTATGCATCGTCAGAGCACCCTCATTATGTTGTATATCATATCTTGAATCATCTCTAGGTGGCTAGGTGGCCTTGGTTTGATTGTTCACATTTTCTTTTAACATTATGAACCGAACACTTGGGATATAGCATCATTTAAATCAATATAGCTTCCTCTCATGGACTAAAAGACTAATTGAAGGCCCAATGACTCTTTCTCATATCTGAAACCCCATTTGTAAAGTTCGGATTCTGTACTTGGTTCCTCAGAGTATGTTAAATGTTTTACTATTAAACCAACTGACGCATATATGGAACAAATAATAATCTTGTGGAACATATATGGCTATCATTTCCAAGTTTTAACAAAGAATTATATTTTTTTTCTTCTTGTTTTCTTAACTTGATGATGATTACTGAATCTTTACAGAGATCAATTTAGGTAAAATATTGCCCAAGTTATTGATAACAAAAAAGAACAAGGGCCTATGTTTCTAAGAAGCTAGTATAGCCAACTAATGAAGTGAAGATCAATTATGAATTTAAGAGACCGAAATATAAAGCCTGCGCAGAGGTTGTCAAAGAAGGATATCTAGTCCATTCCTTCTAAAGGTATGCTTGAAAGTGAAACAACTTATAAAGTACTTATTTTAAGTTTATGAGAATATATTGCTTATGGAGATAAATTTATACAAATACTTTATGAAAATAGTTTATGATACTTCTATAAACTTGTTTTAGCTTATTTTAAAGCTTGTCGGATAAGCTTGTGAAAATAAGTTGAATAAGTTTATTGAATAAGTGCTTAATTAAATTTTTTACTCAAATGCATCCTAAGTACGGCTAGTGATATTATGTACTATAAATGACAACATCACCTAAATCATGGCACAGGATTATTAAAAAGTTGTATCATGCAATAATCTCAACAGATAATATTGGAAGTTGAAGATATTACTTAGTAATTGATTAGTTACTGATATCAGTTAGTTGTTATTGCTTGATATCAGTTAGTTGTTATAGCTTTTTTAACCTCTCTTGGATAGTTAGTTATTTTCCTTTCTTGAGCTGATTAGAAACTTCAGGCTCTATACATCTATATATATAGATGAATCATGTAAAATTCTAATTCAATTCTTCTCTGTTCTGATATTAGATAATAAATTTGGGTCTTTATCTCAAATTGATAAAACAATTTTACATTGTTATTGTTTGATAAATATGCTTCAGCTTTGCGTTTTGAAGAAATTGACTTTGGGGTTTGTTTGGTTCAAAGGAGGGGGGAGTAGAGAGATATTTTTAGGGATGGTAATTTTACCCGCATCCGTGGACATCCACGGATAAAATCCGTAATGGGTACCCGTTTGGGGAGTTTAATGGGTACCCGCTTGTTAATGGGTGGGGACGGGCATTGAGATACCCGCACCTGCGGGTACCCGTACCAGATGACACTATAGTCATCTCAATGTTTTTAGTCAAGAAGTTTGGTAGAAGAGCATTATTTCTATTCTATTGTTCTAGTGTTCCATCAATCAAATGTAGTGGTAACCAACAACCAATATAGCAATGGTCATTTAATTAATTGCTTGTTGGACTCTTTGTATATTGATATATGGATAGGATATCCGTGATATTGGATTTTTATTATGAACCAATGCTCATAATTTCAATATCAGATATTTTCTTTTTTTTATGAGTCTAACACCATATAATTATATATTCTTTATATAGAGATATTAATAATAATTAAATGAGCATTGGTAAAATGATTCACTATTGGAATTTTAATATATCCGTGGATATCCGTAATACCCGTATCTGTAAAATCCGTTAGAAACCCGTTTAGCGGGTACCCGATTGAGCACGGGTGGGGATGGGGGAGTACTACCCGCACCCGCCCCATCCCGTTGCCATCCCTAGATATTTTAATGGAGGGGGAGGGGAGAGGAAGAGAGGGAGGAGATTTTAATTAGACATTGTGTTTGCTTCAAATGAAGGGAGGTGAGAGATTTTAATGGAAGGAAAGAAAAGTAACCCTCTCCCTATTTAGTAATTAGTTCACAAGGGGAGGGGGATTTTAGAGCTAATTTACTTTTGTATCCTTTATAATTTTGGATTTCAAAAATATTAGTAAGCATATTTTAGTCTATCTATTCAAAATATTTTAAATCTATTTTCCCCCTCCAAATTCCTCAATATTGAACCAAACAAGAAAACTTTATAAAAGCCCCCCTTTTCTTCATCCCATCTCCCCCATTTTCCCCAACCAAACAATATAAGAAAAGAGAGATAATAAGATTATAAATTTGGAAAATTATTAATATTACGCATTGTGATAGTAATGTGGTATAAAAGATAAGTTCAAATAGTCCTATTTAGATTAAAATTAGAATTTTAATCCTAGTTAAATAAGGAAACAAATCAAGAATAATAATTAGAAAATAACTTCTAAAAAATCATCTAAGATATTTAAAAATATAATAAAATAGAATAAAATATTATAAGAAATTGTCGAGATATTTTAATACTTTCCCAAGCTAAAACTTGCTTGTTAAAATTCCAAGTAACAAAAATAAAATAAACTAAAAATAACTTCGAGATATTAGAAAAACGCCATGGAAGAAGCGTCATTGTAATGGCGCACAATAGAAAAACCAAGTTGCACACGGGGATGTAATCATACTGTATTTCAGACAAGCATGATAGCAGGGTCAAACTGTATCTGGGATGAAATCATTCTATCATTGGACCAGAACCACAGAGCCAATCTTTCAAGTTGGATCGAGCAAAACTGATGAGAGACGCGAAGGTCAAGCGGAACTGTTGAGAGGCACAAATTCAGGCGAAAAATATGTGCATATCAAAGATGCATATCGAGAGGAACAGAGCAGAGATGCATATAAGGTGAAATTGAATAGAGATGCATATGAGAGGCACAACACATAAGATATGAGGATAACAACGAAAGTAGATTTGATGAGTTCCACGAACTCTGCACAACACAAAAATGAAACTATCCTCGAGATGGATATCATGACTCTTATATTATGTTGAAGAAATTGGGTTTAGGGTTAGGGAATAAGGAAGAAAGATATAAGAGTATAAACTCGGAATAATAGTGGTATGAGGCGATGTGATAATATTGTGATATAAAAGACAAATCTAATAGTCTGATTCATACTAATAGTAGAATCTTAGTCCTAGTTAAAAAAAGAAACAAATCAAGAAATAATAATATAAGAAATAACTCACGAGAGATCGTCTAGGATATTTAAAAATATTTTAAAGATACAATAAATTATTATGAGATATTATTTAAATATTCTAACATCATCTATAATAACATCCGTGCTATTGTATTGAAACTATGCATTTATTGGTTAGCTTTCAGAATTTGTATTATATTTTTTTGGTCTAGACCCTCAGTGTCTGTAAGTCATATTGGATCCCGACTAATCTAAGTCGAGTCAGATGGACTCATATAAGGAGACAAATCTCTTTACGATTATTTTTTTCATTCACAAGATAATACTCGAATCCGAAACTTTGTTTAGAAAAAACAGTGGTGAAATTATCAAAGCGAAGACAGAGAATGCAAGCGTGTGGTCACAGACAACCCAACAAGCATTCAAAATCTCATGATAAAGTAATAGTTTTGATAGAAGTCACGATGATGGATGGTAATGGGACGGGTGTGGGTAGTGCTTTCCCGCATCCATTATTATCAATATTTATGGATATTTATGCGGGTAGCGGATATCCATGGATATCTATGAGTATTTAAGAGTTTAAAATAAAAAGAAAGAAACTGAAGTTATACAATATAATATAGCAATATATTATATTAATATTATATAATAATATATTACATTCTTTTAAAAAAATATTATTATGGGTTTACCCACTAAAAAATATAAAATAATAAAAAAAATAAAGTTTATTTCATCTCAAAGTAATAGACATTGTCAATATATATAATATATATTTAATTAAAATTATTTATTATGAATATGCGGGTATCCGTGGGGCGGATACTATGATCCTCATCCCCATCCATTAGGTATTCATTTACTACTCATTATGGATAATTCATACGAATATATACGGATGCGAATAATTTTGCCATATAATTTTGCCATCCTTATTCATGATGAAGATTGTTCCTCCTTGGGGTGTGGGGGGATTGTGCCAATCATGAGTTGCTTCTCACGAGCTCCTCTTTGATCTGCAGCTCCGGTAGGAGAGTAAGGACGGTATATACGTAAAGACACTTCAACACTTAAATTAGATAATCCTCAAAAAAGAAAAGTGCGTATTAGAATGGATAAATTACCTGAAATGAGATTGCTTAATTTATAATATAAAATATGAGATAATACCTGAAGATTGGGTTCCATTATCTGTTATTTTGGGTCGGTTACTGCTCCATCAAGGCCTCTCATATGTGATCCTAGCCACTAGGGAGTTGTTAAGGATACCCCCAATTTTCTAAACACACCCTCGTGAACAGTGTAATTCCCAAAATACTCTTAAAAAAAACCTTTAGAAGTCAATATTTTTTTATCCCTCCATTCTTACTCTTGTAGATTACCAATTTCAGAGAGTTGGTAAATTTTATCTGGAATCTCGTAAATAAGTATAGCGTTTTCGTAAATATCTTCTTCACTCGCAATTTAGGTAATTGCGAATTTTTTTTGATTTTTACACTCACAAATAAGGTATTTGCGAGTGTGAAAATTTCCTTCACTCGTAAATAAGCTATTTGCCAGTGGGAATTTTCTTAAAAATATTGATTTTAATTTGTTATTTGTTTCAGTGATGCCGCGCAGCAGGGGAGCAAGTTGGTTGGCCGGTAGGGAGGCTGAGGTTGAGGCCACTAGGATGGCAGTTGAGATTGCGATAGCAGAGGCTCAATGACAGCGACGAGAGCAGCTGGAGGCCATGACTGCTTCGCACCGTCGGAGATTGGTTGACAATAGAGCTGGCCCGAGCAGAGGGGGACGTCGTAGACTTCAACCTCAGCACGAGACACCTCAGTACGAGGAGGACGAGCAATCTCAGTACGAGCCACCTCAGGACAAGGGACATGAGGACGAGGGACAGCAGGACGAGATGCATATTGATACACGGGCAGAGGAGGGACCATTTCCTGAGGACCTTCCGATACATCGCTCCTAACTTCATTCAGGGACCACATAGCTTACAACTTGTGGAATGGAGAGGTAATTATTGTTTAATGTTTTTAAAACATTTAAGGTTTTTTTTACTTTTGTATAATTCATGACAAGATGTTTATTTTTATGTGTGCAGGACCGGGAGGAACCGCTTAGGGTTTTTGCGCAAGGGAAAAAGTGGCAGAAGTGGTTTGGCGAGCGTCAGCCACTACCACCTGCAGCACAGGCTCATGTCGATCGAGCTGGTCTGTCTCCTCTTATGTATTGCAGCTACCCGATGGTAGATAACTCGCTGCTGACAACGTTTTCCGAGAGGTGGCACCGGGAGACCGGCTCGTTCCACCTTCCGTTCGGAGAGATGACCATCACGCTGGATGATATGTCATGCATTTTGGGCATCCAGATCAGAGGTGCATTATTTATACCCCCCGAGATGGACATAGATATTGCTATATCAGTTCTACAGTCGTTGTTGGGGGTATCTTATGAGGAGGCTTGGGCGGAGGTGACGGGCACTGGATGGGCATCTGTCAGTTTATCTTGGCTGCACGACCTTTATGATACACGGAGTATTGAGGGTCTGATGGACGAGGCAGCAAGGGCATTAATACTGGTGCTACTCGGGATGACTTTGCTGACGGATAAGACTAGCACTCGTATTGACTGCAAATTTATCAACATCTACATTCATCCCTCTGCTCCACTCATCAACAATATGTTGCAATGCATTCCGAGACATGAATCCAATTAATCTGATAAGCATACAAATATTGTGTGAGTGTTCAATCACGATTATGCTCCTCTCAAATGATGCCTTTATCTTGTTGTGTTGCAGCATAAGCATGTTATTCATCGTCTCCCAACAGATACACATGTCACCCTTGTTGTTTTGCAACAAATTCTTCAGTCTCCAATGTTGAGACTCAACCTTATTAACAAACATTCAAAACAACTTCAGCTATAGCATAACATGATTCATTAACAATTTTGACACTAGTTTGATCATACCTGTTTGTTGTTGTATTCCCCAAGTGCATCACTTGGTTAGTCCATGCTGCAACAAATTTGTCTTTGTGTTGATCCAACCAAGTCTTTTGCACATAATAAATTAATATAGGCCACTCTGCACATACTTCATGAAAACTTATCAGGCATTGCTCATACTCAACTTCGTCAACAGAATAAACAACATTGTTCCATGCATCCTTGACTACCTCCAGTTTTTTGTTATCAGATACCAATTTTTTGCATTTTGCATAGACATTTTTTCCTATGTGAAATTGGCACAAAAGATTGCGAGTTGTTGGGAACACAACTGCAACCACATTCATCAAAGCAAGATCTCTATCTGTCACAATAACTTGGGGAATTGACTCATCTAGCACGAACAATTCTCTTAACTTCTCTAGTGTCCAGACATAGTTTTCAGCCCCTTCAGAATCCATATAGGCAAATCCCACAGTAAATGTCAGCTCTGTTTAAGTAACACCAACAATTTCAAGAAGTGGCAGCCTATATTTATTGGTTTTGTAGATACTGTCAAGAATGAGTACCATGTTAAATGTATTTAACAAATGGACGGAATCTGCATGTGCCCAAAATATATCTTTAACAACGTTCAAACCGTCATGTTTTCTATACCAAGAAACATATCGATCTCGATGTATTAAGTTCAGTAAATGTTGCATTTCTGTTCTAGGACCTTTCTCAGATGATCGGTACTTTTGACGTTCGTTGTAAATGTGTTTAATTATAGATAGGTTCTCCTTATCGCGACCTTTAACCGTCAACAGAACTTTTTTTGGCTTGGCATTGTTCTTGGTCATTTCATGAACAAGTTTCTTCTCCTCTTCGCTTAAAGGACCAACATAAGAATGACCCACCAATGTTTCAGCTAACCGATGGTTGTGTAATCCACATCTTACTTTCAGCATCCATCCTTCAATCTTTCCTTCAGTCGTCGATAAAGATATTCCTTTAATTCTAAATATGCACTCACACTTTCGAGTACCAGGTGCTTTAGAAGATGCATGCTTTTTAGGCTTATACTTCCCATTCCTTTCACAACCTAGAATTAATTTTGTAGGTCCGCCTTTTTGTCCTGTCTCTGACCTCACCATGACAACAACAAATCCATTTTGCTTTCCAACATCTCGAGTCCAACACAATAAATCATCTCATGTAGGAAATATCTCCATAGTAGTGAATCCTCCTGTACAATCCACCACTATCGTTTGGTTAATCTCATTAGAATCAAACATATTACTGTCTTCCATCTTCAATAACACTACAATGATACAAACAAAATAAAATAAATACCTAATATATGCAAAACGTAAAAAAAAAAAAAATATTCATAATACTCGCAAATTAGGTATTTGGGAGTGTACAAATTTTTTGCCCACTCGCAAATTAGCTATTTGCGAGAGTACAAAAAATTTGCACACTCGCAAATACCTAATTTGAGAGTGTAAACAAAATAACAACTCGCAAATTAGATATTGGCGAGTATGCAAAAATTTACACTCTCGCAAATAATTAATTTGCGAAAATCTACCTTCTTTCGCGAATATATAATTTGGGAGCGTCACGTATAATTTGGGAGAAAACTATTAGTAGTTGTAAAAAATGGAACAACCTTTACACATTTACTTATCAGAAAATGGATCCGCGTATTAATAAATTATTCTGTATTGAATTCATTGTTCTTTTTCCCTTTTTTCCCTTCTAGATATCCGAAACATATTAGCATCAAAAGGTTTTGACGAATGTGTACTTTTTTTAAAATTGCTCAGTCGTAAATATGTTATTTGCGAGTACTTGCTCATATTTGCGAGTGAGCAATTAAAAAAATAACACACTCGCAAATATTATATTCGCGAGAGTGCAAACAATTTGCCCGCATATTTGCGAGAGAGCCAAATGACAAAAAAAAATAATAATACTTTTCATGGGGTATTTTTGTAAATGCATTATTCGGAAGGGTGTCCTTAGTAAATTGACAGGTGTCCTTAGCAAAGCCCTAGGCACTAATGTAGGAACATGTGTTATGGGCTTAAATATAGGATCTGCTGCAGAATTGAAACAGCTTGGCTATTATTCCGAGAAGCCGCTTTCAAAGTCTAAAGCATCGGAACCTCTAGATTGGACCGCTTGATGTGGGCCTATTTCTATTGGGCTCACAGTCAGGATTTCGAACCAGAACAACTGGCCTTCTTATTGTTTGTTTAAGTTAAAATTGCTCATACAGATATGCTATTGTTCCCTCTCCAATAGTATCGTCAAAACTAATCAAGAGACCCAGGGGGATTCAAATTAGTTCCACTATGAGAGATTGAGAGTTAGTTACTAGAACTAACCAAATTTTCAATCAAGTAGTAACCCAAGAAACAGCTATTGAAATCAAAAGGGAAATAGGATGTCATTGATGTCCCGGTGACTTCACAAATCCTCAACTAGTAGGTGGATTAAAGAAGGAAGGTTACTCAATAGTCACTGAATGTACATAAGTTGACAACACCATCGAGTCAATGGAAGCAGATGCAAACCATGATAAATTTTCAACCCCATGCCACGGAAGGCTACAAGCTTGCAACTTTCACTCTGTTCTCACCCCCGTGTCTAGGAGATACTCTGAGTCTTTGTAGCTTTCCTTGTTTTATAGTTTTGATTTCTTTATTTTATGATACTTTTGCTTAAAATAATCTGCTGCTTATTCAGTTGACAACTGCTACTAAATCTTATTGAAAACTCTATTTTCAAAAAATAAAATAAAAATTGAAAGGAACTAGCAAGAGAAATCAAATAATTATTTAATAGCACAAGTAGTACATAAAAAAATGTTAGACTTTATTTTGAATTTCAAAATAAAGATAAGTTTAAGATTTGTGTTTTCCAACTTCTTATCTGATGGCCCTAATATTTCTCATGCCCACTTCTCTTGAGCAAGTCAACTTATGGTTACTCTTTCAGTTTTTTAAGAGATAAAGGTGACGTTTGGTTCATGAAATGTTTTATTGCAAGTAAATTGCATTTTCAGGAATCTCATTCTCAGGAATATTTTTTTCCCACCTTCACACATAGAAATAGAATTTTTAACTTTCATTTACTAAATTTATTCCCAGACATCTTTTAGGTTTAGGAATAGTTTTTTAAAACTTATACTAAATATAGAAAACTTTTATTCTAATGTTTACATTCCTGAGAATATTAAAATATAACTTATATCAAATGTTATCAAAGATTAAGTTGTTGAGGTGATAGTGGGATAATGGAATATCTATTTCCCGGAAAGAAGGGGTCAGTTTTTATGATGGACAAAATCTGATTTCTATAAATAGTATAGAGCCCTAGTTTAAATACGGTCAAGAAAAATCAATATCCATTCCATGATTGAGAATAGTGTTTATAGGTTGGAAGTATTCTTTGCATGGTGCATTAACAAACTGCAGCAGAAGAAAGGACGAGCAGCATTCTTAAACGAGGTGCATTTGGAAGCGGCGGTATTGCATTTGGAGAATATAGAAGCTGCTGGATTTTGACGTGGTACAGATAGGAGCATCAAGTTTCTAGATGTGGTGCAAATATCAGGAGCTGCTATCTTTCTTTGCACGTGGAGCTATCTAGGACCAGCAAAGAAGTGACGTGATTGAAGCATTATAGTTGATGTGATAAAGCGTAAGAGTTGCAGAGGTTGAACCAAAGTGTTACACCATTCTATGTGTGAAGCGTTTCAGGAGTTTTACAGCAAAGCTATGGCTGGAGGTTGGTGATCCTAATTTAATATATATGTTATATGTGAAATGACATTATGTAGAATAAAATTTTCTACATTCGGTATCAGAGCCTTTTTTTAATCTCTACCGGCTATTTTCTTTTGTTTATGTCATGCCTCTTAGAGTGACTTTGCGTCATTAATTTTATCTTTTCGAAATTGTTTCATAAAGTAAGGAATTATGACATGTCTGGCTGTATAATTTTAGTCACTAAAAATATATCTAGGAGTATATTGTTTCATTCCTTAAACTGTATCTCTTCAGTAGTATATGACATGTTTTATAATATTCTTGGAATGCCATCAAATGCTAATAATTGACCGAGTTATGCCATTATGTCTAGTGTTATCTTTTTGTTTGAGTTTGAATATTGGCCATGAATGAAGCATTTTGACAGTAGCGTGATAAATTTGTCTTATCATATTTTTGAGGTGACTTCTCCGATATCCTTAATAATTTTGGGATAAAAGTTATCATGTCTAATTAGAATGCGTTACCTCAATTAAATGAGTCATGTTAGTGAGTCAAGTCTAATTGGGATACCGGAGAATTCACCTATTTTTGATGAGTTTTTTGGTTAATATTAAACTATTATGCATAGATGAAACCCATCTTTATATGGGATTTGTTTTCCGCTGCATATCATATTTGTGTTAGTATATTATATTTTATGTAGTAGCCACAACATTCATATTCAAGGTTATACTTAAAGAAATTGCATAATGGTTAAATATGATAACATGTAATTGATTGTGATTGATATAATAAATTTTCCCACAGGGACTTATTATATTTTTTCCATAATTGATTAGGATGAAATAATTAAATTATAGTCTCTTAAGTGGATAAAAATTTGTTGTCCCAATAAATGGTGTCTAGGTGTTCCTCACCAATCAAATATTGAGAATTAGCACAAATATTAATGAGTTGTGATTTTATTTTCTTAAGTGTCAAATTGTTATTGGTGAGGGATAGAGAATGAGATAGGAAATTGGAATAAAAGATCTCCATCCCTCTTAAGTAGCCTACAAATATTCGAAGATGAAGATAGTTTATTAGTTTCATCATAAAGAAATTAAAGTGGATCTATTTTATCTTAAAATCTTAACCCACTGGTAGATTTTGATGACATACTAATTCACATGTGCCTTAAATTTTTATATAAGCGTTTTATTTATTAATTTGTTTCTTTGCTACATTTCAATCTTTGATTATCTTTGATGACAAAAATGAAGTTCACATGCTAATCGGTGACAACTATAAGGAATGGAATGAGAGAGTTCTTTTTCATTTGGGGGTGACAGAAATGAAGCACTAGTGAGCTAAGCCGGCTCATCTCTACGGAGAGCATAATCCAGGTCTGTCACCCCGAAATGAAGGAGAATTCTCTCTTTCCATTCCTTATAGTTGTTATCAGTCAGCATAAGAACTTCATTTTTGTCATCGGAGATAATCAAAGATTGAACTGTAGCAAAGAAACAACAAATAAATAAATGTTTATATAAAAATTCAAGGCACATGTGAATCAATATGCCATCAAAATCCACATGTGAGTTAAGATTTTAACACAATATAGATCCACTTTAATTTCTTCATGATGAAACTAATAAACTACCTTCACATCCTAATGCCTATAGGCTACTTAAGAGACTATGATTTAATTATTTCATCCTAATCAATTGTGAAAAAAATATAATAAATCCCTGTGGGAAGATTTACTATATCAATCACAATCAATTACATGTTATCATATTTAACCATTATTCTTATTCAGTTGACAACTGCTACTAAATCTTATTGAAAACCCCATTTTCAAAAAATAAAAATAAAAATTGAAAGGAACTAGCACGAGAAATCAAATTATTGAAGTGCTATACCATAATAATTATTTAATAACACAAATGGTACATAAAAAAAAAATCCTAAAATTATAACAATTTGGTATTGTTATAGGCTCAATTGGCAACAATAATTTCCACAAATCACAAAATGCACTTATTCACTTAACCAGATAATTAGTCTTACTTCAGTAAATGTGCAATCAAATATTTGCAAGTTAAGAATGAAAATATCCTATTAAAAAACAACCTCGGATCAGCATTGAGGTTGAACATCAACAACTTAAAAGAACATAAGAAGTTAAGGAGAATCACAAAATGTTGTGGAATTTTCAAGCTTTCCAGAGCAATTCAATGCAGACTGAGACAATAAACCATGTTAAGCCAACACTTGAAGCCAGTGCTTTGGTATGTATAGAAAAATTAGAAATAAAAAATTCTGACTATTGAGGAGAGGAGGGAAAGGGTTGCGGCTTGGTGAGTCTAACCGAGAAGAAAATCTGGCCAAGTGAACACAACTTGATTGTGAGACTCATCATCAAGAGGATTGAAGAAAAGGTAAATGTGGGACCCATCTTGGACTCCACAATCAACCAGAGATGCCTTTTCTTCCTCCTTCCTAGTTAGAGGGCTATGATCGGCATCAAGAACCAGGATCAGACGGTCACAAGGGAGCTTCTGCTGGGCCTCAATTTCCCTCTTTAGATCTTCTACCGTGGCATCATTGCCCACTTGGACGTAGAAAAGTGTTCCTGTCAAATTCTCTACCACCACCTTCATGGTCATATACACAACCAATTATTAACTAGTTTCCATCTCTACAATGTTTATTTTCGAACCTAAAAGACAAATGGATTTGAAAAGGCAAGAGGGAGTTAGAGTAAAGAGTCGCACACAAATATGATCGATCGTGTTCATGTGTGCTGCATTCTCGGAAAGTTAGTTTGCGTGCATGGAATGAATGCTAACCTTGGATTCTTACATGTTACGAAAATAAAATTGTAGGATTTATTGCGAATGAGGAAATGTTTAAATGGTTGATATTTACCTCATTTTAAAGATTTTTTATATCGTCAATCAATTGAACACAAGTCAAAATATTTGAATCTTATCATAATTATGTTAAAAGTTATTCGTATCATGATTTCTGATTGGTTAACAATATAAAAAATTTTACATTAATAATGCATAACTATTAAATTCTAAAACTGTAATACATGTACTGATGTACATGCCATAATTTGATTAAAATAAAACATTATTAAATTAAACATGGGCATTTATAAAATTAACTAGAGTAATATTCTTGGGTATTTTAGAAGGACAAAACTTATATACAGTACCTTAGGTACTTGTAGTACTGTTCTCTTATTGTAAAGGGACATGTGTAATTTTTTTCCACTTCAGCACATAATGTAACTTGACACGGTTAGTTATATTTTTTTCCATCCCTTCTCTTTGCCCCACCTGGCTTCCGTTCTCCACCGCGACTCTACCTCTCCCTCCTTCCCCAACAATATGAAGATCACTAAAACAATTTTTTGAAGATCGTGAAACGATTCGAGACGCATTTATCAAGGTCCAGTTTTGTTAACACCTGTATATTCCATCCCTTTGGTGCCTTTATGCATTTTTTTGGAGAGAGAAAGATGAGAGAGAAAAATGAGATAACATGAGAGAGAATGTGTTAAATAAGAGAGAAAGAGACAAAGGCACCAAAGGCATCAAATCTTAAATTCACTGAATCCATTTCTCTTTTTTTCCACCTACTCGGCTTCAGTATTATTTCGCACGAACAGAAAGGAGGGGTGAACCTGGGGGAACGTAAAGAATAAAAGGAATGAAGGTCGCACACAAAAGGCACTTAGAAGAGCATTATAGAGAGAGATAGAGCAAGACTACAGATAGACATTAACAGAGGAAGAGTGAAGAACGATACACACAAAAGATACCAAGAGATCCAAACCAAGAGGGATCAAAGTTGTATACATGTGCTAATAATTTTGGACCTTGATGAATGCGTCTAGGAGCATTTCACGATCTTCAAAAAATTGTTTCCGTGATCCTCATATTGTTGGGGAAGGAGGGAGAGGTAGAGTCACGATTTAGAAGGGAAGCTAGGTGGGAAAAAGAGAAGGGTTGAAAAAAAACTAACGATATCAAGTTACAATATGTGCTGAGGTGGAAAAAATTACACATGTCCCTTTACAATAGGAGAATAGTACCACAAACACTTAGGGTATTGTATGTAAGTTTTATCTATTTTATAATGAATTGTATTGGTATATATTGTCAGTGTAAAAAAATTTGTACTGTCAATCAATTATAAATTGTCGCATCATTAAAAATCTTTGAATCTTATTATGACTACCTTAAAAGTCACACATAGAATTATTTGTAATTGATTGATAATGTAAAGTTTTTTATACTAACAATATATCAAAATTAATTTTTTTCAGAATTTCTCCTAAACTTAAATATTCTAAAATAGTCCATTTATCACTTCTTTGGCAAGAGAATATATTGTTATTTGTTTATTGTCACTCTTATTTCAATAGTTTCTTTTTTATCAAGTAATCATTGATTGATTTTATTTTGACCTAATGGTTCAAATACTTCATTTAATAAAAAAAAATAGAATAAAATTGGCAATAAACATAAAAGAGTAACAATAGAACACCCTTTTCATAATATTATATATATAACACTATATCCAAACTATTCAAAACTTAAATTATTCTGATAAATAAATTTAAATTAATTTTTAATAAAAAAAGGTTACTAATGGGTGATGAACAAAATTCGTATCTATTAGTAAGTACGAATAAAGGGTGAACTCATTGATTTGACCGTGTAAGCAAGTAAAAATTAGAGCATGGATGCAAAGGCTTAAATTAGGTTATTGGTTAGAGAGTTTAGCATGACTTGTTCATTTTCAAACTTTTTTGCCGTCAATGCCAAGAAAAAGGATCTATAGTTTTATGGGAAGTGATATATTGCAATACAATGTTAGAAGGAATTTCCTACGTCTCATATTACTTGTTCCATTTGATTATGCATAACTCTTAAGAAAGTAATTAGGTTTACTAATTTTTATGATAAAATGACCCTTTTTGTTTGAAATACCCCTATTTAAATTATGTAGTTGTATGTAGTTGTAATCACACACCTTTTCTCACCAACCACTATTTAAAAATGGTAGTTTTGAGGAAAAAACAATTAATACTTCTTAATTTTCTAAAGGGACAAATAATTTGAGACAATAAAATATTCCAAATGGGACAAGTAATATGAGACAGAGGGAGTATTAAGAGTAAATAATTGATCTTAATCACAATGTCCAGCACAATTAGTAGATAGTTAGGTTCCTTAAATATGAATAATATCCTTATGTCAGGGTCGACCAAAACTTATTTAGGTCTAAAGCGAACTCCGAGGCGAGGTCTTCTTAAAGCTAATAATAATATTTTTATTTAAAGTTTATTAAATTGTTGTAATTTTTGTTGATACTTTGTTGATCTTAGATGGGATTTTATTAATTTTAGTTTTGAAAAATGTCTTTCTGACGAAGCAATACTTACGAGAATCGTTAACATTATTTTATATAAGTAATATATGCATTTGGAAAAGAAAGAAGTCTTCTTATATAAGTAATTAACTACATATAATAACTATATAATTTTTTTTAAGGCCTAACTATATAGGAACTATTATTAAGTAAAAAAAAATAAATTGGAGGTCTAAGGCCCTTACCTCACCAGTTTGGCCTTTGAGCCTTAGTGGGTTGTGCATAAAAAAAAAAAAAGAATTGGTCTTAGTTAAAAAAAAAACCACCCAATAGTTGATACCATTGCTCCGTACCAAATTCATGGGGATCTGGACCTTTCCCAACCAACTTCTAACTTTACTATGAAAGACATTACAACAACTTTTAAATTTATTAATTATATGTCATGTGTTTTGTGGGTTTTTTTTATAAATATCATAGTTTTATTTTTTATTTACACATATATCATTGTTTTGATTTTAAATACCTATATACCACATTTTTTTGTGTAGGTGGGAAGTCGGTCCTAAAGGACCTGACTTCTTAGGAGGTAATATTTCAATTTTTCAGTTATATATAGTTGGGAAGTCGCCCCCTAACAGCGACTTCCCTTCACTTTTTCATTATTTTATTTAATTAATTTAATTCTTAAATAATTTACTTAACTAATTTAAGAGTAAATATTCAAATTGGTCATTGACAAAAAATCATGGTGATATTTTGATCCCTGAGAAATGAAAAATACCAATTTGGTTCTCAAGAATGTAAAATGCGAGTCAAATTGATTCATTTTAGGGTAATTTTTAGGGACATTTTAGTCCATGTCAGGAACTATTTTGACCTGCATTTTATATTCTTGAGGACCAAATTGATATATTTTTTATTTTTCAGAGATGAAAACGTCACTACAATTTTTTGTCGAGGACAAATTTGGATCTTTACTCTTAACTTAAATAGTTAATTTATTTATTTATTTAATTATAATAATTAATTAATGAAAATTGTTATAATTAATTATTATAATAAATAATAAATTTATATTTAGTTAATACCATAATAATAATAAAAAAGAATAAAGATCTTATAGAAAATATTGAACATTAATTAAAGTTACAAATATTCTAAGGCTGCGTAGAAGGTTTAGGACGGTTAGCACAGTTTTTTTCTACTATGACCTTCATTCCGACATAGACCGCATCTCTTACGGGGATCACTTTCCCTGATATCCATCTTTGTATGAATGCGGGTTGACTGTGGACGACCCTTTGTGTGACACCCTCAAACCGGTATCACGTTTGTAACCCAAAACACCGATTAAAACATTAAATAAAACTTGCTGGTTTTACTTTCATAAAAACAGACTATTTAATATATCTTATTAAGTCCTGAAAACTGTGATAAAATTTTTTCTTATTTAATAACCATAAATAACCAAACTCAGAGTTCATCATCACTCATCATTATGCTTCCATAGTGGATTTTGTAGAGATTTTCCACTATCCCTTGATGATAGGTTTATCTATTTAAATTAAGAGTAAAGATCCAAATTTGTCCTCGACAAAAAATTGCAGTGACGTTTTGATCCTTGAGAAATAAAAAAAATATCAATTTGGTCCTCAAGAATATAAAATGCTGGTCAAAATAGTTCCTGACAGAGACTAAAATGTCCCTAAAAATTATCCTAAAAAGAATCAATTTGACTCGCATTTTACATTCTTGAGAACCAAATTCGTAATTTTCATTTCTTAGGGACCAAAATATCACCGTGATTTTTTGTCAATGACCAATTTGAATCTTTACTCTTAAATTAATTAAGTAAATTATTTAAGAATTAAATTAACTAAATAAAATAATGAAAAATTGAAGGGAAGTCGTTGTTAGGGGGCGACTTCCCTACTATATATAACTAAAAAAATTGAAATATTGCTCCCTCAGAAGTCGGGTCCTTTAGGACCGACTTCCCACTTACACAAAAAAGTGTGATATATAGATATTTAAAATCAAAACAATGGTATATGTATAAATAAAAAATAAAACTATGATATTTATAAAAAAAAAAAAAGCCGTGTTTTGTCTATATTATAAAATATTTTTATTTATTAAATTTCATCTTCAACATTTTCATTAACAAAAATAGATTGAAATATATTTTTGATCCTTTATTTTTTGATCATAATTCATTTTTATCCTTTATCTTTTAAAAAATTCATTTTAATCATTTATTTTTATACCGTTACATAAATTTGTTTTTTTGATCATCTCCCTTACAAATAACATTAATATTTACTGACATGACAGTTAACGCTACTCCTTGGCCTACAACATGACAAAACCATACAATTTGACATGACAGGTGGACTTTACTGTTGGGTTCCTCTCTCCCAAATCAAAAGAACCCCTTCATCCTCAATGTTCCCAAGTAAGATTCTTCATCTATCAGCAACCACCATGAATTCTTAGAGTTCTTCACTGCCTATTCTGCTCCCTTTTCCTCGTCCGTGCTCCAGCAGCGTCGTCACACCTCCAAACGTGTTGTTTTTTTTTATTGTAACATGATTAATTCTCTCTTTCTTCCTATCTTCCTCTCTTTCCCTTTCTCTATCTCTCCCTCTTTTCCCCTTGTCCCCCCTCTTCTCCATATTTCTAGAGTAATAAAATGGCTTTGTAAAACCTAACTGGTAGAAGCATTGTAGATGAATCAAGTTTCACTGGGGAGTCACTACAAGTAACAAAATTACCCAGTATTTTGTTATAGTTTGAGATTTATTTGGTTTCTAGAACAACTTTGAGCTATTAATGGTTCTTTTAAACAATGGTGGATACTGTGACATTTGTTTTACTTTCATCTGGGAGTTGTGTGCCATTTATCATTATCAAGCAACAAGGAAAACTCCAGTAAAACGGTGAGCAGACAAGGTTCTCTTGTGGAACCCTAACCGCCTCACATTAAAGCTTTCTTTTAAGTTTTTAAACTAAAATAAGATGAAATGCTTTTTCACATAGCTGTGAAACAAGTTTCACTTAATCAGTCAAGTAGGATGACTATACGGAGTTAGCTATCACATCAAAAATTTCTGTCAATAGATTTAATAGAGTTGATTGAAAAGATTAATTTGTGAAACGTTAGAGAGATAAAAAATTAAAATGAATCTTTTAAAAGATAAAAGATTAAAATAAATTATGATCAAAAGATAAAGGATCAAACATATATTTTAATCATAAAAATATATTTTAATAAAATTGAGGTCCTTAATTAATAACAATACAAGGCTAGTCCTTGAATTAGTTTATGGAAAATAATAACGAATGTTCTAAGAGTATTGGTTAAGGAACAAAATAAAAAAAATTATTATTATAAATTGGTGTATTTAATATTTGAATAGATAATATAATTAATTTTTTTAATAAAAACTTATTTTTTTGGGTTTTCTTAAACAATATCATTACGACATTAGTTATCACAATCCTTAGTTTATTACTAAAATTTTAAGTCCCAAAAAATAGTCCACTCGGTAAATAAAGTCGTTTTAAGTTAAAATTCACACTTTAGAGGTGAAGAATGGCTGAAAGATGGGGTCCGAGAATGTTAACACCTTTATAAAATGTAGAGAATGCTTGGTGAGGAAGATGTTATCCCATATGTTATGGATATATATTCATTTACGGGAAGGGGTGTTTGGCAAGGGTTTTTTTTTTATTCATAGGAATCGATTTTCGAAAAAAATGATTGCTGGGAATGTTAAAAATATGTTTAGTAGATCTTAAATATTTCTGAAAATTTTAGTTGATAATTTTTTATTCTATGTTTGGTTAAGTTACAAATTTGCTAGGAATATCAGTATAATTCTAAAAAATACTCTTATGTCGTCCTCTTCCGCAACCTCTGCAAGATTTAGAGCCTGTTTGGCACGTCATTTCTACGAGTTTATAGCGGATAGCTTATAGCGGATGAGAAAGTAGCCCTGTTTGGTAAGCGCCTCTGTCATGAGCTTATAGCGTTTTTTCACGAGCTTATAACGTTTTTTTCCAGACGCTACTTGAAGTAGCGTTTGAGCTTATAGCGTTTTATTTTTCTTTCCACTTTATCTTTATTATCTTCATTTAATTCTACCTTTATCCTATTCTCTCTTTTATGTAAAATCTTTCATGAAGATGTCCTTTTATGTCATTTTATATTTTTCAGCTAGTTCAACCGCTAGTTTTATCAAACACTTTCACAAAAAATAAGCTAGCTTATTCGCTATCCGCTATAAGCTATCTCATCCGCTATCCACTATAACTGGGCTTCTTCATTGAAAAAGTGGAACATGAAATCACGTTCTTCCAACCTCAGGAGTGCACCCAAGCCAAGTAAATCTAGAGACTATGTTATTCTCAGCCAAGAAGCACATTTTGGGGGAGATATGAGATATGGGGAAGAAAATTTCTTGCTGGAGTAATTGAAGAACCGGTGCATGCCAACGTGGTTTTAGGATCAGATAATAAAAATTAGTCATGTGCAGAGGCTGCAGTTGAAGCTTGAAAGCAGTAACTCTGCTGTCAAATTTCTTCCCCAAGCTGCCCCTGATTTAGCACATAGTAAAATTATGAACCCTCATAATAAAATCAGAAATGCTAAGGACACACACTTTTCAATACACTCATTTTTATTGGTTCAAATTCATGTGGGTTCTATAAAATTCAAGTGGGACCCACATGAATTTCAATCAATAGGAATGAGTGTATTGATAAAAAATGTATTGCTAGCACTTCTATAATAAAAAACCAATAAGTAGACCGGTAGTTGAAACAAAAAATTAACTAAAAAACAACAATTGAGCTATTAAAAAGAGAGTTAAGATAAAAAACCAAAAAAATAAACAATTTTAAAAAATAAAAAGTATTAAGGTTATGAGTTTGTTATTGATATTCCATATAGATATACATATACACCCATTTCCACTTTATTTCCGATATATATAATAATATTCAATCATAATTATCTAAATATATAGCGTCACATATATATATATATATATATATACAAAATACAACATTGTAAGATTATATGCAATTTATCAATCAAATGACACAAGTTCAAATCTTGATGGAGGACATTTTAGTTGAGAGGTTACAAAAATCAAGAGCTAATTTCTTGTTTTAAGCAGCCGATCGAGGATTAAACTCATAGCCGATCTAAGTGATTGAAAATTGTGGATATATCCCGGGATGCCACTGAAGAATGAAAGGTTCTGATTACTGCGGTTCATAAAAAAAATTATATGCAATTTCACTTCATTATGAGTTTAATTGGCATGTGCATGCTAATGTAAATTTTTTTATATTATCAACCAATTAGAAATTATGATATAAATAACTTTTAAGATATTTGGGATAAGAGTCAAACAAAACACTTTTAATGATTTATCAATTTTTGATTGGTTAACAGTGTAAAAATTTTTACACTGACAGTTCATATTAATTAAATACAATCATTATTCATCTAAGAGCATCTCCGATGGATAATATTTAAGCAATCCACTTTGAGTTGCTTATCTCTCATTAAGTGTGCCCCACTATATCACATCATATTTAAGCAATTCAGCCTACTTTTATTCCAATAGTACCCATTTAAGCAACACTTAAGGAGTAAATACTCAATTTGGTCCCTGAAATTATAAGGTCGTATCAACTTAGTCCCCCACATTATCAATATTCCAAAATGATCCTTGGAATCGCAGAAAGTTAATCAAATTCGTCCCTCCGTTGGAATTTGCATGGACTATAATGATATTAAGTTGGTAATGTCAGGGATGCATTTGAAACTAAGTGAATAATATCAGGGATGGATTTGATACATTTTACAATTCCAAAGATCATTTTGGAATCTTTATATATAAAAAGAAAGTAGTCGTTGGGGCAATTTTGTAAAATCACTTGGAAAGATAGTATTACTATCTTCAGCTATAAGGGTAATAATGTCAATTCTTTTCTGTTTTTTCTTTTCTTTTCGTTAATAGCATTCAGCTTTATTTTCTTTTGCTTAATACCATCATTTAGGAAGACCCTGTTTCATTTACCTGGGCACGTTTTGAACCCCTTCCTTTTCCCAACGCAGCTTGAACTCTTGGCCTCGCTTTTATATCTGTTCAGATTATTGTTCTCTACGGCATTCCTTTCGTCCTGTAGATAGAGACCATGTGCAAGGAGAACTAACTGTGGCGATTCTCGCGCCGTTCTCATTCAAATGCTTTCCTTTCATTCGTCCTGCTTACGTTTTTTGAATCTCTGTTTTTCATTCGTTTTCCCTAATTTTTCTTCATTTTCTGTGCCTAAACTAATCGTCTGCTTCAGATGGGAGAAAAATAGAAGGGGAGAAATAGAAATGGTGATATAAAGCCTTGGCAAGAAGAGAAATAAGAAGAAGCTGCAGAGGGCTGAAGAATCAAATTCATTGCTTTTGGAAGCACAAGAAGAAGTTGTGTCTGTTGGTCTAAAGATTAATTTTAATTGGTACAATTTTTATTTTTTTTTAATTTGGCACAACAACTATTCGTCTATTAGGATTTTAGTTGGATGACAAAAGTTAACTGTTTTTTCTTTTCTTTTAAATCGCTTATATTGAAGATGTAATCCTTTTTTTTTATCTTCATTATTATATTTATATATTTATATCTAACAAGCTTTTAATATACAAAAGCACTACCATGTGATGTTCTGATCTGCACTCCAAAAATGGTGTCGTGGGGCTTTTTATGGCAACAAAGAAGGGTGGCATGTTATGCACTTCAAGAGGATAGAAGCACTGTTGAAGGTCCATATTCATCTGCATCGTTTAGGAAGCATTGAAAGCAATGGAAGCAATTCTCTTCCATCTGATCTGTCGTGCTCTGCACAGTGACGCTGTCACTTCCACCATCAAGCCTCCGACGAGGCACTGCCACCCACCACCGGTAAGCACCTCTACCATCTTTAGGTAATGCACATTTTTTGTAATTTTTAAATTTTTTGGGGACCCCTTTTCTGATTGAACTCCTCTTCTGATTAGGAAGCACCTCTACCATCTTTAGGTAATGCACATTTTTTGTAATTTTTAATTTTTTTTTTGGGACCCCTTTTCTGATTGAACTCCTTTTCCGATTAGGAACCCTTATTTCCCCCTGTCTCTCTCTCCACTGTGACTTCATTACTGGTAAGCATCTCCATCTTTATTTTGTTAATTTTTATTTATTGTTCCATTTTTGTAAATGTGGCTTCCCTTTACTGCTTTTGATTGTTATGTGTGTGCTTCTATATCTTTGGTAGAGAAGTAGAAACTCAAGGAAGGTGTGAAAAAAATAAAAAAAAAATCTTAATTCTACCAGAATATTGAGCTGAAGTAGTGGATGTGTTTTGTTGGGGCCAATTTAATAATTGTAATTTTGATTTCATTTTTGTCATGTTTTTAATCCCTTATGTTTTTATTTAAAATTTTTAATTATGTTTTTTAATTCTGTTTCTTTTAATTTTTAATTTTTTTTGTATAAATTTTTATGTGAAGTATGTCAAACACCAAATATGAGTATGCTAAGGATTTCGAACTTGAGGACGAGATCATGTTTCTTAAGACACTTGATGGTTTCATTCTATTTTTTTTTTTTTTTGTATACTAATACAAACAAACTTAATTAGTGCTCAACTATCTCAATTAAAACACCTTCAAAATAAGAACACGGAGTTGGAGGAAGAAGACAAGAAAATAACTTTAACGGTGAGGCTAGCTACAAATTCAATATACATGTTTTATTTATTTATTTATCAGAATTTTTGTCTATTATTGCAGCTTTCAAACGTTAGAAATTGATAATAACATTTTTTATTTATTTTTTTCTACAGTTTTTTGTTTTTTTGATTAATGACTCTTTTTTGGGTATAATTTGCTTTAAAATTTTAGTCGTACATGTGTGGTTTTTTTTTTTTAATGTTTGATTGTGGTCACATTTGTTTGCTTCGCCTTTTTTTTATAAAATAATTGTTGTTGAGTGTTCTGAATCAGTGTTCAATTTTGGTTTGATCGCTGGTTTGGTGGAGCAATGTGTGTGAGAATTGGGTTCGAATGAGTGCACGGTACTAAAGATATATGCGAAGATATATGTTGGTTTTGGAACTCAGGCAGATATTCACAATATTATAATGGGTAGGAATGGGAACTGGAGTTAGTGGTGTCATTCCAAAACTGTTGCTTTGATTGGGCTCATATCTGCCTTCTTCTTCTTCTTCACTTTGTTCTAAATGGCCCTCCATAACTCACTCAGCAAACGCCCTTTCATCATCTTCTTTAGGTAATTATTCATTATTCTCTTCATTTAACTATCAATTTTCAAACTTTGCTTTGGCGATTTAACCTACCCGAGGTTCAGCTTGGTTTGTTTGTTTGTTTTATTTGGATTTTTGTAGTAATGGTTACTTGATGCTTTATCAAATACTCTCATTGTTCTATAGTTAATAAGCTTCGGGATTTATTTCAATTTCCTTTGTTAAGTAGTGATTTGGGATTTATGTATGCTTATGCTAAGTGTATGAAGTATAGCAGAGTTATTACAAAGAAGAAAATGTTTTAAGGAACTCAAGTTTTTGCTAATTGTTGTTTTGTGTGGCTAAACGATTTAAAAGACTTCAAATAAAAGGAGGTTGGCATTGAGTTTGATTTATCTCTATTTTACTTTTCTTAATTTACTATTAGTTTGTTCAAGTGTTTATATTTTGTTAATGCTTTATAGAGAATTTGTTTTGTTGATTGGTATTTCAATTTAATAATAGTTGCCCAGTGTATTTTGGAATTGAGTTGTAATAAGAATGTGGATGCATTTGATTTTCTTTCAAAATGGAGTTTATTTGTGAGCTATCTTCTTTTTACTTTGCCGTCATTGAATATGTCACATTGTGATGGTTAAATTTTCACAGGTCACCATCTAGACGGCAAACATGGCTGATGGACCACAACATCCATCATTGGTAAAACAAGGAAACAAAATGTAACAAATTCATCCTTTCCAATGTTGGACTCAAACTTCTCCAGGCTTACCCTCGAGACACGGATGGGATTGATGATCCGCGATTGAATGCAATGGTCGGTAAGATCCTTTCCAGTGTTGCAGTGATGTGCGTCTATTTATACTATGTAAGAAGGTATCCAATTCATCCTTGGAATGAAGATTTTCTCCCCATGATTATGTAACAGATTACATGTAACAAATTATGTGCACATAATCGGTTACCAACAAGAGAACAATGTGAGTACTCTATTCATCTCTTCTTCTTCATCCTCTGTTTGTGTTGATTCCTTTTTATTCAAACTGAGTTTGGGCTGATTATGTATATTATTGTCGTATCAATTAACCCAAATCCAAAATCCCTGTTATACCAAAGGAAAAGAAAAATATAAAGCAATCTAATGCACCTTGGATCATGTGAGCTTTACAAGTTATGGATGGAAACAATCACTTGTGTTAATGTAGCGGAAATTTGTACCATGTAGGTGGTTTTCTCACGCCTTGGCAAATAGCTAGATTGGTGAGATTTTATTATTAGAAAGGGAAGACATTTTTTAGAAAATGGTATAAGCTTTATATGTATTTCATATATTTCATATAATTAGTTATGATGAGATTTTAATTAGCTAGCTCAGCATTGAATGTTAGTTCAAAGTTTGGGCGTTCTAATTAGATTTCCTATAACAAGGTTTGCCTCACTGCTTTATAGGGCCCACACAAAAGAGCATTTTCTATCAATTCATAGTTTGTCTGAAGTACCATGAAAATAAATGAAACCCAAAAAACAAACTATGAATTTGAGGCTTCTATCAAATAGTAAATGATGTATTTAGCATGGAAGCGATCATTGGCAGCATATAATGTATTTAGCATCTAAGTTTCTGGAAAAAAAAAAACTTCTGGAATTGAAACGTGTAGTGAACATATTGGCAGAAAGTATAAACTTTGAAAATTTAAGCTGAAACTGTTCCCTGAACAATAGGAACATAAGCCCTGGACTTACAAGAGTTGCACGTCTGTTAAGAAAGAAGGAAAACTGAAAGAAGTGATTGAATAACTCTATACTATTATTCATGGCTTTGAATTCATTATTTAATTGGCTTTCCTTCTTGACCTGAAGTTTGTTTTATCGAACTTATAGACCTTACTTATATATATATATGTGTCTGATGTTTGATTTCTCTCTATAAACAGGTGGATTGGAAATATAAACGTAAAGCACTTCTTTTTTGGCATAGCAGAGTTTAGGCTTTCTGTTTGGTGACCTGAGTGCCTCCCCTCTTTATGTCTATCAAAGTATATTTTTTGGAAGTATGCCATTATCACGTTGAAGGCAGATGATAATGGTGAAGGAAATGGCTATTTTTGTTTTTGTCCCTTATAAGTTTATAACAAACTGAGTGTGGTCGTATGATACATTCAACTTGTGCAGGGAGAATTATTGTTTTGTATTCACACATTTGCATAATGCAAAATTTAGTTTGCTTCCTAATCATCAAGCATCTGATGAGGAGCAATCTAATGCACCTTGCGATATGGTTCCCTTGCAATAGTCCTAAGTGTCAATTGTCTTTCCTCAGGAATAGTTCTAAGCAATCTGTTTTAGCATCCTTCTTCTCGCTTGATGCTCTCAAACTGATTTAATTGGTTTATGTTTATATGTCATTTCCTTGAATTAAAATTCCACGCTGTGAGGAGCAAAGAAGTAGAGTATAAAGTTAACATTTTGGTTTACAATCTTATGAAGTTTTCTCTTCAAACAACAAAGAATATTTAGAATTAGGCAATTATTGTTAAACTAAGCACTACATATTTATGTTGGTTGAACTTCATATACTATGACTTAGAAGGAGTACTAATTCTCGCTGGTTTTGTAAGAACGAAAGAAAAAATAGTTGGGAAGCTTGGAGTGGTTAAGGCTGGAGCTCTAAATGAAGTGCAACTAATGATTCTTGGATAGCTCCTAAACTGTTTGGTTATTTCATGAATGTGCAACAATTAATTTGTACTCTTTTGATCTTTAAGTCATAAGTTATTTATTTATTGAGAAATTTCAATGTAAATCTTTTGAATTGAAAGATATTTATCCCATGAGTTTTTCTTATTAGTTTTCGACTTCACTCTTACCATAAACAAATAAAAATTTAGTTGCGAACCTTTTTCTTATTTACCCTTGTGACAAATTAAAATTTCTGGATTTGGCTCTGAGCACGCATTCTGGAGTAACAGGAAGAGGATGAACGAACCTGGGAAATACTTCAGATCAGGGGACATCAACTCTATTCTGATTGGTTATGGACGTTAATTTTGGATCGTCACATGATTGCTTTTCTCATTCAAATCCCCTCTTGCATCACTAACATGAGACAATTTTGTTTGAACGGTGTTGTTGTGTAGGCAAATCCACCGGTAGATTTGCCTTAACAACAACTAAGGAACAAACTATATTGATTATGGCAGTTGTAAGTTAACCAAGTTCTTAACATTCCCATAAGTTATTTATTTGTTTTCAAGAGAGGTTTGCTTCCCTTTTTATTGTAACTTTCAATTCTTTTTGGATAGATTCATGCATTATAAGAAGATAGCTTAATATCCTGTGACACGTCCAGCTAGACACATGAAGTTCTTAAACCTATTTGATCACAATCACATTTAAAAGCTTACCATGGTAAGTTAAGAAAAGTAGTAGCTAAATGTGTTTTTAGTGTAATTTGCAAATGTAATCTTCCCTGAATAATAATCATTAGTGTTTTTGAATACGTCTTTTTCTTGCGCACATGTTCTCACTCATTTATAATATTTTTTTTAAGCAATGATAGGAGCAGTTAGTGTAGGTGGGCTGATGGCAGCAAAGTGGGCTCAGTCTCCTCCATCATGGTCTAATGAAGGTAGATAGCTATATGCATCACTGAATCAGGAAGATGCTTATGAAGAAACCAAAGAGGGTTGATTCATTTGATGTTGAAGTCATGCGAAATTTCTAGAACTCGAGTAAATTATTGTCTGAGTTAATATAATTTTTTTCTAGGCAATGAATTGGCATTTTGACATTTTCTTTTACAATAGGTTTTGTTGTTGAGTTTGTTGTGTAAATATTTACGATGTTACATCAATATATATTTGATTGATGGTTGAGACTGGTAGTGTGTAATTGAGGGGAAAGACATTGGGGGCTGGAACCTTGAACTAAAAGCTCCAAATTTGATTATTGTCGAATTCATTTGCCACCAAAGAAGGATTAGGGTTGTTCTTAGACATTAATGTTGTAATGAAAAAGAAAACTGAATGAGTAATCGTCCATATTGGTCCTCTAAATATAACATCACATTTGATGTTGAAGTTTGTTTGTGGACAATTTCCATATTTAAACATTTGATTGAAGTCATAATAAAACATTTATAAAGTTTTAATCATGTCAATGTTTTCAAATTTAAAAGTTTCAAACACAACACTCATGCCATCATTTTCCAATTCAAATACTAAAAAAATTTAATTTGTTACATTTTACAAATAAAACAAACAATTCAAACAAAATAATGTAAACACACATGATATGCCCGTGCATCGCACGGGTATAAGATCTAGTATTAATAATGTGACGGACTAAATTGATACAACCTTACAATTTCAGGGACCAAATTGGATATTTACTGAACACTTAAGTAACCCACATTTTTTTTTATTTTTTTATTTGCATTTAATTTTGTTTTAATTTAAAATAATAACTCTTTCTTAAGATTTGAGCACAAATTATTTTATTTATTCATAATCAATCCATTCTTGGGGCTTCTTTTATAAACAATCATGTCTTATTTTAAGTAACTCACATTGTCACATAGATCAACTCTAATGGAGAAAAAATAAACCATAATTTCTTATTTGCTACATAAATTTAAAAACTCCATAAAAACCCCATTCAAGATAATCCAAAAAAAAAGAGTGAAGACCCAAATTGGTCTTCAAAAAATTTTGGCGATCCATTTTTAGCCCCAAAAAAAAATAAATTAACCATTTAGTCCCTCAAATTTATAAATGCGGGACACATGAGTCCCTATGTTTTGTTCCAACGTCCATTTACTTGCTTATGTGTCCCATTAACCATCGTACCTGATTCATTAGTGATCGTGCGTGACCTATAACGAATTTTCACCGTGAAAAAAGAATAAAAAGTGGAAAAACATTCACAATTTTAAAATCCAAAATACCTGAAAATTATGCATTTTTTTTACTTTTCATTTATTTTTTACGATGAAAATTCGTTATATGTCACGCAGGACCACTAACGGGTCAAGTAGGATGGTTAATGAGATACATAGACAAGTAAATGAACGTCGGAACTAAAACTAAAGATTAATGTGTCCTGAATTTATAAATTTGAGAGACTAAATGATTAATTTATTTTTTCAGAAAATAAAATGGATCCCCAAAAATTTTCAGAGATTAAGTTGAGTCTTCCCACACACAAAAAAAAAAAAAAAAACCCATTGGAAATGGTATGAGAAGACGATAATTAAATATATTTAAAATAATCAATAAAAGGAATTTTGAAAAATAATGAATGGGAACCGCAACCTGAGTTGTGGTTGGGAGGACTTGTCTCGTATCTGGACCGCCCTCTATATAAACTTTACCCAATATTTTTGTTCCTATTTTTCTCACCGTTCACCGTCAATTCACAGCGCTTCTTCTTCCTTCTTCTCTTTCTCATCTCAACTGTTAGGTATTTATTTTCACTATTTTCCTTCTTTCTGGGTTCTTTTTGTTTAAAAAATAAATAAATAAATTGCTTATTTATATTGCTCTACCTGCTGCTTTTTAATTTGTTCTTTCGTTTGTGAGTTTCTCTGCATAACATAATCAAGTTTGTAACTTTAACCCCTCGACCTTCGTGAATTTTGATTTTCTTTAATACCCCGTTACTATTTCTTATATTATTGGGTGTGTATTGTATCAGCTTTATCAAATATTGCATTTAGGGTTTTGAAGAGTATTATCTTGTATTTGCACTTTGCAAGATAACTCCTTTAATTTTTATTTTCAATTGGATTTCAATTTCTCATGTCTTCTTTGTGGCCGTATTTGTTCTTTACTTTTGGGTTAGGAGCGGGGAAGGTTTTATCATCTCTAGTTTCTTGAATTCGTTTTAGTCTTGAGTACATAGAAGATCCCATTTGAGATGCAGTTTTAAGTAATGAACTTTTCCATGATTAAATATATTCAAACGAAAGTGATGTCATATTCTGCATATTCTCTGATCTTTTGAGTTTGGTCTATACTGATTACGTACAAGTGAACTGGGTTATCGTAATTATTGGACCATGACTTATGAATGCAAATTTAGTACATTTGAGCGACACAGAACTCTGTTTTTTTGCCTTGTATATATCATGAATTCGAAGGGCATCCATTCTTATGTTGAGTATTTATTTAGTTCCTAGCTTTACTCTCAATATATTTATGTTGGGTGGCTCCATCATTTTTTAATAGCTTGATTCCTGCTGGTGTTTTATGGGCCTTGTGGCCTTTTGTTTTGATGTCATGAAATGGAACAACAAGTCACCTCCTGTGCGCCCATCTTTGTCAATGATCATTGAACAATTGATGATGGTGGAAATAGAAATTTTTGTGTTTTTGGATTCGATAGTTTTATACTCAGCCAATCTTTGATTGATACCATGTTAATTCAAGGAGTCTAAGTAGCTGCGGAAAAGTAATTGTTGCATTCAATTTTATGTCCATGTATAATAAACAATATTTCTAGTTGTGAGGAGGAGTGTAGATATGGAGTTGATAGTTCATAGTTGGAAAGAATATGACTATAGCCTATGTCATTGGTGTTGTTAAGAGATATAAAACCATTCACAAGCCTACCTTACAACTTAAGCTTTAAGAAGAGCTGGTCCTTGACAACTGTAATGCTAGGTAGTCAATCGCGGCACAATCGCGGAGTGGCGGAGCGGATCGGAGCTCTGCCGCGACGCTTACCTATGGTGCGTTGCGTTTTTTCAGGGGTGGCTGTAGCGGCCGCAAATCAAGCCGAAATCGTGCTGATTGCGGCTTGTCGCGGCTGCAAATGGTGCTGGAATCACGTTGATTGCGGCCGCTACAGGGATGCCGGCGTGTAAAGGTGCCCTCAACAGCTTCTCCGGTGAAGACCCACTAGTTTTCGGCGACGGCGATGTCCTACATCTGCATCGAGTTCTGCGTAGGCGCCGCTGCTAGTTGTTCTTCTTTCCACTTTGTTAGTTTCTTTTCTGATAACCCTAAAACTGGCTAACCCCAAAAGCCCAAAATAGAAAAATAACTGTGTTTTAAAGGGGCTAGGGCCCAAGAAAGAAAAAAAACCTATCCTTATTGGCTGATAGTAATAGTTTAGATAATAAAAAATATAATAAGTTATTTTAAAATTTTAAACAATCGTTCATTAATAATTAATATCTAAAAGCTTTTATTGAAAAATATATACTAAAAAGCACCAAAAAGTGGAATATTTTTTTTGAAAATACAAATATATATATATATATATATATATATACAATCTCTGAATAGTTTTTATTATATTCATTATTTAAGTTATATTAGATTTGTTGTTAATGACAATAAATTTTGATTATTAATTATGAATATGTCTTTAATTTTATGTATTTTTTTGTATTTTTGTGCATTTATGTATATAGTATAAATTATGTATATTATTTTCTAATCTCCGCAATAGCGGCCATTCTGCTATCCGCTTTAGCGGTTTTGGGGTCAGTCACTCCGCGTTGCTGTCTGGGATTGACAACATGCTGTAATGACAATATGTTTTTCATTTGACATCATCATATTGATTTTGTCTTCTTCGACTGACCAAAAAGAAGGCATGTCATTATGGGTTGATTAAGTTTCTAAACCACTGTGTATGCCTTTGTCCAATAAAAAGTTATGTGCATCAGGTATTTTCTATGTTTGTAAAGCAATTTCTATGTATCCTAGTCCGGTTCAAATCTTCACAATTAAGAACTAGTAGCAAGTAAAATTTAAGTAGCAATAGCATCTTCAGAAATTTTGATTGTTACATATCTTCTCTGACATGAAGTATATTTGATTTCTTACAGTATTGACTGGTTGATTTGTTCAGGAGGACATTGTTTGTCACAACAAGTTACCAAGGGCAAGTTTCATGTCTGAATTCGACACAAACATTCCAACTACTTTTGGTGGGTGTTGAGTCTCTTTGAGTTCCAACATTTTTGTGGTACCCAAAATATAATTATATTAAAACCAGATATGTATTAATTTCTTGTCAACAATTTATGATTGGTTACTGATGGGGTTTGGTAATTAAATAGATCCCTTTGCTGAGGCAAATGCTGAGGACTCAGGTGCTGGGACGAAAGAGTATGTTCATGTGCGTGTACAACAGCGTAACGGAAGGAAAAGCCTAACAACTGTTCAAGGATTAAAGAAAGAGTACAGCTATACCAAGATACTGAAGGACCTGAAGAAAGAATTCTGCTGTAATGGTACTGTTGTCCAGGACCCTGAGTTGGGCCAGGTTTGTTTTCTGTTGTTCATAAGTAATGTATTTGTGTAGTTATTTTATTTTGCGATCGTAGAAAAAGGAATTTATATGACATTTATCATCTAGAGGAAGTTTTTTCATTTCCCCTTCCTCAGCATATGGACATACTCATTTTATGGGATCTTCAACAAATGTGTCATTGGGTGCATCATTTCTTCTTATTATCCTTATCAATGGAAGCCTAAACGTTAATTTTGTATGGATATTGGATGCAGGTCATACAACTTCAGGGAGATCAAAGAAAGAATGTTTCTACTTTCCTTGTGCAGGTAAACAATATGCTGACTGTGTTGTATTGTGGTTGTTGTTACTATTAAGATAGTGTTATAATTTCTAAATTCCTCTATGCTGTTACAATCAGGCGGGCATAGTAAAGAAGGAGAATATCAAGATTCATGGTTTCTAAGGCCTTGCAAGCAATAGTGGGCAATTTAGCTTCATGTTTAATATATAAATCTGCAGACTACAGTCAATAGCAGTAGCTTATAAATCTGAATTCAAGCAGTCAGCCGCAGCTGCATTCTGCTATAGTCAAGAGTTCTATATAATCTACTGTTTAATAATTTACATTGTTATTTGCTGGGTTACGTGGTAGGATTATATATGTCTGCTTTTAAGACAACTATCTCGAATAAATTTGTTATTATTCCTCATTGTGCAAATGCCTCAGCCTATGATGATTGCTTTTTGTTTTGGGCCCTTGAATTGCACAACGTTTAACTGCTATGGGTACCGAAGATTAATTTGAAGGAGAATGTGATAGAGACCAACCCAAGTGGTTATTTATAGGAAAGGATAGTGTTGGTATATAGTTTCATTTTTGAACTGAATAATCAGAATGAGAAGTTATTTAGTCCTTAAACATCTTGGCAGGGCTGTTTGGTTGATTGCTACCTAGAATTGTTCGAAGAACTGTTCCCTCATTGAGTAGTTGAATTATAGCGGAAAATTCATGTCTATCAAATGCTGTCTGGTTGGTGTAACCTAATTAGCTGTAGATATGACGTCAATACTCCAGTATTAGAATATTATATTTAATTATTATTGTTTGTGGCAAAAATTGTTAATTTTACAATTATTTAATCTGATATTTCTATTATTGGATTTGATATTCAAATTCAAATAACATATTTTCATACGGAATATGTATTTTAGTTTTATATATAATATATAATAAAAATTTAATTATTATGTATTATCAGTATAAAGTTTTTTATATCGTTAATTAATTAAAAATTATGATATAATTAAAAATTATGATATGATTGATTGATAGTATAAAGAATTTTTATATTGATAAATTATATTAATTACATTAATAGAATCATATCTAATTTCATTGACATGGAGGATGGCCTCGCGTATAAAGGTAGCGTTCAAGCTGCGAAATTTTTTATCGAACAGCTATAAGATTAGTGATGTAAGGAACGAAGCTTAGGATGATAAAAGGTCAATCAGAGAATATATTTAGGGAGAACGGCCTACGATAAATGTTTAAGTTATATTATAACTCTTTGTTCTGTATATTATTTGGTGAAAAATAAACAGCATAAGTAAAATCATGTAAAATTTATTTAAATATCCTTTATAATATATAATATTATGTTATATATATATATATATATATATATATATATATATATAATATAATATAATATAATATACGAGAGAGAGAATAATAAATAAGTATGGATAATTTTGTTTTTTTGAATGGTATCTCTATGGGACAAAGTTGTAACATAGTTTGGTAAGGGATAAGATTTTGGGTTTTTGTCTAGTATCTCATATCCTTTTTTATCCAGTTCATTGACCACTTTACAAATCAAACATGAGATAATTATTTTTGTGCTGTCCAATTCTTTATTTTTTTTACAAATCAAACGTACCTTTAATGTAACAAAGATGAGTATATTGCGTTAGATTAGTGGTCATACTACATAACAGGATTATGAATGATTGTATTAAAGAAAGAGTTGGGGTAATAGCTATTGTAAAAAAGGTGATAGAAACTCACCATAGATGGTTTGAATATATGTGAAGAAGACCTGAGATAATACTTATTGTAGAAAAGATGGTAGAAACTTATCTTAGATGGTTTGAGCATGTGTTTAGAAAACATGTAGAATCTTTAATACGGAAAGCAGATCAGATGGAGGACAATCTAATTATTAGAGGAAAATCGAGAAAAATTATAATTGAAACTCTTAGAAAATGATTTAAATATCAATAATTTGTCTATAAATATGATTTATAATAAAAAAATTGTTTGATCTATATTGCTGATCCCACCGAATAGAAAAAGATTTCGTAGTTGTTTTATTCTAAATTTATTACTTACATAAAAGTATGATTTTAAATTATTTTTTAAAAGTAAATGAATAAAAATAAGATACTAACAGAAAAATTTTGGGTTTTGTTAAGCAACATTTTTTAATACAAAAAAGAAAAAATCCAACCTGACATCAGAATATAAGATCTAATTAAATATTATTTGTTGCAAAACCAACTGAATTTAATATGTCGCTTCTACAAGCTTGATGCCAGTAAAAATTGATTTATTTTAACAAAAAAAACTGATTTAAGTGGGGCCATTCGGTTTAAGAGCTTAGCAGCTATTGCTAATCTAACAGTGTTTGTCGAGTGGAGATGCTACTTATTTTGTTCTCTTTACTTTTCTTTGATTTAGGAGAGAGAAATAGTTACAAATTTTTTTAATAATTTAATTTTTTTAAATAATAAAAATATTTAAAATATAAATCTTTTCTTTATATTTATATCTTCCCTAAATGAAAATTATCATTTATTATCCCCCTAAAAGAAGAGTATATGAACTCGTGTTTGCCCTTCTTATCCTAATAGTGTTTGCCGTTCTTATCGTTTACAAAGATACTAAATGAATAAAAATAAAATAGACATAATTGTATTTTTTATTTTTTTATTTTTTTAATTGTACGATTTTTGTTTTTCAAAAATTTTAATTGTACTTTTCGTTTCTGAATTTTTTCAATTGTGTGATTTTGATCCCTCAAAAATTTAATTACACTTTTCATCTCTCAATTTGTGAAATTGTGCAAAATTAGTCCTTTTAGGGATCAAAATAAAGGTTTTCATTTCACAATTTTCAAAAGTTGAAGGACGAAAAGTGCAATTAAAATTTTTGAGGGACCAAAATCATACAATAAAGTGCAAATAAAATTTTTAAAGAACCAAAATCACACAATTCAAAAAGTTGAGAGACAAAAAGTGTAAATAAAATTTTTAAGGAACCAAAATCACACAATTCAAAAAGTTAAGAGACGAAAAATATAATTAAAATTTTTTAGGGATAAAAATCACACAATTAAAAAAAATTGAAATACCAAAAATGCCATTAAGTCAATGAGATACTAACAGATAAATTTTGGGTTTCGTTAAGCAACATTTTTTAATACAAAATTGAAAAAACCCAACCTAACATCAGACTATAAGATCTAATTAAATATTATTTATTGCAAAACCTACTGAATTTAATATGTCGCTTCTAGAAGCTTTATAAAAATTGATTTATTTTAACAAAAAAAAAAACTGATTTAAGTGGGGCCAATCGGTTTAAGAACTTAGCAGCTATTTTTAGTCTAACAGTGTTCGTGTTCTTATCCTTTAGAAAGATCTGGTTAATATTATCTTGTGTGAGAAACTTTCTTCAAATATAATTTTCAAATGTGATTTTAATTTTATAAAATCTAAAACAAACACGTTCGACCACTTCTGACGCTTTTTGTACTGCATTTGAAAACAAAACAAAGCAAGATTTTGTTTGGTTGTATTTGCGTGCAGTGTACGCCAGCGGTACTGAACAGTATATTGAATAAGTAAGAATATTATTTTGTAAATATGTGAAGTAATAGAATTAAATATAAATTTTTGTCAAAAAAAAGAATTAAATATAAATTTATAAAAATAGGAGAATCAATTATAACTAAATATTGAAAATTGTTAAAAGATGATGAGATGTATGTAATAGATATGGGTGTTCATCATTATTATGTTGATAAAAGGACTGGAAAGAGTTGATTTTTTTTTTTAATTTTGTCGAAGTATTAATCAGTGTCTTAAGTCAATTGTTAAAGAATCAAAAGATAAAAAATTTATATTAAAAAATTATATTTTTAATAAATTAAAAGTTTAAAAATTATATTTTTTAATATAAAATTTCAATTTTTTATTCCTTAATTAATTGACCCTTCAATTTTATCCTAGCTCCAACACCCTGTCAACACTCCAAAGAATTATGCTGGAAATGCCATCATCTTCTAGTTACTTGTTGAACCATAACTCTCGTTTTAGATTATCATTGACTTTATAGTCTCCCATCAGAGACACTCGATCGGCGTCTAACAATAAGCGTGCTGTCTGTGTTGATTCAACCCATGTAATTTCATCAAATTGAAGACGTAACATAATTTGATTACATTTATATATACATTATTCCATATTCTTCATGTTTGATTACCATTGTTCAATGTTAGTTTCTAGTTACTCCTTTTCAATTTATATATAAACAAAAAAATATTTATATTTTTAGATTTAAATATAAATAAAAATCAATCAAATCAATCTTATTTAATATTAGTATTTCAAAAATATTCTTTGGTTAATTATTTTTTTATTTTTTCAAGAGTATTATACATTCTCAAGACACAACTTCCAAGAGCATTATACACTCCTAAGAAAGGATAGTTTAGTAACTATAACTTATTTTTTTTACACAAATCAAAATAATTAAACTAACATAACTAACTTTCTTAATAGATGTGAAGTTGATTTTTTTTGTTTATATATAAATCCGGAGTACACATTTATTCTCTTACATCATTATGAAGGGACCTAACAACAAGATTATTCAAACGTGAGTAAATACTAAATAGTATGTTAAAAATGAGTATTAGCAATATATTTTTTAATATTTTTTTAATATATTTTTTTTATTAATTGAAATTAGTGTGAATTCCACTAATTTATGCAAATTTCATTTGAATTTTATAACATCCACACGGATGGCAAATTATGGAACTATGAGCTATCAGTACAGGTCCTATATGTGTGTATATGAGTCTCTAGATCCATCTTTAGTTTATTATTCTCCTTTTTTGTGGTGCATTATATTTTTGCATTAAAAATGTGGTTACGAGATCCTTCATCTACTTTATTTTGGCCTCTCCTCAGTAATTGAAGAGACAAGCAGGATAATCATATACTACCAGCTGCCACGATCTCATCAACTACGCACTTCACATGACTATTTGCTTGGATTTTTAAAGGACTGAACTACAGTTAATCCGCTTTAACCTAAAACAAAACGAAACGAATTACTACATTAGATCCACTAGTACTTGAAACGTATTAAAAGAATGTCATATTTATTATTTAAAATCTCAAAGCAATGCTTTAAATTTCATCATAATATTCATATTCATGTCGAATCTTGAATTCGAATTGATTAACATCATTTTTTAAGCCAACCTGAAAATTTGCTTTTTTTGCTCATTCTCCCATCGTACAAATTATAAAAAGACCATTATTTATGTCTAACTTAAGGTGACAGTTCCAAATTTCTTTTATTAAACTCAAAATACAGCAGACTGACAATCGAATACGTACAGTCCATGACAGAATAGTTACTTCAACATTACTATTTGTTGTTGTATCTTTATGCTTCTCACTTTCCCCCATAGATATGTGTGTGGTGAGTGGCCATCTAACAGCAGTTCAAGAGATTTGTCATCGAGTCAATATTGTTCTAGGAATTGATCCTGAAAATGTAGGATCGTATCAACTGAGTCTTTTATTATTGGAAAAAATTCAAGTCTCATATTGATTAGAGATAGAGTCTCATAAGAGCTTATAAAATTTGGATAATCCTCACCTCTTAAGCTAGTTTTTGGGGTTGAATTAGGCCCAAATCTAAGATGGTATCAAAGCCTATCCTAAATCCATTAAAGGACTGCCGACCATATTATCCACGCACCAAGCCCAATAATGCTGAGGGTGAGGGGGTGTATTGGGAAAAACTCAAGTTCTACATTGACTACAGATAGAGCCTCATAAGAGCTTATAAAGCTTGGACAATCCTCACCTCTTGAGCTAGCTTTTGGGGTTAAGTTAGATCCAAATCTAAGACTCATATTATTAATATTCCAAACTGATCCTTGGAATTGTAAAAAGTTAATCAGATTCATCCCTCTGTTGATATTTGCATGGACTATAATGACATTAAGTTGATAATATCATGGATGCATTTAAAACTAAGTGAATAATATCAGGGATGCATTTGCTACATTTTACAATTCCAATGATCATTTTAAAATATTGATAATGTGTAAAACTAAATTGATAGGACCTTATAATTTCAGGGATCAAATTGGATATTTACTCCTTTTTCATCTTAAAAAATCTACTCCAACTAACCCTAAAATGCCCAACTACCCAGGAAAGTTAGACTGAAATCCCATGTGTCCAACTACCAACCTTCTCTCTATTTCGCTTTCAGCCCTTATTGGTCTCCAAATTGTAGTCTTGCACCGTCCTAAATAGTAGTTTACTTGCACCTATTAATACGACTCAATCGTTTCCTTATTCAGCAAACACGGTTCCTTATATCCGCATCTTCAAACAAAAAATCTTCAAAGCTCTTTAAAACTTAATATTGCAATGGCTGACATTGATCGCTCCTCTAACGATGTTTCAGCAGCTTCTAAAGGTACCCTCCCCTCGTATCTTTTTTTAGCCAGTGCAGATATTGAGATTAACTCTTGATGTGGCTTGGTTCACGCTCTGCTATCATTTGCTTGTTCCTGGACAGTGTGTATACTGTATAGTCTTTTTGATGACATTACAAGGTCATATTTGGAATATACATGCTTTCTGAATCCTATTCTAACGACACCTTCTCTTGTTGAGATCATCTTCGTATCATGATTTCAGAGATTGATGACTTTTTACTTATATTATCTTGAATTGTGCAACACATTGGAGTTACTTAATTTCTCTTTTTATGGATCCTATCATGTTATATCATCACTTTTTATTCTATACTACTTTAAGTAACTCTTCACTTTAACAATACAACTCTAAAAAGTTCATCGAATAACCATAAGTTACCCTCACATCTTTATTTATTTTTTTGGTGTCTTTTTTCCATTGGGCAGACTATTTTCTCTCTTTTTTTATGGGGTTCTTATATAAGAATTTGTTGCTTCTATCAGCAGTTCTTCTTACATGTAGATGTCACATAATCTTATTCCAATCATACAACCCAACAATAACCGATTTATATTTTTAAGAACCGGTTAAACAACTTTAATTAGAGTACTTGCTCTTACATAGTAATATTTGTTAGAGATATAAAATGATGTACATTCGCTTAATTAATTTCATCTTTTATGAGAGTTGGTCTATAATAAGATATTAAAGCCTCTTTGATCAAGTGGTCAAGAGTCCTATTTTTGCCAAAATGCTATTACACGACACGAGGAACTTGTTAGATATATAAAAATGCATTCAAGTGCCATAACAATGTTTAGACATTTGGGAGAATTTATCCATGACAATATTTTGGCTACCCAGTGTTTGAGAAGATATGGCTATCTACTTCCTGGTGTTTTAATCAAACATGACACTTCATTTAGATTCAGAGAAGTGGCCTTTTCGTTTTTGTGCAGAGCAGCCCAGCCAAGCTTCCAAGGGTGAATTTTCTGAAGAAGAGGAAATCCTTATTGCCATGGTATATAATCTGGTTGGGGAGAGGTGACTATGCTTTTCTTTTTACCACTTCACTTTTTTGTCCCTAACTTTTTTCTTAAACATACCATTTGAATAAGAAGGTTATGTAATATGTTATTTCTTAGGTGGTCTTTGATTGCTGGAAGAATTCCTGGAAGAACAGCCGAGGAAATTGAGAAGTATTGGACTTCAAGATACTCCACTAGAGAATGAAGTTACAGAGAATGACTGCTGTTCACGCTTGGAGCAAGAAGGAAATGTTGGGTGCTTGCAACTTGCAAGAGTTGTAACAGTGAGATATGAAATGAAAAGTTTAGCTTATTATGGGTACTTGTATTCGCATTTTACATAACCAAAAACGGGCATGCTATTTTAAAAGCCCGTCTGTGTAATGTTACTTCAGCTTCAAAATTCTTATATTATTATTGACCAATTATTTAGATAGTTTTTTTACCGAATTTATCGCCTGATTAAAAACTTTTATCATTAAATCATATTTATAAAATTTTACATTAATATAAAATTATTTAACATTTTATTTATATATACATTAAAGTTAATGTAGCATATACCAACAAGGATTGACACACCTGATCGAGTCTTTCGTTTATCCTCGTTGTGGCTTGGATTCGATTCTCAGATATTCTCTATTGGTATGCAATATGTAAATTCTACTATAAATTCTCATAGAGGTTGGTGGTCATCCCTTACCTTGTACGGAGGTGTGCCTTTCCGTAATCTAAACTTTATTTTACCAAAAAAAAAAGAGTTAATGTAGCATATATTTTTATATTATACTAAAATGAAGGACTATTTAATTATATTTTTATTGATATTCAATTTTTAATAAAATTGACAGAATTGATAAAAATTACATGTGTCAATTAATTAATCCAATAAAATGGAGTTACGGGAGGTTCACTTAATTATAACCAATGATTAGTTTTTTTTTTGACTCAATAACCAATGATTAGTGAGAAAAATCATATCAACAGTAATTATCTTATTTATAAGCCTTTATAATTATACTAAGGTCTAATCCCTTGCCTATTTACAATTTAAAGCTCGTCCAATTCGGTTGACATTCGAGAAACCCATTGAGGGTCCCAAAGCAAGCATCCAGACTAGCGGAAGCTGGAGGACAAAGTAAACAAACATTGAAAGGTCAAACAATGGTATTTGCCATCTGCCACACACCTAAATCGCACAAGATACATTAGGGAGTACCATTATCCATGTTTATCACAGGTAAGAATTATCTCCATCTCTCATAAGAAATGAAGATGTTCATTCTCCATTTTTAAAGTTTTGGAGATAATAAATGCATGAATGGTTGCACACATATGTATAATACACATTTATTTTTTCAAAACTTTGGAAATGGACAGAAATGAAAAGATAGAAAATAGAGAGGATTTTTTCCCATTTATCACCATGTTCAGGGCGAATATTAGTATATACATGCATCATTGGTCATGTGAGCACCAACCCTAAAGTCAGGAAGTCACTCGGATGGATCAGTGGGATCATGAAGAGTCATGGCAGTCAAGGCAGGAAAGATACGTGGGCGGTTGATAAACATGATTATATCGTTGAGGGTTGAGGCATGCAAGAGTCACTACAAAAGAAAAAGGTATTTTAGTGATCGAATTTAGTGACCACACTTAATTGGTCGTTGAATATGGAAATTCGGTCACTAAATGGTTTAGCGACCGATTTAACGATTATCAAACGATTGTAGTGATCAGTTTCATAATTCTTGCCATGGCGGATCTAGCAATTAAGAGAAGAGGAAGCGTGACTACTTTGACGAGCCAATATTAGCGAGGGGTAAAGTCACAACCTTTTGATATGAAATTGCCACAACTGGACTTAGGGTTTTAAAGGATATTGTGGCTCACGGTTGTCATAAGATGCATAGAAGATCGGTGTGGCAATGTTGCGGTGAATATTAGAGGTCCTGGTATTATCATTGATCAATTGGGGATGCACGAACTAATTTGTTGGAATATGGGGACACATCATAGTTGTAGTGAAGGGATTATAATTAGGTCCAAGTCCCTGAAGAAGATGAAAAACCTAATCTTGATCAAAGATAGGTTTTCCAGTTATGACAAGGTCATCACAAATAGTTTTGAAATACCGTATACAATCACGCATGGACAAGTCGATCAGATCTGAGCTAGTAAAAAAAATAGGATTGGGTTGATCAAATCTCATGTTAGAACCTGCATGATGATGTAAGGCAATCCAAGCAACTGGTGTATATGTTTCACTAATAAAACCACCAAGGTCTTGACTTTCGATCAAATTCTTCATTTGAACCCGCTATAATCGATAATTGGAGTTGGTGTCAAAAAAACGAAATTGTTTATATTGAGCAGGGCTGGATAATGATAAGGAGAATTGGTGGTGGTGGAGGAGGAGGTAATTGTACCAGGGGGTGGTCAACTCAACAAGAGTTGTGACATAAAAAGGGAATCTAAATGAATTTAAAATTCAAATGATATAATCCAATGCATTATCAGGTTGGACCCGTAGACGTGTGGCGGTGTCTGGGTGAGGGAGATCAAGAGGGTGGAAAGAGAGTAAGAAATGAGTGAGAGCCCTTTCCTACTCTCGTAGATCCTCTCACTTTCGTACCCAGCTGCTGAGATCCTCCAAAATTGGAAATGAGGGTTTAACATGACTATCTAAATTCCTCTTAGTTAGGGAGATGATATAGTCCATTTATTGTTGATGTTTTGTTGATTCTTTACTTGTTTCTATGAACTATTGGTTGTTGATGTATTGATTACGAATTTTAATGGCATTTGGATGTTAGGCCATCATTCCTGTGTTTTGGGAGTTCATTGATATGCTAGGAATAATGATTAATAATGTTTTGCCTCTTGTAATTAGTATCATTAGCTGGGTAATCTAGGAATAAGTTATTTGATTAATGTGGTTAATCAAGCAATTTCATGAAGCTTAATCATCACCTTAATTAATTAAACCTAAAAAATTAGGATAATTAATGGAGTTTGATAGGATTAATTACCTAAGAAATTATGGGTTAATTAACTTAGGGAATTGAACCTTCAACCAACTAATAGGAATTACGACGTTTAGGGTTTTAGCAATTCAAAGAATTCCTTATCTATGAGGAACTCGAATTCATAATTGGACGAAATCGAATTCCTAGCGCCTTTAATCTTGCATGTCTCTCATCTTATAATTGTTGTTGATCATCAATTAAGAAAATAGCAAAACAATTATTTTGCTTTATTTGATTTCTTGCAAGAAAGCTCACTTTGAGCTCCCTTCCTTCCGAACGACCGTTTAGATAGAAATTGAACTGTTATATGTTAGTAATTGCCACACAATCCTTGTTGGGAACGATATCTCTTCACCCCTCTACTATTTGTATAACTTGATATACTTGCCAAAGTCCTAACAATGGGTGTCAAGTTGTGGTGCCTAATCAGATGAGGAAAAGGGCAGACCGTGTTTGGGGTGAGTTGGAACAAGAGGGCAACATTCCCAAATTGCAAGTAAGCTATTTTCCTCAACTGCAAATAAACCCTTTTGCTTGTGGTATTTTTTTAACTCACCAACTTTTACAGTTATATCCAGTTATTTTGGGCACCACCAATGGTCCATTGTGGACCTTCGTAAAAGCCTTCATAATCCTGCAGGCTCCCTCGTCCAAGAGTTGGGCGTAAGCTGTGAACAAGATTTGGTATGAAAGAACGCCATCGGCCCAAGAAGAAAAACAAGGACACTATACTATGGGTACTGGGCAAGGGTACCCAGTTACATCCGCCAGTAAAAGACAAAAGAGATGATCCGTGTCACTCATTAATTTTTTTAAAAGCTTAAGCTATAATGTTTTTTTTTTTGGGGTAGAACCTATAATGTTTTTATATCTCTAAAATAAGATCGTTTCTGATAAATTTAAATGACCTTGTGATTGCATGGGCTTAAGCAATGAGAGGGGCAGAGTTTGTTTTCATAGAACTTCAAAATGACCGAAATTAACATACTGAGCTGGAGTAGTAATGCAGTAATGCACTTAAGACATAAAAATAAATAAAATAAATCTGTCCCATAAAACAGCATCAAATTATGGCTAGCTTGCCTATGTGGATTGTGGAAGTCAATGCCACATAACATGTCAAACACATATACTCCCTCCGTTATATTATATATATCATATTTGGCTAAATCATAGTTTAAGAAAAAATAATAAATAAAAAAAAATGAGCAATAATTTTACCAAATTACCATTGTTTATATTTTCTTTATTTTTACAAATTCTGTTATCATTAATGATAAGAAACATTCAACGAGAAAAAATAAGTATTCCAAGACATTGATAATAGAACAAAATGCAGCTACTGGTGACTCAAATGTTTCACTTTAAAAATAAAAAAATGATAGCTTCGGTTAATACATCACATAACAAAATTCTAAAAACATAATTAGAGATAAAATTGATAAAAAAATTTAATATTATATTGAAAATAGAAAATGATGTATATTTTAGGACATTTTTTGTTTATTGTAAATGTGGCCTATATATTGGGCCGGAGAGAATAACAAAGAGAAGTATAAGATAGCAGGAATTAATGGTCCTCAAGTCCATATGAGGTATCCTCTTTCGAATTAAATACTAATAGACCAAGAAGAATATGGTTAACATAACTTACAATTTATTAGAGTTTTTTTTATTGGTATAAGAGTTTTTATGTATAAAAAACAGTATTTCGGTAAGTTTAAATAAATAATTTATTAACCCCTAAATTTATTTTTGGTTTATTTTTTGAAGCCAATTTTTAAACTTCCTAGAAAAATCTTGTGCAGAAGCTCATATTCAACATGACCAAAAAGTGTTTTGCACATTTAATGTTTCTTCAAATGTGTATCAAATAATAAATAACTGAATTTATAAGGAGTTTATGCTATAAAAGTTTTTCACCTAAGATCTTTTTTTATAAGCACTTAAATAAGTTATTTATCCAAACAAGAGTTATGTGTGAGATGGAAAAAATATGCATGTATAGAATAAAAAATGTAATGACTTTAGGGGTAAGGGTATCAAATTATATCTTTCCAAAGTAATAAGGGTAGGAGTTCGAACCCCACAAGAAAACATATTATGTATCTCGAAATGCTCAAAAACCTCATCCATGCTGCATCATCCTCACCATGCATCAATTCAGGACCACCAATTGATATTTGATCATATATATACGTAGTACAATACAATCCTAGTCTCCAATCTCTTCTCACTCAATGATTTACTACTGTTGCAAATTCCAAGAAGAAAAAAGTTGTTGATCATTTTTATCATCCACTCTGCTTGATCAACTTGTTTCCTTTCAACAATTGTCCCATACGTGCTTTATCACTTTTACAATCAGCAGACTACAGTCCAAAATGCAAGACTGCTACGAATGAATTCACATACTCTTAACAGATTCTAGCCAATTCAGATCCGAAGTTCGGTGAATACTACAAAACCTCCACGAGCTCCTCCCTCCCTTCATGACATAATCAGTATGATCATAGCAGCTTGTAAAAGAAAAATTAATTATAAGCAACCGAGAAAAAGATGGATTATTTATTACTATTTTTTTTATCTTAAATATTGGATTATTTATTATTATCTAGGTACAGGGTACCGTAAGACTTGAAAAAAACATCGAGGATAGGGCTGCTAACTTCAACTAGTTGGTCAGGCAGTCTTATCTGACGCTACCCTTGGCTTGGAATTCAATTTCCAAATTCTTGTAACTGTGCGTAGATCGATCTTCAATCTCACAAAACTGCATCCAGTTTTCTTTGCTGATTTTCATCACACTACCGTTTACTTTTACATCAGCCAATTCCAGACTGCAATCGGGATACAATGTATTTTTGTTGTTGTTGTATAAATGTATATTCTAGCTTATAGAGGAAGACTAATCTCTTTCCAGAAGTGAGGGGGATATAATGTATTTTTATATGGGTGAAGTTAGATATTCTCGTGTATTGTATGTAAATACCATATACAAATATAAATTGCATCTCATCAGAATATCAAATCTAGTGATAACAAATAATGAAACTCTAATCTCCTGCATAAACCATATGCCCTTCATGGTCTGACATATATAATTGCTTTTAAGTGAACTTGACACGTGTAGATTTCTTGAAGATCACACTTCGTTCTTTTTTTTTTTTTATGAATACACACACTTTGTTCTTAAAAAGCTCTCTTGTATTCAAACTTAAAAGAGTAACATAATTAATTATCACTTATGGGTTCGGATTAAGAAATTTTAGATTGTGAATACATGGGAAATAGTACATAATTATCACTTAGCACTTGTTTTACAATTGAAAAGGAGAGGGAGAAGATGGTTTAGTGGATGATCGAACCTCCAACCTTATCATTATATCAAAATTTTAAAAACTGGAACGGGTGCCAATTAGAGTACAAGCCTACTGATGATGATGAAATTGATGAATGAAGAGAAAGATAAGTATTACAATATACTATTTTTATGGTTTCATAATATTAGTTATTTTAGAGATAAAATTTTGCCTCATTTTATTTGTTATTTTAGACAATTGTAAAATATTAGTTATTTTTTTCAATGTTATTTTTGTTTCTTAATATCTCCACTAAATATAATGTAAGACTCTTAATGGAGTTTGAGGGCAATTTAATCCAATTTAGTTATAATAATTTCCTAAAAATTTAAAGTATTTCATAACACTACAAAAAATTTGTCTTTTAGTGCCAAGCAAAATTTGTCACTATATGTTTAAAATCCATAAGTATATGTAAAACTTACTTTTACCTACGATCGATCCAACTGTCTATTATGAGCGACGAATAACAATGACAAAAGACTATCACTATAAGTTTTACTTACGATCCATATGCATTTACCTACAGTTGTATTGAACTGTCAATAGTCTTTACCTACGGTCCATCTACATTTACCTATAGTTTGACTGACACTAATATCTATACCTATAGTTTTAACAACGGACACTAAAAGTGTCTCTAGATATATGACAAATTTATTGTAGTGTAAATTTCTTAATCCTAGTACAAGAACCTTAAATTACATATATTATGAAAAGGAGGGAGTAACAGACTCGAATAAGAGTCTTAGGTTCAATGTTTTACGAATGGTCATCTACTGGCAAGTCTATGTGCGGAGAAACGTTTTGTATAAGTTAAACCGTTAAGCAATTGTATAATTGCATAAATTATTCTGTCATACAATTATTTTAGGTTAAATTAATTTTTTTTACAGGTTAAATTAATCTTTTGATCAGTTTCACTCAATTTTTAAATAAGTTCATTTAGTTCAAAAGTTTTTAATTAATCCATGTACTTTAAAAAAAAATTAAATAACTCACTATATTTAAACAAGTTTTTAATTAAATCCCCATTAATTACAGAAATTTTATAATTAAGTCCTTAAAACTTGTATTAATAGGGCCATTTTTTTTTTGAAGTATATGGACCTAATTAAAAACTTTTACACTTTACATACTCTAAAATTCAGTGAAACTAGAAGAGTATAAGTACCATTATTTCACATTAAAATGATAATGTATCAATTGTTAGTTGATTTAGTTTACCCAATTGAGTAGATGAGGTTTGTACTGGTATTTCTCCCTTAAGTAATGCTATAAGCTTTTTCAATAAGGCTTGTGACATGGCTAACCTTCCAATGGGAAAAATTCACCTCCTACTAACAAAAAAAAAAAAAAAAAAGACTAGCAGCCTCAGCAACAAAGCAAGCAAGAGCTAAAAAAACCAGTAAATTTCCCAGATTTATCAACTTAATAATATAAGAAAGTTTAGAGATAACCTCCAATTAATATAAGAGAAGAAAACGATGCTGAAATGTTCTCCATGATGATACTAACAATAATAAAAAATAGAAATGAAAAATATAATCAGTTACCTTTTGCAGTATAGTGGTGAGTGGTGACATATTCATACTAAATGAAAGATGACAAAAAGGGTGCCACAGGAACGTTGGCAAAGTGCCGCTACCATACGTGCCTGAAAATGCAGCTTTCAAGTGCCATGTTTCACTCTAAATAATTAAGGATATTTAATGAGATTAGATAAAATTTCTTAGTTTTTTGTTTGTTTCTCTTATCCACAGTTTCATCTAATTTATCATTATTACAAGGGACCTGATCTACCTGGATATAAATTGAGGTGCTTGAAGGAGCTTTTCCATGAATCTCTCATAGTTGTTTAAGAAACATTTACAAAAAAGGAAAGAGTTCTGATCATGGCTGCATCACTCTTTGTGCCTTCATCCGTAAGCTCAATTCCCTGCACTCTTGCTTTGCTTTCTTCTCAGTTCTTGAACTTCACTTGTGTAAAGATTGTTTTATGTACTTAAGTTTAATGCAAATTAATTGAATTTGTTCTCTGAGTGTTAATGCCAAGTTCTGCTTAATTCTTGTTCATATACATAGCTTCTTTTGAGATTGAATTAAATTGAAGATTTATACGATGCATGTTCTTTAAGTTGAATGGCTTCAGCTCCAGAATTTTTTCATGTTACAATGTTCTGGTGGATGGAAATAATTACAACCCCCCCGCCATTTCCCCTCCACTTATGAACCGAGTTACCAAATTCTCGTCCTATAAATCTGATCCTTACACTTACACAAACACAAACCCTCAAGTTAAATATTCAGCAACCCTGTTGGGCTGAAAATGCTGATTCTTTAACTTAACCTGTGAAATTTAACTTGTACATAAATCATAATGGTTTTATGTCTTATATAGTGAATGATAACTCATATTATATGAACAGATAATGGAAGAAGAAGCCACGTTTGAAGCTGAAGTGGCAGAGGTGCAAGCATGGTGGAACTCTGAGAGGTTCAGGCTAACCCAACGACCATACTCAGCTAGAGATGTGGTGATCCTCCGAGGCAACCTCAGACAAACCTATGGCTCAAATGAGTTGGCTAAAAAGCTATGGCGAACTCTTAAGAACCACCAAGCCAATGGCACAGCCTCAAGGACTTTTGGTGCACTTGATCCTGTTCAGGTCACCCAAATGGCTAAGCACTTGGACACCATCTATGTCTCTGGGTGGCAGTGCTCAGCCACTCACACCACCACCAATGAACCTGGTCCAGACCTTGCTGACTACCCTTATGACACTGTCCCTAACAAGGTTGAACACCTATTCTTTGCACAGCAATACCATGACAGGAAACAAAGAGAGGAGAGAATGAGCATGAGCAGGGAAGAGAGAGCAAGAACCCCTTACATTGATTACTTGAGACCAATCATAGCTGATGGTGACACTGGTTTTGGTGGCACCACAGCAACTGTTAAGCTGTGTAAGCTCTTTGTGGAGCGTGGTGCAGCTGGTATCCACATTGAGGACCAGTCTTCCGTGACCAAAAAATGTGGCCACATGGCAGGGAAAGTGCTAGTTGCCATCAGTGAACACATCAATAGGCTTGTGGCTGCGAGGTTGCAATTTGATGTCATGGGGGTGGAAACAGTTTTGGTGGCTAGAACAGATGCTGTTGCTGCTAATCTGATTCAATCTAATATTGACACAAGGGATCATCAGTTTATCTTGGGTGTGACCAACCCAAGCCTCAAGGGGAAGAGCCTAGCAACTCTTATGGCACAAGGCATGGCTGCTGGCAAGAATGGTGCTGAGCTTCAGGCTTTGGAGGATCAGTGGCTATCAATGGCACAGTTGAAGACTTTCTCAGAAGCAGTTGTGGATGCAATTAAGAGCCAGAACATTGGGGAGGAAGAGAAAAGGAGGAGGTTGAATGAGTGGATGAACTATTCCGGTTATGAAAAGTGTCTTTCCAATGAGCAAGGCAGAGAGATTGCTGAAGAGTTAGGAGTAAGAAACCTCTTCTGGGACTGGGACTTGCCTAGAACCAGAGAAGGGTTTTACAGGTTCAAAGGGTCTGTGACTGCTTCAGTTGTTAGAGGGTGGGCTTTTGCTCCCCATGCTGATCTGATATGGATGGAAACTGCAAGCCCCAATGTTGTTGAGTGCACACAGTTTGCTGAGGGAGTTAGATCAAAGTACCCAGAGATGATGCTTGGATACAATCTTTCTCCATCATTCAACTGGGATGCTTCTGGCATGACTGATGAGCAAATGAGAGACTTCATTCCCAAGATTGCAAGGTTGGGGTATGTGTGGCAGTTCATAACAGTGGGCGGTCTGCACTCTAATGCACTCATCACTTCAACATTTGCAAGGGATTTTGCAAATAGCGGAATGCTGGCTTATGTGGAAAGGATTCAGAGAGAGGAGAGGAACAATGGGGTTGACACACTTGCTCACCAGAAATGGGCTGGTGCTAACTATTATGACAGGTACCTCAAGACTGTCCAGGGTGGTGTGGCATCAACTGCTGCAATGGGAAAAGGCAAGTCATACACACCAACAACACCATGTTTTCTTTATGTAAATTTTTAGGAAAAAGACTGAGTTTTCTGACAATTTTTGTTTCCCCTTCTATGTTGTTTTGCAGGAGTGACTGAAGACCAATTTAAAGAAACATGGACTAGGCCAGGAACTGTAGACATTGGTGGAGGCAGTATAGTGGTTGCTAAGGCCAGAATGTAAACGAGCTACTTCTGCTGAGGGAGGAACTTGGGGGAAATATATTAATCATTTCCTGTATTGGATTTGGAATAAATGTCACAATATTTAAATACACCATTAAGTCATTCTGATATTTTTCAGCTTTTATTTCTTGCTTGTTCAAACTCTTAAGCTCTGATGGTAAGGAGAACAAATAAACTTGTTTTTGTGTTTTGTAATTTGGTTTATTCCTAATGTTTGAAATATTACAGTTAAACATATCTTACTTTGTGCAATTCTCTCTTTGTACTATTTCTTGTGCATAAACTTCCTCTTGAATCCAACAAACTAATGCACAAGAATCACTTATATCTCGAACAGTATGCATAAGCTGAATTGTTAATGGCAATGAATATGGACTTCACATATTGGGTAGTCCTTTAGTGGGCTCATCTTGCCCTTTGGACTGGTCTTCTTTCTATTGAGGAATGGGCATCAATGGAAGAAGAAAAAATAGAAACAAAAAATTGTCCAAAACTAGAAACAAAATAGATTAAAGTTTAATTTTCTGATTTTAATTGTTATTCTTTCTTAACTCATATGTATCCATTTAACTACAGTGTACTTATTTTTCTTGTAATTTCATATACTCATAATATATCGCGATAACTTTAGCATACTTTACGTGTAATTTACACTAGAGTTTGTTGCTTGTAACCAAATTAGACTTTAATTATCCTTCCACAGTAATAACGGTAATTTTTAAAAAGCTACAACATCCGTGTCACTAAAATTACAGTCCCCTGTAAACAAAATAGGCACAGTTGTGTGAGTAATGTGAGTATAACTGACGGCTGTGCACCACTGCAAGTCACCACCCTGTTATTGATTTGAAGGAAGAATATCCTGCAACCACGCAAACCCACTCGTTGGTGAAGCAGCTCCTAACAAAGGTGCACCCTGCCAGTTATTTTTGCTGCGTATTGATATGCAGTTGACTAAGATGCAAATGGTAACCTGGCCCATTTCTCACTAGATGAATTATTATTAATACGGGAAAAAGAAGAAGAAGAAGAAATGAAGGAAATTCACCGCAAACATTGTTATGAGAGTTACCCTTAAACACTGTCTTAATTAGAAACTCTCCAAATGATTTCCTTTTTTAAGATTTTGAAATTTGGTACCTTCGGTGTCTTTAGGTATTTTCTATCTCATTTAACATATTTTATCATCTTATTTTATTTTTCTTTCTCATCTTTCTCTTTTCAAAAAAATGCCTAAAGGCATCAAAGATACTAAATCTTAAAGTCATTGAATCCAAATCCGTTTTTTCTCCTTTTTGTTTTATAGATTTTTATTGTTGTTGTATACTTGTATTTAAGGGCTGTTGATAGTATGTTTTTTTTTATGCTTTGTTGACCGTAAAAGTTAATATAATATATTATGTATTGTATTGTATAAGTTTATTATATATCAAAAAACCCCTATTATATACATTAAAATGGTGGATAAATTGGGGGATGAAATTAGGCCTGATTGGACTTTTATAGAAATTTTCCTATTTTGCAACCCTAATCTCTTCCAACGAACACAAGAATGCTATAACCCACCAAGCTATCTCTCTTCATAAAATGATTAAAACCCCTACAAATCGCTGCAACACTCATGGTTTCATGGTGTTATGGCCAAAATCCGATTAATTGGAATCTGATCGGAATTGAATATCTCGAGTGCTTCTGAGTATGAATTCTAAGGATCATTTGTGGATATAGCTTGACAGAATAAGTGTATCCTGCTCCTACGTATCCTTTCTAGGAATCAAAGCTAACATAGTTTTAAGTTAGTTAAATCATCAGAATGTGCCTCCAATGTACCCCTTTTACTTGTATTTATATAATGTAAGTATGATAACTGATTAGGAAGTTATTGATCCCTTTGTGGGATAGTGGGTGGTTATCTCTTAGTGGGGGATAATGGGGTTAGTGCCATTATGGGATGTTCTCCACATGTGTAGCAGCTCCTTGATTGTAGGGATGTGGATAAGAACATGATCTCATTCAACTATATATTCTAATGGTTATCACTATGCATATGGCTAAGATATTATTACTCGACCTCGATTGAGTCGTGTATGGTCGAGTTATATTTCTCAGGCACGCTAATGTCTTATAGCACTAAATAAGCTCGGTAGCTGACCTTATATTCTTGGTCAATACAACTTCATTAAGCTCGGTCTTTAAGCTCAGCCTTTATGTTAGGCTATTATACTCGGCTGACCCGACCACCATTTTCTGGACAGTACACAAGCCCCCCAAGCTCTGAGTTTGAGAAAGCGAAAGAGCTTCTAAAATGTTTTCATATGGTCGAGCTTAAACATGATTCGGCGCAAACTCTTTTAATTCGTCCATCTGGACTTCTAAAATTGAACTTCTCTTACTCAAACTTAGTGTATAACAAAAACTTGATTCTTACTAGAACCTTATCGAAAGTAGCAAAGGCAATAGAATTTTTGTTCTGACTAGAACTTGGTATTTTTAAACTTGCTATTGATTAGTCATGCTTAAGTATTACTAGCCATCCTTTGGGCTCAAATTTGGCCTCAATAATTTAGGCTCATACTCGGCTTTTGTTTTGTTTTTCAGAAGGCCTGATCTAGGCTATATTAAGTTCAAACTTTCATGAACTTAAAATGCTTATTTTGAGAGCTCGAACTCGGCTCACTTCTTTTCTCGAGTTTGGCTTAATAGCCCGAGAAGTTTAAATACTTTGATTCAAATTTAACCCTTTGGCAAATTTGAGCTCGTATTCGGCCTTCATGTTCATACTTGGCCTTTGGAAATTTAGGCTTGTACTTGGCCTAATAATTTGGGAAAGTCAAGCTCGAACTCGGTCTGTAAGCTCGAACTCGGCTTTTTTGTTCTCGGTTTTCATTTTGTTGGGCTCTGTTTCCATCATTGTCATGACCTCTACCTCTGCCTTCATTGTCTCGGCCTTATAAATTTAGGCTCACACTCAGCCTTTAGGCTCGACTTTGGCTCAATAGCCTTAGGGTCGGTGGCCTTGAGCTCGGATTCGCTCTTAACTTCAATATCTTAGCATTTGCTAAGTTAGGCTCAATGGCCTTAGGCTTGGTGGCCTTGAGCTCGGATTCGGCTCTTAACTTCAATATCTTAGTAATACTAAGTTCGGCTCAATGGCCTTAGGCTCGGTGGCCTTGATAATTCATGCATGTGTGATGTAAAGCATTAAAGCCAATCAAGTGACAACTATTAATTTCAATATAACTCATTTAGCATAATAGCTCAAAATGAACATATGTAGGTCGACAAACAAGTATAAGCACGACTACAAGATATTATTTTTTTTATCATGCACGACTACAAGATATAAAATATTACTTCGCCATACTTGTAAAACTGATATTGTACTTAATTTGTAAATTCTAACCAATCATAATTAATGCCACTTTAATGATACCAGTGTTGGTGACTGCCACAAATGGAGCGACATCGGCTGCAACCGTTGTGTCGCCGGCATCCCGTAGTTGAAGCCAAGCTAAGGGACCATCTCGGACACAATGGGGTGTGTCATCCACGACTGATGATCAATGGAGAGTTTCATCCACTCCCAGAAACTCTTAAAAGGAGAAATGTGGCGACTGAAGCACTGAGGTTGGGGCCAAACTCGTCGAGTGGGTCGAACAATTTAAGCCTAGCTCATTGGGATTGGCCAAGCAGCTGAAGTCGTTCTCCTCTTTCCATGCCAAGCGGTGTGGACCAGATTCCAACTTCTGATGATGACAATAACAATTCAAGTGCGGAAGCGGGTTATGCAACTTATGCAAACTCCGTTTTAACAAAGTCGGTGCAGGGATAACGAGATTGAAGGGTGACAATGAAGTATGCGTGGCGAATGGAAACATTGCTCGTGACCAAGCGCATGCGGGTGGTTCACTGCTTCCTTCAATTTTTGGCCGATCTCGTCACCATCTTCCACCATCTGCAACTAACGGGATTATGATAAAAACTATATACTATAATCACGTTCAAGCATAAATATCTCCCTTAGTGGATAGGCGGTTAAGGAGATAATTCAAGGTCTCTGATGAAAGCAATGCTTCAAAAGAAACAAGATATTAGCGTTTAACAAAAACATATTTTGCACATATATCAATAAAAATAATGGTGGTTTTTGTGATTGGTATACAATGCTACAGACTTGCAACCAGAAAAATAACAACCACAAATCAAGTTTGTAAGTAAGATCAACTTATCAGATAGGGTTGCATTCCATAAAAGTTTCTTCTTGCCTGAGACGTCTACGCTTTCAGTTGGGCATAGCGAAAAGCAGATCCCCTTGTAGGCAATCATTGTCATATATGCTGATTAAAAATCATGGATTTCATCGATTAGTAAAGACATTATGAAACAAGTAGCACAATACGTGCAAACAACAAACTTGATACTAGATGAAAATACAAAAGAACAAATATATCTTCCCTTAATCTTTTCATGATGACATCGACTACCAAATTTATGATGGCATTCATTCCCATATCATGTGATTGGTCTGATCACCCATTTAGTAGATGACGGCAATGAATGTGTGGTTGGGGAAAGTTTACCTTGGCCCCACGGTGGGCGCCAAATGTTCCTGCCAAAATCCGATTAATCGGAATCTGATCGGAATTGAATATCTCGAGTGCTTCTGAGTATGAATTCTAAGGATCATTTGTGGATATAGCTTGACAGAATAAGTGTATCTTACTCCTACGTATCCTTTCTAGTAATCAAAGCTAACGTAGTTCTAAGTTAGTTAAATCATCAGAATGTACCTCCAATATACCCCATTTAGTAAGTGTGATAACTGATTAGGAAGTTATTGATCCCTTAGTGGGATAGTGGGTGGTTATCTCTTAGTGGGAGATAATGGGGTTAGTGCCATTATGGGATGTTCTCCACATGTGTAGTAGTTCCTTGATTGTAGGGATGTGGATAAGAACATGATCTCATTCAACTATATATTCTAATGGTTATCACTATGCATATGGCTAAGATATTATTACTCAGCCTCGATTGTGTCGTGTATGGTCGAGTTATATTTCTCAGGCGCGCTAATGTCTTATAGCATTAAATAAGCTCGGTAGCCGACCTTATATTCTCGGTCAGTACAACTTCCTTAAGCTCAGCCTTTATGTTAGGCTATTATACTCGGCTGACCCGACCACCATAGTACACATAGTCACTGAAACCATTGTCCCCCGGATAGTGAAACTTTGTTTGTTGCCATGAAATGGCTTACCACATTCTTCTCCTTCCATCATTGTCTTTGTGGATTCACACTAAAGTGTCAAGCTTGAATTGAATTGGTGCAGTGACTAATTATGGTGAAACCATTTCCATTCCAATCCCTTCCTTTTTGTTCCCTTTTTTTTTTGGTTTTTTTTTTTGTGCTTTTATTGGTTTTGCTTTAAGTTTATTCAAAATGCAGATAAGTGTGGGTTTTCATATATTTGGCCAACAGGATAATGTAATGTTGGGTTTTTTTAATGTGACTGATTTACTAAACAAGTTTATATTTGACTCGATAGGCCCAGGCTGAACCAAACTGTTTTTTTGATCGGGTTGGTTTGATTCAGTTTGACAAATAATATATGAACCCGACCCAACCCCACCTGTGAACACCTCTATTCACCGTTTCTTTCTCCAACTTTGTTTCTCGGCCTCAGGTGTTCTATTGTTCTTGGTAAGCAGAGGCACTTTGTGACTTTTATGTTATTATTATTATTATTATTATTATTATTATTATTATTATTATTATTTTTATTAATTATTTAATATTAAAAGAGTAAAATAAATAATTTTTAGGTAAAGGATATTTTTGTAAATGACATTAATTGTTATCCTATATCATCATACATGACATAATATGGATTTAATTCGTATGCACTGACAGTGTAAAGAGATTTTACAATGTCAACCAATCATAATTTGTCACATCAGCTAAAATATTTGACTCTTATCCTAACAACTTTAAAAATCCTCATACCATGATTATTGATTGATTGACAGTATAAAATTTTTTATACTAACAGTACATAGCAATTAAATTTATATAATATTATCTTTTTTTTTGACATATATAATATTATCTTATACGATACAAAATTTTATATTTTTTTTTATTTATATAATATTATATCAAACACGCATAATATTAAAATTTTATACCTTATATATACTATCAGGTCTTGGACCTTATTCTGTCGAGTCATTCAAGGCAAACGGCCCTAAGATTTCCACTATTTTCGCGCTGACATAGGGGATGATAACTTCAGTTCGTTTTCTAACGACGGAATCTGGCATTCTACTACAATAAAATATTTAATGGGAATTAATGGTATTCGAAGAATCAATATGAAATACGAAAGGGCTAGCGTGCTGTACATAAAACCATTTAGCCTGCCCTGATTGAGACAAATACCACCGCTTCAATATCTAATATTATAATTTAACTAACTTTTCAAATACGTTTAGAGTTCTGCAATTCATAGAAAAAAATGTTTAATAGTGCTGTATGATATAACTTAATCCGGTGCAAATAAGTCTTTGCGGTCAGATTCAGCGAATGTAATAGAAATCATATAAGTCAATTCAGTTCTTACAAAAACATATAAGCCCAAATTCCTTATTTAATCGTAATAGTTTTTTTTCCAACAATATTTAATCGTAATTTAGTTATTAGTATACGTCATACATGTTTTGAAATTGGAATGGTCATTCTTCCAAGCCCAAAGTGATATAACTATAAAAGCTTGAAGATCTAATCAGATTGCAGTAAGTAGTTTATCTGTTGGAAAATTTTCTGGTACATTTCGGCACTAACTACCCACATTGACTCATTGAGTGTGATATGACTTAAGCATACGAACAAAATCCAACCTAAAAAACTAGTTCATTAGTTGCTATTAGGAGAGTCTCATGACTTAAGTACCGTATTGAGTTTTTTAAATCCACTCAATATGAGACTTATAATATTGTTACATCCCTTTAAGGCTTGACTTTTATGACGACTTCACTCTATCAACACACAGCCTGTGTGTAGTTTTATTTTATAGGCAAAATAGGTTTATTTGTTCTATACGTTTATTTAAATTTTTACATTGGTCCCATAAGTTTTTTTTTTTCAAATTGGTCCTACACGTTATATTCCGTTTTCACGTTAGTCCTTTCTGTCAATTTCGACCTAACGCCGTTAGTTTTGAGCTGACGTGGCATGATATTAATGCGGCACGTGGCTCTTGATTTGACGGCGTAAGGTCGAAATTGACGGAAAGGACTAACGTGAAAACGAAACATAACGTGTGGGACAAATTTGAAAAAAAAAAAAACGTATGAGACCGATGTGAAAAATTAAATAAACTTATAGGATCAATCAACCTATTTTACTTATTTTATAAAAATCTTTTAGCCGTGATAACATTTAGTTTCTATTTCCTTAACTTTTCGATTGTGCATTGAGTTTAGGTACTATGATCTCGCTCAACATAGCACAAAAAAGATAGAGATGAAAAACTCATGAGGAGACATGTAAATCTAAGAGACCATTATGATGAAAATCTAATTGATCACTTAGATAACAAAGAGTATCTTGAGAAAATTATGAATGAAGCAAATGATTGCGTTTTATATGATAACATTAACCTTAATTAGCTAAAGTGGTTTGTTATTTATTAATTGCTTTTCGGTCATGTTAGTTTATTTCATACTTACGTTACCTAAGTAAAGTTTGTTATATTTATTTAGCTTTTTTTGAGACTTATTATGCAAATATGATTAAGATTAGTTATGTGACTTTTTAGTTTACTTGATACATATATTATTTTTAATTAAATGTTTTATGTGGTCACTAATTTTAGGTTCAACATTTATTATATCATAAAGCTTTGGTTCCCTTGGTATAGTGTTTGGGTGATTTTGGTTCCTCAATTTCTAATATCTTGATTTTGGTCCCCATATTTTTCTAATTGACATGGAGGTGCTTGTGATGCTGACGTGGCTTTTAGAAATGCTGGAATAAAATGCAAAAAGTTCCAATTATAGGATTAAAGCCCACGACCACCAATTCTAGGATTAGAGCTGGGTGGGCACTTGAACAACTATGCCAGACAATAGATTTGCAAAAGCCACGAGCAAAACGGTCGATGCAGCATCTTGAGGCACTTTTATAGTACGAAACAACTAAAGTGTAAATAACTAAATGATAATAAACTACACATATAAATAAATAAATCTAAAAATTAAAAAAATGATATTTTTATCTTGATTGAAATTTTAAAATATTTTAATAAAGATAAAAAAATAAAGACAAAAATGTGATTGATATTTTTATCTTGGTTCAGTGGTTTAGTCATCAGGTTTGTTCTTTGTGGTTTTGGGTTTAAATCTCCGAAGTGGCACATTTTGTATTTCCTAAAGTCCAGCTTTTCCTGAAAGCCACGTCAGTTCCATGGGTACTCTCTGGTGTTAGCACTCTACAGTTGAATCCTCACATCCATGTTAGCCTTGCATTGCCACATCAGCATCTCTGTTAAATCAACGGATGGGTTAAAATTGCATAATTAAAAAATATGGGAATCAAAATCGAGCAATTAGAAATTTGGGGACCAAAATCGCCCAAACACTATACTAGGGAAACTAAAAGTGTAATTAAGTTTTTTTTAAAAATAAAGAGTACACCAAAGTCGTGAGTTTGACCCAATCCGACCCATAAGTTTAATTAGAGGTGGGGTTTGAGAGATCGAAAGTTTTGTAAATCCCCCTAACATTGAGAGATTCGTTATCAAATATCCTTTTTTCCATGTTTTTAATTTCCATTTTGAAATAAAAAATATTAAAATTTGGATAATAATAAAAGATTATAAATTTAAATAGAGTTTAATTTTGATGTACTTTTAGGATGAAGTTTTTTCCACCATGAACAAATTATAACAACTATACATTGACTTTTGAGATAGTTGTTGTGAGTCAAATATTTTTAATAATGTGACAATATATGATTAGATGTGACACATTCATGACAAGTGTATCGTATCGTGTAAGTATATAAAACGGTGAATAAACCGAGTATTGTTCTAGAGATTGTAGTCAAAGTACCAATTCACAAATTAAAAATATATTTAGGTGTCAATTTGGAGAATGGAGCTCAATTGGCATAAAGCAAATAAAGAAAGACATTAACTAATTTTGCACTTTCTTTGAGGCAAAAGAGCAAACACGTGGAGAGATAAAAAAGAAGGTAAAAGCGATAGGAATCCAATTTCATACAATTATGAATCCGGATTCTTCATTGATAAGCTACCATTATTGATTAAAATTAGGTGTCTATTTGGGTAGTTTTACCCTCTTAAGCTTTTAGGATATTAACTTATCTCCAAATATGATAGTATAGATGATTTGAATACGTGTGTTCTTTGTGGTGATCATTTATCAAGTTTCAAAGGATTTCAAATCTTAGTCTCATTGTGATTCTTTTATTTTGCAGGAATGTATAAAGGTGATTGGAGCCTCATAAGAAAGAAAAAGTGAAGAAGAGTTGGACTCAAAACAATTGAAGCCTAGTGTAGGAAGAGAAAAATTTATGCTACTTTGTTGACCCCGAGCGTTGGGCGTTAAATTCACTCGAAAACTAGAGCTTTTGTCATGCAACACAAGATATTAGTTGGTTTGTGCTTAACACTACTCGTTTTCCTGATGACATTCTGCATTTCTAAAAAGGGGAGGATCTTCTAGCAGCAAAAGGACAAGCTCCATACCGTAATTAGTATAAGGAAGATCTCACCTAGTTCTTTGCAAGAACTCCTCATGGAGTTTTCATCTTTCATCTCTCTTTCTTTCGTTTTAATTTTTTTTTTTTTGCTTATTTTCCATGTCTAGCTAAATTCCCCTTTGTTGGTCTTTAGGAAAACTTGATGGATATGGCTTGTAACGGATTTTGGGTTGTTATTTAGAATTTACTATCTATGTTCTTAATACTTATTGGAATTGATCACTCATTGCTTGTTCTTATGATTATACATGCAAATGGAAATTTGGTGTTTAATCTTGACTATGAGATTATGAGCCTTACGATTCTTTAGTCTAGGAATAGTCATTGAATTATATGTAACCTTGTGAATTCCTTTGCTTAATGTTTGCTCCTTAATTACTCACCTAAGGAATTAGGGATTAAATAGGGATCGAAGGCCTAACCCCCCAAGGATTTGAGGGTTGGGTATTATAAGCGTAATTTTGTTAACAATGTAGAATTAGAGGCATGCATGTATTAACCCCGGCCATTTGAAGTGCTTGTCGTTGAATTGCTTGTTGAGTGTTTGATAAATTGTCTTTCCCATAAATATCAAAAATGTTGTTTTTGTTTCTCCTTTAAATCACATCAATTTATTTTTATTTGGTTGTTGTTTTTGATCCATTCTCTCCGGATCGAAGTCTAAATAGTAGTTCAATTTGCAAAGCAATAATTGTTAACTATCCTTGTGAACGATCGATACTAGATCTCACCATTTTATATTAATTATTTATTACTTGCAACGATCCGGTATATTTATCGTGGTCTTGTCATATATAGATAAAGAACCCTTTGAATTACCAAAATCCTTCTTAAATATTCGAATCCAAATTCTCTTGTTAAAGATTAAATTCTCTTAACTAGTTGAGACCTAACCCCATACCAATCAGCCTAATTCCTTAAGTCAATTCAATAAAGAAAGATGATTAAACCAACATGTGGTTGGTCCGAGTGGTAAGGGACTCGGACACCTTAAGCAAGTGGCAATGAGTTCAAATCCTGACTCTTGTGTATGGAGAAAACCTGGTTGGGAGGGGAGAACCCACCTTGTGTGTCTAACAGGTTCCCCGATGGAGATTAATCACTGCTAATGGTGGTAGATACTTTATATTCTATAACCTGGTTACAAAAAAAAAAGATGATTAAGGTCAACAGAATTTAATACAAAATCACATTAATCAAGTTATCTATCCCTAGATTAACCCAATCAATGACAAAAATTGCAAGACGCATAATCAAAAATCACCACTCCTTGTATAGATGAATCCACAACACACATGAATAATGATCAATCATCCAATAGCATTAAGAATAACAATTATCACCCAATAAGAAAAATTGTTCATAAAAATAACTAAGAAATCAATAAAACAACATCATAATTGCATGCACTTGGTGCATATAAACTTTGTTAAGTACCCCTCCCAACTAATCCAATCCATTATAGATAATTGAGCCTCCTTCCCTGATTTCTCACTAATTTCTCTCTCCACAAATTAAGTATATTTCACTTCCTTTTATTTCTCTCCCTAACGCTATGTTTGGTTGGGCTGAGAATGGGTGAAAAGAGTTTGGGAAGAGAGAACCTGAAAAGAAAAGTCTATTTTCTCTAGTTTGGATTAAGAGAGGAAAGGGGAAGAGAGAAAAAAAAAAAATTGGTACGGGACCCGTACTTTTATTTTCTTCTTTGGGGTGTGAATAAAACTGGCATGGAGGAGGAGAAAACTTGGTTTTTTACCAATATACCCTTCTTCCTCCATAAATCCAACCTCCTCTACGTTCTCTCTTTCTCTAAAGCCTCTTTGTTCTTCAAAATTTTCTTTCTTCTCACTTTTCTATCCAACCGAACAAGTGGAGAGAGAATTCAACTTTTCTTTCTTTCCTACTTTTCTCATACTTCTCTCAATTCAAACAACCTAAAATTTACTCATTTTCTCTTCTCTGTTAATTTTTTCTACTCTACTTCGCTCCTCCCTACATTTTTTTCATTTCCAAACAAAGCATAAGTTCATATTATCTCAAAATTTAAATATTTTTTACTCTATTTCAATACCTAGAATTGTTTATCTGATCTGCTCTGAAAAAATTTGATCTGCTCTAAAAAATTTGATCTGCTCTGAAATGTTTTATCTGATGTACCTTCCCCCCTTTATATATCTTGCTGTCACGAAATCTGTTTCTAGAAACTTTGAATGAGATGCAATGAACGTTTTTTCATGCTGTCCATCACACTTCGGCATTCTTTCAATCTTTTTGGACTTTTCTCCACTTATTTTTAACTTATTCCTTAAAAAGTTAGAATGATATATTAATATTACTCATTCAATATTTTGCAAATTGTACTATAACGAGTAATGCGGCTGTATCTGAGTTCTCCAATGGCAAAATTTCCCTATCTTTGCATATCCCCCGCAGAGGTGCCGCTCCGAATGATATAAATTTTCAGAGCAGATCGAATTATTTCAGAGCACATCAAATAAATAAATACTTCTGGATTTTGAAACACTATAGTTAGAGAGAGAAACGGCAGGAAGTTAATGGGAAGAATATATATATTTTTTTTTTATTTTCGAAAATATCCCGCGCACAATTGCAGAGACTAATCCCTTGAATCGGATAGAATCATTGGGACGACAAAACTTTCTCTCAAGAATTTTAACGCTGTTACATTTTCATGATTAGGATTCGAATCCGAAACTACTAATTTAGCTGGAATAGACTCGTGTGATCTCAACCAATCGCTCTTGGTATTGGGAGGGATATTTAATATGACATAGAAAAATGGATGAAATAATGCTCAGTTTATACTTAATTGTATGGTGCAGTACTCAATTTTGTTAACTTATAAGTTTCAGAGATCTTCACCTTATTTGTCTTTGCTTCATCTATTTGCGGTGATCTAGTAGTACGTAGTCAAATTGCACTTTTAAGATGTATCAAACGGGGCACAGTAACTACGTATTGTCCAAACCCAATGTCAAGTTCTTGTCACATAATCACCCATAAATGGGAAATTAATTTTTTTCTCATGGTGTGTTCTCTAAATAGGAATCACGTGCCAAATTTTAGGCTCCGTCCAACTTCTGATTTTGATTTATGCCAACTGAACTCCTAAGATTTCAGTTTTGAATATATATAGCAACATTCATGTCCTCACGAGAAAGCACTATCAAATAGAATCACAAATTTCATTGCCTACATCTGAATCGTTTTTTTTCTTTCCAAAAAGCAAGTTATGGGTAAACCTGATTATCTTCGTTACTACCTAGAACCAGAAACCATGCCTACTAGAGGCTTCAAAATCTGCTTTGCTGTGTTTGCACTTTTCTTGGTCATTGTTGCCACCGTGATTGTGACATTAGCTCTGACTATTTTTAAACCCAAAGACCCAGATATAAGTCTCCACTTTGTTGGCCTAGAAAACTTTCAGTTTTTTTCACCCAATCCAAGTAATGAATCCCTGGGCGTGGTGATCACAGTAGTGAACCCAAACTATGGACGTTTCAGGTACATAAATTCTATTGGTTATCTTGATTATCATGAGACCATTGTAGCCGAAGTTCCCCTGGAGACGAAATCCGTCCCTGCACGTGGCAAGATTAATGTGAGCACTTCTGCAGATATTATGATTGGAAAGTTTATATCTGATCGCAATTTTTGGTCAGATATTGAGGATGGGGCCTTGAATTTGACATCAAAGGTCACACTACCGGGGAAGGTGAGTATGCTCAGAATTATCAAGTTGAAGGCCACGGTTTATATCTCATGTCGCATCTATCTTAACGTGAGTGCCTTGGATGCTGATTCCAGCTGCATATCCAAAATCAAGCTGTGATTGCTCCAAAGGGTGGATCTTTTGCACTTGCCCTAGTACAAAAGGCCTCACTAATTTGAATTACAACACAGTCATATATATGGGAAGCTTTAAGGATATGGACAACTGATGGTTGAGTGACCCGGTGAAGCTTGGTCTTTGTTTTATTTTTTATCTTGGGTGGTTATTTGTGCAATAGACATACTGACTTCTATTTGTTAGTGTCACTGTGATAGTTACATAGGAATCCCCTTTTTTCTTTTCGTAATACATATATATATATATATAGAGGTTAATGTATCTCTAATACTCTTTTAATATAATTTCTTTGGCTTATAAAAAACAAACTCGTCATATATTAGGCGACGGTGTAATGCAAAAACACTACAAATTAAGATAGGTCAAATAGTCTCTTTGAGTCAGCTTAGTTGATAAATGCATGACATGATAATTGTGAGATGTTCAAATTTCTTAAATATGTTCCGTCCTTTTTTCATTTCCTTTTTCTTCTCTCTCCCTCCCCCTTATAAGTTCCGCCATGAGCCTCCCTTTAAAAAATAAAATAAAAATAAGATAGGCCAATAAGATTTGGCATTTAGCAAAAAATACGATGGGTTGATTGCGAAAAGAAAGAGAAAATTGTAACAATAGTACCATTCGTCCATAAAGTAAGAAGATCTGCTTTGTATTAAACAACATTTTTCTTTGAATTAATACCTTCTCTTGGTTAAGGAAATAATGTACAGGGGGTAAAAACAAATTCTTGTTTGCTTTCCCTTCAAATTGTTCTCTCTCTCTCATTTTTTGAGTTTGCACATTGTCATTTAATTTCTTTGGCATTGAAGAATATGCAAGGTACAAGTAATGTTTAACTTTAATATATAGTCAAATGTAAAATTTTCTACATTATCAGCCAACCCCAAAGGTCACATATAAATGACATGTGACAATTATTTTGACATGATTGCCATGGATGCTGATCCTAGCTGCATATCCAAAATCAACCTGTGATTGCTCCAAAGGGAGGATCTTGTGCACTTGTTGTGTTACAAATAATCTAACTAATTTGAATTCAGGTGAATTCTCTGGTATTTCAGAATAACTTTATCCTGTCTAGGTGATCCAATCAGATGGTGAGAATTTAATCCTATGTAACACTGATATGACTCATTTAAATGAGATAGTACATTCTAGTTGGACAGAATAACTTTTACCCCAAAATTATTGGATTGCTTGAGAAGACACCTTAAATTAATACCTTCTCTTGGTTAAGGGAGGAATGAATAAGGGTAAAATCGAAATTTTGTTTGTTTTTTCTTCAAATTTTTCTCTCTCTCTTATTCTTCTTTTTCTTTTTTTGAGATGCGCAATTATCATTTAATTTCTTTCTTGGTAAAGGAATAGGAATACACCAGGAGTACAATGGTGCAAACAATGGCATATATATATAAGAAGAGATCCGTTTATACGAGTGTAAGTCATTTTTCACTTGTAGTCACTCTCAATCGTTGATTTTAATTATTTTCATCCAACTATGATTGTAATTTTAACTTTAGTAATAATTTTCTATCGTTGAATGAAAATAAAATCAACGACAGAGAGTGAGTGTAAGTGAACATGACTTATATTGGGGTAAATCCATCCCTCCTTTTATATGAAAATATTCCGCATTTTAAGAATATGAGAATAATACATCTTGACATACAACCATACATAAATAATTAAGGTTAAAAATTATTTAATAATCACATAAAATAATGAAAATATAAGTTATTTAATTTTGTCCATTCAAATTAGATCCAATAATCAAAAGTTATTGTTCTCATAATTTTAAAATACAAATTATCATGTAATATGTTTATGATCTAGTCATGGTGCTCGTGTTTTGTAGGCAGAGTCGGATCTACATAGGCAAAAGTTTTCATGCTTAATTAGTATATCTAGTAGCTTTTTTAATTTGCCCCCATAAAAAATAGACGTTGTCCCCACATATCAAATCATCAGCAATCATTTATGAAGAATGGAATGCGCAATCGTGTTAAAGATGAATGACTAAATGATTATTTGATTATATACATAGAGAGGTTTTTTTTATAGTATTGAAAATAAAAAAAAATCATACAACATTTTCAAATTAGGAAAATGTGTACAGAGCAATTGTAATTTGTGAATTCTTAGGCATCTAGTCACCACAAGAAATTTGTCATATACCTACGAACACTTTTAACGACAGTCGTTAAAACTGTAGATATAAGTATTAGTGTCAGTCAAACAGTAAGTAAAGCTAGATGAACTGTAGATAAAATATATTATCAGTCAAATACAACTGTAAGTAAATGTATGTCGACCGTAGGTAAAACCTATAGTGACAGTCATTTCTCGTTGGTATTCTTCGCTCATAATGGACTGGTGGACCGACAGTAGGTGAATGTAAGTTTTACATATACCTACGGATTTTAAACATATAGTGACAGATTTTATCTGTCATTGAAAGAAAAATTTCTTGTAGTGAGTGTTTTTTTGTTATGAGATTATGTATTTTGTGAGAGAGACATTGAGTGTAATTGGGGATTTGATGAGAGCAAAAATTAATTTTGTAATCTTTCTATCTTTTTCTTAGTGAATTGCTTCACATTTCTCACAATGTGGACGTAGGCTTTACATTGCAACCGAATCACATTATATGTGATGCATTTTATATCATTTTTTCCGCTTATGCATATTTATAATATTTTTGTAATGTCTGTGGGGTTAGTTGGTGAAAAAAAAGATATAGGATTTTACATGTAATGTTAAAAAAACGTTATAATTAATGGGAAAAGAGCATACTGCCCCCCTAAACTATGACTCGTTTGCAAATTGGCACCATCAACTATTGATTCTTCCCAATTAATCCTTAAACTAATAGAATTAGTGAAATTGATCCTTCTGTTAACCCAAAGTTAAGTCATTAACGATGATCGAATCTAACCCTCCATTTTTTTTCAATCTCAACCGGTAATTATTTTTTAACTTTTAACTTTTTTATTTTTCTTTATTTCTTTTACTCTTTTAATTTTCGGAAAAAAAAAACAGAGTTCTTCCGGGGCCTTGTTGTTTCTTGTGTAAACCCTACGGTAGGGGTGATCATCGGTCGGGTTCGGGTCCAAAATACCCAATCCAAATGAAACCGATGAGAATAAAATGTAATCAATTTCCGTCCATTTTGGTCTACGGGTTGATCGGGTGCCGGGTTGGCCAGGTGGCGGATTGGTCGAGTGGTTTGCAACAGGTCAGGATTTTTTTTATTATTTTATTTCAGGAAAAATATAAAGCAAAAAAAAAAAAAAGACAGCCCATTATAGTGGCATGTCTTCATGATGCGGTGATGGTATGATAGAATGGGTGGTGGGTGGATCTGCTTGCTTTTGTTATTCTAAGTAGAGAAATCAGAAAATATGAGTATGGACCATAAGGAAAGATAGGTTTCGGTCGGGTTCGATTATCGGTGGCTGCAAATTAGCAAAACCGAATCCGTCCATTGTCACCCGTGTTAACCTTATTTTTTCATAGATGGCATAGGGTTTACCGCAGAGGCCCTTGGGAGACCTCTATTTTTTTTTTTCGAAAATTAAAAGATTAAAAAAAATTAAAATTTAAAATTTTAAAAACAATACACGGTTGAGATTGAAGCAAAATGAATGGTCAGATTTGATTATCGTTAATGATTTAACTTTGGGTTAACGAAAGGATCAATTTCACTAATTCTATTAGTTTAAGAATTAATTGGGATGTTTCAAAAAAAAATTAATTGGAAAGAATCAATAGTTGAGAGTGTCAATTTGCAAATGGATCACAGTTTAGGGGACAGTATGCTCTTTTCCCATAATTAATTATAATTTAATTTTTTTTTATATCACTTTATAATTAGCTAAGCAAGTACTTACAGGTTTGCAAAATTTTGTCATCATGTTACAAAAGTGCATTAGAAGGTGTATAAGAGGTCCAAATCGCAAAACTAATTAAGCTCCGCTTTCGCCGCCCCAATAGATAAGTGATTAGAGCATGATGGATAGGTTGTTGGTTGCCGGCCACCGAGGATAATTATATTCCTAAATTGTTCTCTAGTTTATGCATAGGTTGTTGGCTGCCAGCCACCGAGGATCGACACTCATAGAATGTTAGCAGGCAAAGATAATTATAAAATATTGACAGTAATTGTTTTTTTACCCGTATAAAATTTACAAAAAATTCTTGAATTTAATTTTAAAATACATAACTTTTTTTACACAGTGAACTATTCATAAATTGATATATCATTAAAAATTGTTTGACTTTTATTATAATTAGCTACTTTAAAAAGTCACACATATCATGATTTATGATTGTTTGACAATGAAAAAAACTTTATACTAACAATGTATAAAAATTAAATTCTTAAAATAAATAAGTAAGAAATATCTATCTTTGAATTATGAGTTCAATTGTTATGTATAGTCGGTGCAAAGTTTTTTAAATTGTCAACCAATTAGAAATCATATATGAGTGACTTTTGAAGTATGTAGAATAATAGTCAAACATTTTAACTTATGTGACGACTTATTATTGGTTGTTTTACACTGATAGTGTATATCAATTAAATCTTGAATTATTTAGTGGTAAATTATCTGGTACCTCAAGTGTAACTTACCCTACTTAGGTGGTCCTATCAAATGATGATAATCATTTGACTTGACTCATTAACATGACTCATTTAATTGAGATGACACATTCTGATTGAGCAGGGTAATTTTTATCCCAAAATTATTAGGAATACCAGAAAAAAAAAAACCATATTTAGTAGGTTAAGATTTTTATGCACTTTATCAACTTATAAAGATATACACTCTTATTTATACGCTTTTTTCTTACAGTAAGTTTTTCATAGTTTTGGTTTTCTTTTGTAGTATTTTCTCTTTTTTATAGGTATATTACATCCTTATTTTCCTGGAAATTCTATTTCAGGTATATCACAACAAGTTACGTTTTTTCCTCTATTTAGATGTCTGATAGTTTCTCGAGCGATACATTGATCTCTTAATTCTTTGTATAATAGTTCAATAATGCCTCCTAAAGTATTTGCAATTTCATTAGGATTTAGGTCCCATATTAACTTCATTTTAGTATTGAGGGGAAACGGTAGTTTATCTATAAATACTTCTTTGTATGTTTCCTTTGTTGCGGAATTTAATTGATAATAGTATTTTTGATATTCACATATAAAACTTTCTATTTCACACATGTCGCATAATTGCATTTGATTTAGATGTGTCTTAGCTTTTTCATGCAAAAATTTACTTACTTCCGCATTATGTTCTATACTAGCTTAACCTATAAATTCTTGATATATAAAACTCATAATTAGTCTTGCAAAGTCTTGGTTATTTGTTAAAGTTGAATAATATTGCCTTGTTCGTCTGATATACTATATAAGTATTTTTGTACATTTCCTGTTCTTTTATAAAGAATATAATTTTTTATTGACAACATGTTCAAGCTATTAAATTTTTTATCGGTAGCGATTAAAAGAGTTATTTCATTAGTCCATTGTAAAAGTATTTCTTCTTTGTTTTTTACGTAATCAAGATTTAATATATTGCCTTTTGATCTCTGTATTTCGTATCCTGGTTTAAATTCATCTTGAACTTTGGACCATTTATTCTTATGTTTAACATATCCTTTATTATGCATAGCATCTTTTTCCATATTTTTTCATATTTCAAATATGTCTTTTCTTTTTCTTTTTGGTATTATGTTACTACTTGTTTCTCCATGGTTCATACATATTTCGTTAAAATCTGTTTCATCTGACGAAGAACTAGAATTTAGTACTACTTCGTAAGTTTCATTTAAAGGATATTCATTGGTTTTGTATCTAGTACTTGATTATGTTCTTCTTCGATTACTTTTAATTCTTCAAGGAGTTGTTGAATTTCTTCTAAGTCATTTGACCTTTTTATTGTTTCAATATAGTCGGTTTTTAATCCCTCCATGTCGTTTTTGGAGACAATATTTGAGAAAGTTCAGGACTTAGTTTTTTTTTTAGTTTGATTATCTAGTAAATCCTTTAAATCTTTCTTTGTTAGGCATTTACTATCTTCTTCTTCCTTGAGTAGTTTTTCTAATTGTTCTAGTATCTTTCTAATTTTTTCACAATCTTCTTTATTTTCTATCTTTTTTCCTTTGTTTATATTATTTAAAGTATCATATATATGTGTTATCTCTATTTTTTCTTTGGGTATCTTTTTATAAGTATACTCCACAATTTTGATAGTAGTCTCTATTAACTGAGTCATATTTTTATTTATTTCCTCTAATACTTTTTCTAATTTTTTATATTTTTTATAAATTCCTTTTAATAGACTCATAATTTTTTCTTTCTATCTAAAGACATCGATACCCTCAAATCTTCATAGGTATCATAGAATTTGCTTCATTAAAAAGGGTTTCAGACATATCTGAACAGATAGCAATAAAAAGAAATGGGGGCATCTGAGAAAAGGTATGCACACCCCACAGCAGAGAATAACCATGAACCGCCAATACATAAGCACAAGAATTAGTAGAATAATGTATTTACTCAATATAATTTTAATGCTTTAAGCGTGTTTTTGCCCCTCTCCCTGACAATTCAGTTATAAGTAAATTTACAATCATATCTATTTATTATATTCAATATATATGATGGAATAATATTATTAAAAGAATTTAATTGTTATTTTGTCTTATTTAATTTAGAGTCCGTTTGTTACAGATTTTTTTATGAAAAAATAAATTATTTTTATAAAATAATCACTTTTAAAGATTGTTTATAAGTTTGTTTGAACTTTTGGAGAAAAAATAAAATCTAAAAAAGATCTTAGATTATTTTGAATAACTTCTCATAAAAATTTATTTTACGTTAGCTATTTTAAGTGATTTCTATAATTATAGACAAACACATTAATTTATATGAAAATAACTTTTTTAATCTTAAAACAAACAGTACCTTTAATTCTGTCGATGTAACAAACACAGACATGAAACAAAGATAACAATTGAAATTGTATCAATAATATGAATATGAGAAAAATCAAAACCATAATGACGAGATGAAAGGTAGAGTCATTTCACGACAGGTTAGTTTTAAGGTGCGCATACGAAAGTAGTGAACACCAGCGCGAACCCATTTTCACTTGTTTTTCCCGATAATTTTGACTTTGCAAGAAAGTCACATTCATTTTATTTTTGCTCTTTGGTCTTGAAGCTCCTTTACTGTTGTTTCTCTCTCATCCAACGAACTGGTGTTTCTCACTCTAAAATCCATCTTCATCGTCAACAACGTCATGACATTCTCAGATTGGAATGCTGACGACATCACTTTGTGCTTGTGGACCAACATCACCTGCGCCGATGTCTCCGACGAAACTGAGCCTCACGTCATCAACATTTCCCTTCCCAACAAGAGCCTCTGCGTCTACCTCCCATCAGAGCTTAGCAACCTCCTCTACCTTTGTCGCCTCAACCTCCAAACCAACTCCTTCCACGACTACATCTTTTCCCCTCTCTTCTACGCCATCACCACACTCCATCATGTCTTCCTCCACAACAACAACACACCTATAAAAGTGAAGGACAAATATCAGTTGCGTTACATGAAGGAGGTCCAAAGCAGAGACAAGTACGACAAAGTCGTGAGGCTCTACCTCTGTTATGCGAAGGATTAGGGTTTCAATTGAGCTCCAAAATTGACACATAGGTTGAAGTGGTGAGCCAATGTGATGAGATTTTTTGTTGAACTCAGACTTTAGTAGTTGGAGTTGCAGATCTTGTCAGTCATGGTTAAGCTCCTTCACCACGATGCGGGTGTCGCTGCCAACATAGCAGAGTCGTGAAGTGGGGGACAGTGTGGCTGTCGTAGATGCACTGGAGGCAGAGACTTGGGGGCCTAAAAGCAAATATTACTTTAACGGTGAAGGCTAGGGTGGGAGACCTACACATGTCTCCCACCATGAGCAAGGACACTTTTGCAATAAATCTTTTCTTTTTGGTCCTTCATTTATTTTCCCATTTGCAGCTGTCACCGCAACCCCTCTCCTTTCCCCCATCGCACGACTGTTCCATGCCGCTATGCCGGCGACGTCGTTAATGCCGAACCGGCCCGCTTCGCTGAAGAAGCCGCACAAGGTGTTCTGTGGCATCCGGCAATTAGTAGCAGAATCCTTCATCTTCGACATATTCTTCTTGCTTGCAGAATCCGCCACTTTCAGACCCCCAGACAACCTTCTCATAGGAGAAATCAAAGTCCTTTGCGGGTTTAGCGATAGTTGCTTCCTCCCATTCAGAGAAGGGTTACGATACCTCGACGACACGATTATCGCAGCCTCTTTCGACACCTTCCGGTTCTCATCGCGAGCGGAAACCAAGCACGAAACAACGCACTTCGATGGAACCAGAGATGCCGACCTCTTCCCTTTTCCGGCCGCCGGCGAAGGATCTCTCTCCGACGCAACAACAGAAACATTCTTTGACCTCTTCGCCGTCGTCGGAGAGGAGAATCTATGCGACGGAGCCTGCGAATTTTTTCTCGACACAAGTGGTTGCCTCGAAGACCTAACCTTTGTGAACACCCCATTTTGACCGGGTTCCTTTTGCTTTTCACTTAAATTTACCAAAAAAATACCAAAAAATTGAAAAAATTAAAATCATAAAAAATATGTTGAATTTTGAGAAAAATCCGAAAAAGAGTGGAGTTTTATTTTATTTCTTCATAAAAGTCCAAAAATGATAAAAGGAAAAATCACAAAAATATTTTGAGCTTCACTTATTTATTTTTGCTTGCATTTAAAATATAGAAAAAATCTAGAAATAAGATATAAATCACAAAAATATTTTAATTTCTTGTTAACGCAGTTTCTTTTATAGATGAAGAAATAAAAATGAAACATTTTGTTATTTTTAAGTTGTGTCTTGTTTATAATAAAAAAAAATAAAAAAAATAATAAAAATAAAAAAAATAATAAAAAATAATAAAAAAAATAAAATAAAAATAAAATATAAAAATATAAAAAAAAATAAAAATAAAAAAAATAAAATAAAATAAAAATAAAAAATAAGAAGAAAAAAATGTCTTTGGGCCAATAAACCAAGTTTCAGCCCATACCCTTCCTCCATAACCCGTCTGCTCCATAACCCGTCTATCTCCTCCCATAACCCGTCTATCTCCTCCATAACCCGTCTGCTCCATAACCCGTCTATCTCCTCCCATAACCCGTCTATCTCCTCCATAACCCGTCTGCTCCATAACCCGTTTATCTCCTCCATAACCCGTCTGTCTCCATAACCCGTCTATCTCCTCCATAACCCGTCTATCTCCATAACCTGTCTATCTCCTCTATAACCCGTCTATTTCCATAACCCGTCTATCTCCTCCATAACCCGTCTATCTCCTCTATAACCCGTCTATTTCCATAACCCGTCTATCTCCTCCATAACCCGTCTATCTCCTCCCTCACCCAAAAGTAACCCTAGCAGCCGCAAACCTCCATCAACAACGTGAATCTCGCTTCTTTCCCTTCTCACTCGCATCACTGGATCTCAATCACGCAAGGAAAGGGAATCAAAGCAATGAGGGAGAAATATCTCTATAAAGAAGGAAGCAGAAACCAGAAAAGGGGGACAGCCAGAGGGGACCGGGAGAGAGAGGCAGTCACAAAAGTGGAAATACAGGGGGGCACACAACAACAAGAGGGACAAATACTGAGAGAGCAATTCGAAAAAGGGAGAGAATTTTATTTTTTTGGTAGAAACAGGGAAGGGGGAGTTTTAGTATTGGGGAGAGGACTTGTAACTTGGGGTTCATATTTCTGAGAGCATGAATTCCCAAATGAGATCAATTTAGTTATTGTTCTTAGCCATTGGAAGAGATGTTTTAGGTGGTGATCTCAGTTTCATCTCATTTCCTCCCTTCACCATTGATGTACAAGAATGTTGAATGAATGAAAATCAATTATATTTTGTTTGATATTTCTTAGTCCGGTCTGCATCTATGCTATATCATTCACTTTCTAATTTTGTCTTTGGTTGTCTACCATGTGTTTGTTTAAATGTGTGTCACGGTTGAATGAGGACATTTTGTTAAACTGACCAGAACTATGAAGTTTGTGGTATTTAGCACAGTGATTTAATTTCATAGCCTAACATAGTGATTATTTGGATGCATATGTGAGCTAATTGATTGTAATGCACTGTTAAGAATGTAAATTGTTTAGTCTTTGCTTGCCTCGCAGTCACAGGATAATTTGCTCATTGTTAGAGAGGTGTCACTTGATTAAGGAGAACGAACATGTTTTTATTTTGCCTTTCATTGTACTGATACATGCCTGAGTTGCTGAAGTATTTTGACAGCAAAGGTGAGTTTCTGAGCCATGAGATGTGCCTCGTGGTGTTGACAATTTGTTGGATTGGGTGATTAGATTCTTGGGTGCATACTTTGCAGTAAAGGACGTGTTCTTTGTAGTTATTAGCATGTTAACTGTTATGAGAATAATGGGGTGTTCATTTTGCATATTAAAAGGTAATAGGTGGACCTGGATGGTTACAATTTAATAATAAAATGTTTGGCATATGCTACTAGTGATTATTTGCAAATAACTTGAAGGCACGTAGACTCATCATATGTATATTGGTTCTAGTTGAAAGTTGCCTCTGCATTTTTTTTTTTATTGAGAAAAATCTATATTCTTGTGGGTAAACCAAGTTGATGATATTGAATGAACTAATACTTGCAAATTCTTGCACTCTTGAGCATTGATGCAAAACAGGATCTGTCATGGCACTTACCTGTGCGTTGCATCTTCACCTAAATCGGCGGATACGTTTAATCTGAATGGGCCTGATTCTTTAGTATATTCATGTTTAATTGGATATGATTTATTTAATTTACCATATAGGTTGAATGCTGATGGTGATTAAGCTTATGTGTGTGGAGTTGCATCTTAAGGCTTTAAAGGATGAATGTGTGATTTCAAGGCTTCAACGATTTCTCATTTTTCCAAGAAAGGAAAATAGTAAGTCAAATAAATTCTTTTTTTTTTTATTGTTTTTAAATTAGATTTGATGCCAAGTGTATTTTTTTGGGGGTGAAATAAATACTTTAAAATTTGTTAAAAACTTGCATAATTAATTTGGGTAACTGTTTTTTACGGGTGCACTAGGGGTGTTATGGGGTTAAGTCCTCATCCTTCTCTATGCACAAGCGACTCCCGAACTCAATATGGTTCCAAAGACCATTTTTTCAAGGTTTTCCAATTTTTCCAAATTGAATAAAATTGGTGGCGACTCCCACGTTTTTCCTAAAAATCTCTTTTTATCGTCGTCCTCCTTCGCGATTACGGTCGTGACAGATGGCGACTCCACTGGGGACGTTTTTAGAGAGTCAAGCCCATTAAAATTAGTTGTGCAATTTTTCTTGATTTTTTAACTTATTTATTTTACCCCCATTTTTTTTGGCTTGTTTTGCTTTTTTTTTTAAAAAAAAAAAAAAAGAAGAAAGAGACAATAGTAAGAAAAAGAAAGATGAAAAATACCATGTTTTTGTTGTTTGAACTTATTTAGCCTTATTCTGTTTGGGTTCGATTTGTTTATTTATTTATTTTTATTGTGTGCTTTATACATGATTTTTTTTTTTTACTTCAACCTTAGGGTAGATGACTTTTGATCCTTTTTCTTGCTATTTCAACCATAGGGAAAGTGACCTTGATTCTGTTTCCTGTATATATGGGTAGCTTTGTTTTCCAGATATGTTTTTTTAAGTTTTTAGGATTGTATGCACGCTCCCTCCACACACGTCACCGTCACTTACTGCACACACTTTTCAGCTCTATACCTGAGCTTGTGGAAACCCAAGGAATAGGAGGTGTCTCAACATTGTCATTGAAAGGCCTTGTGCCCCTCTGATATTTGCTGATTCACCACTCAGATTGTTACTGGTATCATGGACTAGTCATCCTGTAAGGGTTTATCCCTACTTGTGGCTAGGATCATGAGCCATCTCCCTGCCTTTCGAGACAGGGACAATCTGGGGACCACGACCTTTAGAAGTCTAGACCCACCTTGATGTCTGCACTAATAGATCGACTTAGTGGCTATCCCAATTAGAGTCATGACCCTAAGACCCTTTTTTAGGTGGTCCCTTTTAGGACAAATGGGTGCATACTTTGCAGTAAAGGACGTGTTCTTTGTAGTTATTAGCATGTTAACTGTTATGAGAATAATGGGGTGTTCATTTTGCATATTAAAAGGTAATAGGTGGACCTGGATGGTTACAATTTAATAATAAAATGTTTGGCATATGCTACTAGTGATTATTTGCAAATAACTTGAAGGCACGTAGACTCATCATATGTATATTGGTTCTAGTTGAAAGTTGCCTCTGCATTTTTTTTTATTGAGAAAAATCTATATTCTTGTGGGTAAACCAAGTTGATGATATTGAATGAACTAATACTTGCAAATTCTTGCACTCTTGAGCATTGATGCAAAACAGGATCTGTCATGGCACTTACCTGTGCGTTGCATCTTCACCTAAATCGGCGGATACGTTTAATCTGAATGGGCCTGATTCTTTAGTATATTCATGTTTAATTGGATATGATTTATTTAATTTACCATATAGGTTGAATGCTGATGGTGGTTAAGCTTATGTGTGTGGAGTTGCATCTTAAGGCTTTAAAGGATGAATGTGTGATTTCAAGGCTTCAACGATTTCTCATTTTTCCAAGAAAGGAAAATAGTAAGTCAAATAAATTCTTTTTTTTTTTATTGTTTTTTAATTAGATTTGATGCCAAGTGTATTTTTTTGGGGGTGAAATAAATACTTTAAAATTTGTTAAAAACTTGCATAATTAATTTGGGTAATTGTTTTTTACGGGTGCACTAGGGGTGTTATGGGGTTAAGTCCTCATCCTTCTCTATGCACAAGCGACTCCCGAACTCAATATGGTTCCAAAGACCATTTTTTCAAGGTTTTCCAATTTTTCCAAATTGAATAAAATTGGTGGCGACTCCCACGTTTTTCCTAAAAATCTCTTTTTATCGTCGTCCTCCTTCGCGATTACGGTCGCGACAACCTTATGTGTTTCTTCTTGAGACTTGTTTGGTTCCTTAATCTCCCTTCGAGATTCAGCTACACTGTTCTTCGAGATTCAGCTACACTGTTCTCAGAGAGGGAAAGGGCGAGCGGGTCAGTGGAGTGATCCGAATTGGAAAACGAATTACCGTTTGGAGGAATAGACTCGAGCGACGAGGGGTTTGGGGGTTCCGAGGAAGGGGTGGCGGTAGGTGAGGGGGGGATGCTGGAGACAGAGGGGAGTGGGGAGTCAAAGTTGGTAACAGAAAAATAAAAATGTAGAAGAAGTGGTGGGGAAGGAAGGTTCTGTGTTAGAACAATAAGAGAAAAGGTTTCAGATTGTTTTGGAAACCCCCTTGTTCTGTGTTTCACCGGCAACATCATCATGGTAGCAGCTAGCTTGAGGGAGGTCAGAAAGAGGGGAGCGAGAGAAGGAGATGGGGCAAATTTTTAAAATTGAAATGTTTTAAGGATATCAAAATAATTAAAATATTACATAAAAGTCCTTGCTCATGGTGGGAGACATGCAAAGGTCTCCCACCCTAGCCTTCACCTTACTTTAACAGGTAAACTGGTCATTCCGGTTTCGGATAAAATATCATATATGTCCATTGATTTATATGACATTTAACTTTTTTCCACCATCCCATCATAAATGTGCACTACTTTGGTTTGCACACCTTGAAACTAACCTTCACGAGAAATCACCTAAATCTTCTTTCCAGTAACAAGGCACTTGATGTGGTCCGACAGCAGATGGAAGCAGTGAGCTACAATTTTTCTTAACCCTGTACAAAGAGATCCATTCACTCGAACACCTTTTTTTTTTTTTGTCTAAAATTATGTGAATTTAATATTCAAATAATAAAGGTTAATTTTGATGACTGATTTAAATAAATCAATTAAAAATTACATTACAACAAAAAATATTTTTAATGACAAATTCTACTGTACCCATGAAAATTGATGGGTTTTGGAACAGTTTCTAAACTGACCAATAGATGAATGGTCTTCCATTTAATGAATTCAGGTCAAACATTTGCTGTTAAACATAAAAACTTTTACTTATTGCAATTAAGTACTTAATTAGTTAAATATTTTTATGATTTAAATTTTAGATTTCTGATTATTAAATCAATTTCTAAAAGATCCGTTGAACCCAATTCCCCCTTTATTCTCTACTCTTGTTGTGAAACTCTATCTTCTTGCAACAACACTCATAACTTGTTGAACCCAATTCCCCTTTTTTCTCCATCTCTTGTTGAACCTTAATTCTCCCAAATCACCCTTTCTCTACCTCCGTCGGTTAGGTAGAACTTTCTCCCAAATCACCCTTCTTATCCAAAGTTGAAGTGAAGTGCGGTGCCCCTTCTGGAGAGTGACAACAGTGTATTTTCGAAAGTTGCAGATATTTGGTTCGAAAGTGCGGTGCCTCTTCTGGCAGTGCCCCTGGTATTTGGTTCGAAAGTTGCAGCATGAATCGGTGCAAACACAGCTTGGCTGAGGTTGCTGTCAAAGCTGTTCTTGTTGTTGTTGATCTAGAGGAAGAAACTATTTTTGAAGTGTAGTGCCCCTTGGTGTATCTTTTACATCAGGTACTGTTTTTATTGGTTTGTGTTTACATGTGTATACGTCCATCTCTGCTTTACTTTCTTTACTCTTCCCTGCCACTGAGAATATTTTAACGTTAATCTAAATGTGAAAAGGTGATCATGTTCCAGAAAATTTTAACGTTAATCTAAATGTACCAGAGGTCAAATGTATTTCATTTGAATGACTAAATTGCAATATCCAAAACTTTGACCCCTAACTAATAAAAGGAAGAGATGGCATCAATAAAAAAACAAAAGACCGAACTCAACTATTGGTCCGTTTAAAAACTGTACCAAAACCCATGTATTTTCAAGGGTACGGTAGCAGTTCCCATTTTTAATAGCGTTTAATTTTGGCATTCAATAACACTTTAAAGCACTCGAACGCTATTAAGGTTGAACAAACAATATAGCGTTTAAAAATTGCTATCTAGATCAGGAATAGATAGCGCTTCCTTGAACGCTATCTAAAATCCTGAGGAAGCGTTATCTATTCCTGCTTTAGATAGAGCTTAGGAAGCGTTGTCTAGTCCCCGTTTTTTTTTTTTTTAATTATTTACTTTAATTTTCTTCTACTCTTCCCTGCAGTCAGCAAAATCCAGACAGTACAGGCAATATTTGGGACAACAATTAGCACGGTATACATAATTTCATTTCATTCATTACAAATGTTACAACAGAATTACATAACAATATTAATGTTACAATCAACACTATATTAATTACCAAAAACTATTCTAGTACATATATACTGGGAAAGATCATGAAAAATGAAAGTGAAAGATTACGTGAAGAAGAGGACTATCTTTGGGGAGAAAGCTCCCAATCGTTTTCCCATACACTTCACAAGTAGAGAAATGAATAAGCCGCTTGTTATTTTCCGAACAGTACTTCACCTAAACAGGAAAAGGAAAAAAAAATTGAATCTTGATTGAATTCCAACACAGCAACATGCACAAAGATTGAATGTTGATTATCAAGAACACGTACGACAGGAAGCGCATCTATGAAATTGCTGTATATAATATTGAGGGGTCGGGTATTATAATCCGCTGGAGTACATATGGCAGCAAGATTTGTTGTCTGAAACACAAAAATTATAATTTTTAATTTTTATCTTTAGCACAAGAATATATATAAAATATAAAAAAAAAGATTGAATTTAATTTTTGGTTACGAACCAGATCTGACATCTTGATGAGACCTTCGACCCTAGAATCATGTTTGATATTGAGGCGGTGGAAGTGGATGCGACCGTACCATGGGAGGTTATCCGGTTTCAAGAGATGCTTGATCTTGTCGCTATAGACATCCAAGGCGAGAACCTTGTGTGGTGTCTCTAACATCAGCTTCTCACAAAGGTGGGACCCTATGAACCCTCCGGCGGCGATCCTGCATATTGTCATCGCCTTTATGGGGTTTCCGTCGAGATCTACTCGCTCCGACGAAGAAGCCATTCTTGTTGTTGTTTCTGAGGGAGTGGTTCCTGTAGTGGTGGTGGTGGTAGTTCGCGCGAGGAGGAGGCGGGGAGCTATAGGGGTTCGCGAAGTGAAGTGAGGAGGGAAGTGTTTAGTGAGAAGTTTTAGTAACTGATTAATTAAAAATATTTAAAAATGGGAATAGACAATGCTTCCTTGAGGAAGCGCTATCTAAAGTGCACCTATAACAGCGCTTCATCAAGGAAGCGATATCTAAAGTGTGACTTTAGATAGCGTCTCCTAACGCTTCCTTCAGGAAACGCTATCTAGTGTCCTTCGCATTTTTTTTAATAGTGTTTCACTTAAAAACGCTATTAAAGGTGCGCTATTTAATCTCTTTTCTGACGTAGTGTTATCATAGTATGAATAAACAACTTTGTAATATATCAATTTTTTTTTAAAAAAATGCTACAATTAAATTCAAAGATAAAATAGACAAACTGTAATATGACATATATTCTTAGCTTTTGACGTTTTGTAGCATTTTTCATATATCAATAGTTGCAAATTGCATAAAACGAGATCGAGCTTGATCTAAACAACACTACGTGTCCATTGCCGCAACTTGCTTTCCCATTCACGGGGCTAAAATGAGCAAGATTTTATTCTTGTCACGGGGGACAAGAGAAACATGTTTTCTACACAAGTCAGTACAAAACACATCACCTAGCAATACAAAATTACAAATACGAATGATTAGGTTTAAGTGTCAAAGGGTGGCACATGGTAGTGGTTAACGAATGATCTAATGCTCAATTACTTACGTAGGGGATGTATAATTTGAAAATGAATGAATGCCTTTCTTTTCTTTTGCATGTGTGGCCAATGCTTTAATGACGCCTTGTTGGCTTGGTTCTCTAAAGTGGTCGGACGGCCATGGACCCAAAATCACGCAGAGATATATGTTACAGCTTTCTCAATATATATAGCGAAAGTAATATATAGGAAGATTCTATAGTTTGCCTTGTCTAACTTTATCTTGCATATGTGATCCAATCAGATAGTGAAAATTTAATCTCATGTGATATTGACATGATTCGTTTAATTGAGATAATGCATTTTGATTAGACATGGGATACTCAAACTCTATACTTTCCAAGGGTACTATAATATATATATATATATTACATGTTAATAGGGCCGGCCCAATACATATTGAGGCCTAAAGCGAACTTTATGACAAGACATTTTTAAAGTAATTTTATTAAAATTATTATATTATTATTTAAAGTTTATCTTTCGTGATTTTGGGATGCAATGCAAAATCATTTCTTATATTATTATAATCGATTTCATTTAAAATTTCTTTTTCAATCAATAATAAAGTCAATCCATTTAATCTTTGTTGAGACATTGTTGATCTTAGATAAGATTTTATTAATTTTAATTTTGAAAAACTTCTTTCTGTCGAAGCAACAGTTACAAGAATCGTTAACATTATTTTATAAGCAATATATACATTTGAAAAAGAATCAAGTCTTCTTATATAATTAAGTATGTCAATTGGTGTATCACTTTTCACTTGTATAATTTCTCTTAAAATTTTGTAGTTCTGTAAATAAATCTAATTCATCAATATTTGAGTTGTTATTATGTTTTAATGAATGTTCATGGTTAAGACAATCATCTTTTAAATTCTCATTATCCAATAACCTTAATTTCTCAAATGCTAATAGAAAACCAAAAATATTTTGATACATTTTAAATTGTTCAAATCTACCATAAAATGAAGTGATTGATTTATCTATTATCTACAAGAAGAAATCAATTTTTTTTAATTTTTTTTGGTTTGTGATGCTAACATAGTTGGGATGAATTTCCTCATTGTGATGCTTTTGCATATTACTTTATTTTATTTTGACCGAATATATATTGATTAGAGTACTCCTTGTATTTTTTTAAATATATTTTGGCTTACAAAAAAAAATAATCAACTTTTTGAGGCCTAAAGCCCTTGCTTTAGTGGCTTTGAGCTAGGGCCGACCCTGCATGTTAATGAGGTCGGCCTAATAGACCTAGTAGACTTTTTTTAAAGCCTTAAACTGTCATCTTTAAGTATATAGGCTTTTAAAAAAGTTTTGACCCGATCTTTTTGTTAAATAGGTCAGGCCAGATCATAGGTCTTTGACGAACGACCTGATCTATTCCTACCCCTAATTCTGGAGATTTGAATCCGCACACTCACAAATAACATATCCCACGGCTACCGAGTGACTTGACTCAAGGAGAGTTCAAGAATTCATTTTATTCTAGGTGTACGTGTGTAATAGATTCAACTACTCCTCTTGCCGGTTTTATATACTTACATTGTTAGATAATTTTATAAAATTATTTTATTAATTCTTTTTCTGTACAAAAAATATTTTGTTTTATTTTTCAATCATTTAATCATATAATATTATTATGATGGTCAAAATTAAGATATAGTAAAATTTATAAATATCTAATCTAACTTTTAATAGATAGTTAGTTATCTATATTTTGAAGTATGTAATAGGTTGAAATTAAATAATTCTACAAAGTATCAAGTATTTTTTAATTTTTATTGGGGGGAGAGGGAGAGGACCAATGAACTATAAGCCTACCTAGAGGCTTAAGAGACGTGCATTTTCCTGCTTCAAGAGCCTGTCTTCGTTGGGTAGAAAAAGATCAAGATAAAACTACTTCAATTGTGAAATTTTTGTTTTTAGATTTGATGCAAGAGCATAAAGGTTCTGCAGCAAACTTTGATACGGTTTTCTGGTTTGTAAAGGTTGCAGGAGGGGTTTTTGTTTTTAGATTCCATTTATTTTGGATGCTGCAGCAAGTCGGATTAGCATTTTTTGTTGGGGCTTGGTCAGCTCTTCAAGACAGAGGGATGAATCTAGTTCATCAAGGTTCTCGTTTCCCTGGGAAGACACTGACAAATGGGCTTGGTTTTATACTGGTTTTAGTTTTAAAGGGCGGAGGAAGTGTAAAGCTAATACTGTTCATTTGTTGAGGAACAATATTTTATTTATTACAATAGTCTATTTTTTCTTTTTTAGTTTTTGTTATTGTATATGAGTTAGAGTATTTCTTATACTCTTAATTATTATACCTTTCGCTTATAACAAATTGTGTAATTTTTTAAAAAAATACAAAATAATTATTTTTGAATGCAAAAGAAAAAGTTTGATTTTTTTTTTTTTGGGTAATAGAGATAAAAAAGTAAAGTTTGAATTTGATGCACACATTATTACATATCTCATGAGTTTTTGAGGTAATAATTTTTAAAAATAAAATATTTTTAATAATGTAATAATATAAAAAACCTTAAAATTTAAGTCCAAAGAATCGTTCAAGCTTTCCTTTCTCTTTTGTCATCCTTCCATTTCAACGTTTAGGTTATAGCCACTAAAACCGCTTTACACTATTATTGCATTATATGCATATGTTTATAGATACGTGCAACAAGTAAGCTATCTAATTTTACTGTAATTAAGATATATGTGATGCTGGAATATGATGGAATTGACGATTAATTGCAAAGAGCCCATGACTAGTACTAGTCTTTACTCTTTACTGATGGATTATTGTAGAGCGTGCATATCATATAAAGGTGAAGTTGATCCTCTATTGTCCGTTTTAGGCTTTGAATCAGACCTTTGATCTACCACCCTATAACACAAATCACATTATTAGTGGTTGTTAACTATTTGATTGGTTAACTAACGTGTGATGTTAACCAATTTTTAGCCAAGTGGTTCAGACTAATTGTCTTTTCAAACTACTGGTAAGTTTTATCCAAATGAAGAGGCTCATACAATTATTTGACGTAATGCGTTTGAGTTTTCTTTTCCTTTATCAATTATTAGTCCAATCTCCAACCATCTCATGTGTAAAACTTCGATCTTGCCGTGGCATGCCATGATACGGAGATCGTTTTCAACAGCTTCGCCCATTTTTGGAATATACTCTCTGTGATGGCGACCGGCGTATTAACACGATGCACATATGAGTCGTTGGCACTTGGCAATTGAAATATTGAGCTTCAGCATTGGATTGCACAAACACACGTATCCACCGATTCAGAAATTCTAATAATTAATTAGTTCGGCAATTAATAGTTTATAAATATCTTTGATAAAAATATTATAAATATAGATAAACTATAAAAAATTATATAAAATTTATAAGATATGATGTAGTTTTGTTTTAATATGAAATCTATATCTATATATTAGAAATAAGAAGCAATTTACTATATAAAAGATCGGAAATTACAAAAGTAATATTTACTTTCATGAAGAGATCCGTGGTGGTTTGAAATATGGGGATAACATCTAGATTTTCATGGAAGCAAACTAAAAATTATTAAATTACTAATCAACGTGCATTTGTCCCTCATATCAATTCATTTTTGAATCTTTGAACCATAACTTCATGTTGATCAAATGGAGAGGGGGTTAACATATTTAAGAGCATCTCTAAGGAGGGAGTTGCTTAATTAGTATTGGAGTCACATATTGGTTAGTGATACGGTCTGAACAGTGTTTATAAGTGGAAGGCAATCCTCACCCTATGAACTAGCTTTTGGGGTTGATTTAGGCTCAAACCCAGTTTCTAATATGATATCAGAGCCTATCCAAGATCCGTTAGACCACCTGCAGATGTTCAGTCCTGCAAACTTCACACTCTAGATGTCCAGTCTTGGGCGTGAGGGGGATGTGTGATATGACCTGAACAATGTTTATAAATAGGGGACAACCCTCACCTTATGAGCTAGCTTTTGGGATTGAGTTATATCAAACCCAATTTCTAAGAACTAGTTTTAAAAAATATGAACACCATCATTGGATCAATGATATGACATCCATGTGTAAGTTGGATCACAATGACATGATATCCATGGGTAAGATTTTGCAACTGATTTTTAAAGAAGTACCTAATTATAAGAAACCACGGAATAAAAATAAATATAAATGAAGTGTAAAGATGTGAATTAACTTGTGGGATCCATTTAGTCATAATTTTTAGAGTTGTATCATTTGGGTTGTTTAAAGTACTATAAAGTTGCAAGTGGTGATGTGACATGATGAGACCCATGAAAAGAGGAGTAGGGTCAACCCAATGGTGAGACAACCAAAGCCCTAGCTTTGCCTAACAACAAAAAAAAAAATTTATTCTTAGTTTTTATAAAGCAAAAAGATTACACGTGCTGGTAAAAATGCCAAACCTAAAGAACAACCTGACCCAGATACATTCTCTCACATAAAACAAAAAGATTTTACTCAAAGTTTTTTAGGTCTCACTGTTGGACTTACCCAGAAGAAGAGTGAAACAATTCCAATAAGTTGCACAATTGAAAATGCGGTAAGGCATGTGATCAACATCCCTTGCATGTACACAAAGGTTAATTAACTACAAATGGAATTGAAAATAATCTTAGCTTGTAGAAGAATAATGGAGGTTGCAACATTTTAATGTGGAATTTGTGAGTAAATGTGCTTATACATTACGTGTGCAATCTTCCGTTCTCACCTGTTTTAATTAAATGCTATAGCACATGGTCGGGTCTTTTGTTGAAGCCGTTAATTTCTAAGAATTCTTTATTAGATGATCACAGCCAGCAGGCGGTAGGAGGCGAATTAATAATATCTATTATCAATCTACTCTTTCCTTTTTATTTATAATAATTAATTTTGATATGAAAACGGTTGTTCTAAAATAAACTTATTTTTAAATTGAATTGGCCTTTGATTTCATAAGAATGTATTGAGATTTCAATCTTATAAATAATTTAAATATTGATACATCCTTATACAAATTCACTTTAGAGGTGATATATCCTTTTGAAAACTTGTATACATTTTCGTGGTTCTGTTTTTTTAAAATAATATCAATAATATTATGTCAAAAAAAATAATATCAATAATACTAACTACAAGTTTATTATATTAATCATAAGCATATTCGTAGAACAATATTATATCAATAACGAGCGATTAGACCAAGGTTACAATATTGTATCTATTATTTATTACGAGCGTGTCAATGAAGATATCATGCGAGACCAATGTTAAAGGGATTCAGACATGGAGATAGTCTCCATTTTCTTCTTTTCATTTTTCCTTCTATTTATGAAAGAGATAAACATAATTTTTTTAATAATTTAATTTTTTTAAATAATAAAAAAATTTAAAATAGAAATATTTATTTATGTCTATCTCTTTCCTAAATGAAAATCATAATTTACCCCTAAATAGAGAGATCTGAACTCATAAAGGAGCTATAAGGAGATACATGTATGAAACAAAAAAAAATGCATAGAATAAATGCTACTATTTTTCCGTTTTTGCTTTACTAATTAAATTATAAACATTAATATATAATGAAACATTTAATTTATATGAAAAAATTAGGGTCTTGTTAACGATTACCTCCACTGGGTACTGATTAAAAAATCAAGAAAGGACAAAGTTTTATTGAAAAACTACAAATTTCATTTTTCGATACATTGATTATATCATTTCTTCATAAAAACTTGTTTTTTTATTCCTTAACCAGAACTAAATAGTATTCTCTGTAAAATTGGAAAATATGATATTCGGATAAATGAAGAAGGAAATAAGATTTATTAGTCATTAAACTTTGAAAATTTGAAGACTTAGGGTCTGTTTGGGTAAAGGGCTTAATTAAGCGCTTATAAGATAAGCTATTTCTATAATCAAAGAGAAAATATAGTCAAACTGTTTTCATATAAGTTATAAGTTGTTTTCATAAGCTATCCTAGAAAGCTTATCAAAATAAGCTGAAAACAGCTTATGGACATGTCATTAGCTGTTTCCATAAGCTCTCCCAAATACTCTGACAAGAGCTATACTAGTAGATAAGTCTAAATAAGCTGTTTAAAAGTCAATCCAAATAAACCCTTAATTTATTAGAAAGAAATATAATCATTGTATAAATTATAAATATAACAATATTAAGTTTTGAGATATAAAATCTTGAAAAAGTTTGCTCGACACGATACTAGGGATGACAATGGGTATCTTACCCAGTGGGTACCCGCAAAAATTACTCATGATGGGTAGGATGATTACCCGTACAATGGGTACGGGGGCGGGGATGGGTAATTACCCACAAAATTTAATGGGTATGGGTGCGGGTACCTTAATACCCACCCTGCCCCATACCCGCATATCTATATATTAATATTTTTTTAATTATTATTATTATTATTATTATTATTATTATATATATATATATATATATATATATATATATATATATATATATATAAATATTAAACTTGAATTAGCTCTTTGGTGATCCTGGAACTAATTCCTTAGTGTGAAGGATGCTTTTCATTCGAACTTACCATATGTAAAATAGATATTATTGCCTTGTTAGTAGACCAGCGAACTTGTTTCTTGTGTAATTGGACCAATTGCCTAGACAATGTTGGAGTTGCTGATAGTCGAAAACTATGCTATTCCATAGGTTTGTTGTGCTGTGAAATTATGTGGGTTTCAATTACTGAAATTTACTGCGTAGATGAAATATATATATATATATATATATATATATATATATATAATTAAAACAATTGATTGAATGAAATGAAAGTTAGCTTATTACTTTCCTATGATTCCTGAGTTCCTAGCGTCGTTCAGTTGTTCATTGCTTGACTTTTTATCCCTCCTGAGTTCTTATTCTTCCTAGTTTTATAGTTCTTAGCGTAGGATTTTAATAATATTCTTTTTTGTTATATACTATCATGATATTTGTTTGAAAACATATTAAAATACTGTGCCTTGTTATATACTATCATGATATTTTAGACTTTAATAATGTTTTTATTTATTTGTTGATTTTTTAGTTAATTAAAGTGCGGGTAACGAGTGCGGGTATGGATACTTAGGTATCCAACGAGTAAGGGTATGAGTACTTCAGTTGCTACCCACACGGGCATAGGTCCGGATCCGGGTAATTTTTTACGCGGGTATAAGACGGGTACTATAATATCCTATCCATATCATATCCATTGCCATCCCTACACGATATAGGAATCCAACAACTTGCACATATACACATTTTTATGCCATGAAAATAGTTGTATGTTCAGTTTATTTTCCTTCTTTCCTAATTCTTTAATCTCTCATAAGGATTAGTATTGATGCCTAACGGATCTCACATTACGTGCTACAAGAGTAAGCATTTAGAAAAAAAGTTCAAATTGATTTTAGTTGCTATTCAATAACTTACAAAACGGATATAATGATATCATCGTTTGAGAATGAGAATAATGGAAGCATTAAAATCAATTTTAAAAAAATCATTATTTCCAATAAAATGTTTGGTTTTATCTTTTATATGATAATAAAACAACTAAATACCAAACATTTAATGGGAAGCTTATTTTCTTATTATTTTGTGACGTGGTTAGCTTTTTCTTTGATGTTCTTACAATTTTGGGTTTGGATCTAACTCAACCTCAAAAACTAGCTCATGGGATGAGGATTACCCCTTACTTATAAATACTATTCAGGCTATATCACTATCTAGAGTGTGGGACTCCAATAGATGTTATGCATAGCATTCCTCTCTTTCTCTCACTCATGTCTCTACATTTTACCAAGCAATCTAAGGTTGGGAGACCTATATATCCTTGCATTCTTACATTGAAGAATCTTGGTTTTTCAACATTCCATTCAAAGTAAAAGAGCTTGTTATCAATAGACCGATCCGAGTTCGTAAAACGTTTTGTCAGGAGATCGATATTAGAATAAGTGGGTCTAACTCCACTCTAAAAGTTAGCTCTTTGAGGGAGGTTTGTCCAAATATTATAAATGGCTCTTTGCTAATATTTTCAGCCAATGTGAGACTTCTTTATTCTCCAACACGACCCCTCAAGTCCAGTTGGTTTGGTCCAGTTGCGACTTGTCTAGTTTTATTTTTTTTTTCTTCAGCCTGGACTTGTACTTTAAGTTTTTTTTAGACTTAGAAGGCTCAAGTCCTTGTTCATTTTTATGGATGTTGCTTTTTACACCACAATTTTTTTTCATGCACCACAAATTTTAAAAACATTTAAATATCCCTAAAATACCCTCAACTTATCTTAATACACCCACCACTCCCCTCCCATTTTCTTCCTCTTTCCCTCTTCTCCCCCCTCAGCCCCACCCATTCTTGCCTCTGAATAAAACATAATGTTGCTTTATATATCCTTGTGTTTCCAATGATCCCACAAAAACTGAGCCTCTCTTATTCATAGAACGTCTAAACCATAAGGCACCAAAAAGCATCCATTTTAGTCCCTTATCATGACTATTATTAATTTTATATTGTAATAAACTTGGTTGTGCTTGTGCATGTAATTGAATTTATGTCATCCTTCACATTCTCTTTGTCTGGGTGACCAAAACCCTATCATTTGGTGTTGGCACTCTCTCTGCCATCCTCTCCAGAAATTTCTTCCAGCGATCATCCCTTTGTTTCAGTAACCAAGAATGAGCAAAAGAACCCTAACAACTAACAAGTTAGGGAATGCCAGAACGAGTCCAATTGCTTGTCTATGAGTCCAATTGTTGGGAAAATGTCCTTCTGGGTTAGGTTCTGTCTCTAGAGAGCGATGCCATTAAATTTGGGTTAGGTTATGGCTCATACACCACAATTATTGAATGGGTGAGTCATAGAATTTTGGGTTTAGGCCTAACTCAACCTCAAAAGCTAGCTCATCGGGTGAGGGTTGCCCCCCAGTTATAAGCACGATTCAGGTCATATCTTTATCCAATGTGGGACTCCAACATGCCCCCCTCACGCCCTGAACTGGACATCTGGAGCGTGAAGTTTGCAGGATTGGACAAGAGATCAATTGCTGTTTGCAGGGTTTGAGCTTTTGTGTACAATAGTGGCAATGAGATGTTTTTTTTCTCGATAAGCCAAAGTGTATTAATGGAAGTACTAGAAGTACTCCAACCCATATAAATAATCAAGAGAAGTTGGGAGCAAGGAACAATGTAATTACCATACTGAAAAAGTAAACTAAATCAATAAGTTTCTTACAAAATCCTACGATCACTAAAACACCTTATTACAAAATATGCCCATCCCTTGCTTACAAATTCCCCACCAAGTAATAAACCTATCTATATACTGTGACAAAAAAAATGTGGCAACCCCTTGATCCATCAAAGCCTGCCCAAGCCACAAACATAACAAAAGCATCGATGAACACTTCATTATAGCAAGAATCTTGCGACTGATTTTGTACAAACCGCAACCACCAATGGCTAAAATAAACACCTGCAAACAAATCCTATAACAAACTACTGACAACCAACCGAAGAGCAAGGTAAAGGCATGCCAGCATAGAAGCACCAAGTAAGCTCATTCCTAACACTAATACTGTTGCAAAACAGCAAGTGGATTGATACACCAATCCAAAAAGGAGTAGGATGAACCAGCAATGGCTAAAAACCAAGCCCAAGACCTGCATTTGATTAAGTCTAGAACCCTCAAAGGATCAGTCTTGCTGCTCTCAAAAACTGCAGCATTCCTATCAAGCCAAATTGACCAAATAACAGCTTGCCAGAAAATTAGCCCAACCTGTTTTGCTTTTTTCCCTCCAAACAGCCCTCTATGTTTAAGGAAATGGTCACTTAGATTGATTGACAGTCCCACAGAAAGCCCCAGCCAAGCATAGACTTTGAGCCATACCAATTGGGCAATTTTACAAGAGAGAAACAAGTGATTAGAGTCTTCAACAACAGAATTACAGAGAGCTCATTGTTGTTCCTGTTGTGATAGCATTACATTCCTACTAACAAGGTTGCTTTTTGTTGGAATTCTACCCTTAAGAGCCTGCCATGAGAAGGCTAGAACCTTTGAGGGCACCCTACACTTCCACAAAGATTTGTAAACCATTGGATCTACTCCTCCCTGGTCCTCCAAATTACTGAATTTCATACTAAGCCAATTATATGCTGACCTTGTTGAGAAAGATCTTACTGAATCCACCACCCATATCCATTCATCACCCTTATCTCTAATTGGACTAACCGAGAGCAAAATGTTCATCAAATCTGAATGGAGATCACATTCCCAGTTTTAAAATTCTCTCATCCACTTCCAGTCCCAAACCCATCCTTCCTAAGACCATGCACCCAACCCCTCAGAGACCATATTCCTTTGATCGGAAAGGTAATATAGCCTTAGGAGAAGCTCCTTAAGACTTTTTTTTCCCACCTAAGTGTCCTCCCAAAACAAAATTTTATTACCCCTACCTAGCTTCCTCCTCAACCCCTCCCCAAACCAATCCAAAGAAGACCTATATCTCCCCAGTCTACAAATATCTTTCCACCACACTGACCACTTGTTATTCCTATTTTCATTTTCATTGGACCACGGCTCGCCAAAAGCTGTTCCATACCTTGAACGTAAGATTTGAACCCAAAGACCAACATCCTCATCTTTTTTTAACAATCTCCACCTCCACTTGGCAAGTAAAGACAAATTGTAACACTCTATATTTTTTATCCCCAACCCGCCCTCTTTTCTTGTCCTACACACAACGTCCCACCTCACCAAAGATATTTTCCTCTTCTCAACACAGCCACCCCATAGAAAATCCCTCTGCAAACGGATTCGGAGTTTAAGCACCTTCTTTGGGATCCTCATAAAAGAAAGAAAATAGGATGGGATACTGTTGAGGACCGAGTTTATAAGAGTAATGTGCCCTCTAAAAGACAAGTGCCTCCTTTTCCATGGTGATAGTCTCTTTACCAAAGCATCGACCACCGGTTGCCATGTTGACAGTTTCTTTGGGTTAGCACCAATCGGTAGCCCAAGGTATTTAAACGGCAGACGACCTTGTATACAATTGAGGAAGACCGAAGTGCCCCTAAGAACCCTTGTTCCACATTGATACTTATAATTCGACTTTTATTGAAATTTACCTTGAGTTTGGATGCAAGTTCAAAACACCTTAGAACAGACTTCATCACCCAAATATTCTCCCAACTCGCCTCTCCCACAAGAAGAGTATCGTCCGTATATTGTGAAATAGACTGATGCAAACGCTAGAAGGGGGTTGAATGGTGTTTGACAAATTTATGCGGAATTTAGAAACTTTTTCGCAAGCACAGACGGGTTATAATAGACGAGTAAACACAGACAGGTCAATTAGACTGATAACTCATCTGAAGGTTTTCACAGAAAACACACAATCATGCAAGATAAAAAAGGTTTGATAAACACAATTATAAACCCTTTTAGTTAGATGATAGTTAAGACAAATAATCAAACTAAAGAGTTAAGGGAAAGAGAGAGATCACTCGGCAGGTTTTATCCTGGTTCACCCCTTAACAATGAGGCTACGTCCAGTCTTTGGCAGCACCAAGTTTTCTTACTATAACTGATTTAGGTTACTGGACAGACAAGTATTATTTTCACACCTAGCCTCTCCAGGCTCCAGACAAGTATTGTTTTCACACCTAACCTCTCCAGGCTCCAGACAAGTATTATTTGCACACTTAGCCTCTTCAGGCTTCAGACGAGTATTGTTTTCACACCTAGCCTCTCCAGGCTCCAGACAAGTATTGTTTGCACACTTAGCTTCTTCAGGCTCAGACGGGTTTGTTTGAGAGAAGTTGTAAAAAGATTACACTTTGAAAGTCTTTCATAAGTACTCAGATGAGTGTATTAAATGTGAAGTTCTAAAAGACTGCGTAATAACTTCAAATGATTGAAGAATAAATAATGGAAGAATGAAGATATAAATGTACAGAGTAATTGCTCTTGATTGCTTTGATCGTTCTCTTCTCTACTTGAATCTTCGAAGTCTTCTTCATTAAATAGGCTTCAAGATTTTAAAGCCGTTAGACACAAAGTCTGAAGGCTTGGCTTCTTGCAGATCTTCAATAAATGCAATAGAGTCGTTCTGATCAGCCATTAAAGCATAGGGAACTTCGCTTGTTCTCTTTCATCAGAGTGATGCAGACTTCTGATATACCTTTGGTCTCAGCAGGTCTGTATACATGCTTTTTGTTTGCAGAGGGAAGACTTTCCCTTTTGGTGTAAGATGCAGTTGTGTTCGGGCAAAGCACTTTGTTGAAGTTCCTTATAAGAGTCGAGACAGCTTTCATCCAATGTATTCTTTAACGTTAGTCATTAGACGGATGAGTGACTTCATTAGACGGGTTGACTCTTTAACACAGAGATGACGTCAGTTTCAAAGTCTTTTAGACGGGTGAGTCTTCCTTTGATCAGACGGTTGAAGACTTCATTAGATAAGTGAACTTCTCTTAGTTCAGACGAGTGAACTTAGCTAGTTCAGACGAGTGAACTTCTCTTAGTTCAGACGAGTGAACTTTAGTTAGTTCAGACGTGTGAACTTAAGTTAGTTCGGACGGGTGAACTTATCTAAGTTCAGACGAGTGAACAGTTCATATAGACACTTAATGTTATAATCTGCACACTAAGTAGACGAGTTAAATACCACAGACGGGTTCAATTAAATCATTGAATAACTGTTTTAATCTCATCAAAACTAAGGTAAATGCACATCAGACATTTGGAGACTCGACATAGTGTAGAACTGAAAGCATGGTTCCACCCCTTCTAACTTCGAACCCTTTGAACTTTCTTAACAGAGTCGCATTCCTCATCAAACCACCAAGGCTTTTTGGGCCAAGGGTTCACCCTGTTGCAACCCCTTCCTAATTTTTATTTCATCCATCGGACTTTCATTCAAAAGTACCGATACGTTGCTACTGAAAACACACACCCTAATCCATGATCTCCATTTCTCACACATTCCAACTCTACCCGTCATGTAGTCCAAGAATTGCCAATTCACCGAGTCGTATGCCTTTTCGAAGTCCACCTTTAGGATCAGACATTTCTTCCTAGATTTCTTCGCGTAGTCCACCATTTCATTAATAGCCACAACCCCATCCAAAATATTCCTTTTCGCAATGAAGGTTGATTGATTAGAGGCAATGATTGAATTCATAACCTTACTCAAACTTACCGTTAGAATCTTGGCTACAATTTTATAGATGCACCCCAATAGGGAAATTGGTCTAAAATCTCCAATTCCTTGTGGGTTCCTTATTTTGGGGATCAACGCGAGAAAGTAAGATGTTATGCCACTCGGGAATTTTGCCCGCTCATAGAAATCTTCCACCATACACCAAACATCTTACTTAATTAACACCCAAAACCTTTTAATAAAGGTGAAATTGAAGCCATTCGGTCTGGGACATTTGTCACCATCACTACTAAGGACCACCTCCTCTAGTTCCTCCATCAAGAAAAGACTCGTTAGAGCCACGTTCTCTGAATGTGACAATGAGGGAAAAGGGACCCCATCTAGAGTTGGTCGTAACCAGGCATCTTCCGAGAACAAGTTTGTAAAATGCTCTGACACCACCTTTTTAACTTCTGGAACCTCCTCCACCCACATATCCTCCCCCAAGACTGCCACTATTTGATTTCTGCATCTCCTAGCCGAAATGCATGCATGGAAGAAGGAGGTATTAGCATCACCCTTGTTGAGCCATTATTGCCTAGATTTCTGTCTTAGTAGACTCTCATTATCTCTCAGTTCTGCCACAACTCAGCAAACAAGTTTCTTCTTTCTTCCACTTTCGCAACCTGTAAACCGCCAACTTATGCCCCGACATCAAGGCTGAGATTTAAATCCACGATTTTATACAAATTACCTGAGTCCCTTGTTGGAGAATGAAGTCACATAGGGCAAAATAAAGACTGTTATAGTGTATATAAGTTGGAAAGCTTTGGTAATTGTGTAGACCTTTTTGATAACAAAGTAATACTCAAACTTATTATACAAATCAACTCACTCCCTCAATTGGGCCTAATCTCAAATGCTAATATCCCTTATTACTAACCCAATTCTAAAGGCCAAGCCTGTTGAGTTTTAACCGACCTGGTTCACTTCGTGTTCGTGTAATATACCAATTCTTTGTCCATTTTTGCCTGTACCGATAGCAGCATGAACAGTGCTCTTCATGTCCCTATTGCAATATTAATTTGTCAAAATAGTTTATTAATTTCAAATTTATATTAATGCCATCCACGACCACATGTTTTCGGAACATTATCTTAATAATCTTATATATCATTTCTTTATTCTTTTGTAGCGTATATTTAGCTATTGGTTATTTGGTATAATACAAAATATACAAAAACATCAAATGAACAAATGAACTGAGACGCTATCCGATTAAGCTTCATTTGATAAATAAATTAATAAAACACATTAATGTATCAACATGTTAACAACGATTTAGTACAACACAAATATCAAAGTCATTGACCATATACTCGATCTGTACACGGTTCCATGTATATAGCACATAGAAGAACAGAAAGAAAAGGGGAGAAGGAGGGGCAGGAAGAGAGAGTAGCTTTATATATATATATATATAGACAAAAGTATCAGTCACCCCAAATAATTCACCAACATGGACAAAGGAACCAGGCAGAGCCCCCTTTTCTTCAAGTCTGTGCATCCAATATTCTTTCCATTAAAATTTTGCTGATCATGCTCATCATCCGTCTGCAATTCTGAATAATGCTCTGATGATGTGAATCCCTTACCCTACACAATCATGATCATGAACCATATATATATAGAACTTGGTTAGCATTTACAACTAAATTTATTTCTTCTCTTCAGATGAAAGCATTATATATGATCCATGTTTACCATAGAACCATCTAGATGATCATCAATCTTCCTGGAAACCATTTCAGTTGGATTCAAATCTCCTACCTACAGATAATAAGAATTGTCAAAAGTGGGTAAACAAAATAAATAAAAAAATAAAAATTTGACCATGAATGGTGAAAGATGAAGAAGAAAAGTCAGATGATTATAAGGTCAAGAAATAAAGTACAGTTGGTGTTTGTATACATATAATATACCTTGGGGCTATTGACAGGAGAGCTAGCAGTGTCCTCCAAAGGGTCCCCCTCTGATATTTGTTTGGCTCTTGTTTTCTTGAAACTCAATTTCTTAGGGAGATTTGGTGCACTACCCCTAACTGAAGAGCAGGAAACTACATGTTTCTGATGAGAGAATTTCCATGCAGCACAAGAGTCAGCATCTGAGACCAAAGAGGAGCCACCCAAACTGGAACAATAACTGGGCTCTATGCCTTTTGAGAAATCTTCAAAGTAAGATGTCCATCCACTTTCCTCAGGAACACTTACAAGGTTTTTGTTGGATGATACTGCTTTGCCACTAGATGAATTCAGAGAATGATCCATGAGTCTAACAAGAAGAGCAGCATAATAATAATAATAGTACTAATAATAGAAGTCTTTGTTTGGCCAGATGTTGAGAAAACCTTTGGTAGAGGGATTTATAACCGAAAGTATGAGTGAAAGAATGGAGAAAAAAGGGAACCCATATTATAGAATCTTGGGGTGGGCCACAGTGTTTTGAGGAAGTTAAAGTAACAGTTGAAATTGCAACGGAAAACAAAGGCTGAGAGCTAGAGAGAGAAAGAGTGAGAGAGAGAGCGTGCATATAAAAGAAAAAACAAAATATAGACTTAGAGGTAGGGTTGACCTTAGTGGTTCAGAAGGGGTTTTTGTTTGGAATTGGAGGTCATTTTCCTTACCAAGACTACTTTTCAATCAAATACAACTAAGCAGAATAAGAAAGCCAAGTGTAAACGTTTGACTACTTCAGCAAAGCCGACAGTACTCTACCTCAACTATTCCTTAACTGATTCAATTTTAGGCCCATAAAATTTTTTTCTTGCATAAATAATAGAGTAAAGGTCCAAACCGGTCCTGAAATTTTTTTAGGAATCACTTTTAGTCTCTGAAAAAAATAAATTAACTAAATAGATCCTAAAATTTACAAACGTGAGACAAGTTAGTCCCTTCATTGATCTGCATTCACTTAGCTCCGTTAACTCAAATTAATCATCCAAACTAGTCCCTCAAATTTAGCTCATAACCCAAATAAATCCTTTCATGTAACGCATGCACCAGAATGCAACATGTACCAGAATTCAACAGTATGTACCAAAATTTTCAATCTTTGTATGCAGATTGATTTTGGTTTTCAATAGGAAGAATAGGAAGCGTTTGTGTGGTTTGGTTTTCTTGCTAAATTTAACTCATTCATAATGACTTGATTTTTTGCCTTCTGAATATTATTTGGATATTTGTTGAGGTTAGAATAATGAATCTCATGTCTTCATTTCCTGGGGCTTGATATGTTAGGATATTTCATAAGTTAATATACCATGGTTTGTATGGAATCAACCTCGATTAAGAAAATGAAGTTTGATGCATAATTCATTGAGGTTCTGCAATGATACTTTTCTTATATCATGAATGTTGTTTAATCTCAGATGGTAAATACATCCATTGATTGTTTAATCTCAGATGGTAAATACATCAATTGATACTTTGTCTGGTTGCTTTGTTTTGGTTTCAGTGGCATGCTGAGGTGGTTGATCAAATAGGTTCATTTTTTCTTACTTGGTGTATGCTGCTAAGTCTCATTTGAGTAGGTGTTGCCTTGTCCTCTTTTTTGGGGCCTAAAGTCGTGTTCCCGTTTTTTCTGGTAGCAGTAAACAGATCAACATCCAAATGGAGAAAATGAAAATGCAATACAAGTCTCTATCTTTTATTCATTGTTCTCTTTCCCAACCATGAAATATCCTAACATATCAAGACCCACAAAAATGAAGACATGAAATTCATTATTTCAACCTTAACAAATATCCAAATAATGTTCAGAAGAGTTGATTTGAAACACAAGGCAAAAAATCAAGTCATTATGACTATGTCAAAGATAGCAAGAAAACCAAGCCCTACGACGAACGATTCGAGGAATACTATACATTATCGTAATTTGTATCCAAAAAGAGTCAATTCTAAATTGCGCTGCCTATTCACCCACTTGAAAACCGAAATCAATTTGCATACTGATTGAAAATTTTGATGCGCAATGCTGAATTCTGGTACATGCATTACACGTAGGGACTTATTTGGGTCACAAGCTAAATTTGAGGGACTAATTTGGGTTAATAATTTGAGTTAACGGAGCAAAGTGGACGGAGATGGACAGTGTCCCGCCTTTATACATTTCATGGACTATTTAGTTAATTTATTTTTTCGGGGACTGAAAGCGAATCCTCAAAAAATATCAGGGATCAGTTTAGACCTTTATTCTAAATAATATTAGTGCTATAACCAAGGTACATTTCTAAGCTAGAATATCTGTTAGGTTCATAGCAAACCTTGAGAGAAATGTAAGTTGCCTCTGTGCTGCGGGGATCAAATTTTGCTGCTAAATAAGATTAACGGTACTCTTATGTTGGTTTTAACTATTAACTCTATTTTTGTTTCTTGTGGTCATTCACTTTCTATTAATACACAACCACATTCGATTTCACTCTACATGCATTTTTTTAAAGACAATGAGGTGTTTCTTTACTCTTTTTTGGTTGTGAAATTATTCCCCGCTACCTAGTTTGGAACCTTTACACGCTTATTTAACTCTCATATAATTTACATACTCCTAGTCTCACAAGACAAAATAATCTTTACCTGTCAGTTTGTTCCAGATAACCATTATTATATTGAATCGAATTCCCTTTTTCCCCTAATGGATTCTTGATCGAATAGAGACGATTCTTTATTAATGTCTTACACTGATCATGTGCTTCGTTAGTTAGAGATATAAAATTAGTCTTGTGCCTTAATCTAATAACTTCAGTTTTTTTAGAAAATTGATAATGAAATGGTGTCAAAATCCTTTTACCAAGTAGTCAAAAATTCAATATTTGTAGTTCCCCCATTTTTCTAAATAAAGTTGAAGTTCAACCTAATGTAAAGTGACATATCCATCATTCAATTCACAAATAGCTCTTGCGTAAATGGGTCTCAAAAATATAAAATGTTTTAATTATAGAAACCATTTTGTAGCTTCACATCTTTACCACCTCATATCTTCAAAATAAAGTTGAAATTCAGAACAAATCGAAGTAAGCACATGCAATGTTTATACTTCAAGTTGAAATGAGCTCTTGCAGTCTTGCATTGACTACCAATCCTATGCCTTAATCTATTAACTTAAACTTATCATTCCTTTCCCTCTTTTTACAACTAATAACCTGGAAATTTACTTACTTATAGTTTAACTCCTAACTCATCTCTGTATGGATTAGGATGTGTTCCAGAAAAAACTTTTAAGAATAGTTTATGAAAGTAAACTTATACAATTTATGATCTTTTTATAAACTTTTTTTAACTTATTTTCATAAAATTATCTAGAAGTTTGTGAAAATAAACTATTTTTAACTTATTTTAAGAAAATTTATTGAATAAACACTTAATTAAATTGTTTACCCAAACACACCCTAACCCATATAGTTCAACTGAACAAGTTAAATATGGCTACTAGCTAGTAGCAATACTCTGCGAATGTTCTAAAAAAACTATAGCATATACTTACAAATATAGCTCTCATCCATTCGCAATATTAATGAACTCAAATTCTGTCCCGTATTCTCACGTATCATTTCCATTAAGATTTGCTTTTCGTTCGTTCTTAATATTGACCTACTTGGGAATTGAACGGAGAAGGTTGAGAAAATACGACAAATGAAAAGGCACCTATTTTATGTAAAAAGGCAACGCAACATACTGGAAATTTGGAAAATGCACGCAGGAAGGATAACCCGAAGACACAGCTCGAAAACACCACAAACAAACAGCCAAAGGGGTGCAAATGAAACATAAGGATCAAAACATTATAAAACTTTACATGGTCCTGTCCGTGTATACCAAATTCCTTTCTAACAGCTTTCTTGAAGATAATAAATCGAGTAGACAAGCAGAAGAAAACACAGACAGCTGTAAATAACTAAATATTCAAAAGCTAGGATAAATAGTCCAAATTTCCAAGGAGCTAGGATAAATAGTCCAAATTTCCAAGGAGCTCAACCACATCAAAGTTCTAGTGACCGTATTTCTGAAACTCCCACTCACTGTTATCTGTACCAGCACAGAAACACAAGGTCAGTCAGTTAGAAGTGCACTTCTTAATCCATAGGGTGCTAATAGAAAAGGAGACGTGAAAGGAATTAGGCCCAAATACCTAGAGGACAAACTTGCCGGGTCTTGAGCCATCGACTAATGCAATGGAAGTGAAAAGCGTGGTTACAAACCCCTGTATAAAATGTAAAACAGAGCCAATAACAGTAAGATTAATCCTGCATATGCTAAGCAGAATATTTTTACTCATGAAATGTATCCTAAATTCCTGACTGTTAAAAAAATGTATCCTAAACTGAAGTAGCACAATACTTTTACTCATGACCTGTGCACTAAAACTTATGCCAAAGGAACAAAATAAGGATTTGACAAGATTAATTGGATCTAGCTACACCAAAAACTTTGTAGAGCCAAAAATTACATTAACAGTAAGCAAATTGCAGAATTATACCTCCTGAAAGGTATATTTTAAAATTTACAGCAACAAAAAAAAATCATGATCTACTGCATTGGCATAACAAAAATGACCTATGCAATAGGTGCAGTCATGAAGGGGCAAGCATAGAATCGAGGGTCGCTATAATAGTTGATTGACTTTATTCTAATAGTTCAAAGTTCAAACAGCACCTCCAGAGATCAAAAAATTGCAATTAGCTTTCAAAAGTTTCAAGTATGTGAAATAGAAAAGTGGCCACGTTATGGTTTAAATATTAATGATGAATCATGAGCCATCCAAAGTGGTTACCTCATACCGAGAAGAATAACATAGGATCTGGATACTACTACAATCTTGAAGTCTGAAATTTGAAAACCTTAATAATAACAGAATCTATGATTTGTTCCACAATCATTGTTTGTATCTCCCTTGGTTCTAAGGTGGGTGAAAATCATCATAATTTATGGGTCAATGTCTGGCTTTTTGCTTGAACTTTTTTTAAAAGCATGATGCTGTGTTTAATGTTGAACTTTGGGAGCATCACTATTGATGTAATGGTTCCCTATAAATAGATAACGAGCTATTTCCCCTTCAAATCATATATTGCATGAACTCATATGGATGGAAAGGATGTTTCTGCGTTTCCTCGTGAAGAGTTTCTCTTTGTACTCTGCTTAATTTTACTCAAGAATAGGTATATTTTTGCCATAGTAGTCAATCCCGGATAGCAGCACAGAACAGCCAACCCCAAAAACACTATAACAGTATAGTGGATAGTGGGAAGCATAGCTAATAACAATGAGTTGGTCATAACAAAAACCATATAAATACAGAGGTGGAGTTGGCCAGAGAGCTTAAATAGAGCAAGAAACTGCATGAAACAAGTGTGGGATGCTGGGAATTTTGCCAAAACAGAGTGCAAAGAGTGCAAAACAGGTTTAGTGTGCTAGGATCTAGTTGAAATGGGAGTGTGTGTGGATGGGATAAAACCGAAACAAGGAGACTGCAAAATCCCTCTCTGTGCTATGGGTTTGTGCGAGGAAGAATGGGTCTCTGCAATGGGTTTGCATGAGGGGGGAAAAGGAGGAGGAGGAACTAGAAGAAGGTCTCGGTGGGAGAGGCAGTCAAAGGGTAAAATTGAGATGTACTGAATTTAAGTGAGGGTAAACAAGACATTGGATCAGATAAAGAGAGGGCAAAATAGAGATTTGTTAAATTAAAGAGGGCAAAATAGAAACATGATGAGTTAAAGTGAGTGTAAAATTGTGAGATAAAAGTGAGGAAAACAGAAATGTGAAAAAAACCTATTTCTGCAGCAGCATGACGGTTTCCGGCAGCCGCATGAAGATAGCAGCCGTGTAGGACGCTGAATCCATTTTTTCTCACTATTTTCGTATCTGTAATACTGTGAAAAGAAAAGAAGCGCAGATCCACTTTGCTTTTCGTGGCAGCAATGGGTCGCGAAAGTGGTCGCGGTTGGCTGCAACACCAAATGTACCGCAATGCACGGCATGCATGGCCAGGGGGCGCAATGTGCCGTGACGATGCGATAGCACGCGATAACATAGATTTTTGCATGGCTGGTTTTTGTGTAAATTTGATTTCAGGAGAGAGAAAAAAAACACACAGAAAAACTTGCCTATTAAGATAAGAATGATACCTAATCTAAGAACCCAAAAAACCACATCAATTTGAGGCAGTGGCAACATCATGAAGGATACACAGCCAAATTAAAAGAAAACACTAAAATATGAAAATATGGCTATGTTGTCAATCCCAAATAGCGGCGCGGAGCGGCCGAGCCCAAAAACGCTATAGCGGGATAGCGGTAGCGGGATGACCGCTATTGCGAAGATATTATATACATACATAAATACTCAAAAACAGAAAAATACACAAAATTAAAGGGGTAGTCATAACATTCAAAATACTCCGTAGTCACTAACATTCAAAAAGTATGATGACTCCACTTCAAAAAGTATAACATAAGTACTTAACTACTAATTTAACTTAAGTTATATTGTTCTAAAAGTATTCAAAAATCAAAATAAGTACAAGTGATCTTAATTAGAATCAGAATCATTTCCAGCAACTTCAACCACATCAACTTCAACATTCTCTTGTTCATCACTTGATTCAAAGAAATGTTCCTCCTCCTCCTCTTCAATAGGTGCAACTGTAGAAGGTGTAGCTCTAGTATGTTGTCTAGTAAGTCTTGCTGGCTCACCAGCCCCTATTGCATCACCAACAACTCCCCATGTTAGGCTATCATCGCCAAACACAACCTCATCTTCAGCCGCTTCTTCTCCATCTTCACCCAATTCCCTTACCAACCACTCATTGCAATCATCAATGTTATCTAGGAGAATGGGATCAGTTAAATCCTTGCTATCGAAGCGTTCTCTAAGAGCTTGGTTGTACTTCACAAAGACCAAGTCTTGCAGCTTTTGATGCTCAAGCTTGCTCCTCTTTTTAGAATGAATCTATATTATAAAGTTCAAAAAAATAGTTAAGTATAATCCTATATTACATTATATAAAATAAAACCATTTAACATTTACTCACTTGCTCAAAGGTACTCCAGTTGCGCTCACACCCTGATGAGCTACATGTCAAGCTTAACACCTTGACAGCAATAGTTTGCAAAGTTGGAACATGAAGTCCATATGTGGACCACCACTCAGCTGTAATGCAATAAGTAATTAGCATTACTATTTAGAATGGTCATGTAAATTTAATTTAACAAAACAATGCATTGTAACTTACCAGGAGACATAGTGGTCCTTTGTCTAATTGCAGAAGGTTTGGAAAACATACCCTGTGCTTTCCTATAAAGGGCTAGATCACATAAAGCTTGATCATTACCTTCTTCATCAAAGGAAAGCTTTTCAATGGTTGTATAGAGTCCGTCAGTCACTTCTTTATCTTTAGCAATACTTGGGTCGCTGTAGAAGTGTTGAGGGTTAAGTAAATGGGCAGCCGCGTGTAATGGATGATGGAGTTGACACTGCCATCTTCTATCAATGATTTCAAAAATCTCTGAGTACTTCTCTGCATTGTTGTTGAAAGAGGCTGCAATAGATTCCTTAGCCCTATCAATTGCCTCATATATATAAGCCATGGCCGGCTTTTTCTCGTTATCAACCAGTCTCAAAACTTGCACAAGAGACCCCATTGCCTTCAAAGAGTACATTATATCATTCCAGAATGATGGCATGAGGATAATATCATTACATCTTTTCCCCTTGCGCTCTTTTGCCGTCTTTGAGTTAAGCCACTCCTCTGATAGAAACATCCTTCTTAGGTTGTTTTTCAGTTTGTGCAACCTTTGAAGAGTGAGGAATGTTGTGGCAAACCTTGTCACTCCACTCCTGACCAATTCCATTTGACCAGTATACTTCCTCATCGTGTTTAGGGCCAAGGTATGGTTATAAATGAAGCCAACAAGAAATTGTCCTCTTCCTATGGCCCTCTTTACTCTTGGCAACTTTCCAATATCCTCCAACATCAAATCCAAACAATGCGCAGCACATGGAGTCCAAAAGATCTTCGGATACTTCTCTTCAATAAGACCACCTAAGACCAAATTAAATGAAGTAGATGATTAACAAACTAGAACATGAATATAGTATTATAAACTTTAAACAATAGCAATAACATTCTTACCCGCCATTTTATAGTTGCTACCATTGTCGGAGATAACTTGCACCACATTTTCCACTCCTATCTCTTGAATAAAGGAGTCCAAAAGCTCAAACATCTTTGGCCCGGTCATACAATATGCGGAACCATCAACGCTCCGAATGAACATCGTCCCACTCGGAGAATTGACCAAGAAGTTGATCAATGTCCTATTTTTTCTATCCGTCCATGCATCGGACATGATAGAGCATCCATATTCAGCTCTCTCTCTCTCAAACCCCTCCAACATAATATTTGTGTACTCTAGTTCCTTTTTAAGCAAAGGAACCCTCAACTCATGGTAGCTTGGAGGTTTCAAGTGTTTACCATAATTGCCTATAGCTTCAACCATCAACTTGAAGCTTCTAGATTTGGCAACATTGAAAGGAATACCATTCCTATAAAAGCATCGAGCAATGTATTGAATGCATTTGTCCCTTGCCTCTCTCTCACAATCTCTAATCGATGTTTGCCTATACTTTGCCTCTGTTATCTTTATAGTTACTTCTGGAGGTTGCCACATAAAAACATCAATAGGGCCTTTAACATTACTCTTGCCCTTGGCAGCAGCTACACCAAAAGAACCTGCAGTTGCAGGTCTTTTTCTAGCCCTCAAAACCCCAATTTCTTGCATTGCTTCCTCCTCCTCCTCATTAAAATTTCCTTCAGACTGAACGGCATCAGTAACTGCCTTTTTTTTCTCAAAGGCATCCTTAATTTTCTGTTTGATATCAGATGGTATCTTCTGGCAAGGGAATATGTCACCTTTTACCCCCATTTGATGCCTCTTTGCTCTTGTAATTCCACCAGTTGATTCCTTGCCACAAAAATCACATGTGACAGCTTTCTTGTTGTTAATGTCTCTCAAAGAATTCCATTCCCAAGCCATATCTAGGTTCGGACCTGTAGGCTTCACCAGTGCAGTAGAACCAGTTGAGGAAGCAGCAACACTTCTAGGTGTTGGTGGTTGAGTAGTGGAAGGTTGAGATGATGACATTTTACTGAAACAGAGATGAGTCAATAACAGAGGAGGAGAGAAAGGAGCCAAAGAGGAGAGAACAGAGTGTTGTCGCCGGAAACACTGTCACTGCCGGAAACGCCGCCGCCGCCGCCGGAAAATGAGCAGGAAGGGGGTAGCAGTCGCAAGTCCCAAGTGAGAAGAGCAGAAGGTGAAAAACGTGAGTATGGTGGTCTGATAGGTGTGACCCAGACCTAAATTGAAATGGAGGGATAAAAGACCAACAGCCCCAAAAAAATATGGATGTTAGAGGGGTAATCTGGAATTTTCGTAGTTGGTTTACAGTAGCGGCCGCTACTGGCCGCGACACCCGCTTTTCCGCCGCGAATCGCGGACGCGCCACCCGCGATCCAAAACCGCGCCGCACCACTGATTCGCGTAGCAGAGGGGGTGCAAACCGCACCGCTCCTCCGCGATCGCGCGCGATAGCGCCGCGATCGACACCATAGAAATATGGTACTACAGTATGCATAAGAAGCTGAATTTGCTTCAGCTGAAGATTTGAAATAAAAGACAAAGAGAGTGCGTCTTGAACAACATAAGACAAAATCAAAGAAATATTGAAAGACAAACACAGTGCAGCTTACATCCCAGGCTAAGAGTGAATCACACCTTTTGTCTCACTCAAGGTCAAGTAGAGTTAATTACAGCCACCAGCCCAATAACAGTCGTACAAGCACAAACTAAAGGAGTCGAGCAAGCATAAACAGCACCAAAAAGGGTTAGAATGGATCAAAAGGTGTTTTCCTTAGGAATACGATTGTTAAACTAAAGGGTTCAGACAGTCATTTTGCCTTAAAGAACCCTTTATTTTCAATATCCACTGGCTATTGTGTTGTGCGCTATAAGGGGAGGAGGGGTGTATGGTTAATTTGATGAATATTCATGATGCACCCACTTTGAACCATCAATTTAGGTGCAATTTTATGAATACAGAAACTAGCTAGACACTTCCTTGCAGCTCAGATTGAAACAATCAAACAAGTATAACAATATTTTATTATAAATTTATACTTTACAGTTTACAACAATTTGACCTAGCTTCAACCCTAAGATGGAAGATAAAAACAAAACGTTCTAAATGGTATTTCACATAAAATCACCCATTATAGTTAAAAACAGGACGAACAGGATAAAATGGGTTTGGAACATACCCCAAGCCACAGTGCATTCCTCGCTAGTAGCGCTAGCCTGGTTTGCTTGGCACTCAATGCCTAAAATCAGTAACCAAAAATTCAAAGCGAAATTAGTTGAAATCAAGGGTGAGGCTATTACAATTCCCAAATGCCTATTCACACTCCCTATTAAACCAATCAAAAATTTATTTTACTTTTTTACCTTTTAAAAAATTATGAGTAGCTAAGGAAGAGTGTGGATAGATAATTAGGGCCTCAAATAGAAAATTTATTGAAGAAGCAGTGGAATTGAAATAAAATGCGTACAGAGATCCATGATGTGGTTTCGGCAGATAGCACAGTTATCCACAACGATGTCTGCAATTACAAACAACAGCAAATAAAAAATTAATCGAAGAAGGAAGAATGGTCAAAATTAGGGTTTAGGGGGGATGAAATGAAATAGAAAGAGGCGAACCCCAAGCCCATAGAGCGACGGCGTTCCACTTCTTGATCTCGAAGCGCTTGGGCTTCTTGGAAGAAGGACCCGCACTGCTCGATGGCTCGCCTGCGGGAACCATGGGCACGTCGGAATCAAGAGTCGCCATGTTTTTTTTCTCTCTCGATCTCGCACCCTTTTGAACCTTTCACTGGGTCGAGTTGAGTTGAATCTTGAATGAGTGAAAAAAACTGCAAGCGTCTTCTTCTAGTTCTACGGTTTTACGTATCAGTCCACCATTTGAATGGGTTGGCTCCAATAACTGGGCCTTGCATAACTATTGGGCCCGATCCAAATTCGTCTACTACTCCAATAAGGATACCTGCTACAACAGTTTTTTTTTTTTTTTGAAGGACATGCTACAACAGTTATTTTTTATGTACTCTAAAAAAAAGAGATTTTGGTTTAAATAAGTTTTTGGTCTCCACAAAGTTTATTAATTATGGTTTTAATCCCTACAAAAAAAATTTTAAGATTTCGTCCCAATAATCTCAAATTTTTTGTAAATAGTCTCTATTGTCATCTCTCTCCGTTAACTCCTGACGTGGCAAACGTAACGTCACGTCGATCATGCCACGTCAGTGCCATGTGGATGATTAATAATATTTTAAGGTTTAAATAAGTTTTTGATCCATGCAAAATTCACCAATTTTAGTTTTAGTCCCTGCAAAAAAAACTCTTAGGATATCGTCCCTGTAATCTCAACTTTTTGTAAATAGTTTGTATAGTCATCTCTCTCTTTTAATCGCTTATATGGAAAACGAAACGTCACATTAGTGCCACGTGGATAATTAATAATTTTTTTATCCAATTGTAATTAAAAATAGACAAAATAGGTTGATTAGTACTATACATTTTTTTTTCTTTTCACATCGGTCCTATACTTCTTTTTTTTTCAAATTGGTCTTACATGTTATGTTTCGTTTTCACGTTAGCTTTTTTCATCAATTTCGATCTTATGGCATCAAATCAAAAGCCACGCGTAGGACTAACCTGATAGCCACGTCAGGTCAAAACTAACAGCATTAAGTCGAATTTGATGGAAAGGACTAACATGGAAACGAAATATAACGTGTAGGACCGATTTGCAAAAAAAAACTTATATGACCGATGTGAAAAGTAAAAAAACAACATATAGGACTAATCAACATATTTTGCCATAAAAATAATAATAAAAGTGATGTAACTTGGTGGACCTATCTGATGCTTGAATTGACCATTGAAAGTTGCACGGGGACGACGAAACGTAATGCTCAGTTGCGCATGATTTTGATTATGGAAATGCACTGGGGAAGGCGAGACATAACACCTAGATTGCATAATGTTATGGACAACCTACTGGAGACGATGAGACGTAACGCCCAAAGAGCTTGTGATGTGACGAGATGGCCATGTACTGCGGACGCCCAGTAATTTGAAACCGCACTGATGACGGCGAGACTTAACGTCCAATGTCGGATGGATTATATGCTTATTGGGGATGGCGAGACGTAACGCCCGATAGTGTAATTTGAAATTTGTCGAGATTGACAGTTAAGGTAATTCAAGCGTCAGGGTAATATAGTTCTCTATGACAATATGCTTTGATATTATTGTTGTGGTGTTACATTACGATGGCATGTTCATGTTTGCCGAGGGATTGTAACATGAATTATTTGTTATGTTGATCGTTAAAAGAGATATATCGCTCCTCTATTTTTTCTCTCCAATTCGAAATGTCATGTGGGGTTTGGTTTTTAATAAGGATGTCAATTGGCCAAGGCAGTTTGGCTCCCAAAATGATATTATTATTCAACTGTCTATGGCTCTATCAGCATTATTGCACATTGTCCTCCTTGACCTTTTCATTTATATGTCTTCTCTCAAATGTCGCAACGGTAGTAGTAAGGAAAAGACATGATAGTATGGCAGTTGCCTTAGTCATTTTCATCCATATGGATTCCCCATATTTTTGCATAGTCCACTCTGTGAACTCCTAACTTGTGGGACATGTATTTTCCTCTATACTTGTCCAAATTAAGTGAAATAAAAAAAAATAACATACCCATCTAAGTCTGGTAAAAAACTTAGAAATTTTATATGCACAAATTGTTCTCAGTAACAACTAGAACAATATTGGATTTCTACAAAATTTGGTTGCTAACAGCATGAAAATTTTATCACATAACTTCCAGCATATGTATCCAAATTGAGAGAAACTGTTACAACATTCAATTTTTTGACGTGACGTGGCTGACGTTGTGTTCCATTTGTCACTTCAATAGTTAACAGATAGAGGTGATGGTAGGGAGTATTTACAAAAAAAATTAGATTACAAGGACGAATCCTAAGAATTTTTTTTACAGAGACTAAAATCGAAATTTGTGAACTTTGCAAGGGCCAAAAACTTATTTATTAATTATCCACATGGCACTGATGTGCCATGGCTAACGTGGCGTTCCATTTGCCACGTCAGCAGTTTATAGAGAGAGATGACGGTAGGGACTATTTACAAAGATTTTGAAATTAGATAAACGAAATCCTAAGAAATTTTTTTACAGGTACTAAAACCAAAATTAGTGAACTTTGCAAGGACCAAAAACTTATTTAAAACCAAAAGTTTTTCTATCTACATTTACTGTGTATCCAAAAATAAAAGATAAAAGTGAGTATGTTTGATTTATTTGTAAAGATTTAATTGGTATGCACTGTCAATATAAAACTAGTTTACATTGTCAACCAATCATAATTTGTCACATCATTAAAAATGTTTGACTCTTAGTATGTGTTTGAATGAGCATCTGATAAACGTGATTTTGAATGAAATTGATTTTATAAAATTTATTTAGTTACAATTGAGTTTGAAGTGAATTGATTTATGTTTGAATGTTTTTATTTTGAAAGCAAGTTCGATGTAAAATAAAGTGTAAATTTTTTAACCCAACGCAAAAGCTACTTTACGTAACTTCTACTAAAATCACATTTGAAGACAAAATCAATTTTGTCCGACAGGAACCAAACACCTCTATTTTTAATAAAATCAAGTTTGATAGGGAGCAAACGCAATTCTCTGCTCATCTTCACTGTGGAACCAAACACGCACTTATTCTAATTACCTTATAAAGTTGTTCATATCATGATTGATGATTGCTTTTCAGTGTAAAAAATTTTATACTTATAATGGATAACAATTAAACTCATCTTTAAGGATTTCATTGGTATGTACTGTCAGTGTAAAAATATTTTATATTATCAGCCAATCATAAATTGTCGCATCAGTAAAAATGATTGACTTTTATCTTAACTACCTTAAAAGTCATTCGTATCATGATTTCTGATGGGTTATAGTGCATATCAATTAAAAACTATTTGACTATTTGTAAAGGAAATGTGAAAATTTAGGGAGTAATATTTCTCCTCTTTTTTAGAAAAATTTAACCCCATGCACCTCGAGCTTAGGGTAATATTTAACCCCAACACTATTCTTTCAAGTTCTCCTCTCCTTTTTTCTATTGAATTGTACATAAGGAGTCCCTTGCCAGAAGCATCCGTGGCTTCATTGGCCATCCATGACGATTATAGCTATGGTCCTCTCCATTAATCAACACCTCTGTCTTTTCTTTTGGCAAAAACTCTACTCTTTTCATAGTTTCAAACACTCCTAAATTTTGGAGCACCTAAGCTTACTCATTAATATCTACTCAATGAAAATTTTGTCAATTTCACCCCTTAAATTTGAAGTGTAATCCAAACACACTTTAAGAAAATTAAAGAAAGAAAAAAATAAGTATATCAACAATTTATAATAAAACATAATGGGACTTCAACACTCTGATGAAATGTTTATTCATACTTCCTCCTAGCAAATCAAATTTTTTATTTTTATTTTAAAAATTATAAACGACTGATAAGAATCGTGAATAAACAATTAGTAGTATCAATAATAACACTCAACAAACCATAATAAATAAGCAAGATATGTATATCATATATAACATGTTGTTCTTCCTTAAATAATGTCAAAATTGTAGTTATTAAAAAATGAGAATAAATAATTAAATTATACTGCAATTTTCATTCTTTTATTTCTCTCTACTAGCTAGCTCTTTATTTCACGAACAAACGTTTACTTGGCACATTATTCTATTTCCTTGATTTTGTTAACTTACAAAAATAGTTATTTGTTTTTTCAATCAGTGAAAGAAATTAATTAGAAGAAAATCATGATGGGAATAAAATTTATTCACGACATTAATTCAATAGAGCAGCATCATATGACTCTCACCCAAGTACCCAATCTTGGTTGAAACCTTTCTTGTTTAATATATGCACCAAAATCATTTATTGTAGGGAATTAAAGTGGATGCAATCCCTTGTTTCATTTAATCCTAATTGCTGTTCTATCATGGCTTGTATGCAATCTGCATCCAACCAAGTACCAAACGCCGAGACAGAAGAAAGAAGGTTTAAATTTCCTAATAAATCTTCTACCAACAATACCTATTTCAGTAATAAGGCATTAAAAGAAGCCTATAGTATAACATTAAGATCATTCAATTAATATATGTTCATTGCAATTAAATTTTCTTAGTTCCATTGAAGAAGCCTTCAATATCAATCTTACGTAGACATATCATATATCATCACAGTACGTAGTCGTCTCATAATTAGTCCGTCGACGACAAAAAAATATCCAAATATTATAGTAATTTTTAAGTTTATAAAAAAAAAAAAATACTCCTTCCGGACCTATATATAAGCAAAAAAGTATCTAAATTTTTTGGACCCAAATATAAGCAAAAGTCAATCAAATCAACCTTATTTAATACTAGTGTTTCAAAAATACCCTTTGCTTGAAGCCTGTTTGGCAAGGCAGTTCAACGAGCTTATAGCGGATGAGAAAGTAGCCCCGTTTGATAAGCGCATTTGTCACGAGCTTATAGCGTTTTTTCACGAGCTTATATTATAGTGTTTTTTCCAGACGTTACTTGAAGTAGCGTTTGAGCTTATAGTTTATAGCGTTTTATTTTTCTTTCTACTTTTATCCTTATTATCTTCATTTAATTCTACATTTATTATTTTCTCTCTCTTTTATGTAAAATCATTAAAGAATATGTCATTTTATGTCATTTTATATTTTTCAGCTAGTTCAACCGCTAGTTTTACAAAACACTTTCACAAAAAATAAGTTAGCTTATCCTCATCCGCTATCAACTACCTCATCCGCTATAAGCTATCCGCTATCTGCTAGCTTATCAGCTAACAGCTAATTTTACCAAACAAGCTCTTAATTGTTTTTTTTTTCCAAAAGCATTATACATTCTCAAGACACAACTTTCAGTAACACTATACACTCCCAAGAAAGGGTAGTTTAGTAACTATAACTTATTTTTTTTTTACACAAATCAAGACAATTAAATTAATATAACTAACTTTTTTAATACATGTGAAGTTAGTTTTTTTTGCTTATAAATAGATCAGGAGTAGTATAATTTTTAATCTAGATTCCGTTAAGTCATATTGACTTCGATACGTATTCTGTCTAAACAGAGCATTGATGAATACAATAGTGAATAGTCTCTCAATTCTAATCTCTATCCATTCTCCCTTTTCTTGATGTTTTGGTCTCCCTCTTATAATCTTCCAAAGAGCATGAGGTGTGTGACTAATTCATTGAACTGAGTCTTATTGGACCTCTTTGAATGGGCTATATTTTTAAATGGGATCCCTACCAAATATGGTAGGAATAATACTCTACTATGATAACAATGACTCAGTATGTTATATGACATATTGACACCGTGGTTAAACATATAGTTCTCTGATTTAAGAGATAGCATCACTAAGTTTTGAACTCCATGAGATCTGGATGGAACGGCGAAAATTACTTCTATGCTAAGTTTGCTAACCGGAGCTTGAGTCAAGAATTTGATCTTCATCATATCTCTACTCCTTGAGCTTGCTAGTATTATTTTTTATGATTTTATTGACATGTGATATTGGTGTAGTTTTTTTTTGGCTAGGCGCCCCTCTTTCCATCACAAAAAAAAAACCGTTTTTCCCTTGCCAAAAATGTTTGTCAATTATTAAAGTTGCCAAAATAATTCTACTCAGTTTGTTACAGGTTAGTCTTAGCTAGATTGGATTAGGTTCGTCATTTTAACAAATTCATTGCATAAAATAACCCAACCCCAACTCACACATTTTAATATATAAAACTAGTGATTAGAGAACCTATTTAATCCATTAAAAATTGCAATTTTCTATAAGTAACAAAAATTAAAAAAATTAATTAATTAAAATAATTAACTTGTGAATTTGGCCCGTTGTCAGTCTTACTTTTATTTTCACTTGAAACAACAAAGTCTATAGTTGTATAACGTGATCTCTAATAGAACTATAAATTTAGCTAATTAGGTTAAATAAGACCGGTGAATTTATCTTATTTCTACATGGATAACCCATGTGGAAACCTAACAACCTATTTAACTGGTTTAATTACTTTGTCTGTGCTTGCGATGTGTTTAGACAGTTCCAAGTATGCAGGTAGAATTTTTTTCGCATTAAAATGTAGTTTAAATGATTAAGAATTTGGATTATCTACTTTTTGAAAGAACGGATATAGTTCTGTTGGAGTGAGAAATACGAAAAAATTTGGTGAATTCTTTGGTACCCTAAGGATAACTTTACCCTGTCTAGGTGGTCCAATCAAATGGCGAGAATCATTTGACTTGACCCATTAACATAACAAATTTAATTGAGGTGGTACATTCTGATTGGGTAAGATAACTTTTACCCCAAAATTATTATGGGTAACCGGAGAAGGCACCAAATTTTTTTGAAATATAATTAGTGGATCCTATAACCATACATGGAGGATGCTTGAATATAAAAAAATTATGTCTTTCTCTCACCAACATGATGTCATGATCATATCTTGTTCTTCCAAAATAGGAGAGGATCCATTTCTTATGACTAATTATCCCCAACTAATCTTTTTTTATAAGCAAACAAAATATTATTAACTCGAATAGAATGGGTACTCTAACCCATAAACAAAGAATACAAAGTCAGAAAAACAAATAAAAAAGAAATACATGCCACCAGATTCACATACCAATCTGAAAAGGACATAGAGGGACCCTTAACGGTTGCCAGGAATCAAAGACCAAGAATGAACCTTAATGATGTCCAAGAAATAAAATATATCAAAAGAGCCTTCTTGAAAAAGAATATTATTCCTCAACAACCACAAGGACCACAGGGTAGCATGCCATAAAATCCAAGACTTTTTCACCTTTTTACCTCTTAATATTCTTCCATGTTGAAGAAAATGAACTATTGGGAAATATCCATATTATCCATGCACCAAACCCAATAGTGTTGGGCATGAGGGCGTCACTACCGACGGCCTAGAGCCGTCGGTAATCACCAAAATCCGTCGATACCGGCACATTTTCAACCGATTACCGACGGTCCTTTATCCGTCGAAAATAGGCTTGTCGATAAACGTTATCGACTGCGAGATCGTCGGTAAAGTGTTCATGATCATTATCGACGGCCAGGCCGTCGACGTATGTAATTTTTTTTAATTTAAATTTTAATTGATTAATTCATTATTAATTAATTATAGTTTATATTTATTAAATATTTTTATTTGTTATTAATTATTTATAAATATTAAGTAAATAAATAGTTGCAAAATAAAATTAAAAATAACATTAAAACATTTAAAATTATATCCAAATAATAAATAACATATGTTCTAACAATACATAAAAATATAAATAAAAAAACTAATATGAAAATCTAATAACCTCTATCATAATGATGAGGAGACTAGATAAGATCATCGAAAAAGTCCTCCTCATCATCGTCGGCCCTGGTGCGACTGGTCGGCTGATCTGTATGGGGGGCTGCTGCCGAGGGGGCTATTGGTGCATTTGTTGTATGCTCAGTAGCATCTGCTCCATCCGACGCTCATGCTCTTCGGCAAGCCGCTCACGCTCCTCGGCACGTCGATCACGCTCCTCGACACGACTCTCGGACTCAGCCAGTCTTCGCCTCAGCTCAGCAATCTCCCGATCAGCGTGGCGACTAGCTCCGGTGGATTCTGTGACGCTGATATCCAAGCTCGAAGATCATTTCCGATAGTTACTGGAAAGGTCTCCTGCACCGTAAAGACGACCTTTCTTCTTGCAGCCAACAAACTCAGCCCAAACATGCAGTGCAAGCCACTGCTGCTCCTCGGGCTCAAGTGGGGTGGAGGAAGATGCTGTTGCCTGAGACATCTTCTCCTCGAACTCCTCCTATTATGCATAATCAAACAAATTAGTGAAGTCTATATAAAATAAAACCATACATTTCAAAACTATTAATAAATGAGACATTACCTCAGTGCGCCTAGAGCGCTCATCTACATACTCGCCAGTACCCTTCCTAGTATGGGTGTGGCGATGGAGCTCATTAATCGGCACTGGTCCCCCTCTGTCCCTAACCTGTACGTACACAAACATAAATTATAAGTAAACAATAATTAAAAAACAATACGAATAACATATGTATTAAATATGAATAAATGTACCAAACGCTCAAAGTACTCTGCCTAGCTAATGGAACCTCCTGTGTGCAGGCTTCCACCCTTCTCTGATACCCTATTTTTCTTTGTTTGGGCTGATTTTTTCTGGAAATCAGCAGTAGCCCAGTGGCGGCATAAGGCATCCCGAACTGCATCTCCCATCCATGAGGGTCGCTCGCCCCTCAAGCGAGCTTCTCTGAGCATATCGGATAGGCGATGGGAGGCCTTCATGTGAAAGTTCCTCTCGACCAATGCCTCATGCTTAGCTCTCCAAGCAACTTTTGTCTGCATTAGAAAGACATAAATAGTAATTTATTATATTAATAATTTATATGAAAAATAAACCAAAACATATTAAGTAAATTGAAAATTATAACTTACTCTATAAGCGTAAAAGAAACTCAGCCTCTCATTATCCTTGAGCTGTCCCTATGTGAACCAAGGATAATGGAACATAGACTCAATAACAGCTGTGATGTTCTTCGAAGCTACCTTCAAAGGAAGTAACCTTAACAGTAAAAGCATGTGAATCAATATCATGTAAAAACATGTAATTAAAAATGAATAAATCTACTTTATTAATTCTTATCCTTTACCAGATGGCCTGATGATAGGTCGACCATCGGCCATGACCTCAACCTCCTCCTCCTCCTCCTCCCCTGCATCCGCCTCTGAAGGTAAGGGTGTATACCCTGGACTATACTCCTGCTCCTGCTCTGTAGCCTGATGACCAGGTGACGATGCACCCACACCAGCTAAACTAGAAGCGCCCTGATGTGTATGTGTCACAAACCCCGGGGTGGGAATCATATCGATCCCGGATGCTGTGAATGGTGTAGGTAAAACCGGTGGAGTAGGTGCAGCCGGTGGAGGCGGTGTTACCCGCAGTGTATGTGGTCACTATGTAAGTGCAGGCGGGCGTGATGGGAGTGCAGACACCGGAGGGACAAATGTCGAAGGGATAGACACGAAACCGTCTGCAACGTCACGAGTAACAATGCGAGGTGCCCTGGTCCGACGACGAGTCGAACCAGGAGCAGTGTCGACACCCTTACCCTTACCACCTGTGGGTGGTATGGGTGGCGGTGGATCACGTCCTTCAGATGCCATGTGTCTATAGAGCAATTTAATGTAAAGATGAAATAATAAAATAATTACAAATAATCATCTAAAATAGAACAATAATTATCTAAGTTCCATTATCTAAGTTCCAATAATTATAAAGGTTACATGATTTTAAGTTTTATTCAGAATTTTTTAAGTCTTATGAGACCTATAATTAAACATGTAATTTATATTAAAAAATTCACGAGTGAAAAAAAGATTATTACACTATCACTACAAACTTGCAAATTAAAACATCATGAATATAATTTAAAATAAAATTAGGGAATTAGAACAAATAAAAAAACAACATAAACCTCAATTCAACCTAAGCCCTACACAAAAGAATATACATACAGTAATGCAAAGAAAAACAATAATATATGTTCAGCAACTACAATTTCAGCAACATAATACATGTTCAGCAATTACAATTTCAGCAACATAATACATGTTCAACAATTACAACTTCAGCAACACAATACATGTTCAACAACAATACAGTAATGCAAAGAAAAACAATACAATCCAATGGGGGATTTTGAAATAACTGATGGCGGCAATCTTGCGGTGGCGGCGGTGAAGGGACTAAGAGTTCAGGTGGACCCCAGGTGCGGTTGGTGGTGGTGGGCCGCGAAGAGGTGGTGCTGGCGATGCGAATGGTGGCGGTCTCAGTGGTGGCGGATACGGAGGAGAGGAGGGGAGAGGGAGACGATGGCGGTGGCTGTGGCTTGGAGACCAGACGCGGAGGGGGAGGGGGAGTTTGGTCGAGGGAGAAGGAGAGAAATGAGAGGGAGAAGGCGCGGGTCTCGGTTAAGTGGACATTTCCGACAGTTACCGACGGCCTTGACCATCGGTAATGTTAAAATACCCTTACCCACGGCCTAGGCCGTTGGAAACTTGAAATGTGACCATTTACTTACCGACGGTTCGGTAAGGTTAAAATTACCTTATCGACGGCCTAAGCCGTCGGTAAAGTTATAATACCCTTACTGACGGCTTAGGCCGTCGGAAAATTGAAATGTGACCGTTAATTTGCCGAGGGTTAGACCGTCGGTAACTTACCGACGGCCTTAGCCATCGGAAACTATCAAATGTGCAGGAAAGCGAAAAGACACTTACCGACGTTGTAGGTCGTCGGTAAGTTTGAAGGACCCTTAGGCCGTCGGTAAAATTTAACTGCTATTACCGATGGCTTAAACCGTCGGACATCGAGCGGGAAAATTTGGCTCCTAATTGCGCCAAAATTACCGACGGATTTACCGACGGTCTTATCCTCGGTGAAGTTACCGTCGGTAAACTATTTTCACATTTTTCGACGGCTTAGGCCGTCGAAAATTCCTGAATTACCGACGCCGTTATGGCCGTCGGTAAAAAGCCGTCGATATTATTTGGTTTTCTTGTAGTGGGTGAATTGGAAAAAATCCAAGTCCCACATTAACTAGAGATAATGTCTAATAAGAGCTTATAAAGCTTGGACACTCTTCACCCTATAAGCCGGTTTTTGAGGTTGAGTTAGGTCCAAAAATCAAAAATGATATCAGAGCTTATACGAGATTCGTTGGGCCACCCACAAATGTCCAGTCGTTCAAACTTCAAACTCCAGATGTCCAGTCTTAGAGGTGAAGGGGGTTATATGTGTTGAGAGTCCACATCGGATAATGATATGGCTTGAATAGTGCTTATAAGTGAGGGACAACCCTCACGAACTAGCTTTTGGGATTGAGTTAACCCTAAAGCCCAAATTCAAAGATGAACAGTTCCGGGAAAAAAAAGGTAAAACAATTTTTAACCCATCCCAGGCATATAAAGAACGTCCATACCTGATCGGAATCTGGGCAAGAGAAAAACAAATGATTAGAATCCTCCTAATGCCTTTTAGAAAAAGCACATAAAGTCTCCTCCAACTCAAAGATAGCATGCCTCGATCCGGAAAAGAGCAAGGCTAGTAGGCAGCCTATCTACTGGGACGGATCCAGAAAAATTAATTAGTAGGGACAAAATCATATGCTATAATATTTTTATAAAAAATTATATAAATTCAAAAGCGGTAAGCAGAATAAATTATTATTATTATTAAGTCAAAAATTGAAGATTACGAAAATTATATTATTTTATACCCAATGTTCATTATGAAAAACATTAGTTATTGAGACTCTAATATTGATTTTCTTTTAAAATATTTATCTATTTCTAACACACTACAAAAATATGATGCTAATTAGTTAGTTAATTAAATTTAAATAAACGTAATCTTATGGAGAGAATGAGAGAAACAATGTTACATTTTAAATTGAATTGAAAAATAAAAGTGTTATATCTTAAGTTATATTGAGAAATAAAAAAAAAAGTATTATGTAGACTAAAATTGTAAAACAATGGGAGTAACAATGTTTTTTTAGTAGGGGCAAAAAAGAAGTTATATAAAACTTTAAAAAAAAAAAAAAAGAATTGGTGGGACAAGTGTCCTCATTGCCCCCATTGTAGATCCCTCCCTGCCCCCCTAGCAACAATCTCCACGACAATCTAATCTCCAACCACCTAAGTAATCAATATATGTTTCACAACTGTAATTAATATATAGTAAAAGATGTATAATTTATGGATTGTCCTTTGTGAGGGTAAAAAAAATTAAGGTGAGGATGGATATTGTACTATCCAAGCTCAACAATGCTCACCTGTTTATGAAGGTGCCTTGCATTTTACAATCAAGGGCTTAGTACACAGTTTTACTGCACAAGGGGGAAATTATACCCTCTATTCGATCCATTTTATTAGAAGGTGTGTTGTGCTGCAGCAAAGGTGGTCAAAGATGCAAGTCTTGGGATTTTTCAGTGTGAACACCCAATTTTGTCCGGGTTAATTAATCTTTGATTAGGTGATCAGAAAAAGAAAGAAAATTGAGTAGGCTTTGGCCCATAATCCCTTTTTTTTTAGTCCACTTAGAGGTCCATTTCTTATTAAAAAAAAATATCAAAATAAAAAAAAATAATAGCAAAAATTCAATTCAAAGATGGGGTATGTAGGTTTTTTGCTTCCACATTTTGGAGGTCTTCTCCTCTTTCTTTCTCCCCTTTCTTTTGTTTTCTTTTGCTTTATTTCCCTTTTTTGTTAAGCAATACCAACAGCACCAATGACACACTGCTCTCCTCCCTGTTGCACCACCAAGCAGAGGGACAAAGCTGATTTGCTCCCTCTTGAGGTACCCATCTCCTGCAACAAGCTAATGACAATTTTGGCATCATTCTCCTATTTTTTTTGCCTATAAATTCAACCTCTCACAGGGAGTAAGGGGGGGATCTTTTTCGGGGGGTTTTTTCCAACAGATTACAGTCATAACACTTCAAAAACAAATCACACTCATCTCCATTTCCCCTTCTTCATTCCCTTCATCCCAATCCCAGAACCATTGTCATCTCATTCTCATCTCCACCCAAAGTTTCCCCTTCATAACCACCACCAGTAGAACTACCCATATACACACACAACCACTGTTCTAAAATTCCAAATAAGCAAACCAAACAGAGAAAAAGGAAGCTTAACAGGCCCTGACTTTGCTCACCACCGCGAACCTGCAGGAGCCATCAAGCGCCGCCGTCCAACGCCGCTGCTCCCGGCTGCACGTGCCTCCACGGAGCCACCGCACTTGTCGCTCAAACCGCTGGAACCTCCGTGAACCAGCGTCGCCGTCCCAGCTCCGCTGCTCCTCGTCGCAGCTCCACCACGGGCTCGCAGCTGCCGTTCCAACCGCCGCTCCCAGCTCCAGTCGCACCGCACGCCAGGGAGCACCACCGCGAACAGGCCACACCGCCGCTCCAGATCCGAGACACCCAGCTCTGTTCAAACTCGCAGGCCGCCGCTCGCCGATCAGCCCATCGCCGTCATCCAGTCCAGATCGCCGCCGCCGTGGCCTGGTCGCTGCAAGTCTTCTCCTCTGCTCTCTGCGTGGGTAGCGTGAAAGGGAGATGGCTGAAGCCTCTCTTATTCACTTCCTTTCTTTCTGTTTCAGTTTTAATGTATGGGTCTTTTTTTTATCTGTTTATTTTTGTTCAGTAGGGAAAAAGGACAAGCTAAGGATAAGAGTGTTCAATATTGGGTTGGGCTTAGTAGGAAGGATTAGCTTAGGTTTTTTTTCTTTATGATTTTTTTTTTTCCTTTTGGGCCAAGCTCATACTTTTTTGTGTGTCAGATTCTGGTCTTAAATAAGAAAAAGAGGGAAAAAATCTTTATAAAAAAAATATAATAATCACTTCCAAAGAGATTCGCGCAACAATCTACAACGTTGATGTATGAATTTTTCATCCTCAAGTGTTGTAAGAATTGTAAGGGTTTATCGTGTGGCACTGCTATCTTGAACCCTGTGCAAGAGTTTTTAGAATAAAATCCCTTTTCAAAATTATTCTCAAAATCCAATCTTTTCTAAGAAAAATAAAATAAAATAAACCAACCAATCAAACTTTTTCTATTAAGAACTACGTGGCTTTGAGTTTTCCATCGCACCGGGGAATACGTAGGAGCAGAATAATCATTCTGTCAAGCCAAAATTTTATTTTTCTTCCTTTTGTGTTTATTTTCTTTTCCGTTTTAAAAATGGGGTAAAATAATATTTTCAAAGGTTATTAAAAATTTTGCACGATTAACTTGAGGTACCGTTCTTAGAACGGGCGACGCAGGGTGCTAACACCTTCCCTACTCGTAACCGACTCCCGAACTCAAATCTCTGTCTTGTTTTTTACGGACCAGTTTTCCTTAAATAATTGGGTTTTTCAAAATTCTCCCAAATAAAAATTTTTGGTGGCGACTCTTCTGTTTTTTTTAACCCTCTCTTTTTCGCGGCGTCCGGACGGGACGGCCGCGACATTTAGGACCGGTTTTTTTTTGCTGTTGTGTTGATATAAATGTAATTCATATGAACAACTTCTAATGCAGGTGATCAGGATAAGGTTCAACAGGTGTTGATGGTTCAGGAGCATGTAGGTTGATGTTTGAGGTCAATGTAATACGGAGGGTGTTTTAGTATATATGGTTATGTTTTATCTGGTTTGGTACTGATGTTCCTGTGATAATGAGATTTTGGTGTTGTTTTGGCTAAGTTAGTGTGTGTTTGGATCAGCTGCGAAAATTTGATTATTGCAATAATTGATTATAATAGAATCAATTTTATGTTTGAATGTGTTTGCTGAAAAACAATTATAAGATAATCTATTTCGTTTGGGTTGTGTAAAAAAATCACTTATATATAGTAAATTACTAAAAAGGATATGAAGTTGTTTGTTTAATTTCATAATATTTCTTTGGTAGTTAATTAGTTTTGTAGGGGTGAAATAAGAATAATGTTATTAGTTTCAAAATAATCTAACAATTTTTTAAATAAGCTTCAAACTTCAAACTTATCTAAAAATAACTTTTTTCTCATAAAAACAGTTGTTTTCAAATTTAATCAGTTTACCCAAACATACTAGCTTTCATGAAAAACATTTGTTTGGATAAGAATTAATCTTACCCAAACACTCTCTTAATAGGCAGGGGTTTTGTTGCTTGGTTGATATGGATTTTTGTTCTTTTTTATAATGTTTATGGATTAGGGTACCCTTCTACCGAATTACTAATATCTTTTGTTCATAAAAAAATCACTAACAATATGTATTAATGGGATAAAAATCTGGTGTCTCAAAAAATGATGTCTCGTATCTTCCACCAATCAAATGTTGGAAATGAACACAAATATTATTAAATTGTGATTTTGTTTTTTTATGTGTCAAATTATTATTGGTGAGAGACAGAAAATGTGGCAGAAAATTGAGACAGAAGATCTTCATCTGTATTAATGGACCCTATCAATATTTAAATTTTTTTTTGATTAAAATCAATATTTAAATTTTAGCCAACTTAATTGATGCATTTCGCTTTAACCAATGGTGCCAACCTTTATTGGCATATCAATCACTTTATAGTTTATACCATCTAAATTACAATAATATCATTTGCAAAAAATTACACCAAAAAAATGACATGTGCAAAATTATAATTACAGACTAGGTGGTATTAAAATGCTTTATATAAGAGCAACTCCAATAACAATTGCTTAAGTAATTCTTAAAAATAAGAGTTGGTTCTTGTCGGATTGCACCATTAAAGTAAGATGATATGACATCTACATGTAAGGATAAGAACCTAATAAAAAACTATAGAAAAGAGAGAAAAATAATTAAGCCAGAGAAAAAGTGAAAAAACTTGTGAGATCCATTTTGGTGAACTTATTAAAGTTATATCATTGGAGTGAAAAGTTTTTTAAAATATTATAACGTAAAAAGTGATGAAGAAGTTAAACAAAAACTCCAAGGGGTTGGCCTATTAAAGATGGTGATTTATAAACAAAAACTCCAGCCATCAGGTCCTTTGTTGGTGGCGGCGACACTAACACACATTTTCATATAAGTGGCAGGCAAATCGTGTAAATTTGCACTAGCCACACTAAATTTGTGGGTGCGCAGGCTTATAACCTTAACAGACTTCATTCTTTTGAAACATTTTTCACAATAATATATTCGCTATTAATTAGTCTTCTACTTAGGCTTGCATTTTGTCTTATATTGGAACGGACTCAATGGAGCAATCTCCCCAATTCCCTTAAAATGAAATAGTTAAACTTTTCTTCATCAAATAAAAAAAACGAAGGGACTTCTACTTTAATATTTTTTTATAGAAAAATATTTTATCTGGTTGTTATATGTCCTAATTTATACATGCAAAATCGAATTTCGTTAAAAATAAAGGAGGAGAGGAAGAAAAGGTGCCTCTATTATCTATATACTAAGCCCATTCTAATTTAGAGCACGCCTAGAAGTTATACGTCATAGGAGAAAATGGGGCAGAGCAGCTAGTACATAAAATTCTAAGTTTTAACTACTTTAAATTAAAGCAAAACTATTATTACATAAATTAAGTATATGAATAAATAATACAAAGCAATGAAAGCATATATGTAGATGAAATATTAAGCCCTGAGTAATGACCTCTTAAATGCATGATAGAATTACACCACTATTGAAATAACTTATGAATACAAAGATCATAGAATAGAGACCATTCCCCGAGATCTTAATTTCTTTTGTCAGTATATAGAGGTCTTTGTCAAATTGACTGATCAGGTTTAGGTGCTAAAATATCTATTACAAACTTCCCGAAAAAGAAAAGGATGAAAAATCTTGAAGAAAATGGAGTGAAGTGACAATCGAGCGGTTTATAATGAAATAAAGTTAAAAGGTAAAAATATATCATTTTATTATTTGAAAGTTTAATAAAAAATAAAAGAAGATCTCACTTTTGTTTGGAAGTCACAATGTTAATTAATGGAGTAAAGTGAATTATAAAGAATATACACTTCACTCCATCACAGTTTCCAAATTCGAGAGTATGAAAATTTGAGGGTTTGAATGGTTTGAGCTGATTTGAATTCTCATCCTTAATCATTCCACTTCATTAGTTAAGAAACTCCAAAATAATGAGTTAAAATCTTTTTATCACTCCATTTCATCCATCTAAATATAACCTAATCTTTTTTTTTTGGTACGATAAACATAGCATAATCTGATTATGTCGTATTGATTTCCACAGCAGGAAATTTAAATCAATATTGGCCTATGTTTGTGTATATAGGAGGCTTATATAATGCCAGCTAACAGGACTTGTACATAGAGAAGGAAGTGAAGCCTTCAACTGCGCCGGTGGCAGCCATGGCTATGTGTTGTTTCACTTTTTTTGTAAGCAAAATTGTATATTGATTTAGAGCATAACCCGTGTACAAAAAGAACAAAGTAAAAGAACCTATGTAAAATTGATACTGCCCCTAAAAAAAACCAATCAATTATACAAAAATTCTCCAAAGATAGACCCGAGCATCTAAGTGCCACAACTTTGATAACCGATTAAAAGAAAAGGAAAGCCTTTGCCACCCACAGAAGAATAACCATATAAACTCTTTCTTTCCAAACTGCACAACATTGAAGATGCCATCCCACTCCAAATCTCGACTCATATTGCGACTTAAAGTTGTAGAGAAAAACCTTGATACCATTGTTTCACTGGCTTAACGTCATTCTCAGATTACCCAAAACTGGTGGCATTTGAAAAGTCAGGAGATTGGGATGACAATTTAGATCCTACACGTTGGTTATTCGTAAAAAATATTCACGATGGGTAGGATAAATATCCGTTTTATGGGTATGGATCCGGGTATGGATAATGATATGGGTACTCTAGTACCCACCCCGCACCCGCATATATATACATATAATTATAATTTTGATTATATATAAATTTTAAGAATATAAGTTCATTACTGTTTTTCCCTTTCTAGTTGAGCTCTTCAGTCGTTCTTTCTCGAGCCAGTGTCAACGCCATTCATCTTTGAGGCAACGCCGTTTTGGATGTTTATTATGATAGTTACTCGTTTTGGATGTTTTAGATGTTTTTATTTAGTTAAATACTTTGACTTGTAAAGTTTATGAGTAGATTTAAAAGATCTTTGGATGTTTTTTAGTTAAGTTATAATGATTTTTTTTTTGTTATTTATTGTTTTTTCTTAGTAAAAGTATAGGTAACGGGTGCGAGTATGGATATTTAGGTACCCAAAGGATACGGATACAGACACTAAAGTTGCTATCCATGTGGATACGAATATTTTTTTCAAACGCGGTTATAAAAATGGATACGATAATATCCTTATTCAGATCTTACCTATTACCATCCCTAGTAAGAGAGCCATCAATATACAAAGCTGATTCTTCCACGGTTTACTCCTTCTCGGCTTTTTTAAATCAATGATGACAAATATGGGAGCTACTTGCTTCCCCTCAGCAGGGCCGTCCCTGAAATTTTGGGTGTCTTGTGTGAACTATAAAATAAGTGTCCTATTTTTTATAAGTCATATATATATTGATTATCAAATGCATATAGCTTTCAAAATAAAAGAGGTGCAAAAAATCCAGAGCACCAGGATGGATCAATGTGGTCTTCGTGCCACTAGTCAAGAACAATATGTGACCTTAGAGTTTCCACCAGAACTCATTACTCACTGGATAGCCCCTGATTTTAATGTCCGACTAGACGACCCCAATGTCTCTACCTTTTTGAAGGTCCAAGTCCAGATCAGCCAAATCGTTAGTCTCTACAAAGAGACCTCCAGTCAAAGAATATATCCAGAGCACCAGGATGGATCAATGTGGTCTTCGTGCCACTAGTCAAGAACAATATGTGACCTTAGAGTTTCCACCAGAACTCATTACTCACTGGAAACGTCAAGGCTACACCCATATTCATATTGGAGCAGTGAGGCTTTGCCTTACACTTCATGGAAGAAAAGGAATCCCAGCCACAGCTCGAGTTGCACTCCTTAACTCAACATACGTGAGATATCAGGATGCATTGATCGGAACAGTACTCACTTCCTTAGCTGCGGGAACCGTGATCCTAACAATAGCCCCTGATTTTAATGTCCGACTAGACGACCCCAATGTCTCTACCTTTTTGAAGGTCCAAGTCCAGATCAGCGGAGCTGAACAAGTCGCAACAGCCATGACGGCAACACTCCATCATCAGATGATCTATAGACTACAAGATCATGCTCTAGATCTCCATTTCCCCAACTCTACAGGGGATGCTCTCATGATCGTGGCCTCCAGGGAAGATGTCCCAGCCATCATCCAGATCCCAAAACAGATCCCACGGGCGGATTTGATGAAACTGATGCCACTGGAGTGGATCACTAACTATGAAAAGGAGCATACATTGAGCAGACCTAGTCATACATTTCTTCCCCCGGATATTTTCTCTTTGGGAGATGGAACGGTGAAAACTGTCTTCAAACCACCTGTGGAAGAACAAGAATCTTTCCAACACCCAGAGGAAGCAAAGCTTGCCGAAATTTTCAGCGATCTAGGAAAGGAGTTTAGCAAACCAAGTACATCTGTACATCATGCTTTAACAATCACTGCGGTTGTAAAGCAAAAACAGGACAAGCTAACTCCTCCCATCCATTATATTTATCCTGACGGTGAGTATTCTTATGTGTCTCACATTGAGGGACATTTCATTTGGGATGTAGCACCGGAGATGTGTGACTCCGATTGTTCTTGTGGAGAATATGAAGAAGAGGATATCGATTCTGATCTAGAAAGAAGAATGGAAAAAGCACGCCGAAGGATACTGCGAAGAAAAGCAAAATCTCAATGCTCCCAAGACAAAGATACCAGGCGCCACAAAGATGATAGTGACGGAGATGATGGATCCCGAAGACGTAGACCGTGGGTAGGAATTCGAAACCCACATGCCGGTCCTTCTCGAGAAGAATACCTCCGTCTCCGAACAGCTGAAATCCTTCAAGAAGATCAGAAACGAAGAGAAGAGAATCAGCGAAAACAAAAGGCAAAATCCATCTTAAAGGAACCTTCTCATAACTGCCTTACAAGTCTATGTATGATGCTTACACCTTCTAAATATGATGAGGATTTCCCGCCTTTGGACAGAAGGACAGATGAATCTACCAGAACTTCAATGAAGCCTTACGTGACTCCCTCTAAAGTCTCTCCATCAGGTTTGAAGCCAATCACCCCGGCCGAAGAAGTGTTGAACTGGCAAACGCACAATGCAAGAGCCCAGAACAAAGTCCTTAAACGAATAGACTCCAAAATTGACAATCTGGCCTCCAAGCAAGATTCCACTGCAAAACAAGTGGAAGGATTTTCCATGCAGATACAGGCTTTGTATGAAGATCTCAAGAGAAAAATAATGCTCTTAGATGCAGACCTGAGGCATCTCATCAAAACTGGCTACATTGGTCCAGAGGTGATGAAAAAGGATAAAGAAATCCGGGTACTCCAAGACCAGGTCCATCAGATTGAGAAAGATATGGCCAAGCAGCATTAAATTGTCTATGATGTTTACCCAACTAACATACTATCCTTCCATACTCCACAACCTGCATATCCAAATTATCCTTCTGAAGAAGACTACTCTAAATGCTTCAAGATGACTTATGAAGTATTTAGGCAGTCAGAAACTAGCCCTCAAAACCCATCCAAGCCTAAAAACCCTCCGCAATTCTCATCGCAAACCAAAAAGGATCCCCGAAGAACAGCAGAACCCATTCGCCTTAGAACTCCATCTCCATCACCACCAAAAGAAGGATCCCCGTCCATGGCCAAAAACAAACACCCTATGCTGCCCATAAGGCCACTTCACCCCTCTCAAACCGACCACTTTGACTCTCAATCTGAAGATACCCAAAGCTCTAAGAATGCTCACTCTGTCCTTGAATCACATTTTGATTCTGAATCCCAGATTTCCGATGATTCTCTACCTAGTTTTGATGATTCTGAGCAACGTTATATGGATGTCTCTGCACTTTACATGGCAATCCCACAAGATGATCCTCATGAAGAAGAGGAATCAAGAGTTGACAATGATGGTGAAGAAAGCTCCCCGATGGCGTATGTAGAAGAACCGATCGAAAGCAGTCATCGACCCACTTCAGGTCCATGGTTCACTTTCGATGATGCCGCTCCTGAGAAATGGCGGTCAAAGCTTAACGACATGGGTGCATGGATTGATGTCCAGATGACTAAACCAGGTGTCACCCTTTCATCAGTAATCAAGGAATTTGTGGCCCGGATGACAGGCACATTAAGGGAATGGTTCCAAAGCCTTGGACCATACAGGCAGCTCCAACTTACCCAATTATCTGATGCAGGCCAATTACTGGGACTCATTCACAAAGAATTTCTAGGAGACTATCAACTCATAGAAAGACAAAGAAGGCAAGAATTCTTCGAAATGCGATGCTGTTCTCTAAAAAGGAAGGATTTGGATCGTCATTACCAAAGGATGGCTCAGAGATTTCATATGCTCAATGGTTCCAACAATCCAGATCTCAAATACACCTTCATCGCTTCTCTCCCAGCTGACATTCAGCCAGAACTCCAGAGAACAATCCTCTCTTTACGAAGAGACATCTTAGAGATCTCCCTAGGAGAAATCTATCAAATGGCTCTGTCTACATTAGACAAGCTCTGTGAACAACAAAAGCTCTTTCATTCCATTGTAGAAGGGAAGACGAAACTCCAAAAGATATGTCGAAAGCCCTACCTTCAAATCAAATGCAAAGACAAAGATTGTTCCTGTCCTACCAGGAAAAAGTCTCATTTCCGCAAGTATAGAATGGCGAAAAGAACGGATAAAGGAAAGAAGAAACCTGCAAGGTTCTTCAAAAGAAAACCTTTCAAGAAAAAGAACACAGATAGGTGTTATTTATGCAAGCAGAAAGGTCATTTTGCAAAAAATTGTCCCAACAAGACCAAGAAGGCAGTAAAAATGATCCAACATCTTCAACAGGCTTATCCAATTGATCATGATGATATTGAGTCCTTGTTTTCTGAACAAGAGGAAGCGGATGCAGATACAATCTTTGCCCTCGAAGAAGATGAATCTTCAGAATCAGACTTTGACAGCCAATCGGATGAAGATGTTCAGCATTGCTATGCTATACAACCCTGCCTCAAGATGCAACAGGCCTCTACAAATCCTCCATTGCCATGCGTCAAAATCCAAGTTCTACCATCCAAATATGATAGGCCTATTCCTGTCATTGCTTACATGGACACAGGAGCCAGCAGAAGCATAATAAACCCAGAAATCCTACCTGCAGAAATGTGAAAACCTCATAAAGAATACTTCTATGCTGCAGATGGCAAAATCTTTTCAACAGACTTGATCTCAAAGACAAAAGTTGGGATCAAATTCTTCCCTGAATGCACTGTGTGGACTAAAGTGTTAGGCAGTCAGCTTCCTGACAAGGATGTTCTCATTGGAATGGATATCTACTGTCAGGCAAAAAAGTTGCAAATTCTTCCTCAAGGAATTCGGTATAAATACTATTTTAGTCCCTATACTGATATTCCAAAGCTGTTTGCACTCCAACAAGTCCCAGGAGGATATGAAAAGATCAGAGATGACCTTTTGAGTTGTTGCACAGAAGATCATGGTCAGTTTCAACATCCTTCTCCACTATGGAAAAATGAAGAGTTCTTCATCCATTTGCCTTTTAAGAAGAATGAAGACATCAATCCCACAAAGGCCGCCCATCCGGGTATGAACCCTGATGACCTTCAACTAGCACAAAAGGAATGTGAATCACTGTTGAAACAGGGTCTTATCGAGCCAACCACTTCAGAATGGGCATGTCAAGCCTTTTATGTGGAAAAGAGATCAGAGCAAAGAAGAGGAAAGAAGAGGTTAGTCATTGACTATAAGCCTCTAAATGAATTCCTTCAAGACATAAAGTTTCCAGTCCCAAATACGGTCGTAGAATTTGCGCAGCTTAAAGGTGCCAAAATATACTCCAAATTTGATCTCAAATCAGCATTCTGGCAACTGGGCATCAAACCAGAAGATCGATACAAAACGGCATTCTGCATACCAAATGGGCACTATCAATGGACAGTTATGCCTTATGGTTTGAAAGTAGCACCCTCTCTATTCCAGAGGGCCATGACAAAGGTTTACCAGCCCATCCATTCTCATGCCTTGATCTACATTGATGATGTCCTTATTTTTTCAAAAACTAAAGAAGAGCACATGGCCCATCTTCAACAGTTTTCAGATCTAACGAAACAATTTGGAGTAATGCTTTCAGCCCAAAAGAGTCAATTGGGCCAAACTAGTATAGAATTCTTAGGGATGACCATCTCAGATGGGTTTTTTCAGCCAGGCCCACATATAGCCCAAGAGTTATTAAAATTCCCAGATGAAAACCTCACGAAAAAAGAGATCCAACAATTTTTGGGAATTATTAACTTCTTGAGGAATTTTATCCCTAAGGTTTCAGACTATACTAGCCAGCTGTCTAAGCTATTAAGAAAAAAGGAAGCAAATACCCCTTGGGGCCATGAACAGACAAAAGCAGTGCGACATTTAAAAGAAGTCGCTCAGAATCCACCACCACTAAAGATTCCTGACAAAGGCAAGAGAATCCTTCAGACAGATGCCAGTGACTATTTCTGGGGAGCCGTGCTGATCGAAGAAGTGAAAGTAAGAAATAAACCTTGAGTGTTCTCTACAATGTCTAGCTTCTAAAACTCTCTCTTCCTCCTTCTTGAACTCTTTCTATACTACTACTTCATAGCTCAACCAAGAGGTGTAAGTATGCTCTGCACTTGCCTCTTTTGAGGATCCTGTGCATCAAAAAGCCCTAGTTAACGATCCAGAGTAAGAAATGGGTGGGGAGATGGAAGAATCTAGTCTCGTTTCTAATAGCCTAAGAGGCACAGAGACCATGCTTTGCCCAAGGAAGCAGAAGGGCCTCTTTTTTGGTCTCGGGCATACCTGGCCTTTAGAAACGATGCTAGAAGACAGGAAGAATCTAGTCTCGTTTCTAATAGCCTAAGAGGCACAGAGACCATGCTTTGCCCAAGGAAGCAGAAGGGCCTCTTTTTTGGTCTCGGGCATACCTGGCCTTTAGAAACGATGCTAGAAGACAGCCATCTTCTACTCCCTCATCCTTACCTTGGTATCAGAGCCATATTCATAACACGAGCTAATGAAGGAGTAGTATGAAAGATAGTAGAGAAGAGGAAACTTGCACACATGGAATCCTCCACCTCATCTCAACCCCTTGAGCCTGTTAGACTTTCTTCTTCTTTATCTATACCTAACTCTTGTCTCCGAACTCTTTCAAATCGTATAGACAACTTAGTAGAAGTCTCTGTTCTCCCTGAAGATACGAAACTTGAAGAAACCAACCTCCCTCTCTTAAACCCATATAATCTTTATGCCAGAAACAAATCTATCACTAGGAGCCTCAAATCGTTAGTCTCTACAAAGAGACCTCCAGTCAAAGAATATATCCAGAGCACCAGGATGGATCAATGTGGTCTTCGTGCCACTAGTCAAGAACAATATGTGACCTTGACGTTTCCAGTGAGTAAAAGGTAAGGATGAGGGAGTAGAAGATGGCTGTCTTCTAGCATCGTTTCTAAAGGCCATGTATGCTCGAGACCAAAAAAGAGGCCCTTCTGCTTCCTTGGGCAAAGCATGGTCTCTGTGCCTCTTAGGCTATTAGAAACGAGACTAGATTCTTCCATCTCTCCACCCATTTCTTACTCTGGATCGTTAACTAGGGCTTTCTGATGCACAGGATCCTCAAAAGAGGCAAGTGCAGAGCATACTTACACCTCTTGGTTGAGCCATGAAGTAGTAGTATAGAAAGAGTTCAAGAAGGAGGAAGAGAGAGTTTTAGAAGCTAGACATTGTAGAGAACACTCAAGGTTTATTTCTTACTTTCACTTCTTGCCAACTACAACACAAGGGACCTCTATTTATAGGAGAGGTCTATGGAATACAAACAAAACATTACAACCCACATCATGTGGCTTACAACGAAAGATAAATTACAACCACAACTTTAGCATCTTTAAAGTAGATATTTATGACACACTTATGACATAAAGTAGACATAAAGTGGAATACATAACATGACAACCTAACTTTATTAAAGTGGGACACATCATCACTCATCATAATGCTTCCATAGTGGATTTTGTAGAGATTTTCCACTATCCCTTGATGATAGGTTCATGAGAAGGGGACAGATTTGGATCAGCTGAGTCATCATCTGAGCTATCTCCACGGTTTTTCCGGAAACAATTATTGATCCATTCATCAATGTCCACTGGTTCATTTGGGTCTTGTGAATCTTGCATATCATCAATCTGGTTATGAGAGCTTACTCCTGCATCTGACTGAGAGTATGAGCCTAAATGATCATCTGGAATATCAAACTCCGGCATTCTAGGTTCTCCTGGGATAAATTCTCCTGGATAGGGTCCGAGTGATGAGCAGATAATGTTCTTATTGGAAACATAATTATTTGTTTCAGATAAAAACATTCTTAATGAAGATAAGATGCTGGGACTTTGTGATGTGAAGTCCAGAAAGGTATGGTATTCCCAAGCATGATTTTTAGAAAGAAGTTGTCCTGACTGGCTCATGCAGTATGGTTTATGGATGATGAAAATGGTGGACACCTCATGGGATTTTGTGGGTGGAATATTCCAAATATTATATTTGTGAATTATTTTGTGCAATTCTTGTCTCCACCACAGCAATGGTGCATACCACTGAAAGAAAGTCCAAAGATTGGAATCTTGGTTGGCTTCATTGCATAGGTAGTAGTACACGGTGAGAGGATGGATTTCAATAGCTGTATTATACAGGACTGAAAGGCTCCATAGAAACCACATGGTCTCCTCTCGAAGGTGAGGGTAAATACGGATGAGATTCAGAAAAGGTGTTTGGAAGTTGAAAAGGCTGGGGATCAAGGAGGGTTTTGCTTGTTGGAGGAAACGGTGAATATTAGTCTGGGCAAGGTCTTGTATCTCTGCTGGAGTTGTAGGCTTCTTGGAACAGGGTGGCAATTCTTTTGGGTTTTTGGCAATTGTTGTGATGGGGAGAGGGATTCGGTGAGCCATGAAAAATGGAATAGGCTTTAGTTTTGTGATGAGGTGGATAGGCTTCGGTCTGGAGAGAAGGTCTGCAATGGTATTCTTTGATCCATTAATGTGCTGGACTGTGAATTTATAGCGAGAGAACCATGTCTTCCAACGAAGCAATTGAGGGTCTGGGAGAATTTTGTTCTTGGATTCGAGTACTTTTGGAAAAGATGAATTGTCCATCTGCACCAGGAACTCATAAGCACTGAGGTGGAATTCAAACTTCTGGATTCCGTATTTGACTGCCAGTATCTCCTTGTAGACAGTGTGATAATTCTTTTCTGACTCTTTGAACTGTCCACTAGCATGGCCACAGTAAAATTTCTTGTCTTCTACTTCCTCGATCAGCACGGCTCCCCAGAAATAGTCACTGGCATCTGTCTGAAGGATTCTCTTGCCTTTGTCAGGAATCTTTCGTGGTGGTGGATTCTGAGCGACTTCTTTTAAATGTCGCACTGCTTTTGTCTGTTCATGGCCCCAAGGGGTATTTGCTTCCTTTTTTCTTAATAGCTTAGACAACTGGCTAGTATAGTCTGAAACCTTAGGGATAAAATTCCTCAAGAAGTTACTAATTCCCAAAAATTGTTGGATCTCTTTTTTCGTGAGGTTTTCATCTGGGAATTTTAATAACTCTTGGGCTATATGTGGGCCTGGCTGAAAAAACCCATCTGAGATGGTCATCCCTAAGAACTCTATACTAGTTTGGCCCAATTGACTCTTTTGGGCTGAAAGCATTACTCCAAATTGTTTCGTTAGATCTGAGAACTGTTGAAGATGGGCCATGTGCTCTTCTTTAGTTTTTGAAAAAATAAAGACATCATCAATGTAGATCAAGGCATGAGAAAGGATGGGCTGGTAAACCTTTGTCATGGCCCTCTGGAATAGAGAGGGTGCTACTTTCAAACCATAAGGCATAACTGTCCATTGATAGTGCCCATTTGGTATGCAGAATGCCGTTTGGTATCAATCTTCTGGTTTGATGCCCAGTTGCCAGAATGCTGATTTGAGATCAAATTTGGAGTATATTTTGGCACCTTTAAGCTGCGCAAATTCTACGACCGTATTTGGGACTGGAAACTTTATGTCTTGAAGGAATTCATTTAGAGGCTTATAGTCAATGACTAACCTCTTCTTTCCTCTTCTTTGTTCTGATCTCTTTTCCACATAAAAGGCTTGACATGCCCATTCTGAAGTGGTTGGCTCGATAAGACCCTGTTTCAACAGTGATTCACATTCCTTTTGTGCTAGTTGAAGGTCATCAGGGTTCATACCCGGATGGGCGGCCTTTGTGGGATTGATGTCTTCATTCTTCTTAAAAGGCAAATGAATGAAGAACTCTTCATTTTTCCATAGTGGAGAAGGATGTTGAAACTGACCATGATCTTCTGTGCAACAACTCAAAAGGTCATCTCTGATCTTTTCATATCCTCCTGGGACTTGTTGGAGTGCAAACAGCTTTGGAATATCAGTATAGGGACTAAAATAGTATTTATACCGAATTCCTTGAGGAAGAATTTGCAACTTTTTTGCCTGACAGTAGATATCCATTCCAATGAGAACATCCTTGTCAGGAAGCTGACTGCCTAACACTTTAGTCCACACAGTGCATTCAGGGAAGAATTTGATCCCAACTTTTGTCTTTGAGATCAAGTCTGTTGAAAAGATTTTGCCATCTGCAGCATAGAAGTATTCTTTATGAGGTTTCCACATTTCTGCAGGTAGGATTTCTGGGTTTATTAGGCTTCTGCTGGCTCCTGTGTCCATGTAAGCAATGACAGGAATAGGCCTATCATATTTGGATGGTAGAACTTGGATTTTGACGCATGGCAATGGAGGATTTGTAGAGGCCTGTTGCATCTTGAGGCAGGGTTGTATAGCATAGCAATGCAGGACATCTTCATCCGATTGGCTGTCAAAGTCTGATTCTGAAGATTCATCTTCTTCGAGGGCAAAGATTGTATCTACATCCGCTTCCTCTTGTTCAGAAAACAAGGACTCAATATCATCATGATCAATTGGATAAGCCTGTTGAAGATGTTGGATCATTTTTACTGCCTTCTTGGTCTTGTTGGGACAATTTTTTGCAAAATGACCTTTCTGCTTGCATAAATAACACCTGTCTGTGTTCTTTTTCTTGAAAGGTTTTCTTTTGAAGAACCTTACAGGTTTCTTCTTTCCTTTATCCCTTCTTTTCGCCATTCTATACTTGCGGAAATGAGACTTTTTCCTGGTAGGACAGGAACAATCTTTGTCTTTGCATTTGATTTGAAGGTAGGGCTTTCGACATATCTTTTGGAGTTTCGTCTTCCCTTCTACAATGGAATGAAAGAGCTTTTGTTGTTCACAGAGCTTGTCTAATGTAGACAGAGCCATTTGATAGATTTCTCCTAGGGAGATCTCTGAGATGTCTCTTCGTAAAGAGAGGATTGTTCTCTGGAGTTCTGGCTGAATGTCAGCTGGGAGAGAAGCGATGAAGGTGTATTTGAGATCTGGATTGTTGGAACCATTGAGCATATGAAATCTCTGAGCCATCCTTTGGTAATGACGATCCAAATCCTTCCTTTTTAGAGAACAGCATCGCATTTCGAAGAATTCTTGCCTTCTTTGTCTTTCTATGAGTTGATAGTCTCCTAGAAATTCTTTGTGAATGAGTCCCAGTAATTGGCCTGCATCGGATAATTGGGTAAGTTGGAGCTGCCTGTATGGTCCAAGGCTTTGGAACCATTCCCTTAATGTGCCTGTCATCCGGGCCACAAATTCTTTGATTACTGATGAAAGGGTGACACCTGGTTTAGTCATATGGACATCAATCCATGCACCCATGTCGTTAAGCTTTGACCGCCATTTCTCAGGAGCGGCATCATCGAAAGTGAACCATGGACCTGAAGTGGGTCGATGACTGCTTTCGATCGGTTCTTCTACATATGCCATCGGGGAGCTTTCTTCACCATCATTGTCAACTCTTGATTCCTCTTCTTCATGAGGATCATCTTGTGGGATTGCCATGTAAAGTGCAGAGACATCCATATAACGTTGCTCAGAATCATCAAAACTAGGTAGAGAATCATCGGAAATCTGGGATTCAGAATCAAAATGTGATTCAAGGACAGAGTGAGCATTCTTAGAGCTTTGGGTATCTTCAGATTGAGAGTCAAAGTGGTCTGTTTGAGAGGGGTGAAGCGGCCTTATGGGCAGCATAGGGTGTTTGTTTTTGGCCATGGACGGGGATCCTTCTTTTGGTGGTGATGGAGATGGAGTTCTAAGGCGAATGGGTTCTGCTGTTCTTCGGGGATCCTTTTTGGTTTGCGATGAGAATTGCGGAGGGTTTTTAGGCTTGGATGGGTTTTGAGGGCTAGTTTCTGACTGCCTAAATACTTCATAAGTCATCTTGAAGCATTTAGAGTAGTCTTCTTCAGAAGGATAATTTGGATATGCAGGTTGTGGAGTATGGAAGGATGGTATGTTAGTTGGGTAAACATCATAGACAATTTGATGCTGCTTGGCCATATCTTTCTCAATCTGATGGACCTGGTCTTGGAGTACCCGGATTTCTTTATCCTTTTTCATCACCTCTGGACCAATGTAGCCAGTTTTGATGAGATGCCTCAGGTCTGCATCTAAGAGCATTATTTTTCTCTTGAGATCTTCATACAAAGCCTGTATCTGCATGGAAAATCCTTCCACTTGTTTTGCAGTGGAATCTTGCTTGGAGGCCAGATTGTCAATTTTGGAGTCTATTCGTTTAAGGACTTTTTTCTGGGCTCTTGCATTGTGCGTTTGCCAGTTCAACACTTCTTAGGCCGGGGTGATTGGCTTCAAACCTGATGGAGAGACTTCAGAGGGAGTCACGTAAGGCTTCATTGAAGTTCTGGTAGATTCATCTGTCCTTCTGTCCAAAGGCGGGAAATCCTCATCATATTTAGAAGGTGTAAGCATCATACATGGACTTGTAAGGCAGTTATGAGAAGGTTCCTTTAAGATGGATTTTGCCTTTTGTTTTCGCTGATTCTCTTCTCTTCGTTTCTGATCTTCTTGAAGGATTTCAGCTGTTCGGAGACGGAGGTATTCTTCTCGAGAAGGACCGGCATGTGGGTTTCGAATTCCTACCCACGGTCTACGTCTTCGGGATCCATCATCTCCGTCACTATCATCTTTGTGGCGCCTGGTATCTTTGTCTTGGGAGCATTGAGATTTTGCTTTTCTTCGCAGTATCCTTCGGCGCGCTTTTTCCATTCTTTTTTCTAGATCAGAATCGATATCCTCTTCTTCATATTCTCCACAAGAACAATCGGAGTCACACATCTCCGGTGCTACATCCCAAATGAAATGTCCCTCAATGTGAGACACATAAGAATACTCACCGTCAGGGTAAATATAATGGATGGGAGGAGTTAGCTTGTCCTGTTTTTGCTTTACAACCGCAGTGATTGTTAAAGCATGATGTACAGATGTACTTGGTTTGCTAAACTCCTTTCCTAGATCGCTGAAAATTTCGGCAAGCTTTGCTTCCTCTGGGTGTTGGAAAGATTCTTGTTCTTCCACAGGTGGTTTGAAGACAGTTTTCACCGTTCCATCTCCCAAAGAGAAAATATCCGGGGGAAGAAATGTATGACTAGGTCTGCTCAATGTATGCTCCTTTTCATAGTTGGTGATCCACTCCAGTGGCATCAGTTTCATCAAATCCGCCCGTGGGATCTGTTTTGGGATCTGGATGATGGCTGGGACATCTTCCCTGGAGGCCACGATCATGAGAGCATCCCCTGTAGAGTTGGGGAAATGGAGATCTAGAGCATGATCTTGTAGTCTATAGATCATCTGATGATGGAGTGTTGCCGTCATGGCTGTTGCGACTTGTTCAGCTCCGCTGATCTGGACTTGGACCTTCAAAAAGGTAGAGACATTGGGGTCGTCTAGTCGGACATTAAAATCAGGGGCTATTGTTAGGATCACGGTTCCCGCAGCTAAGGAAGTGAGTACTGTTCCGATCAATGCATCCTGATATCTCACGTATGTTGAGTTAAGGAGTGCAACTCGAGCTGTGGCTGGGATTCCTTTTCTTCCATGAAGTGTAAGGCAAAGCCTCACTGCTCCAATATGAATATGGGTGTAGCCTTGACGTTTCCAGTGAGTAATGAGTTCTGGTGGAAACTTTAAGGTCACATATTGTTCTTGACTTGTGGCACGAAGACCACATTGATCCATCCTGGTGCTCTGGATATATTCTTTGACTGGAGGTCTCTTTGTAGAGACTAACGATTTGAGGCTCCTAGTGATAGATTTGTTTCTGGCATAAAGACTATATGGGTTTAAGAGAGGGAGGTTGGTTTCTTCAAGTTTCGTATCTTCAGGGAGAACAGAGACTTCTACTAAGTTGTCTATACGATTTGAAAGAGTACGGAGACAAGAGTTAGGTATAGATAAAGAAGAAGAAAGTCTAACAGGCTCAAGGGGTTGAGATGAGGTGGAGGATTCCATGTGTGCAAGTTTCCTCTTCTCTACTATCTTTCATACTACTCCTTCATTAGCTCGTGTTATGAATATGGCTATGATACCAAGGTAAGGATGAGGGAGTAGAAGACGGCTGTCAATGAAATGTCATAGAAGAAAAGTTAAAGATTATATCAACATTGAAAAGCTCAAACCAAACCAAAACTACAATAGAATTATTGCAAAAGTAGAGTTATACATATATCTATTAACCCGAACATGTAGCAATTTGAGTAGCATCCCAGACCAACAACATCATCCACCGATAGCACATGAATCACAAGGGATAAAGAAAGAAAGTGATGCCCTCCTAATCTTTGAATATCATCCTCCTTGCATTTTTTGTTGCAAAATCATTAATAATCTGTTCATAATCAAGATTCTTTAAACAATCATTTTCAATAGAAATCAAGGCAAAAGCTATTTAATCTACTTTGCGACATTATAGATCGCAAATATGATTTTAGCAATTTCAATTTTGAAAAACTCCTCTCAGCAGATGCAACAATAACGGGAATAGTTAATATTATTCTATAAGCTATGCATGAATTAGGAAAACAATTAAATGTCTGTTAATTATATAATTTTTTATTTAATATATATATATATATATATATATATATATATATATATATATATATATATATATATATATATACGAAGTAAAAAAAAAAATGGTGCCCCGTAAAATATGGGACCCTGTACGGTCGCACATCCCGCACACCCTTAGGGCCACCCCCTGAGGGCCATGACAGCTACAGCTACACAGGCCTGGCCCAAGGGTAAAACAAGTGAAGCTCTTGCTTTAGGCCTATCAAAATAAAATAATTTTTTCTTTAAAAAAAAGGCCCACTTTGTATTTTTTTATATTAACTTTCTGATATGTATAATATATCAACAAACATAAGTTAGCCCATTTGGTATAAAAAGTTACCATTAGGTTGAAGGTCCAGGGATCAACTCCTCATTGTGCACAAAATAATTAATTTTGTATGAAAAAATTATTGGGTTAATTTTTTAAAAAGGCCTCACCATAAAGTTTGCTTTAGGCCTCAATAGGTGTTGGGCCGGCCCTGCAGCTACATGCATACGGACCCCAAATATTTTTGGGTGTGGACGTACTATTATTATGATGCAGGCTCAATTAAAAGAGTTGAGCTGATTTGTATTACATTTGAAATTTCTCCTATTATCCAAAAAGTTTATAAAATTTGGATTCAAATATTTTTAGCTTATATATATTTTGATTCTTTTTGTTTCAAGCAATGTGAAACTTATTCTTCAATAAGTTGAATAAGTCTCCTAGCCTCAGAGGCCACTGGCAAGGGCGGAGCTTCTCAGTGACATAGGCTCCCAAAAAATTGTTTAAAATATTTTTTTACCTACATATAAAAATGGATTTAAGTAGTATACAATATCAGTGTAAAGATTTTTTACACGGTCAATCAATCAGAAATTGTCACTAAGTTAAAATGTTTGACTCTTATCCTAACTACCTTAAAAGTCACACATATCATGATTTCTGATTGATTGTCAGTGTAAAAAACTTTACACTGACAGTACATAGAAATTAAACTCTATAAAAATACTAAAAAGTCTAATCCCCTTAAAAAAACTCAAAAGTATTTTAAGGTAATTTCTAGTCATTCACGTTAATATTGTTTTTTAATCAACTCTGAGTTTACATCGAACTTAAATTTTAGAAATATAATATGATAATATATATTTGAAGGATTAAATTGGTATGTACTGTCAGTGAGAAATTTTTTTACATTATCAACCAATCATAAATTATCGCATCAACCAAAATATTTGACTATTATCCTAACTAACCTTAAAAGTCACTCATATCATTGATTGATAGCGTAAAAAACTTTACATTAAATATGAAACAATTAAACTCATATTTGAATTATAAATTAAAATTTATTCTGGCTCCCCCAATTTTTTTGTTCAAGATCCGCCGCTAGCCACTGGTCTGGTTTATTTGTTTGGGCTTTGTATTAAGCATGATATTTGCTATATTTTCCAAAAATTGTAAACAATTTGGACTCAAAAGGTTTCCAATTTATATATATTTTGATTATTTTTGTTTCAAGCAATATGAGATTCAAGAATTGACTTCATCATCGTGGCCTACAACAGCATATGGACGTGCAATTTCGGCAGATTCTTGCTAAGATATTGAGGGAGAAAGATAATGAAAAAAATAAATAAATAAAACAGATCAGATAATAAATGAAACACTCAACTACCCAGAATAAATAAAGGGGAAAAGGATTGGAAATGAGGCCATATATACAATTCTAACAATTATCCGGGTATTTTTAAATTTAGGAAAAATATAATATAACAAAAGTAAAAAAAATTTTAGAAAATAAATATTTGAAATTTTAAATAATGTATATATATATATATACATATATAATTTGAAAAGTATTTGTCAATAATCAATAAATTTGGTAGGAATAATTATTAATTAATTAATAGATTTGAAAATATATTGAAAAATAAAAAATTAAAAAATTGTTTAATGTTAGTGACGTCAGGTGGGTAACTGAGGAGGAAAGAAGTGTAAAATATGGACAATTCCTTGCGTTTAAGAATGAGTACTCTAATTCTATATATATATGGTTGATTAGTAATAAAAGATCAAATAATTAGTACACAATTAGATCAAAAAAATTAGTATTAATAATTAGAAAATATTTGTCATAAAAAGGAAAATAAATAAATGAAACAATTAATTGATGAATTTATAGTAATTATTTTAATTATATTAGTGAGAAATTTTTATCCTGAAAAATAAAAGTGCTAAATTAAAATATAAGTAAGCAGATTTTGTACTATGCATTTAAAAAATGACATGTGGCGCCTTGAGAAAGAGAGATAAAGACTCACATTCAAAAGGGATAACTCAAAATTAATATATTGATGTTGATTAGAATACATAGCGAGAAAAGGAATATCATGAAGAAGTGAATAAGTCTTCACCAACTTTAATCTACATTTCAGTCAAAAAAAAAACTTTAATTTACATATTTCTCCTATTTAAAAATGTTTCACAGAACCCTCGTTATCACTATTTATTATTTTCTTTCTCGCAATTAGTGTCATTTACAAGAGACTAAAGTGTTAATTTATAATTTTACTTTCAAAAAATAAAAAACCAAAATCATTATAAAATTGAATGTTCAGAGAAGTAGAGTGCTAAGGTATTGGGAGAAATGTCAAATGTTACAAATTATATGATTAATAAATTTTATAATTCTGAAAAATAAATCAAATAAATTTCAAGAGAGAATAAAAAAATCATATGATTATCAAGATAATTGGGAAATGTTTAGCAATGTGTATTGTTTAAATAACTTAAATTGAGAAATGATTAATCAACTTCAAATGCAGTTGTTGCTTTGAAAACATATATATAGTATTAAATGTTAAGAGAAGTACAAAACTGAGATAGTGGAAGAAATATTTAGTGCTAATTTATAATTTTTCTTTAGAAAAAATCAAATTCATTATAAAATTGAATGTTGAGAGAAGTAGAATACCAAGGTTTTGGAGAAATGCCAAATTAATGTTAAAAATAATATGATAGATGATTATATTTTATGAATATAGTTAACTTATATGGGAAAAACATAAGAAATAAATCAAATAGATTTCAAGAGAGAGGAAAAAAATTCATATAATTAACAAGATCACCGAGAAATGTGACTATAAAAACACTTGACAATTATGAACAATCAAATGTGAAAAGTAATATGGTTCATAAATATTTTTTAAAATAGTGGAATGTTTTTTCAATTGTCAAAATAATTTAAATTTTAGACTCAATCTAAAAGATGACACATGACAACACTTTCCTTCCGTCCATCATTTTTGCTTATTCATACAGTGGCAAATTGTTACTTAATATAACCAATTAGATATTTTTTATGCCTGTAGAATTTACATGCAAATTTTGTCAAGGAATCTAAGCCAACAAACTACATATCACTACAAGAAATTTGGCTTTCAGTGACAGTCAAAATCTGTCACTATATATATGCTTAAAATCTATAGGTATATATAAAGCTTAAATTCACATATGGTTGGTCCATCAGTCTATTATGAATGACAAATATCAATGGTAATTGATTATCATTATATGTTTTACTTACGCTTCATCTACCTTTACCTACAGTTACATTTGACTGTCAATAGGTTTTATCTATGTTCCACTTATCTTTACCTATAATTTGATCAACATTAATACTTATATCTACAGGCTACATTTTTAATGACTATCATTAAAGTGTTCATAGATATATGAAAAATTTCCTGTAGTGCATAACTGAAGATTACTTTGGACGCATATTTTATTGTAATCATATATGGGTAACAAGAAGAGCATTTAAACGCTATATAACAATCGGGTGGTTAAACTTTCTTGGAGCTAACAACTTAAAGGGTGGGGGTGTTTGAGTTTGGAGATTGAATATTTGTGTATGAACAACAATTTATACATGTAATTATTTATATTAATTTGTCATTTTATATTTTCATTATACAAATTAAACCAACTATCACTACAATAAATTTATAATATACCTACGGACGCTTTTAGTGACAGTCATTAAAACTGCAGGTATAAATACTAGTGTCAGTCAAACCGTAGGTAAAACCTATTGACAGTCAAATACAAATGGATGTAAATGTATGTGGATCGTAGGTAAAACCTATAGTGACAGTCATTTTTCGTTGTTATTCGTCGCACCGGCAGTAGGTGAATGTAAGTTTTACATATATCTACGGATTTTAAACATATATATATATATATATATATATATATATATATATATATATATATATATATATATATATATAAGGCAGTGGTGCACTACCCAAGTGGCATAATATGAACCATCAAACAAGCCACTTGGGTTAGTTGTTTATTCAACTCATTTTCTATTTTTAAGTTCAACCCCACCTTTTGATATTTTGACTAACCCAAGTGGCAAAATGAGTGGACCAGAATGTGCCACTTGGGTGCTACACCACTAAACTATTGTATATTTAACCTTATTTCAACAATTTAATTATTAACATTTAAAAGTTTTATTAGCATTTAAAATTATTGATTTCTGTTTAAAAACTAATGGCTGGTTATTCCAAATTTAAATGCAAGTTTTTAATTGTTTTAATTCCAAAAGGTTCAGTTTTAGATAGGTATTGATTTGTTGTTAAAGGTGATTTTCTTTTGCTTTAAAATGTGTCGTGGTTTCTATTATTATTGTTATTCATTTATAGAATTGAATGCAAAACAATTCAAATTGCTATTACCTTTTAAAGTAAAACGCACAATAGTTAAGGCTTGATATTAACAGCATAAATTAGAATTGTTTGGGCTGCAGGTTGGTTTGTGCATCTTTGTAACGGGATGGTGTTTCTTTTGTTTAAAAAGGCTTTATATGAAAATGAGTGTGATAACTCTTATTTTATATATTTCTTATAAAATCATTCTACTTTGTCCTAGGTTAAACACACATGTTTTCTTCTTCTTCCGCTGTTCTGACACCTCGGTTTCAATCGAGATGAGCTTGTTAAATCCTGGGGGATTTCGTCATTGATGAATAAATCCTTGAGGACAGTGTGATTCCACACGTCTCAAACTTGTAAGTTGTTGCTATATTACACTGATTTGTGATTTGCTGCATTGTATGCTTACAGTTCACCAATATAAACCACTTTGGTGGGTGGCGTACCTTAGACAATTTTCAAAGACAGAAGCACTTTTGTTGTCTATCAAAATGGAACCAAATACAGACATAATCACTCTTACCCTACAATCTAACTTACCAATTAAAAGTCGTAGCTTCCTGTTTAGTTGGTTTAGGGGATTGCACAGGGAGGGAGTCATAAGGTGGTCAAGGACTTAAGGTGGTTTGGCGCGTGGAACAAAGAAGTGAAAGATATAAGATGTTAAGTTCAATTTTCACTCCATTAACATAACAAACTAACAACTAATATTTATCTAAAAAAAAGGATTGCACAGGGAGGATTGGTAAAGTGTAGCAATTTAGTGGTTGCTGTTCTCTCCTTGGGCTGAAGTCTATTTTCCCTCGGATGCTGCTACCAGTTTTCGGACTGTACAGGGAGTGTTTTCCTCTGCTCCCTGTTAGTTTTGGTTGCGGTTATGATGGTCTGCATTTGGGTTTGTATGGTAATGTACTGAGTTGTATGGTTCTTGATGTATGGTGCTCTTGTACGGGTATGGCGCTTGATGTAAGGAGCGGTAATACATAACGCTCTGCTGTTTCTGCTGCTTTGAGTACCCATGTGCTGGCTTGTGAGGTGTTATAGATGCATTGATCGATGTATTCATCTATTGTTTCTGCTGGTTTTTGTTCCGGTACTGTTCTGTATTGAGTAGGTTGTTGTTCTGGGATTGTAAAGTAGATTGATATATTATTCGATTTTTAATATCCATTATACTCCTATTAATATTATTTGTTTGCTTTTTCAAAAAAAAATTGTTACCCTGCCTGCCCCATTTATGAAAGAAATGATAAATGTGTTTGCGTCTTTAATGTCAACCTTTTATCGTTGCCAAAGATCAGAGACTGATGGGAAAAAAAGGAAAAAGGCCGGGCATGGTCAATGAGGAATTAGTTATATGCACGTAAAGATAACCAAAATATATATATTCATAATTCAACGTCACTAGCAAGGAATATATTGAAAAGCTTAGGAAAGGTTCATAAATTGGGAGATGCTGTCACTAATTAGCGTCCCAGGCGGGTATCATGTTTTCTTTGTATCTATATATTGAATATTGAATGCCTTTCAACTTTCTCCTTTCTAATAAATGCATTTTACGTATGAGTGTTCAACGATTATGGTACATCCTGCAAATTTGTTTCCTTTTCTTTATAATTGACAACGATATTATATCTTGACAGAATCGTAATTTAATACCAAAATCATATTATTAATTATAAACAGTGTTCGGTTCATTTATTTCACCAAATACTTTCATAGTCTACATTATCCTTTCTTCTTCAATACCTGGTGTGTATATATATATAATTATATAGATCCTATTTCAAAACAAGATCCTGTAATTCACAACCGGTTATTACGGCATGCAATTAGATGTGAGAATAGGTCAGATCGAGTTAGGTCCTGATAGGCTTGAGCCTGATCTGTCTTCCAATCTCTAGGCCTGAACCTGACCTATTAGCTTGATATAAGCTAATTTTTAAGGTCTGGCCTGACCTACTTCAAAACCTGACCTAACCTGAAAATCTATTTAAAAGCTTAAAGCTTACTTTTTAACAAGATCTTTAAATATACCTCCACATATAAATAGGTCATAGGCCTTCACTTTTAAATAAACATGTAAGTCTCTAATGATAAAGAGGTTGGTAGCCCTATACTGATAAATAAGTCGTTAGACCTTCACAAATAAATATGAAAGTAGACCTCTACATTTAAATGCACCAATAGGCCTTTACTTTCAAATGTTATAAATAATATATTATTATAGTATTATTTATTAAATTATATATTATATATATGTGTGTTAAATAGATCGACCTAATAGGCCAATTAATAGGGTTTTTTTTAAACCATTAGTCTGACCTCTTTAACTATATATGTTTTTTTAAAAACCTTGACTTACCTTTTTTGCTAAACATGCTAGGTCAGGTTAGACCTTAAATAAGTTAGGTCATAGGTATATGACGAGCGGCTTGGCATATTCTCACTCTTACATGCAATTAGGGATGGCAATGGGTAATAGACCCAACGGGTACCCGCAAAAATCACTCATAATGGGTAGGGTAATTACCCGCTTAATGGATATGGGTACGGGTGCAGGTAATTACCCGCAAAATTGAGCGGGTATGGCCCGTACCCGCACCCTATACCCGCACTCATATATATTTATATATAAGTGGAGATCAAGTTACTGAAAATCATCACTCTTTATTTTATTTTAATTCAATGGAAAATAAGTTATTTCTTTAATGAATTAATATAGGTTATTTGATTACAATAAAATGAAGGGTGGGGTTTTAGAGTAACTCTTTTATATTTATTCTTGGAATGACTTGATCCCCACTATATATATATATATATATATTAAATTTAAGAAAATAAAAAACTTAAACCTAGTTAACTAGTTTCCTTATTCCTTTTTATCTTTACTCTGGATCTGAACTCTCCTCTTCGTTCCATATTTTTTGAATTTTATGTCAGTCCTCATGGACTCTTCTTGCTAGCATAGTGCCACTCTTGGTCTCTCTTCAGTCTCCATTCGACAGTTCGAGTATTCAACCCTTCCAGGCTTAGATATATGATGATGTATATTTGTAATGTGAGAACATACTAAATTAGCCTAATTTGTATTACATACTTATGTTCTCTTCTTTTGTCTTTTGATAGTACAAATTTCTTATCCTATTTTCAAACATCCACAAATTTCTTATATTAAAGTGTGGGTAATGGATGCAGGTATGGGTACTTATATACCCAGTGGGTAAGGGTATTAAAGTTTTTACCCACCCAGGTATGGATCCGGATACGAGTACTTTTTTAAAACGTGGGTACGAGAACGAATACTATAATACTCTACCCATATCCTATTCATTAGTACATGCAATATTGAAATTAAAGAGCAAGTGGAAATTCCTTTTCTGGCCCCTAAAACATCGGGAGAATTGTGATGTCGTGATACTTTCGACGCGCGGATGGGAATCGAGAATCAAACGTATTATCAAGCCATTGATACGAATATGATGTAATGCAAATAATAGATATAAGTCATAATTGAGTAAAGATTTTTTGACATAAAAAAGGGGACATCATAATTCCTTTTTGGATATATTTTTGATATATGTGTATATTTAAGAATAAAGTAAGTTAGATATAAAGATAAATACATAAGATATTATATATAATATTTAGATGTTGATATTCAAATAACACAACTTGTCATAATTTAACGTGATATACATGGATAATATATTATATATTTAAACTAATTTTTTTGCTATAATTTAATTTTAATTTTTTTTTGAAAAATTATAAAAAGTTTATATATTAGTCAAATTATCTAATAAAAATTACACGTATTAATCATTTTATAATTATAATTTAGATGGTATAAATCGAGAGAAATAAAAATATTGAATCCCAATCATAGTAGTCATTAGGATATGCTAATTTGGAAGTAATAAAAGCTTAAACCTGACCATGTATATTGCAAAAAAGAGCTTTTCGGTTTTTCCGCTGACGATCTTCAATCTTGGCCGAATTTACGGAATGAGGAGATAGAAGAGAGAAATTTTCAATGTTCATGAAATGTTAAAGGTACTCTCCATGATGTAATGTGAGAACGTTGTTGCTTACGGCTTTGTACCAGTTTGGTTTGTCGTTGATAAATTTCAAACGTACGTTTAAGGTAAAATATCTATAGAATTTCTTTGAGGCAAACGTACTTTTGGACCCAAATATATGTTTGCAACGACAGGGCCGTCCCTAAAATTTTGGATGCCCTGTGCGAACTATGAAATTGGTGTCTTATTTTTTTATAAGTCATATATATATATATATATATATATATATATATATATATATATATATATATATTGATTATCAAATGCATATAGCTTTCAAAATAAAAGAGATGCAAAAAACTAGTTATTAATTATTTAATATAACCTCAAGTGAAATAAAATATCATAGAAGAAAAGTTAAAGATTATATCAACATTGAAAAGCTGAAACCAATACAAAACTACAATAGAAGTATTGCAAAAGTAGAGTTATACATGTATCTATTAACCCGAACATGTAGCAATCTGAGTAGCATCCCACACCAACAACATCATCCACCGATAGCACATGAATCACAAGGGCTAAAGAAAGAAAGTGATGCCCTCCTAATCTTTGAATATCATCCTCCTTGCATTTTTTGCTGCAAAATTATTTATAATCTGTTCATAATCAAGATTATTTAAACGATCATTTTCAATAGAAATCAAGGCAAGACTATTTAATCTTACTTTGCGACATTATAGATCGCAAATAAGATTTTAGCAATTTCAATTTTGAAAAACTCCTCTCAGCAGATGCAATAGTAACTGGAATAGTTAATATTGTTCTATAAGCTATGCATGAATTAGGAAAACAATTAAATGTCTGTTAATTATATAATTTTTTATTTTTAAAATATATATATATCCTAAGTAAAAAAAAATTTGGTGCCCCCTAAAAAATGGGGCCCTGTGCGGTTGCACATCCCGCACACCCTCAGGGCCACCCCTGTGCAACGATAAACCAAACATGTTCTTAGTTTGCTTGTAATTTTTTCTTTTTGGGCTTAGGCTCCTCTTTTTCACCAAAAAAATATAAAGTTTGATCTTTGTAATAATGAAAAACAAATTGTGAAATGGTGTTTTAATAATGCACCATATGGCCTAATTTGTCATCCAAGAATAGGCTAGGAAATAATTTAAAATAATACAAATTTGGTGTTAGAAATCCAAGGGCTTAGAATTATAAAAAAAGACATTTGTTGATCATAGGATTAAATTAGTAAGGTAGATTAAGCAAAAATAATTAATTTATTTTTCCATAAAAGTAAATAGTGATAGGTTATTAATCAAGAGTTAATAAAGCTCAGGAATAGATACATATAGCAATATAGGACAAGAATTTTGCTTCTTCAAATTAATCAAATTTACATGACACTTTGATTTAATTAATTATAAGAAAATGGTGGTTAAAATTCAATCAAGGACAATACTTGTTAATCTCACATTTAAAGTAAGCAAAATTAATCATAAATGGTTAAATTGCTTTTCTATAAATGGTAAAGGTGAAACGTTAATAATTGAAGGTTAGTAATACTTAGGAAAGAGTGAAAAGTAGTCATAAACTACTTTCGGTTTCGGACCAGAACATCTTCCTGGTTCGAGCCCAAAAGTCGAGACATAGCGATCCCGATTAAAATAATATTTTTACCAACATCGCTCCAAAACAACAAATCAGGCTCAAGAAATTATTTTATGAATTATGATTTCTTAATTTGAATCCAAAATAATTCTTATCCATAACCATAAGTAATTAAAATTACTTATAATTAGCCAAATTGTATTTTAAAACAATTTATTTACAAAACGACTAATCAACAGAAACATGGTTTTCAGAGTGTTACATGGGATGGAAAAGAGTTAACATGGAAAGAGGTCCACACAAGTAATAAAAAAGCTCTTTGGAGTAGCTTTTCTAAAAGCTGCTTATTTTTAAATTTTGTTCTTTATAAATAAGTTCCTTTTTATTTTAAGAGCATCTCAAAATAAGTGTTTGGCTCAACTTCTACTTTTTAAGGAGATGAGAAGCCAAAAAAAACCTGGGCTAAACGTTAGCATCATTAATATCATTTGCTATTAAAGGATCTACATACTTTCAACAAGGTGATGTTACATATGCCCTTAAATAAAATGTACAATTTGATAACCTTATAAAAAAATAAATTTTTTAAACTATTATATATATTTATTGGTTGTTACTAACCAGTGCCTTAAGGGCATTGGCTAAGGATTCCAATAAAAATAAGTATTTATTGACAAACTAAATAAAATACTCCTTCAAATATTAAATGCACAATTTTTCAATGATAAATTTCTTTTTTTGATTCCTTAACCAATGTCCTCAGGACACTAGTTAGCATTCTCCATATTTATTTTGCTCAAATTAATAATTCTTTTGGTATATATGCAAAGAAATAATGAATATTAAACTTGTATCTATTATATGAAAAATAATTCGTTTTATGATATTCTTCTTTCTTTCTTTTTTTGAGTCATTTTGCTCAACAATTTCTAAACAAATATGACATCATTTACTTTGTATGTCATAATTTGACAAACTTATATTCAGTCTTACACAAATATGTTTGTCACAATATTTTTGTCATATTTATCAACAATAATTATTATAATAATTCATTATCATAGACAAAGTAATGGAAAACATGATATTTATTGAGAGGTGTAGCTAAATGACTAAAAAAATAATATAATGAAATTATTGTTTGTGGCATAATAAATACACGTTTTATATCCATCATTTGTTAGAGTGTATATATACTAAAAAAACATGTGTTTAAAAAAACAAACATATAATGGGATAAAAAAATAATTACTTATATGAATTATACTCATTTTTTACAAGATTTTCAAATCATATATTTCATTTTTCAAATTAAAAAACAATTTAATTTTGTAACAATAAAACATAAAAGTAATCTTTAAAAACCTTTATAGTATATAAATTAAATATCAAAGAACTTATTACAAATAATTTTTTATTTTTAATAACTTATTAGTGTTAAAATAATAGTTATTCAACACTAAAAAAAAGGTAAAGTGTAATTTATAGTCAAATTTCGGATTTGATAGTATTTTAGTAGACTTAAAAGTTGTTCGGTGTAATTTACTTTTTATACTATATTAAATTTTTAATCATATATCAAATTTATTTCATATATTTTACCTTTATATGTTAGTTATTCTTTTATTGTTATTTCAAGTTATATATATTTGGTTTTTTTCCCTTCCTATCAAATATCTTACTCCGTCACAGAATATTCCCTTGCATCTCAAGGGGAGATACGTTGAGCATTGATATTTGTACAATAGAAATGAGCACCAACACCGTATAAAGATACTCTAATCACTTCTTTTTCTATTTTTTTCTCTTTTCTCATTTCACTCAATGCAATAAAAGTAAACTCCCATAATACGGTGGTAACTACGGTGTTTGAAATCAGTTGTTCAAATATCAATTGTCGATAGGTTAACGTACAGTATATTAAAAGCCATGCCTATAAGGGCAATAATTTTATTTTGTTTGTTGATTTTGTCTTCTACAATGGTACCTTAAAATGCTATCTAAATGCATTTCTCGTTATAGTCCATTACTTGCCAATTTGCCATGGAGAATGAATGGAAGCTCTATTCATGCTTCAAGCAAGCTAGGCAGTAAAGAAAGATGCTATATGGTCGGAAAAATACCAAAGAAAGAATAATGAAATCTCGGGCAAAATATCATTGAGTTAATTGATCATCTTTTCATATATTTTTTTCAAAACCCATTTTCTTTGGTTTTTATGTAGTGTTAGTCTCCTGCAACAATATTCTATGTTAATGCTTAAACAGACACTACGCCAGTTTATGCCTTTGGAAGCGCACCTTCAATAACGTTTTCTAGTTAAATGCCGTGTTTAATGATGCGGAGAATGTGCAATGTGCAATAGCGCTTCTTCTAGGAAGCGCTGTTAGATGAATGAGAATAGACAACGCTTGATCAAGGAAGCGCTGTTAAAAGGTTCATAAGAGAATAGACAGCGCTTCCTCAAGGAAGCGCTGTCTAAGGTATGGGAATAGACAACGCTTTTTCAAAGAAGCGCTGTCTAAGGTCACCCTAAGACAGCGCTTCCTTTAGTAAGCGTTGTCTATTCTCCTTTTCCCTTGCATTAAATTTTCATAACCTATACTTCCTCCCCCTCGCGCGCTCACACAAAACACTCACGTACTTTTCATTCCCTCCTCCACGACCTAAGTTCAGACACCACTCATCCTCATCGGCTTTTTGACCAAACTAGTGTTATTTTAGAAACTATTTACCAAAATGAGGTTGTTTTGTAACTATTTACCAAAATAGGGTTGTTTGGAATTTTTTACGTTTAGCTTCGGCCAAGGCTCACGCTAAAGGCCGACGCTAGAGGTATCACCCGTCTGAAGCTGGATCTTCACCCGTCTGATAACTGTGAGACGGGTGATTCAGACGAGTCTCAGCGGACAAGTGACCAGCAGACGGGTCACAGCAGACGAGTGACACCTCTAGCGTCAAGGCCGACGCTAAACGTAAAAAATTCCAAACAACCCTATTTTGATAAATAGTTACAAAACAACCCCATTTTGGTAAATAGTTTCTAAAATAACACTAGTTTGGTCAAAAAGCCCATCCTCATCATTGCCACCATTCTCAAACCTTATCCTCCGCGAGAACCACCGCAAACACCATTCTCAAACCACCGCCAGAACCACCTCTTATCAAGTGCATTGTTCGTGCGGCCTGCTCTCTGCCTAACGCGAGAACCACCTCTTCACCCAACGCGACAACCACCTTCTCTCTGAAAGCCCTCCTCTTCACTGCAAGCTCCCAGGTAACCCATCATTCCCTGCAACCCCCTCTTCACTGTAAACCCTCCTCTTCCCTATAACCCCTTCATTCCTTGTATACTGTAAAATTTGAATTTTTAAAATATTAATATAGATTATCTTATTAGGCTATTGAATTCTTGTATTTTACATTTTCAGCTTATATATTTTAATTAAATGATGAGAATGAGGACAACACCCCTGCTCTGATTTGGTTTCGTTAGCAAATGACATTGGTACAGAACAGAGAATTGGTAATGCAGTGAAAAAAAATGCAATGTGTAGAAAGATTTTTTGTTATGGAATGTCTAATCCATCATAGCTCACTCGTGACACATTTTCAATGCTGTCATAGGGATAGTTCTTGAGTTTTTTTAATCCATCATCTCTTACATTTGCCAAGAAGCAGACACTGTCATTTCCCTGGAGTTGATAATCATGAATTTGGCCCTTGTGGAGTTGGTTGTACTGTTGAGTAATGTGCATACACAATGAATTTTGTTTCATGTTCGAATTCAACTTTTTTTTCCTAACCATAATGTGTATAAAATGGTTAGTATTTTTATGCTTTACAAGAGCATTGAACCTAAGACCTATGTCTCAACTTATCTCAGGTTGGATTTATGTTTCTGATGTAGTTGTGTGTTATTTCTAGTGCAGAGATTTGAAATCTTGGGCCAGTTGGGTTGCATTCCGAACTACTTGCTTGCACCTCCTAAAAAGCATCTTGTTGAAAAGGTAAATATGGTTTGATTTGGTCTACTTTGTTATACATTGCTTCTTAGTTGATAGGTTAGTGATCAATTATGAGTTCTGATATGTGTATGCGTGTGTGCTCGTGTTTGCTTGATTTCAGTTTTAGTTTCATTGTTGGTGTTTGCTCGATTGGAGCAAACTTGTTGGTGTGCTCGGTTGCCTCCTCTCTCAGGTAGCTTACTTGACTAGCTCTTGGTACTTCCTTTAAAATTTGGTATTTGATTTCGGAAGAAATAAAGAAACTAATAAAACATTGCTTCTCTCAGGCACCTCTCTCAATCAACTCTCTGCTGTTCAAGCTGCTCGGCTTCACTATGATACTTGCTATTCCCCTGACTTTTTTTTAATCATTTAGTTGTAACATTAGACATGTTTATTTTAGCATCGGTATACACATGCATTAACCTTAGTTTCCTGTTCAAGAACGATTTGTATATTGTTTTGTTGTTCTTGAATTGTCCAAAGTGGACGCTCTTGGATTTGGAAGTCAATTACATTGGGACCATAGTGCGGCAAATGGTCCCAATCACCTGCGGCAATTGGAAGTTGTAACACCCCGAGGGTTGAAACAGGCAAATTCAAGTGATCCATACACGCCAAAGAAATAAAGGAATGTATAGCCCCCGAATCAAATAAAACAGATAAGCTGTATCAGATCGGGACATTGAGAGGCTTCAGACCCTCTCACGGAAACAACAGAATCCTGTCGGAGGAGGTGAAGTTGTAAACACTGGACTGAATGCTTTCATGAAGGGAAATCCTCCCCAATGCTGTATGTGATATATTTCTTTATATTTTAAGCTGTGTACTCTGAAGCGTTGCATGCCGTGTATTTAATTGCTTCCGCGCTCAATTTTTCGCTTCGCTTCGTATTTATAAGGCGTGCTAACGTTTATTATGCGATTAAGGTTAGTTAATACTTAGGTTCTACTGATGGGACGTCGGGTCGTCTCAGAAGTCAAGAGATTTGGATGGTCTGAAAGATGACATCTGGCATGATATACAGGTAAATTAATTAGCATTAGTTAATTATGTAAACATATTTATATTGTGACATTTTTTTATTGTCTTTGCAGGCCTGTTTTAATGTTGATGAGACCCGGCGAGACATGATACTTAAGGAAGCCGGAAAATTACACCGCAACTTCAGAAGTAAGTTAACGACAAAGTGGCTGAGAGATGATGGTGGGAATGTCAGACAAGAGCCTCCACCCAAATATGCTGAGATTATACGACCGGAGGATTGGAGAGCCTTTGTCATAAAACGGACTGAAGATGAGGATTTTTTGGTATGTACTTACTTTTGTGTATACTATGCATTGCTACTTATTTAGGTCAGTGTGCATTAATACTTACTTCTGTGTTTATGTAGAAAATAAGCAGTGAAAATCGGGAGAGAGCGTCATCTCCTCCCTACCCTTACCATAAAAGGAATGAAGGGTATGCCGGCATTGAGGAAAAAAAGGTATGTACAATAAGTCATTTTATTTAACGCATTTTTTGGTTTATTTCTTAGCATTGATGGATTTCAATTGGTTTGTTCAAATGTACAGTTGCGGGAGGCAGGACGAGACCCAGAAACTGAAAGCATTGAACGGTATATTTTGTGGCCAGAAGCCCGTATGAATGAGCAGGGTGTGATTGTAAATCCCAACTCTAGGCAAGTGGCTGAAAGAATTGTAAGTATATGTTCTCATATGTTCTCATAGTAACATTTACATTTGTAATCCTCTTTTGATATTTGTGAATAATGTGAAACATCTTTGTGAATAATATTTGTGTCTCAGGATACCATATCACAGTCTATATCACAGGGGGAGATAACAGATTGTGTTGGTCGCCATGACATCCTTGCCAAAGCCATACCCACTAAAGAGTATCCTGGTCGCTATAGGGGCATGGGATTTGGTCCCTCACAAAAAACTATCGTAGGAGCACAACAGCGAGCCAAACAAGCAAATGTTGCTGAAGTGGTGGAGTTGAGGAGGGAAGTAGCTAATCTGGTGCAACAAGTTCGAGCGTTGAAAAGCTGCATACAGAACAAGACAACGGCGGAGGGACGTGAGCATGAGCATGAGCCTGAGCTTGAGCATGATTTACCTACTCCACGTAGTGTCAGAGATAGTTGCACTCGTATGCCTCCTGAGGTAATAATTGTTATGTTGTTTTCTTTACTTGTACGTATTGCATTGACAGTTCACATATTAATATTTTGTTTATCACTGGTTTAGGGCAACAACCCATGCAACCTATATTTGTCAAGCCCAACTCATCGCATTGTAGCTAGGGGATGGTCTATAACGAACCGGGTGTGACACTGCATAACCAACCATTGCCTCCTAGTCATGTGAAAGTTGCAGTTGAGTTTGGTGTTGAGGGTGATGCACCATTGTCTGTACCACTTGAGGAGGCAGATGTCATGACAGTGGACCAGGCAATAGGTACCTATGTGGCATGGCCAATCAGCCTCATAGGTGTATGTGACAAGGTATATGTCAATAAATAGGATTCATTATCATATATATGTTTGTTAAATTAGGTGGTCACTAACTCATTAATGTATTGCAATGTTTTTTATATAGGCACCCCAAAAATCCAAATCTAAATCCAAGGGCAAGGGCAAAGGGTTGGAGAACACAGCTGGCATGAAAGTGACAAAACCTCGGCCTTCCCCTACTGTAGCTGGCAAGGAGCACACAAAGGAGTCAGTTACATCCCCAGTCAAAAATAAGAACAAATCTCAACCCTCTCGGGCTCTTGTAGCACATGGTACAGATTTCATAGTCTACCTTAGAGTCCATGTGCTAACAATATTAGGGAATGATCAAGTCAATATTCATATGGAGGAAGACATTCTGGGTTATGAGCACACATTAATGCTCGGTGGTGATATGGAAATCAAAGAAATCCTTAATCATCAATGGCTGGGGTTCTCTGTTATTAGTGTATATCTCAGGTATTACATCAAACTTTAAAGGTTATATCTCGTCTAAAATTTTGATTTATTATTAATCTATTAATTTATATACATGTTTTAATTTTAGATACTTGTACCATATGTTCCTGGTACCTGAACAAAGGACTCAGAGGTTCAGATTTCTATGCCCTTTACGAACAGTTATGCAAGTAGGATCTGGGTATCGATAATATATAGTTGATGGCTTGTCATTAGCAAATCCAGATTATGAGACCTTGTTTTTGTCACCGTGCAACGTAGGGTGAGTCATTAAATCATATAGTATATCACATAGTTAGCGATATTATTTTCTTTTGTGAAATGTGATGATTGCTAACTATAATAAACCTTTTTGTAGGCATTATTGGGTATTGTTAGCGATCAATCCCAAAGAAGACATAGTGACTATAACATTCGCCAAAAAGTGAAGGATATCTACAATCAGTAAGTATATATGCATTTATTTTTATCTTCATATATATAAATAGTGATCATGATTATGTAACTTAATGAAGTTGTTTGATTTTGAAATCAGGGCTTTGCTAATTCATCGTGCCTGCAGTGGAGGAGCCAAGTCGAGATAGAGGTATTTACAAAAACTCTTATGCAATTATTTAGGTTAAAAATTAACTTGAAACTTTTAATTTATTATTTTCGGTTTTATAGTGCCCCCGCCAACCGAATAGCGACGATTGTGGCTACTATGTACTGAAGTTTATCAAGGATATCGTCGTTCAAAACCAAACGCAAATCCCAACGACGGTATGTAATTTTAGCTCTAGTTTAATAATTAAATTGCACACATTTTATCATTAATTGAATGTACTTTAATTCTAATTGATTTAATTTTCATTTCGCAGTACTTTCCTAAGTGTAAATGTGACAAATATTATGATGACCAACTTATTGAACTCATGGAAGAGTGGTGTCGCTATGTTGTTACGAATTTTATCCAAAAATAAAGGTAGAGTACACATATACTATGATGTTATAAGTTAGAGTGGTGCCTCTCCTATTAGGTTTGTGTGCATTATGCAAGTGATTGTGTGTGTATATGTAATTTGCTGATGTGTTGTAAATTTAAGTTGTGTGTATCTTGTGTGCAGGGGCAGCAACAAGCTTGGATATATATGAAGTGCACCTACAGCTAGCTAGTATAAGTGTATAGTAAGTAGTGAAGCTATAGTATATAGTGTAAAGTGTTGTTATAGTGTACATAGTGTATAAGTGTTGTTAGTGAACCTCTATTAGTACTGATAGTGTAGTAGAAATTTTAAGAACAAACTTCTTTTTGTATATGCAACTAAGTTAACCTTACTTTTGTATAGTAATTAAGGTATAGAAATTATACTTGAATGGTTATTTTGGTATATATGTACTGGTTTTGATGAGAAATTGCAGCTGGTATGTATTGGTTTTGCTGAGTGCAGGGGGATAATTGAAAAAAGAACGTAAATTTTTTTTAAAAAAAAATAAGGGTATAGACAGCGCTTCCTAGAAGCGTTGTCTAAAACACACAAAACACAGCATCTAAAAGATAATTAGACAGTGCTTCTTCGAGAAAGCGCTGTGTTTGTGTATGGTATATAGACAATGCTTCCTTGAGGAAGGGCTGTCTTAGTCACAACAAAGACAACGCTTCCTTAAAGAAGCGCTGTCTAATTATCTTTTAGACAGCGCTTTAGAATTGCTGCCTTTTCCTTCCAACTTACCACAGCAGTTACATGAACAGCGCTTGTAACTTGTAAGTGCTGTTATAGACAAAAAATAAACGCTGTTTAATCCCTTTTATGTTGTAGGGAGAAAGTCTAAATTACTAATTAAAATTGTACTTATTACTGATGCTATTCCTACCATGCATATATATATATATATATATATATATATATATATATATGTGAATTGTTTTTTTGACAAAATATATATGAATTGTTAACGCATTGTTTATTTGAGTCAATAAGAGTATGTATATGTTCAATGAACTTTTTAGTCCCACAAAGTATACGCCTCTTGATTATGGTGCGATCCTTCTCTCAGTTTTCTCACAAAAAAATTGCATATATGCATATTTATTTAATTATTTTTTGGTGTTTATAGTTTATATTAAAAAATTGAAATTTGGGAGGTGAATCCAATGCTTTGATTTCTTCAATTTTGGGATAAAGGGCTGACTTTTGGTTTTGGTTACTGTCAGGTTTGGGGGTGAATTGCCATTTCAGAAGTGTAAAAAGTAGCATTAGATTCTGTCATATTTTCAGAGAAAGCTTCTACTGAGAAATTAGCTTCAAATTTTGCAGATAATAGTGACACAGATGGCTCAAGATTTGAGTTACTCCTGCTTTTCGTTGTGAAGCTGTTGTTGATCCTTTTCCTTATTTTTTCATCTCTCACCCTCTTCTTGGCCGCCGCAGCCTCCCGAACGGTCCTATTGGTTACAAAAATTGTTCGCTGTGGAGCAAGGAGGGCAAAGGAAGGAGGAGAAGGGACTCTCCTCGTGGCGTGGCGTGGCGTGGCGCGCGTGTACAGAGTTTTTCTTTTTAATTTTCTTTTCTTGGAGGGTACTGGTTTGTACTTAACATATGTTTGGGAGGATGGAAAGTGGCGGTGATTAATAATGGATTGTGATGATTTAAGATGGTAATCCAAATTATTTATCCTACCCAACTCCAAATTAGGGATTTGAGTTTCTTTCATTAAACTTCTAAACAATGGAATGATATATTATATTTTTACCTCTTCACTTCATTTTATTACTAATCACTTCATTTCTAACCACTCCATTTCATCTCCCTCAAATTTCAAAACTCCCAAAAATAGCCTTAAACACCTTGTTTGTTTCAAATTGTTTAACTACATAGCCTCTATTTGTTTTACATAAATTTGAACGCAAACCAGCGTTCTATTAGCATTTGAAGAAAGCTCAGCAAGGGAGCTTCTCAAAAAAGTGCATTGGGACGTGATATTTTCCCGTTTGCATCCAAAACAATTTAAACCAAACAGGTAGCTGCTTGTTTAGTTGTTGCTGCTTTAGCATATCTTGACTGTGAAATGTGAACAACAGGACATCAGGACCAACTGTAAGATGCATTTGTTCCTACGTGCATGTTTGATTTATTGTTGGAAAATTCCAAACGTACGTTTGAGATAAAGTTTTTGTAGAGTTCCTTTGGGGCAAACGTGCTTTTGAACCTAAACATACATTTGTAATGGTAAACCAAACATGTCGCCACGATGAAAATCATGCCTATTTTCGGTAGGGGAAGAAGTCGAGAGTCAAATTTTATAAAAAAGGATAATAATAAAAATATTATATTAAAATTTAAATATGTTAATAATTAAATATAATAAATAATAAGCAAAATAAGTTGATTGGTCCAGTATAATTTTTTTTATTTTTCATTTTGGTCTTGTACGTTATGTTCTTTCTCTTTCATATTAATCATTTCCGTCATCCCTTTATGACGACATCAGTTTTAGGACTACCATGTAAGATAGAACCTAACGTATAAGCCTAAAATGGAAAGAAAAAAAATGTACGTTTTTCTCATTTTGATCTTATACGTTATATTATGTCTTCCATATTAGTTTTTTCAATCAATTCTTTCATAATAACGTTAGTTTTAGGACTAACATGTAAGACAGAATATAACCTATAAAACCAAAATAAAAAATAAAATGTATAAGATCAAAATAAAAACAAATGTAATTTGTTTTTATTATTTTGGCTTTAAATAACATTATTTCGATCTACACGACAGTGCTGATGTGACATGCTATTAGTCATGCCAGCACTAAACGGATGAAAACTAACGATAGAGAACTAAAATTTAAGTTCTCAAACTTAGATACCCTAAAATTAATGAAAAAGATATAAGGACCAAAACCAAAACACGCTTAGCTTACAAGAATGAAAAAGTTTATTAAAACATAAGTCTATCTAATTTCGCCTTTTTTTTTTCTGCCGTTTTAATTTGGGTAAGAACATTAGAATTATAGGTTACATGGACAAATAGAAACGGACAATATTTAATTTGCAAATTCTATGGTACCCATGAAGATCTGAGGGTACTGGTATCCTTAGACAGAAAGGAAAACTATGAGCCTATTAGAAGAAATTGATAAAAAAATATAAAGAATTAGAAAAAGTATTAGAAGAGATAAATAAAAATATGACTCAGTTAATAGAGATTACTACCAAAATTGCGAAATATACTTATAAAAAGATACCCAAATAACAAACAGAAATAACACATAAACAAAGGAAAAGAAATAGAAAATGACGAAGATTGTGAAAAAATCAGAATTAGAACGGTTAGAGAAACTACTCAAAGAAGAAGAAGATAATAAATGCCTAACAAAGAAAGATTTAAAGGATTTACTAGAAAATCATACTAAAAAGCTAAGTCCTGAACTCTCCCAAATATTGGCTCCAAAAACGACATGGAGGGGTTAAAAACCGATTATATTGAAACAATAAAAAGGGCAAATGACTTAGAAGAAATTCAACAACTCCTTGAAGAATTAAAAATAATCGAAGAAGAACATAATCAAGTACAAGATACAAAACCAATAAATCCTTTAAATGAAAATGAAGAAGTAGTATTAAATTATAGTTCTTCGTCAGATGAAACAGATTTTAACGAAATACGTATGCACCATGGAGAAACAAGTAGTAGTGTAATACCAAAAATAAAAAGAAAAGAAATATTTGAAATATGGGAAAATATGAAAAAAGATGCTATGCATAATAAAGGATATGTTAAACATAAAAATAAATGGTCCAAAGTTCAAGACGAATTTAAATCGAGATACGAAGTACAGAGATCAGCAGGCAATATATTAAACCTTGACTGCATAAAAAACAAAGAAGAAATACTTCTACAATGGACTAATGAAATAATTCTTTTGATTGCTATCGATGAAAAATTTAATAGCTTGAACATGTTGTCAATAAAAAATTATATTCTTTATAAAACAACAGGGAATGTACAAAAATACTTAGATAGTATATCAGAAGAACAATGGCAGCATTATTCGACTTTAACAACAAATAACCAAGACTTTGCAAGACTAATTATGAGTCTTATATATCAAGAATTTGTAGGATACGCTAGTATCGAACATAATGCAGAAGTAAGTAAGTTTTTGCATGAAAAAGCTAAGACACACTTAAACCAAATGCAGTTATGTGATATGTGTGATATAGAAAGCTTTATATGTGAATACCAAAAATACTATTATCAACTATATACTCCAACAAAAGAAATATATAAAGAGATATTTATAGACAAACTACCATATCCCCTCAATACTAAAATGAAATCAATATGGGACTTAAATCCTAATAAAATTGCAAATACTCTAAGAGGTATTATTCAACTCCTATACAAGGAATTAAGAGATCAATGTATTGCTCGAGAAACTATAAGGCATCTAAATAGAGGAAAAAACGTAATTTGTTGTGATATACCTGAAATAGAATTTCCAGGAAAATATGGATGTAATAAACCTATAAAAAGGAGAAAATATTATAAAAAGAAACCAAAACTAAGAAAAACTTATCCTAAGAAAAAAGCGTATAAAAATACAAAGAAAAAATATTTTAGGAGACGACAATCACCTAAAAAATATTGCCCACAAGGAAAAAAGAAGTGTAGATGTTGGATATGTAATGAAGAAGGACATTATGCAAATGAATGTCCAAAGAAAAGTGAAAAGGAATTCAAAGAAAAAGCTAAATTAGTAAAACGTATATACAAAATATATAGCCTTGAACCTTTAGAGGAAGAATTAAGCAATACATCTGATAGTATTTATGAATATTCTGAACATGATGAATTATCTTCAAAAGAAACAGAATCCGAATAGTACTTATATCAAAATTGTAATTGAAAAAGGTAATAAAGAAACTGAAGCCTACATCGATACAGGAGCAAGTATTTGTTTAGCTACCAAAGCATTATTTGATAAATGGGAACGATTAGAAAAACCATTAAAAATACAAATAGTTGATGAATCAATTCACCCTTTATTTTGGGTAGTTAAACGAATAATGTTACTCATACAACATAAACGATTCATTGTTCCGACAATTTACCAACAAGAAACCGGAATTGATGTAATTCTTGGCAATAACTTCTTACGTCTTTATGCACCGTTTAGCCAATACTTAGAATATATTACTCTACGCACCCCTTATATACGAAACATCCAAACCCGTGAGATACTTTCCATCCCAATCCACCATTCCTCTCCATGTACCTACTCCTCTAAATCATTAGAGTTTAGCAAGCTGAACCGTGGTGATATATTTACTATCCTTTGTCAAAAAAAGTGCTATGCTCTAATTAATTTAGAACCAAACAGATCAATTCCGGCCCATATTGAAGAACTACTAGAAAAAATATGTAGTGAACACCCACTAGATCCAACCATAAATAATAAAAACACCGAACTGATCACATTCAAATTAAAAGATCCCACTAAAGAAGTAAAATGTAAACCTATGATTTACCTAAACAAGATAGAGATGAATTTGCAGAAGATATTAAGCAAATGATTGCAAAAGGATTAATCAGGCCATCCAAAAGCAAGCACTCAGCCACAGCTTTTTATGTAGAAAACCATAGTGAAATTAAGCGTGGCAAACGAAGAATGGTAATAAATTATAAACAGATAAACGAAGCAATGGAAGGAGATGCATATTTTCTGCCTAGAAATGATTTAATTATCGAACAAATTAGAAATATGCACTGATTTAGTACTTTTGACTGTAAATCAGGTTTTTATCAGTTGAAATTAACAGAAGAATCAAAGGCATTAACAGCTTTCAGCTGTCCTCAGGGTCAATATGAATGGAATGTACTCCCTATGGGGATGAAGCAATCCCCAGGAATCTTTCAGAGACACATGGATTCAATACTCAAAGAATATAAAGATTTTTGTCTTATTTATATCAATGATATATTAGTCTTTACTAATAAAACCTTAGAAGACCATTTCAGTAAAGTTACTCTAGTTCTTAATAAATGTTTAAAACATGGAGTAGTCCTAAGTAAGAAAAAGGTTATTTTAGCACAAAATAAAATTAATTATTTAGGATTAGAAATTGAAAAAGGGAAAATCATAATGCAAAAACATGTTTTAGAAAAACTTTGTACTTTTCCAACCAAATTAAAAGATAAAAAGGATTTTCAAAGATTCCTTGAATTACTAACATATATTTTCAATGAAGGATTTTTAAAGGATCTTGCAGCAAAAAGGAAAATCCTCCAACAAAAGCTCAAAAAGGATGCCCTCTGGTCATGGACAGAAGAGGGTGAAGCAATTATTATTGAGTTAAAGAACTTATGTCAAAATCTTCCTGAATTATATCATCCGTCAGACGATGACTTAATTATTATTGAAACAGATGCCTCGAATGACTACCGGGAGGTGTTATGAAAGCAAAAACCCCTGGACAAAAGAGGGAATTACTATGTCGATACATGTCTGGAACCTTTTCAGACAGTGAAATTAATTATCCTACTCATGAAAAAGAAACCCTTGCGCTTATTCGAATGTTGGAAAAACATCGAATTTATGTGCTTGATAAAGAATTTATCGTTAGAACCGATTCTACATATGTTGCAGGTTTTAAAAATATTAATCATAAAAGCACCTATAAGCAAGGAAGATTGATTCGATGGCAAATGAAATTATCTGAATACAATTACTCAATATCTCATATTAAAGGAGAAAAGAATGTCCTTGTAGATATACTATCTAGAGAATGGAACCACGGAGATGCTAAGAAGACAAAGAGAACTTAAGAAGGCACTCAGAGATCAAAAGCTGAAGGAATTAGACTTAATTAAAGCAGACATCAAAGTCCTGGACTTACAATTAGAAACTGAAAATTTCTTAGAAGAAACAATTCCAGCAGAAATTAAACAACAAGCATAGAGAGAAGGAAATCAAAAATGGTACGCCATTTTTAATGGACCATTTCTCGGAATTTACGACAAGTGGCACAAAGCAGCCCCTCATTGCCAGAAAGTTCCAGGAATTACTCATAAATCCTATGCAACAAAGGAAGAAGCAGAAAAAGCTCTAAGGATTTTCAGATTGCCAAAGGTAAAGAAATTTATCTTGGACCAAGAACTTTTGCAGAAACCACTACTCTAAACCCAGAACCAAGGAAGGCTCTAAAAGTTCTAGGAAGAATTCCTTCTTCCTTAGACAATTTCCCAATAATAACGGGAAAAGAACATGAACTTCAAGTCCATTTTTCAAAAGAAAACTTTTATGAACATCTCAAAAGATTAATCCACTGGACAGAAAAAGAAAAAAGCAACTGTGTATAAATGGTTGATAGGAAATTATTTGCTACCAAGGCAGTACTTACACCGGGAGCCCCATCAATTTTAGCGTTCAATTTGTTCCAATTCGGACTAATTGAATGTCTTTACTTAAGTCCCAATCTTGAAGAAATTAACTTGTTTCCCTACTACTTCAAAGAAGCAGTCCAAATGTTTCGAAAAAATATTGCTGGTGAAAGAGCTATTTTCTTAAAATTTTACTCAGCCTATCCAGATTTCATCACCAAGCAACCCGCTAAGCACTTAGTTTTTATTGGTATCAGCAATAATAACTTTTCATTAATGGATGAACCTACGGGAGTAGACTATGATGAAGATCAAATTAATAACTTCATAGCACACTAATTAGCCAGCATATATTCTCAATGTCAAACCATTGGAAAAGAATCATTTATTAAAACCCTGTACAAAGGACCAAATACTTTGCTTCTAAGCAAAACAAGCGGAAAGCTTATCAGAGAAAAGGACTTAGCATTACTAACAAACTTCGAGATGCCTTTCTATGCAATCGAGGGACCCGCTATGAATTATTGCCCAGCTGTCCTCCATAAACTGTGCTCAATAATTAAAGAAAATGGTAATCATGCATGTGATAGGTGCATAAAGCAAGCTACGTCAGAAGCCACTACTAGCTGTCAGCCACAAGGGAAAGATTCCGAAGACGAAGCAATAATTGAAGAATGATGTAAGTAGTGACGACAGCATGTAAATTATTAGTTTTCTGATGTAAGCACTTACGTGCTATAGGGTCAGATAGGGTCAGTAATGTAAATAGTCAATAATCCCTTAGCTTATAAATAAGCCCTCTTATGCTGAGGCAAAGCAAAGTGAATCAAGTTGGATAGAACTCTCACCTGAGCTTCCCCAAGTTGAGGAAATCTGTTAGTCTCCTCTTAGAGAATACTAGGTATCTGAGAATACCACCCCTGTAACCACTACCATCAAATAAATTACTATTTTACTTATCTTCTTTCACTTTTGTTTACTTTGCAACGTTCTGATATGAGCCAAGAGGGGGCAATTCAAGTTTGCAACAAGAGAAGGTCAAACCATTCAAGTCCAAGTGACCTTATGCCTCGTTTTGATTGTAACTTGTTCTCTGATAATCCGATTTCGGTGTTCTTGGTGGCGTTAGAAAGATAAAAGAATTTTCTATAAGTTGTATTTATAATCAAGACTAATTCAATCTTTATCATGAAGAAAATAGGGGTAGAAATTAAGCATGAAATTTTGGATGGATTTGACCCATTTTGTTTTGGGCTTGAATTTAGTTTTTATTTCAATATGTTATTTGGCTATTGTATGATGGTGGGGTCGAATTTTATGATAAGAAAGGAGGTTAAATTTTGGCTTGCATGCCTTAGTAACTCCTTGGGAGGTTATGGAATGTTTGGCCACTTATTGGAGAGTCATTATATGGTGGTTATGGAGTTAATAGCCACACATTAGTGAGTCTTTATTTGGCGGTTATGGTTCTTTTCTTTTAATTAGTTTTTAGTAGGAATTATTATATGTTAGGGTGGGGTCAAGTCACTTTATGATGACCTTTTGATGGCATCTCCATGCCTTCCACTACTATATATATGCACCTAGAAACATGGAATAAGACAACTTGGATGTTGAATTTGGATTAATTCCATTTGTGAGAGAATTGTTCTCTTAGGTTCTTGGTTGAACCAAACTTAGTTGTTATCAAGAATCCAAGGTTCTTGTGGCGAACATCATTTGGCTTATCAAACCTTCTTGGTTTGTGGCGCCTTCATCATCTCTTTCTTTCCATTTTCTTACTTTCTTCACTTTTATGTTGTTTCATTTTGTTCCTATACAAAGAGCACGGAATTATCATACTTAAAATTCAACCATAAGATCATCAAAAGGCAACCTCACCATTTGGTTGTCATCAAGTGGTATCAAAGCTTAGGCATTGGTTGAATTTAGTGTTTGTTATTCATGGAAGTCAAGCAAAGGAAGAATATTTTTTATTCTAGATGCTTTGTGAAGGACATGGTGTGTAGCTTGACCATTGATAGGAAAAGTTACATCAACATGGCCAGCACAACCTTGGTTAAGAAGTTGTCACTTCACGTTCTGAAGCATCCGCAACCATATTCACTCAATAGTCTCGAGGACCTAGAATTTAGTGATATGGGCAGCATGTTGGTGGATAAACAAGTACTATTATCATTGAAGGTCAATGGATATGAAGATGAGGTACTTTGTGATGTGGTGCCTACAAAAACGAGACACTTGTCACTTGGACGTCCATGGAAGATTCAACGGAAAGCAAAGCGTGACTACAACACCAACAAGTACTCATTTTCATTTAAAAATTATCAAATCATTCTTGCACCATTAGAGCAAGAAGAAAGGTATAAAGATCCTATGTATATGAAAGGAGAGAGTGATGAAAATAGAGAGATAAAAGAAAGTGATGAGAAAGAAGATGGATTGACTCATGAGGAAAAGAAAAGTTCCACTTTTGAGAGAGAACAAGAAAAAAATGAATTGAAAAGAAAAGAACAAGAGAGTGTGCAAAGTCAAATTTCCCATTTTGAAGAGAAAATTCAAATTAAAGAGGGAGAGGAGGAAAACAAAGAAAGGCGAAAGGCACATTTTTGACAAGAAAACCTATGCATATCTTTCTATATAAATATGCTTGTTTGATAACTATTGCTAACTCTTTGCCTATTGGAGATAATTCTATTTTGAAGGAAGTTGAAGAAGTAATTCTAAGAGAAGTACCTCATGGATTCAAACGAGTTGTGTTTGAACTCGGAGGATGAAGATGATTCTCAAAGGCAATAAATTCGAGATCGAATTTCTTCCAAGGAGGAGGGAATGATATGAGCCAAGAAGGGGCAATTCAAGTTTGCAACAAGAGGAGGTCAAACCATTCAAGTCCAAGTGACCTTATGCCTCGTTTTGATTGTAACTTGTTCTCTGATAATCCGATTTCGGTGTTCTTGGTGGCGTTAGAAAGATAAAAGAATTTTCTATAAGTTGTATTTCTATAATCAAGACCTAATTCGATCTTTATCATAAAGAAAATAGGGCTAGAAATTAAGCACGAAATTCTGGACGGATTTGACTCATTTTGTTTTAGGCTTGTATTTAGTTTTTATTTCAATATGTTATTTGGCTATTGTATGATGGTGGGGTCGAATTTTATGATAAGAAAAGAGGTTAACTTTTGGCTTGCATGCCTTAGTAACTCCTTGGGAGGTTATGGAATGTTTGGCCACTTATTGGAGAGTCAGTATATGGTGGTTATGGAGTTAATAGCCACACATTAGTGAGTCTTTATTTGGTGGTTATGATTCTTTTCTTTTAATTAGTTTTTAGTAGGAATTATTATATGTTAGGGTGGGTTCAAGTCACTTTATGATGACCTTTTGATGGCATCTTCATGCCTTCCACTACTATATGTATGCACTGAGAAACATGGAATAAAACAACTTGGATGTTGAATTTGGATTAATTCCATTTGTGAGAGAATTGTTCTCTTAGGTTCTTGGTTGAACCAAACTTAGTTCTTATCAAGAATCCAAGGTTCCTGTGACGAACATCATTTGGCTTATCAAACCTTCTTGGTTTGTGGCGCCTCATCATCTCTTTCTATCCATTTTCTTATTTTCTTCTCTTTTGGATGCTTTGATACCACATGATATGATCCAAGTTAGAATCATCAAATTTGAAGGATCTATCCAAAAGCTTGTTCTTAGTTCTTATGTTAAAAAGATGAAAAAAATTGGGGAAGAAGAAGGTGCGGTTGTCACCCGAATATGATTAACAAAAGGAAACAACTAAAGAATGGAAATAACTAAACAAGAAACTTAACCAAACAAAGAATTAAAGTGCAACGACTAAAAACAGAATGTAAATGGCACAAATGTAAAGAAGAACATAAAATAAAATAAGCAAATGGAAGAGGAAGAAGATGAAGGGGAAGGCGCCACAATCATCCATAGAATGGGAAGATTGATAAGCCAAGGAGGATTTGCCTTTTGACGATCTTATGGTTGAATTCTAAGTATGATAATTCCGTGCTCTTGTATAGGAACAAAATGAAACAACATAAAAGTGAAGAAAGTAAGAAAATGGAAAGAAAGAGATGATGAAGGCGCCACAAACCAAGAAGGTTTGATAAGCCAAATGATGTTCGCCACGAGAACCTTGGATTCTTGATAACAACTAAGTTTGGTTCAACCAAGAACCTAAGAGAACAATTCTCTCACAAATGGAATTAATCCAAATTCAACATCCAAGTTGTCTTATTCCATGTTTCTAGGTGCATATATATAGTAGTGGAAGGCATGAAGACGACATCAAAAGGTCACCATAAAGTGACTTGACCCCACCCTAACATATAATAATTCCTACTAAAAACTAATTAAAAGAAAAGAACCATAACCACCAAATAAAGACTCACTAATGTGTGGCTATTAACTCCATAACCACCATATAATGACTCTTCAATAAGTGGCCAAACATTCCATAACCTCCCAAGGAGTTACTAAGGCATGCAAGCCAAAAGTTAACCTCCTTTCTTATCATAAAATTCGACCCCACCATCATATAATAGCCAAATAACATATTGAAATAAAAACTAAATACAAGTCTAAAACAAAATGGGTCAAATCCGTCCAGAATTTCGTGCTTAATTTCTAGCCCTATTTTCTTCATGATAAAGATCGAATTAGGTCTTGATTATATAAATACAACTTATAGAAAATTATTTTATCTTTCTAACGCCACCAAGAACACCGAAATCGGATTATCAGAGAACAAGTTACAATCAAAACGAGGCATAAGGTCACTTGGACTTGAATGGTTTGACCTCCTCTTGTTGCAAACTTGAATTGCCCCCTATTGGCTCATATCACGTTCAAACATCTATACTAGAATCAATCATGTACTCATTCAGAAGCAGTAAAGGCGAAGTAGATCCATCAAGTACTCATGAAGCGCAGAAGCAGCAGTGGACCAGAAAAGCACTATTCAGTTAAAACCAATCAGGTATGACAAAACCTTACAATCTTTTATAAACTAGTTAAAGCATTATGAATTCTGAACCTGAGATAATTGAAAATAATGATGATGTAGAACACCTTCATATTACTGAAGAAGATGGAAATTATCAAGGAGGTATTCTGATTAACCCTCGTTTATTTCAAAAAATACAAAAAGAAGAATTAGATCTTTCTAAAACTGCAAATATGAAAGGAAAAGAAAGATTAGGAGGAATAATGAAAAGGTTTATTCAAAAAGAAAATATTATTTACTATGGTAAAATCATTACAGAAACCCCCATAGATATAACTGAAGCTCAAGGCCTCACAAATATACAACTATTAAATTGAAAAAAGATTTCAGAACTAAGACAAAATCTAAAAATAGAAGCACATAGAAGAAAAATAGGATATATTCACATAGGTGCAGTCCAGATCCTAATTAAAGCAACTTTCCAGGAATGAATAGATTCCCCAATAGAGTTAATCTTGAAGGATGAAAGAATAACTGATGTACGAGATAAAATATTAGGAGTTATAGAAGGAAACTTAGCTTATGTAAAACTAAAATTTGAAATTCATCCTAACATAGGAATCCCCCTAAATACACAAAGACTCGACCAATCATTAACACTAGAACATAAATTTTTAAGGAAAAACTTAATGAGACCAGGAGATAAAATATTTTCAGTAACATACTGTGTAAATTACGCCTTAACGAATTCTAATCATAGCATTACTTTTAGAAATAATGATCGAATAGACGTCCCTCAATTATTTGAAGATATTGAAAAAATTTATTATCCACGAAGAAATGAAATTACAGAATTAGGAACTTTTTTAAAGAAATCTGAATATTTAAGAATACCTTATATACTCATGCCTATTACTTTTATAGAACCCGAAAGAAACAACTCTGATAATATTAATAAATTAGTAAGCCAAATTAACGATTTAACTTTGTATATAAAGAATAAAATATGATAAATATCAAATATAAACTCACTCAAAACTCAAAAACTCAAAACTCAAACTCTGGGGCCAAAACTGGTATCAGAGCTAGATAATGAAAACTGCTAGCTATATAAAGATAACAATAAATAATTTAAGAAATTATTGCAAAACTTTAAAGGAATTAGATGAAAAAAATCTTAACCCCATAATTAGAGATCAAATAAGACGAGTCGAAACACGTATTAAGATTTTTAAACAACGATTAGAAACAATAATAGCATGAGAACCTACCTCACTTTAAAACTATGGTTACAAACTAATCGTACAAAAATAATCTATTGGCAAGAAAATGAACCTATAACCTTACAGGACTATTGGCTTAAAGAAAGTATGCTAGAGCATCACTTGAAATTAGAAAGATGGATAAAGAAGAGACTTGTAAAATTAATAGCATGAAGACAATTATTATGTTTAAACAATGGATAAAAGAAATTAAGAAAGAAATCAAATATTGGAAACAACAAGAAGCTGAAGATTTTATTGATGACTGTATAATAGAAAGTATAATAGATTATATATTAAAAATGCTAAAAAGAATCAAAAACGAATTAGAAAACTTTGCAGCATGAATCAAACTCAAATAAAAGAAAGGATACAAGTAATAAAATTACAACTCAAAGATGAATATGCATATCTGTCTACCTTGTTAAAAACTAAGAAAGAAGATTATATAGATGAACAAGTAAGAAAATTAATTGAAAAAGGTATCCTTTGGAGAGAAAATAGATTAATCCTCTTAGAAAATCAACTAAGAAATGATAGAGTATATAGAAGAGCTAGGACTACATATGGTAGGAAAAATAATAACACTCATAGAAGGATTCGATGTTATCCTTATGTACGAGGATAGAGAAGCCATGAATTATCTTAGAAAAAAGATAAAACATTTTGAAAGAATAATATTACATGAGAAAAATATAGCCCTTAAAGAAATAGAACAAGCAATTCTTACTAAAGCAAAAAGAAGATTAGCCTGTATTTCTCGATATAAAAGATAAGATGGTAAAATATTTGGAACCATTAACACCTTTGAATATTTTTACCCAATTCCAAAATACCAAAACAATTAACGTATTAGTACCTAATCCCAGGATACCAAAACCCTTAAATTTATTGGGGTACCGTAGGAGTTCCCTATTTAATTCTCTTTTGGTATTGTACAACATGTACCACAACACAATTAACACTGAATAAGAATGTCAACTATCCAGTCAAAAAAAAAAAAAGAACGTCAACTAACATAAATTTGATTAAAACTATGGACTTTAATCAAAATTGTGACGCGACTCAAAATGAGACTTGGTCACCAGGAAAAAGCAAACAAGGTATTTCTTTAGTTGATTGATTCTCAACTTAAACGTGAAAATAATAATTTTTTATGCAATTATGTTGGTAGTCATATTAGAGTGACTTTTTTTCACTGTGATTTTCAAAAGTAATTTTGTGTCTGTAAAATCTAAAGCAAACATTATAGATTTTCAAAAAAAAAAAAAAATCTTGTCCTCTCCCTTTAATAAAGGCACGTAAAACAAAGACTTAATTGCACTTTTGGTCCCTCAGGTATCACGATTGTGTAATTTTGGTCCCTCGGATTTTAATTGCGCCAATTGGGTCCTCCAAGTATCACGATTGTGCAATTTTGGTCCCCCAAGTTTCAATTGGGCCAATTGAGTCCTCCACGTATCATGATTGTGCAATTTTGGTCCCTCAATTATCACGATTGTGCAATTTTTAAAGACAGTAGCCTACATAGGACACGTGAGATTGATTTGACACTTAGTTAAGTTAACTTGACAGTTTACGGGACATTCTTATAAGACATCATTGACATCTCACACAATTTAATGATCAAATACACACCATTAAGTGTCACATAAGAATAACATGTAAGTTGTCAAACTAGTCTCATTAAGTGCCAAATCAGTTGCACATGTGCTTCGTAGGCTATTGATGTTAAAAGTTGTATAATCGTGATACATGGAGGATCAAAATTGCACAATCATGATACGTGGGGGACCCAATTGGCTCAATTGAAACTTGGGGGACCAAACTTGCACAATCGTGATACTTGGAGGACCCAATTGGTGCAATTAAAATCCGGGGGACCAAAATTACACAATCGAGATACTTGAGGGATCAAAAGTGCAATTAAGCCTAAAACAAATTATATGCTCAAATAATTACCAATTTGGTGTGAATTTAAATGCTTAATTGCCTTCTCATTTATTTCTTTTTATAATTTTTAATTTTTAATTGATATAGATGTACTATTGTACTGTAATAGATTTTTTTTACTAAAAAAGATATTCATTCATTCAAATTGATAAAATACATCGAAAATAACACATTCAACATCGCTAAAAACTGAAAAGGATGAATTTACGAACAAATTCACAGCACCCAGGTTAATAGTGTGACACCCTCAAAACCCGTGCCACTTTCGTAACTCAACACACTTAATGAAATGATAAATAAAATTTCGCTGGTTTTACTTTCGGAAAATAAATCCTTTGCATAAGCAGATTCTGGAAATCGTGACAAAATTTTTTCTTATCAATACCTATAGAACCACCACTCGAGACAGAATAGAACTGCTCATATATATATATATATATATATATATATATATATATATATGGATAACACGCCCCTTTACAAAAGAACAAATGATTACTAAACTTCTAAAAAGCTATAAAACTAGGCAGCGACAGTCTGGAACCATATCTCTAAAACTTATGGCCATCAGTAGCCGTTAACAGACTACCCAAAAATCGCTGCCTCAAAAGAAGATCTACACCCTAAGCTGGTCCGACTAATGGAAGCCATTGGACAATCCCCCGGAGGGAGGTCCAATGCTGGAACCAGGGGAAGAACTCTGGGAACCTACGTTCCCGTTCCCCTGTGGATGGGGATCAGAAGCATCCGAAAGATGATCCTCGGGGTCCTCCTGAGGATCCTCCTCAGGGTCTTCCTCCTCCTCCTCTTCCTTCACATCCTCCACGACGTGCTCGCCCGCTACCAAGACAAAAGGCGGGAGAGGCGTCTGGGGTGGCTGCTGCTGCGAGGACTGTGCAGCGGGGGCGACCGACTAGATCACACCCTGCTCCATAAGGGCCTGCAGCATCAACTCGATGGGAGGGAGAGGCACCTGGATGGTCTCCACTGTCCTAGTACTCTTCCGCGGTCCCGTCTCAGTCGTCCCGCTTACGGTGCAAACCGGTCCAGTGTACGCCGCACTTTCCACCCCTGGGTGGATAACCCACGCGGCTGGGTCCGTCCTCCGATCAAATGCTAGGACGCGCATCCCTGAGTGCGCTAGGTGATCTGACGTCGGCTCCATCTGTAAACACGATACAATATATATACCAATGGACAACCCGTCCAAAAACATGCAAGGGTGAGAAACCAATATATGAATCCATAAACAACAACTATATGCCCAATCCACACAACAGACTCATATACTGTAACACACTCAAATCATCATATAACATGGCATATATCATCAAGTACAAATGGCGGTAAATGTACAAGGGCTTCGTACCCCACAATTAACGTTATCTCCTAAACGTATGCACGGCACTTCCATATATCTCAACTAATATTCAAACTAGATTTCCGAAAATCCCAACACCATGGATACGAGTTGATCAGACTCAACGCTATTGCCCCGCAGGATACAATAACAAACGCCAGAATCAACATTCGGCCAAACGTGAGCACGTAACCTTCCAGGAAATAATACATGGACACGCATGTCAGTGGTACTCACGATGTATAAGTCATACTATATTGTCCTCCTCACTGGGCACAATACGAACACACAGCACGTATGACATCATTGTCCATCAAGGCACAATGTTACATAATGACATTAAGTCATCTCAGGTTCTCCTTGCCTATCAAGGTCCCCCTTTTCACAGCATGTCTGCCCAATACACAAAATGCATGAGAAACTATCTAGTTCCCGATAATTGATCTTTGTCGCATCAATATTTCCTCGTTGTAGCATCAACGCTAACAACCACCATAATGTCTTAGACTCTTTAAGCCTCAAAACACATTTTCTCAAAATAGGACACTTAGTCCAAAAACAACTCAAATCCTAACACCCCTAACCGATGCACCAGTCTAGGATGCCGGATTCAAGATCATAAAAACATCCTCAAGCTTACAGGACCACAAAGATCATCCCTAAGCCGTCGGACCACAAACTAACACGGATCCTTGATCCACGTGTTCTGCAGAACCCTAGAACCCCGACGTCTCGGTTTCTAGTTTCTAAGCTTTAAAACCACTTTCCTTGAAAACTCGAAAACCAAAACCCAAATCTCTGATACTTACACAAAGTCATCGGGATCGGTTTTTCATAAAACGAAACTTGGAACAGAGACCATTTCTTTTTCTTTCGTTGTTTTTCGGTAAAATACGAACTTAAAACAAAGCTTGCACAAACTCATTTTTTCTTGAATGAACTCAATATAACTTTGGAAACCACATTTCTCAAAAGGGTTAACTTATCAAATTAAGACATTTGAAGGTTTCTAATGCCCTAGTTGCTTTTAAACCCCACTTCTCATTATTAAAACACATTTCAGACTTTTAAAGCTTTTAAGTTACACGATGTCGGATCCTAATCAAAATTAGGTCCTCTAATGCCTAAATCCCACAGCAGGGCACACGATACATCCATATAAACATACAGCAAGTGTAGCATGCATTCAACTATACCAGCAGTTATATCAGCATATCAATACATATTCTAATCAACAGCAGTCAATGAAGAATCAACCCACATCAGACATAAACTATTTACATACAATACAAAACACCGATGCAGCACATAGCTGTTGGGAATGGAATTCCTCAGGTTTATCCCCTTACCGCTTGTAGCTTCCAGTTAACTTTGGACACCCGATCAACTTGTTTACTGTCCCAGCACGCTGCCGATCACTACATACACATAAACCATATCAGCATTATCTTACAAAACAAAGATTTCTCCTAATGCACCACCCCTAGGGTTCGGCCCTATTACACTAAAAATAGCTAGGGAGCTCCAAAATTTCTCATTTTCTGGATAACACCCTAACTAAGTGTGACAGCCCTAGATATCAGATCAGATCATCAAAAACCAACCAAAACCCTACCCTACACACATAGGGGGTTTCGGCCTCTACCTAGAAAATATAGCTAGGGAGATTTCTTGGCTCTAAGCTCTTGGATCATACAAGTATGTCATGAACCTAGGCCATAGAAATTGGTTTAATGCAGATACGATTTTCCTACAATTTTTCATGGATTTTCAAAGATTTTAGGGACAAAACCTAAACATTCTTGATCATGAAAATATGAGGAGAGAAAGGAGAGATTGAGAGAGATAGAGTTGAACTACTACCTCCTATGATGATCCACTCCAAGTTTGATGAAGGTTGCTTCACAAAAACTCAAGCTTTAGGCCTTCAAAAATGCGGAGTCTTGGAGAAGAAAAGAGAAAGAAGAAAAAGGCAGAGAAAGGAAGAAGATGGAGTGTTGGGGAGAGAGAGAAACCACCGAAAAATGAGAAGAGATAAGGGTGAAGATGGAGATATTTAAGGGTTTTATTAGTTTAATAATAGGAAAGGTAAATTGGTAATAAAATTAACCAAGGGCAATTTGGTCAATTCACATCCCGATATTTGAAATCGTCTCGACACTCGTATGAATTCCTCAAATAACTTGACACAAGGTTGGTATGAAAAACATCTGATCGTGAGTCTCGAAAAACCCTAAGACAGCTCGAATCGTCTTCTCGATCGATTATCGGCCCGAATATAAAATATTATTTATATTTTGGACGTCAGGACACATTTTAGGAAAAAGATAGAGGAATACATTCTAAGACTAATGGTTTCGTTCATTAGTCCAGATTAGGTCGTGATAGTAGAAAACACTATCATCTGAAAAACGTAGATCGGTTTTTGTTTGAGTTTTCGGCCCAAAACTTAACCGAAGGCTCCTACGATTTTATGAAACAAGACTATGATTTTAGTTTTCCCAAAATCATTTTCTAAGACACAGATAAAAATATAAACTCATTAATTGAGTTTATCATCCTTAGAAAGCACGAAAAATCGGGGTGTTACAAATAGCATAAAATGGCAAAATGCCAACAAATGTGACAAAATCAAAGTGATTGGAATACTCATGCCTCCGGATTTGTAACGTTGACGCACAAGTCTTGATTGAATCAGTATGGATCGAAGCTAATCTGCCAATCTGAACCAAACAAACACCGCAACAAGACGGGAAACCAAAAAATGACGCACCAAGACGACGAACAAAACAAAACCGCAATCAGATGACGAAATCATAGAAAAACACGAAAAAAGACCATATATATATGTGGAAAAATCACTTATTTAGATAAAAGGAGAGAAAAACTATGTGATTCCAGGCCAAAAAATGGCTCAAAACCATCACCTTCAATAGATAAAGAAGAAGGAAGAGAGGATTAAAGGAAAGGTTGAGAGTGAGAGGCGGCTCTACGTTTTCTTTTTCATTTCTGCGTTTGATTTTGCTATTGTACTGTAACAGTTAGTGGATCTTCAATAAGAGATTTAATCCCTACAATTTCAAGTTTTTTTAGACTCCAAACTTATCTAATTCTATCAGAATTAATCACAAACCAGCAATGGTAAATCTTTTTGTGAAATTATGTTCCACCACATTAAAATTTATCAAAATAACAGTAAACTCTAAAATGATCTTAGGTTACACTCACTCTAATTTTTAAAGTTGATTAACCATTGACTTAAAATCGTTAATTTACTAAAAAATAAAAAAATATTTATAATTAATTATTTGATATTTATATATTTAAAAAATGATTTTTAAAGATTAATCTTAGGCTTTATTGCTTACAAAATGTTATTTGCTAGTGGGATTTGAAAGTGAAACATGTTTTCAGAGAGGCGAATGACAATGCAGATTTCCTGCCTAAAATAGGTGTTTCTTCTAACTCTGATTGGGAGTTATGGACTGAGCCCCCTTTAGACATTGGGTCGGTTCTTCGGCGTGACTCCTTGGGTTTTATGTCCCCTTAGTTGCTCCTTTTTTTTTTTGTTTCTTTTCTTATAGACCAAAAAATTATTAAAAGAAATATAATTTATATAAGTATTTATTTTTGCAATCTATTATATATATTTGCTTTGCTCAAACAAATTATTTTTTTAGTATACACTTTCACAAATGATGGATACTAAACATGTATCTATTATGTGAAAACTTAGTTATTTTTATTTCTTTTTTTTTTTAGTTTAACTCAACAAACTTCTAAACAAATATAACGCTTTCAATTATTTGTCTATAACATATATGTTTTTTTTCCCAGAAGCTATCTTAAATAGCTTATAGTTTATTAACTTTCCTCTTATTTTTACTCTTATTATTTTAACAAACTTCATACTTTACTCGATCCCTACCTCATAAAATAAAATTTATATAAAAAAATCATATAAACATGTCATTTCATTTATACATCAACAACCACTTTAATGAAGTTATCTTTTCCTATATTAACCCAATCAATATTGTGTAGCAGATTGGTACTATTGTTGGGCGGGGTGTAATTATAAGCTTTGTTATTGTGTAGTTTTGGTTATTGGTTTTTTCTTCTATAGGATTGTATTACTCGTTTTTTATTACTGTTTTAGTTTAGTTTTAGGAACTTGTACATGGGTTTAAGCACCCATTGTGTTTTAATCAATATATTCTTTTTGCTTATAAACAAAACTCAATCAATGATATCAATTGCCAATGTCAAATCCACAATTCATTATTCCTATCAAAGACGTGGACCCACAAAATATATGAATGATCACTACAATAAATTTGTCATATAGCTACAGACACTTTTAGTGACAGTTGTTAAAACTATAGGTATAAGTATTAGTGTCAGTCAAACCATAAGTAAATGTAGATGGATCGTAGGTGAAGCCTATTGACAGTCAAATACAATTGTAGGTAAATGTATAGGGATCGTAGGTAAAACCTATAGTGACAGTCATTTCGCGTAGTTATTCCTCGCTCATAATGGACGGTTGGACCGGCTGTATGTGAGTGTAAATTTTACATATGCCTACGGATTTAAAACATATAGTGACAGATTTTGTCTGTCACTGGAAGGCAAATTTCTTATAGTAGATAGTCAAACATTCAATAGCATTAAGAATAACAATAATACATCTACAAGATAAATAGTTCATAAAATAAATAGAAATCTAATAAAACTTGTCAATTTATGGATTACATCAAAACTCTAACTATAGGGAGTTTAGCTAAACATGCTACCTCAAAAACAATGAAACAAAGAAGAAGATAAGAAAAAACTCCTTGAGATGAAGATAGTTGGTGAAGTATCCCATCTCCTTCTCCTGCTCTTGCTCCTCCTCGTCCTTCTCAAGTTCTAAGAGATGAAAAACTATGGCAAAAGATGCAAACAAGAGAACATGGGACACGCTTAGCACACTAAAAAAAGGTATTTTAGTGACCACATGCTCTTAATCAGTCGCTAAATATGAAAATATGATCGCTAAATCGATCGTTAAATGATTTATTAACCAAATTTTCATATTTAATGACTGACTTTGGTGGTTGTTAAATACATATTTTTTTATAGTGGTGTTAGGCGCCTTGCGCTCACACATTTTGTGTCGGGTGCTCAGCTAGCTCAGAGCAATCTTTGTGATGTGTTTGACGACTAACGTCGGGAAACTTGCACCCAAATTAATATTGGGATGTAGTGAAGGCACTCATTTGCTAACTTATTGCTTCACATTTTTACATCTTCTCATGGTCCCTTCTCATCGATACTTGATTCTATAATTAAAATAAAGAAAATAGGACAAATTAAACTGAGATACATTAAATCAAATAAAAAAATCATGTAACTACCATAAATTCAAAGGAAAAATGACAAATATGCAAAAATAGAGAATAAATAAGGTTCAATGGTTTGATTTAGGCGTGAAATTTACTCAAAATGCCCCTAAAATACTAATAATCTGGTAGATTATCAATTCCTATCACCCCTTGCTACATTCTTTTCATTTAATTGTATTATTAAATATTTCTTCATTTTTTTATAACGATTTTATAAGTACGGAGTATTAAACATCGTTAACAGTGATTAATCTCTATCGGAGAACCTATTGGGCACACAAGGTGGGTTCTCATATCCCAACCAGGTTTTCTCCATACATAAGAGTCAAGATTCGAATCTCTGACCACTTGCTTAAGGCGCCCGAATCCCACGGACCAACCACATGTTGGTAAATATTTCTTAATTTAAAGTGTATATAATAATAATAATAATAATAATAATAATAATAATAAGGCAAACTAAATTGATTGGTCCTATATGTTTATTTAAATTTTTACATCGATCTCATAAGTTCTTTTTTTTTTCAAATTGGTCCTACACATTGTGTTTCGTTTCCACGTTAGTCCTTTCCTTCAATTTCGACCTTACAGCGTCAGATCAAGAGCCACGTGTAGCACTAATATCATAGTTAAGCCAGCTCAAAACTAACAGCGTTAAGTCAAAATTTACGGAAATGACTAATATGGAAACATATTATAACGTGTAGGACCAATTTAAAAAAAAAATTTATGAGACCGATGTGAAAATTTAAATAAGTATATAAGATCAACCAACCTATTTTGGCTAATAATAATAATAATAATAAGTTATCACTACGCATTTAATGCTATTAGTAATTAATACTCGTAGCAACTTTACTAATAATCATATATAATACTAGTATAATATATAATAAACATAAATAGACTTTGTGCTAATTGGTCAAACCAATATCTATCTTATAACTTTTCCTGAGTTGTAAAATGCATAAGGGTTTCGAAATTAATACCAGCATTCAGGATATACGTTTTTGTCTTCCCTTTTTTTTTGATCAGTATACGTTTTTGTCTTCCCTTTGTTCTTACCTTTGAGATTAGTTTTTTTGGCATTAAGTGGCACCATTTGACACTCCATCGTCCATATAAGTGGCATCTCTAAAACTCACTCATTACTTGAAGTTTTTCACAGACCTGTCAAATTTACCCCTCAAAGAAGTAATATATAATATTATATCAGTTCCGAGAAAAAAAAAAAAAACTTCATTTTTCTAGGGATGAAAATGGATAATGAATTCATAAGGTATCCGTAAAAATTATTCATAATGGATAGGATAATTATCCACAAAATTTTATTAGGTATGAATGCGGGTACAGATACTATAATATCTATCCAACCACATACCCGTGTATATATATATATATATATATATAATAGCCTATATATAATAGGTCTTTGACAAAAAAACGTAGTGACATTTTGGTCCTTGAGCAATGAAAAATATCAATTTGGTCCTCAAGAATGTAAATTGCGGGTCAAATTGATCCTTTTAAGAGTAATTTTTAGGGACATTTTAATCCATGACAGAGACTATTTTAACCTGCATTTTACATTCTTGAGGACCAAATTGGTATTTTTCATTTTTCAAGGACCAAAATGTTATCGTGATTTTTTGTCGAGCACCAATTTGGGTATATATATATATATATATATATATATATATATATATATATTCACTTGAATGCAATTAATAAAATTAACTAAAAATCTTTTACTAATAACATGATACTCTATCAAAATTAAAATATAATTTTTTTAATAAACTAAAATATTTAATATTTAATATATATAATGACATTTAATATCTAAAATTAAAATATACAGTGTTTAATGAAAAATCAAGATACTTTTAATTATTTTTTTTGACTGGATACTTTTAATTAATGAAGATTATAAGAGAGAGAATACTTATATTTTATTGAAAATTCAATATATAATTGTAAATAATTAATTAATATTATAAGAGATAACAATTAAAATATAAAATATTTAATAAATAAATATTGTAACTTTAATGAAAAATCAAGAGAACTTTATAAATAATTAATGAATATCATAAGAGAGAATATTTAAAAGTATATTGAATTTGTATTGAATTATAATATTTGTTTATTAAATATTTTATATTTTAATTTTAGATTTTAAATATCATCCATTAATTTTTAAAAAAAAATCAAATTTTAATTATATTATTTTATTATACAATTTATATTTTAATTTTTCAGATTATCATATTATTAGTAAAATATTTTTAGTTAATTTTTTTTGTGTTATATCTATAGATAAAATTAAAGTTAGTTATTGAAAAAAGGCATTAAAGCATAAAAATTTAAAACTTATTATTAAATTTTAAAATAGGAAAAATATTATAAATTTTTAAAACATCTTTAGATAATTTTAGCAATATTATATTTGCAGATAAATTTTTTAATTATTTAGTTTTATATGTGTCATATCAGTATTTTTAATAAAACAATCATGTACTTAATAAAATTAGATTTGCATTTTTTGGTAAAATATTATTGTATCTATATATAATACATGGATTTAATTGATATATATTGTTAGTGTAAAGATTTTTTTACATAGTGAACCAATTATAAATTATCAAATTATTAAAAATATTTGACTCTTATATATCCTAATCAGATTAAAAGTCCGTCATTCCATGATTTGTATATCGTTGGATGAAAATATCAGTGGTTGAGGATGTGTAAGCCATCTATAAACCGATCTCTCACCCTCTGTTTTCTCTCCCTCTCCCCCCCTTTCTCTCTCTATATATATATATTCTCAATCGCTTTTAATTATAGTTTTTATAAACTAACTCCGGATAATAATTAAAAACACCACCATTAATTTGATAGAGTGCATAAAGATCTTAATCCACCGTTTTTATAAACCACTAGTGATTAATAAAAACTGTGGATAATAATTAATGAAATGAGCTGGTATCTAAAGAAAGAAGTAAGAGTGTATCCATAATTCATTTGATAAAATGCATATCTCTTTATGTATTTTATCAAATCAAGGATGAATACACATTTACTTATTCACTTTAGAAGAGTTTTCCCCTATAAAATTTGAATATTGTATTTTTTTTATAGGGTAGATATACACATTGTTGGTTTGTTATGTTAGTGGGGTGGGAATCGAACCGAATACCATATATCTCTCACTTCTTTGTTCCACACACCAAACCCATTGACCACTTGTGATTCCCTTGAATATTGTATTTTTCACCATATATATTTATTTTTATCCTTTTTAGATACATTTTTTTGAAAGCATCCTATTTAGATACATGTAAGCCAAAAAAATATGTCAAAAATAATAAAAGACGTCATCTGTTATTTTATAATTGATGTAAAAGAAACTTCTTCCACCAAATTAAAAATGAGATTAATAATGCTATTTTGAGTCCATGGTAATCAATTTACTATGTGAGAGATATTATATTTTATGTCATATATTGCAATAAAACAAATATATTATATATGAATTTAATTTGTACATATCGTTAGTGTAAAGATTTTTTATATTGTTAATCAATCATAAATCATCACATTATTAAAAATATTTGACTCTTCTTCTAACTATCTTAAAAGTCACACATACAATGATTTATGATTGGTTGACAATTTAAAAAATTAAAAAACTTAACATTGAAAATGCATATTCAATTAAGCTCATTATATATAAATAGAATATATTTATTGTATTTTGTTTGTTCAAATAAAATAATTAAAAAATATTCAATATTTTGGTATCATTTTATTATTATACTAATTTTTATACATAAATTTAAATTATTTATTATCATTTATTTATTGTTATATTTAAAACAAAAGTCTTTTTATAGAAAATTATAAAATATGTAAAAAGAATAATTCTAAAATCTTCATATTCATTCAATCTTCCCACTCAGTAAATAATGTTTTTTAATTTTATTTTGTATTCAAGACATTAAATGTATTTTTTAATGAATAGACATTAAATGTATTACTTCTTTATTTAATAATTTTCTCTTTTAATAATTTTTCTTCATATTCATTCAATCTTCCCACTTAGTAAATAAAAAAATATTAATTTTTTTTTTTTTATATATTCAAGACATTAAAAGTAATACTTCTTTATTTAATGTTTTGCTCTTTTAATAATAGGAAATTAAATGAAAGATTTAAAAAATATAGAAAACGAAAAACAAATATGTGATTGATCCGAGTGATAAGGGGTTCGGATACCTTAATCAAGTTGTTAAGGGTTCGGATCCTAACTCTTATATATGAACAAAACATGGTTGGGAAGGGAGAAGTGAGAACTCACCTGACATGTCCAATAAGTCCCCAATAAAAATTAATCACTGTTAATAATGGTGAGTACCGGGTAAGTGTAAGATGGTTATAAAAAAAACTCTTATAAGAAAAATATAAATAAAAGCATGGAGAAAATCATGATTGATTCAAAAATATGTTCTCTCTCTCTCTCCTCTAGCAATTACACCTCTCTCGCCCACCATTAAATGCAATTGCACCCTCTCAATACGTTCTGCAATTACTCATCGCTGCCACATTTTCCTCCTCCTGTTCCCCACTTACCTCTTTCTCTCCTCCTTCAATGCTTTTGTCCCAATCTTCATCTTCTTCCCTCACCCTCCGTTTCTTCCTGTGAAAATTTTTAAGCTTTTCTGGCTGCTAGATTAGCATAACCTTTCTCTCCCTCTCCTGTTTACTATATCAGCAACTTTATTATCATAATAACTGTTTCTCAAAGCCTTCTTTCAAAAAGGTCCTCTTTTCTCAAAAAGTTATAGTTCCCAAACGGATCTGTACTTTCGTCTCCATCTTCTCGTACTTGGCCTCACACCAACAACTACCATCCACTGGTAAGTGAGAAATCTTAGCATAAGTTGGTTTGTTCCATATACGGTTCTACAAGATCACTGGTTTTGCAAAACGAAACCAGTGATACTGTTTAAGATAAAAGTTCTAACGTTTTCTTTTCAGTGAGAGTTGTCCTCCCTTGGTGCTCATGCTTAGGGCATCCGCTAGAATGTGAAAAGGAACAGTAGGTCAACAAGAAAATATATTGAAAGAGAAGAAGCTTTGTTGGAATTTCCGAGATCTTCGTAGGCGTTATTTTATTTATTTTTTATTTTTATTTTCTGATTTGATTTGGGTTGATTTTGTTCTGTCAAAAAGGCGTATCAGAAAATCGTCAACGCTTGCTTTACATTTTATGTCAATATCTATCTATATAACGCTTTTTTCTTCTCTCTCTCTCTCTCTCCCTCTTTCTCTTGGAAGTCACGTTTATATGTCTGCGTTTTTTGCGTTGTTTGCCTTTTCTTCTTGTAGTGACACACTCCTTGTTTTGGTTTGACACTGGTATATATCTGACAGAATCTAAGAGCTCAACCTCTGAAGTTGTCAATCTAATTAAGGACCTCAGAAAACCCCAGACGACGAAAGAAGAGAGAGAAAGAGAAACATTGAATTATATGCCAGCCGGTTTGATGAATCCGGCGAGAAACATGCCATCGATGATTGGAAGAAACGGCAACGTTGGTGGGTTTGTAGCATCCTCACCTCTCACTCTTGGTCAGGTCGGTGCTTAACTTTCCATCTACCCAGGTCTTTTTGACTACCCTCTTTTCTCAACCTCTTCAATTCTCCACTACCTCGAATTTTAATTAAATTTTTAATTCCAAATTTAATGTCGTGTCTAGATTCATATTCTTTATGTTCTCTCTTTGCGTCCTAACATCAAAAGGTCTCATTTTTTTTTCGAGTGAAATTTGGTATGAGTAAAGCGAACTCACTCTTGCATCGTACCAACCGAGCCAAATATCCTTCTCGATATTCGAAAGCCGCGTTTTTTCCACATCAACTTTCTTTGCTCAACATAAATAAATAAATATATTAAAAAAAGAAAAACCTAATCAAATCCTATTTTTTTTTTATTAATACTTTAATTAGACAAAAAAAAAAGTTTTTGTCTTTGCGTCTTTTTCTTTTTCCCTTTCTTTTGAAGTGTGTACGGTGCTATACTACGATATATATGTTAGTATTGGTTTTTGTTTAGATTGAAAACCCATAAGACTTGGGAATCTTAAAGATCTGTAGATATGTTCCAGCAAAACCTGATTGAAGCTGGTCAGCTCCACCACGCGCTGCTGGACAACATGGCTCAGAACACTCCCGAGAGCGATGTCCCTCGAATCAACGAAGATGACTTCGACACTGCCACTAGGTCTGGTAGCGAAAACCAGGAAGGTGCTTCGGGTGAAGACCAAGAACCTCGTCCAAAGAAGAAGCGCTACCACCGTCATACCCAGCACCAGATCCAAGAAATGGAAGCGTAAGACCTAGAAAAAAAAAATCTCAGATATATCTTGCTACAATTAAAATCTTATCTTCTTACTTTTTTTTAAAATAAAATTAAAAAATTGAATTATTTTTTATTTCTTGCAGCTTCTTCAAGGAGTGTCCGCACCCAGATGACAAGCAAAGGAAGGAACTGAGCCGCGAGTTAGGGTTAGAGCCACTGCAGGTTAAGTTTTGGTTCCAGAACAAGCGTACTCAGATGAAGGTATACCTGATCTACGTGATTGGTGAATCTTTTGGGCGTGCAAAACAAAGCTCCATATGCTTAGGTTTTTGCTTGTTTTTTTTATTTTTAAAGAGTTGGTAATTAAGGATGTGTTGTTGTTTTTTTGCAGACTCAGCATGAACGCCATGAGAACACACAGCTTAGAAACGAAAACGAGAAGCTTCGAGCGGAAAACATGAGGTATAGGGAAGCTCTTAGCAATGCCTCGTGTCCTAATTGTGGTGGACCAACTACTATAGGAGAAATGTCATTTGATGAACATCACTTGAGGCTTGAAAATGCAAGGCTAAGAGAAGAGGTAAAATAAATTGTCAACCTTTGATTTTTATGTGACACTAGGTGGCTGATTAATGATTATTCTCTGACCATTTTTATTTTTTGTTTTCAGATTGATCGCATTTCAGGAATTGCTGCCAAGTACGTGGGAAAGCCTGTGGTGAATTATTCACAGCTTTCCCCTTCTCTTCCTCCACGTCCACTGGAACCTGGGGTTAGTGCTGGTGGTGGTTTTGGTGGGCAGGCTGGGATTGGTGGTGATATGTTTGGAGGTGGAGATCTTCTAAGGTCAATTAGTGGACCCACTGAAGCTGATAAGCCAATAATAATTGAGCTTGCTGTTGCAGCTATGGAGGAGCTAATTGGAATGGCACAAATGGGTGAACCTCTTTGGTTGACCACACTGGATGGCACTTCCACTGTGCTAAATGAGGATGAATACTTTAGGTCCTTTCCTAGAGGAATTGGCCCAAAACCTACTGGCTTCAAATGTGAAGCTTCTCGAGAAACTACTGTTGTTATCATGAATCATGTTAACCTCGTGGAGATTCTCATGGATGTGGTATAAGCTTTCTTCCCTTATATTACTACCTAATGCTTCTTTAATGTATATATTTTTTTTTAAAAAGTACTCCTTTAAAATAATGAAATTGAATAACTAATAAATATTTACCCTTATTTTAATTTAAAGTATATTATCATCTTAACTATATTTTAAAGGTAGAGTTACTTATTCACTTTATATATATAAATATTGAGCCTTTTTTTCTTATGTGTAACCCTTTATTTTTCTAGACTTTTGACATTTGATTCCTTTAATTATTTTCAGAACCAATGGTCCACAGTGTTCTCTGGTATAGTCTCAAGAGCCATGACTATGGAAGTGCTATCAACAGGGGTGGCCGGGAACTACAATGGTGCCTTACAAGTGGTATATATATATATATTTATAGAACATCAATTTTCTTCTCTATTAAATAGCTTAAATTTTGAGTTACTACATAGATAATTTGTTAATGTTATACAAATAAATACAAAATCATTTGTTTGATTATGCAGATGACAGCAGAATTACAAGTACCTTCACCTCTCGTGCCAACTCGTGAGAGTTATTTTGTAAGGTATTGTAAACAACATGCCGAAGGGACTTGGGCAGTAGTGGATGTGTCTTTGGATAATTTGCGCCCTAGTCCTTTAGTAAGATGTAGAAGAAGGCCTTCTGGTTGCTTAATTCATGAAATGCCCAATGGCTACTCAAAGGTAAGAATATCATCATCATTTCATAATAAACCTTATATATGGTTTATATATATGTTGGTGTTTTTACTATTTTTTCTATGTGGCTTAGGTGACATGGGTGGAGCATGTAGAAGTGGATGATAGAGGTGTTCATAATCTTTACAAGCAGCTTGTTAGCTCTGGACATGCATTTGGTGCAAAACGTTGGGTTGCAACCTTAGATCGACAATGTGAAAGGCTTGCTAGTGCCTTGGCAACAAACATTCCCACAGTAGATGTTGGCGGTATTAATAAATAAACACACTCTTTTTTTCTGCACCTGAAGTCTTTTTTAATTTGGTGGAGATTTTTTTATATCTTAAAATTATTTTATGATTATTCTTTATAATTATATCAGTGATAACAAATCAAGAAGGGAGGAAGAGTATGTTGAAACTGGCTGAGAGGATGGTAATAAGCTTTTGCGCTGGAGTGAGTGCTTCTACTGCTCACACATGGACCACACTCTCTGGAACCGGGGCTGATGATGTTAGGGTTATGACCCGCAAGAGTGTCGATGACCCAGGAAGACCTCCTGGTATTGTTCTCAGTGCTGCAACCTCTTTTTGGCTTCCAGTTCCACCCAAAAGGGTTTTTGACTTCCTCCGTGATGAGAATTCTAGAAATGAGGTATGTCAATAATTCAAACTAGTTAACGTTTTAGGCTGCATTGTTGTGTGCTTCTAGTCATATATAGTTCCTTTGTTAGACAACCTTGATGTAGTTTTTAGTTTTCACTTGTCTAGTTTTTACAGCCAAATTATCTTCTATCAAATTCAAATGTTTTGGATTGTATCTTTTTCAAATTGCCAAAGACAGTGTGATACGTACGCCATCTTTTTAATTAATGAAGGCCCGAGAGATGTTAGATAAAACTTCATTTGTTGCATTATTGTTCATGACTTTTCACAAGCAACATTGTTATATACAAATGTTTACGCACACAATATTTTATATTTTCACAGTTTTATAATCTAATTAAAATTGATGTTATCTTATATTTAATTTTTATTTTTATATATATATATTTCATGGTTGTATGTTTTTAAATCAAAGTAGTTTTCAAATCCAAACTTAATTTTTTATTAAAAACAACTTTTTAAAAAAGTCTTACATGTGTATTAAAATTAAATTAAATTATAACAATAATGTTGATAAATATAGAGTTGCCTTTTAACTCAAGTAACACAAAACATTGAGACACTTCGAAAAAGAAAACAAAAACAAAAAACAAGTGATTCAAAATGAATGAAAGTGCTATTTAATTCTTGAATTAAAGCATATAGCATGTGCTTGTGGATTAGTACTAATCACTGGATCTTCTTCTTCATACCATTTTTATATTTGTTTTATGTCATTTAACTTTTTTAACCCCTTGAAATAACAGTGGGATATTCTTTCCAATGGTGGAGTTGTCCAAGAAATGGCACACATTGCCAATGGACGAGAAACTGGAAATTGCGTGTCTTTACTTAGAGTGAATGTACGTTGATCTTTCACTTAAATCTTCTATTTGTCTTTATGAAACTTTTACCTTTTCTAGTCAAACTGAGTAAAGTGTGACTAAACTAAATTATAATCGTGTAGAGCGCCAATTCAAGCCAGAGCAACATGTTGATATTACAAGAGAGTTGCACCGATTCAACGGGCTCTTTCGTTATCTATGCTCCAGTGGATATTGTTGCCATGAACGTTGTTCTAAATGGAGGAGACCCAGACTATGTAGCCCTTCTTCCTTCAGGATTTGCAATCCTCCCAGATGGGACCACAGCGCATGGTAATGGCATTGGTGACCAAAATGGGCCTGGTGGATCTCTTTTGACTGTGGCATTTCAAATATTGGTGGATTCAGTCCCAACAGCTAAGCTTTCTCTTGGATCTGTTGCAACTGTTAACAATCTTATTGCGTGCACTGTTGAGAGAATCAAGGCCTCCTTAACCGGTGAAGCTATCTGAGCTTCAACAATAATACATTCTGCGGTAATCTCAAAAGCCTAACCAGCTAACACACACACACTTTTTCTTTCATTTTTTACACCTTGATAATTATGATTTTTTCTTGCTTCATGATTTGTAGTATTAAGTACTTATGTTCATGATTCAGTTGTAGGCAGTAAGATATTAATGATGCTGCATACTTGTGTGAGATGTATGGTATATATGTTTATGTTCAGTACAAAATATAGGTGCAGTTTGGAAGAGACTTTAAGTGCTGTATTTCAATGTGAATTTATACATGTTTTATTTTCATTAGAAAATTAGAAAACAATACCTAAATTACTTATTAAACTGCGCCTAAATTTTGATTGTTTGTTAGTGCGCCCTGGCAGGAATTTCTTCAAAACAAAGTTGAATTGGAATCGTGAATAATATCATAATTAATTTTGCCTTTATATCTATTTTTGCTTCTCAAAGCCCGTCCACACTCGTTTCTACTAATTCTTATTTTAACGTTCGTTTAACTCTCTTCTTGCAGTTTATAAGAGAGAGAGAGGATAGGAGCGCGGGTAATCACATTGTGGAAAATGAAAAAGGTGGTGGGGAACTTCGGCTTATTCACAAAGATGGGGAGAAGTCAAGAGCGCACCTTGCATGATCCCTTCTCAACACCCCAAAAGAGTGCTGAGAGGATTAAGGTTCGGGAATTGACTTCCCTGGATATATAGTAAATGCTAGCTAAGAGCTTAAATTAAGACCTTACTACCCTTCACCATTAATTTCTAAGACTTAATATAATAATAGTTAGGTTTAGCATTAACTTGGGTTTAGGTTTAATGTAAACTCTTATATTCCTTCTGCAATTGTCATTTGTGTGTTTTAATTAGAAGCACTAGAATTGGTTGGTGGCAAGTTTGCACCAATAGGTCACCCAGGTTAATCTTTTTCTCAGTACATGTCATTTCCCCTTTTTAAGGGTTTTGAAATGGATGTGTTCCATTCTGCGAAGTTGAATCGACATTCACCAAGCCTGATGAGTTATTATTTTGTATGCCTTTGTTATTTATGACGTAAATTTAGGGTGTTCATTAGTTCATATCAACAATATATATGATGAACCTGAAAAATGAACCGAACCAATAAAATTGATTCAGATTAATTTTTGGGTATTCGGGTTGAATCCGAAGCCATTAAGGTCTAATGATATTTGGTTCGATTTTCGAATTCAAGGTTTCTGAAATCAAACCCATTAGATCCTTCGACAATCGGTTTGATTTTCGGATTCAAGTTTATTGAAATCAAACCGACTAGATATATATTTTAATATTTACGTATTCATATATACTTATTTTTATTTTTAAAATTCTTTTCATAATAATTTTTTTATATTTTTATTCTCATAGCTGAGAAGTTTTCAATGTCTAATTTGAAATTTTTCATGTTGTCATTTATTCAATTTTTTCATATTTTTTGAATTAAGTTGTTCTTAGAACTGAACCCGAACCAACCTGATCAGGTTGATTTGGTTCGGATTTCTTGAATAAAATTTGCAAAATGCAAATCAAATCGAAACAATTGATATTAATTGATTCAAATTTTTTCATGTACAACCAAACCAAACTGTTCCGTAAAATACCTCTACTTAAATTTGGAACGATCTTGGTGGTAATGTGTTACATGAGAAATGAAAAATGAAAATGTTTTGGATAGTCTTCATAACATTCTTAAAAGGGTAAGGCCCCTATATTTAATATCGAATTATGGGCAGGTGATTAACTCCCACATCAATATGACCTGTACACATGCTTCAGATATGGGACCATTATTTGCTCTTAATGTATAATATGCCCTCTCTATTTAACCGAGGACTTGCCCGCAATGGACATTACTAGTAAAATTTATTGATCCTACCAAAGTTTTCGTTTCAAACCCTTGTTAGACCGGTCAAAATGGAATTTGTTTGTCAATAATAAAGAAGCTTTCTAGGTCCTAGTAGTCATCAATTTATATTGTAAAAACCACTTTAGTTTTTTCGTATGCAAACTACTTTCCCTGGGTTGTTGATTATTACTTAATACAAAATTCGTGAATACTTTAGGTGTATGCATATCTTTCGGGATCCCAAATATGCCGGAGGCAACCTGACTAGTTTTTTTTTTTTCGAACCTAAACCAGACTAGTTATGATGAATATGGGGATAAATTTCTTTAATTTAGAAAACTCTCATTGAGATATATAGGTAGCTTTTCCATTTGTCCTGATCAAAATCCCTATCTACAATGACGACTGGCCCAACAGCCTACCGGGTTGGTGTTGCCATCTTGTTCTATAAAAGAGCAATCTATTATTACAATGATAATCTTAATATCTAAGTATCTACCAACGTCCTTGGACAACCCTACAGCTAGTTTCGTTCCATGGAAAAAGTAGTTTTCTGTTCTTAATCATGGGCAGACATGTGAATTTCGGTGGCAAATGACGCTAAGTTTAGAAATTTTGTAAAAATCAATTAATTATATTATTCATTTTTTATATTATTTCAATTAAGCATATATATTACACAATCACATATTACTTTCAAATTTTGAGTTTGATTGTCAACTCTTTAGCTACTCTCCTCCTCAGCGAGTCATATGGATTCCCATACGTCAAACATATCCTTTTTATAATTTATTTTTAATAGATTTTTAAATAATCTAATTAAATGTTTTTTTATATATTATTTTAAATTTTAATGTAGCATATTCTATAACCACATATGTCAATTAAATGCTTTGTGGACATGGGTGCATCTAGAAAACATTGGAGGGGCCAGATATACAAAACACACACACACACACATATATATAGCAAATATTTTAAAGAATGTATTTTATATAATTTTTGGTAGAAAACAATGTATTTTATATAAAAATATTACATATGTAACTGATTTTACAAAATATATGGAAGACTCGCCCCTCTAAATTCGCCCCTTTGTGGGGAAGGAGTTTTAAGTACACACTTTTACATACATACGTGTCGCAACTGTCTTGAAGGGTATCACAAAAATTAAAAGATTTCGGAATCACCACCAATCGGTTTAACCATATAAAATGGAATGGTGTAATTGGATACCCTAAAAAGTATGGTCTTCATTTTAGAGATTAGGTTTGGAGGTGGATTATGTGTAGGAAAGATATTAGTACCTTTTATCATTCATTTTAAAAACGGTAATTACCTATTTGATTTAATGTTATATTATAATTTAGTTAAATTGATTGTCTTTTCAAAATAATTTTTTCAGCTTTTTTTAAATATCATATTTGTTAGCATGTTAAAATTGATAAATGATATGACACAAAATGAGTGACTAAATAGCTATTTTTCTATTGAAAAATTTAAGTCCCACATGAACATGTGGCATGAAAGTGGGGGGCCAATTTTTTAATTTTCAAAATAAATTATTTTTTGTAAAAATAAATTGCTAAATAAAAAATATTTCAAAATAAGATTTTATTTCAGGGAAGTTTGTTTAAGTCATGAAAACTATTTTTTCCTAAAGGTGAATGGCCAAATAAAATTTTGTTCATTTTGAAGAAAATAAGTTTTTGGGCATAATGACATCTTATTTGTAATAAATTCTAAAAAGTTTTTCATATAAAAATTGTTCAACTCACCACAATAAAATTTTGGGGAGCAGAATTTGCCCATATATTTTTTTTTAAATTTAAAAAAGGTTCTTTTTATTTGTTTTAGATATGATCGAGATTGTCACTTGTTAGCACTTTTGACAATCATCAACAAAGTTTTCTGAAAATATTTTATTCATCTTAATTTGTAAAAATTAGACCCAATCAACGCTCATGACTAAGTATTGAGTATAGTTTATATGACCGTTACACCATCTTGTCCCAACTTTAATTTCTATCATTGGTTGAGTTTTAAGGTTTATATAGTTATTAGAAGACAAAATCACATCATTTGAATTATTTTTAAAATGTTTCGATTAAGATTATATTGGCTTCTCTCCAAGACCTTGTCGGTGCTCCTTGCAAAACCCTAGAGATGGTCATCACCTCAAGAAAGTCATACTTTTCACCAAAAACGACCTAGCTAATAGTTTGATAAAGTCATTTGTTCGGACCCAAATACAACTCGATTATGACTCAATGATGTCTGGAATCGAGTCAACTTGATAAGTTGACATTTGTTTGAAACTAAAATTAAGGTATATTTTAAAATATATTTCAAAACAAATAATATTAATATAAATATATTATCAATTTATCATGTTGTGCAAAAGGTTAATCATTTAAGTCAAAAATTCTTATTACATATAACTAATTGTAAAAAATATAAACTTTAATAATTTGTGGATAATGGACGGGGTTGGGATTACTCAAAGTGTAACTTTCTAAAATTTAAATTAGTCGCAATTAGCTTTGGTGCAGAACGGGATAGTGGGACGAAACGGGTCTTGAACACTCATATTATATATATATATATATATAAGGGTTGATTATATAAGAATTTGTTATTATTTATATTTTTAAGCTTCTATAATATTTTTTTTTGAATAATTAATATTGGTTTTGTATAAAGATTATAGAATATTATCTAATTATTTTTATATTAATGTTCGAACAAATAAAAAGTTCAACAAAAATCCATGCAGTGCACAACCATCCGTTCTAGTTTTTATATATTTCTCTACTTTAATTCAAAATATACAATATCTTAATACTATTTATTCAATTATTTATCCAATATTATCTAAAAATATTCTAAAAATGCATTTCTCAATAAAGAAATATGCACATTTTTTTGCTTCCCACGCATAATTGTATATGTATGGCGGCATTTGACATGTACCACCAGGACCACCTTTTAGTAGCAGTTAGATAAGGTGAAATTGATGGCAAAGAATAAAGAAAGGCTATCTTATAACCAAGCAAGATAATAAAATTTAATTATTATAAAATATTCTTAAAAGTCTATTTGAGTTAGCTTAGTTGGTTAATTAAACTATTGTACATGATTGGTGAGTGTGTAATTTCAAACTCCTACAATACCTCAAGAAAAGAGCAAATGTTGACTATATAACAATACATGATGATTAAGCAAAAAAAAAAACGATACATGAATAATTAAAATTAAAAGTTACTTAATACCAAAAAAAAATTAAAACTTAATTATCATATGACCACTTCAAAAATTCTCATGCATTTTAACATTCATCATTCAAATAAAATTCAAATGTCAAGATCCATAGCGTTCAGAAAACTGTCATATGCCAATAGCTAGATAGAGAAATATAGCTTTGCAATGAATGAGTGTTCGTTTTTGTAATAAATAAGTGCATGAGTTGGAAAATGAATATAGCTTGTTGAGCTGTTTAGCTTGTTTTCAAATTTGGCTCAGACCTTTGTTAACTCAATCTTTTATCTTATGATGTTTATGAATTTTTTAATTTCTTAATAATTAAAAAATTGACTTTAAGATATTACAATATTCCTGTCCTTTACATTTTAGCCCCCTCGATATTTTTGTTTAAGCTCTACCATTGCCTCTCCCATGGGGCCTTCTTATAGGCCTCTCCCAGGGAAAAATTGATCCTTAACAAAAAAATTATCTGAAAAAAATCTATATCACGAGAGGAACCCAGAAACCCAGAAGAACCCATCACCAATTTTAGAGATCAGCAAAGATCTCCTTAATAATAGATTGGCTAACAACTTCCCACTAAGTCTAGTAAAACACTCGCATATACTTTTGATACCTCACTTATTATTATTCTTACCTCCCCCTCCTCATTTTTTCCAATTAAATTCCTAAAATACCCTTCTATTCTTTCACCTTATACTAACCCCTTTTTTCCACAATTAACTTTTCTACTTGTGACCAAACTCCTCTCCACCCCCTCTATTTCTTCTTTTTCTTCTCCTCTCTCTTCATATTTTATTCTCTTACTCCTAACCCAATCCCACCCAACCCCATTGTCACCTCGGGAAAGCTATAGAGGGGAGCACAACCAATAAGATAACGAGCACAACAGTGATATTTTTTTCGGGAGAGAACGTGGGTAGGAATTCATTTTTTTCATGCATGTTGCGCAATGATTCGGAGGTTTTTCCAAATTACACTATTATACGGAAACTATAGTTTCCTTAATGTTCAGTGAAAAAAAAATAGTTTCCTTAATGTATTCAATTTTTTTTACATTTATACCAAAATTTGGGTGCATTACAGAAACTATAGTTTCCGTAAGGTAAAAAAAATGAATACATTACGTAGTTTCTATAATGTTAATGTAAAGAAAATTTAATACATTACGAAAACTATAATAATGTAAAAAAAATTGAATACACTACGGAAGATAAAAAATTAATAATGGAATATTAATAATGGAAAAAGTGGTGGGAAGATCTGAAGGGTGTTTATGGGATTTAATTAGAAAAATGAGAGGGGGGTAAGAATTGTAAATAATGGGATATAAAAAACAAATGCCTAAAACACTGCATGAAGCCCAGTGGGCCTGGCAAAAAAAGCTATATATTGCCTAGTTATGCTTCAGTGCTTTCATGTTTCATCTTTCCGATTCATCAATTTAGATAGGCCCAAATGTGTATTCTTGTCTTTTATTCTATTGGATTTTATAGAATAAGAATTGACATGAAGTCCTTTTTCTCTGTTATTGCTCTGCTTGTTATATGTGACAGTCAAAGTTAGCTTTGGATGTCCTTAAAGTACCCATTTGGTACGTTTACCTTCACAATTTCGTAATACTTGAATACGATTAGAAGCATTGCTTGTGATTGATTGAAGTTGTTTTTAGGATTATAAAGTGTTAATCGAGTGTTTTTGCCAGCATCCACATTGATACATGGTGCTAGATATATGCATTAAAAGCCAAATGGGCCAAAGTGCGGTAAATATAAGTAAAGCATGCATCAAATGAATATATTCTGGGTTACAGGAAGTATGCCATCATAGATATAAAACCAAAGTATTTTGATTATGCGTCCATGTGCCAGTTATCCATTTTTCTAGAAGATTTACGTGGTGGTGTGAGAGCTTTACATCTTAGCGACAGAGTTATCCAGTTAAATTAATTTGCATATGCACAACATACTAAAAAATCATAAAAGATATGTAATTGGTGTTTTGTTAGAGACAAGTATAGCTAACTATAGATTTGATACCAATTCTTCAACTGAAGAAAGTGGAAATCAAAGCAGATTTGAGGATTTGCAACTGCTATCTTCCTCTGTTGAGGCTTTTAAGAAAGCTTCCTCCTCTGTTGCAATTCATCTACTACCAATATGATTATCAGTAGGAAGGCAACATCATGTTACCTTTAGTGATTATATTCTATCTTTTTATTTTCATTATTAAGTAGTTGGTTCTCTACGTGATTCTCAAATACGATTAGTAAATGACTGTTCTTAGAATGTTACTGATATTTGCATAAGAAGGAACGGCTTAAAGTTTGGTTGCTTCATGTTTCTAATGTATATTTAGCATTGAATAAAGATATGAAAACTGATATTATACATTGATGATTTTGCTGAGATTTGTACAGAGTTGCATCAGTATATCCCAAACAAAAGATAAGTTATAAACAACTGATAAAGATATCATAATTTGATAAGGTATACATTAATAAAAAATAGTTGACAGATAACCTTCACTTTCAAACAGATCACTGATTAACCCGTTTGTGCAACAATCAAAATGGTTAGCATTAAGAAAAGTAAGCAGCAGAAGTATGAACTCTTATCTTTCCAGGAGTTTAAAGTTTACCATATTTTGGATCTTATGGCGTTCAATCCCTTTTCAAATAAACCACCTTAAGTCGTCATTTAGGTGCATCTCATGTCACTCAAGCAATTCATATACCAAATACATTGGGAATTCAGTTCACTTTCTCCAACTATACTATACGTATTATTTTTATATTTTGTGTGTTCGAACCATGTCTTATTTTTGTATCTGAATCAGTTGCCACGTACAAAATATACATGCAGAAGCTTAAAATAACTAATCCAAACAACCAAAGTTATTTATATTCTTGCTGAGTATATGGGTGTAAGAGAGATGAACTGAACATGCTCTGCTTTCATTAATCAGAATGATAGAATGGTTACAGAGATTGATGCACAATGTGCTATTTAATACAACTCAAGAGTAGCTGTAACAAACTTAACAGCTGTCATAACTAACTAATAACAAACTTGACAACTATCATTAACTTACTAATCTATTCTCTAATATCCCCCCCACAAGCTCAAGGAGGTGGACTAATGGGAAACACCTTGAGCTTGTCTCTGAATGCTTGAAAAAGGGAAGGAGACAAAGGTTTTGTAAAGGAATCAGCGATTTGATCAACCCCAGGAACATGCAGAACTTGCAGGTGCTTAGCAATCACTCTTTCTCTAACAAAATGAATGTCCAATTCTATGTGCTTGGTTCTTGCATGTAGAATAGGATTGTGAGTGAGATGTACAGCACTTAGATTATCACATAACAGTGTAGGCACCCGAAAAGGAATCTGTAACTCTTTGAGCAGTGACTGAATCCATAGAAGCTCAGCAGTGGTGTTTGCCATGCTCCTATATTCCGCCTCAGTGCTGGACCGAGCAACAAGTTGTTGCTTCTTAGAGCTCCATGAAATCAGATTGGGACCGAGAAAAATACATGAACCAGAAACAGATCTCCTGTCATCCTGATCTGTGGCCCAATCGGCGTCACTGTATGCACGCAGAGAAAATGGTAAGCCAGGCTGAGAAGCTTGCAGCAGCAAACCGTGAGCAAGAGACCCGTTAAGATATCGGAGAATGCGCTTAACAGCTCTCCAATGTGACTCCAACGGCCTAGCCATAAACTGCGACACTTTATTAACACAGAAAGCAATATCCGGTCTAGTTAAAGTAGCATACTGCAGGCCACCAACAATGGACCTGTACAAGGATGCATCAGGCAGAACATCTGTCCCATACTTACTTAACCTGCAACTGCTCAACATAGGAGAGGAAATCCCTTTTGAATCTTCCATTTTGGCCTTGCAGAGAAGATCTTTGATGTACTTGGACTGATTAAGCAGCAAAGAACCATTGGGTAAATGTCTTACTTCAACACCCAGAAAGTAATCAACTGTGCCAAGCTGTTTCAATGCAAACTGATTATGCAATTTATGAATTAGATCTTGAATAACAGAAGGTGTTGAACCTGTAATGAGGATCTAGACATTTATGTCCCTTATGTTGAGGAGACAAACCAAGATATACACACTCAATAGATCGAAATTGCAATTTATTTTTGTTGTAAGGTCTCAATAAAGGGAAACAACTGCAACCAAAAGTCCTAAGCATGCTGTAATCAGGGACAGTTTGATACAAGGCATGAAAAGGAGAAGAAAATTGAGACAATGCAGCAGTAGGTAACCTATTGATCAAAAACACAGCTTGAGTGAAGCTATGATCCCAGTATTTGATTGGAATAGATGCATGAGACAGCATTGTCAAGCCCATTTCAACAATTTGCCTATGCTTGCGTTCAACGGTCCCATTTTGATGAGAAGTATAGGGACATGTTAACCGATGTTGAATTCCCAAATCAGTAAGATATGTGGTGAAGGGTCTAAATTCCCCTCCCCAATCTGATTGAAAAGCTTTGATTGAGGACTGAAATTGATTTTGAATTAAAGCCAAAAATTGCTTAAAAGCAGCCAAGGTATCAGACTTTTGCTTAAGAAAGTATATCCAAGTAAACTTTGTAAATGTATCAACAAATGTAACATAGTAGTTGTAACCACATGAGGAAGAAAAAGGGGCAGGACCCCAAAGATCACTGTGTACAACTTCAAAAGGTTTAGTGTAAACAGTTTGAGAAGAGGGAGCATGCAGTTTATGTGCTTTACCAATGCAACAAGCACTACAACTATCTAAAGCATGTTTATTTAGAAATGGAATTTTACAAAGGTTGAGGATAGTTTTTACAGCATGTGAATTGGCATGACCTAACCGGGCATGCCATTGAGAAAAGATATTACTGCTAAGAAAACTGGAAACAGTATTAAAATTGGTGCTAACAGAACAAGTATTTGCAACAACAGAATTATTCAAAGCAGAAAAAGGATTAGCTATTACAGCAGAGCATGAAACTTTGGAGGTTTGAGGAAGAATGTGAAATTGCTTGAACTGATATAGGCCATCTTGTCCAAGCACACCCTCAAGGAGCACCTTGTTAGATGCCTGACATTTAACAAAACAATGATAAGGATGGAATTCAAAGTAAACTTTGTTATCTTGAGCAAACTTACTGACTGAAACAAGATTTTTAGTAATATGAGGGACATGAAGCAAATGATTAAGGGACAAAGGCTGATTAGAACTAGAAGCAACTTTAGAAAAACCTACAGATTTAATGTGCAAACCTTGTCCATTTCCCATCATGACTTGGTCTTGGCCATGAAAGGGAGAGCTTTGAGTAAGATTCTGACCATTTGCAGTGAGGTGGTAAGATGCTCCAGAGTCGGGAAACCAGCCTTGTGAATCAGAAGCAGATGGAGCACGCAACTCAGGAGTGTAAGGTGGATATGGAGACAAAGCCATGTGTGCCGCAGGTCTCATAACATGCTGCTGCATAGGTGCCATCATTTGAGTCATAGGTGCTGCCACGTGATTCACAGAAGGAGCCATTTGGTTCACAGAAGGTGCATAGGAACGATCATAACGAGACCAACATCGGAGAGCTTCATGACCAGGTTTTCCACATATTTGACAAGTAGGTCTCTGTCCTCCTCCTCTGCCACGGCCACGTCCGCGACCGCGACCACGAAATCCACCACGAAAATTTCCAGAATTATTGCCAGATACACTAGCACTGCCAGAGTTAGAATTGAGGACACCAGAATTTCCAGGATTACCATTGTTCTCAGAAGGTCCATTACCAGAATGAGCAATGTTAGCAGAGACACTTGGAGATGCAAGTTCTTGGCGAAACTTCTCAAATTGGGCCTCTTGAACCATAAGCAGTGACTCTATATCCTCAACCGATGGAGTATCTAACCGGCTAAAAATCATCATAACGAATGAATTATACTCTTCAGGAAGTCCTTCCAATATTGCATCAATATGATCTTGCTCAGTTATTGTATCACCAACAGCAACTAATGAATCAACAATAGCTTTAATTCTGAGCAGATATTCAGAAATGGATCGTGATGCCTTTTTGGTATTTTTCAACTCAGATCTTAACTGTCTAACCTTTGCTTTTAACATAGAATGGAAGTGTTTATGAATCTTGTCCCAAACCTGATATGCGTGTTTGCAACCGAGGACTCGAGGAAGAATACCATCCGAGAGTGAAGCAAGAAGCCAGGTAAAGAGTGTTTGATCCTGAGTCAACCACTTCTGATACTCCTCTGAGACTTTATCAGCAATACGATCTTCTTCTGTAGCATACCGAAGTGGTATTTGAGGATTCAGGATAAAGCGGTGAAGATTGTGCGCCGTAATTACGCCATTGACCTGTTGGCTCCATAGCAAAAAATTTTTCTCATCAAGCTTTAAAGAAATTGAATGTGTGAGACCAGACTTCAGCGACTTCATCGTGATTCCTGGTGTAACATTCACAGGTTCAGACACAGAGGAATGAACACCATTTCCTTGATCTGGTGAAGCTTCAGCCATGATTATAGCTTCAGATCTTGAATAGAAACAAGAAGTCCAGAAGAAATCAGAAACGATTTCACTTCGTGGAAGAAGAAATCGCGAAACCTAAAACAAGAATCGAGAGGAAATCGAGAAGCGGAAGCAAAGGCCCGAAGGCTCGATGATACCATGTAAGAGAGATGAACTGAACATGCTCTGCTTTCATTAATCAGAATGATAGAATGGTTACAGAGATTGATGCACAATGTGCTATTTAATACAACTCAAGAGTAGCTGTAACAAACTTAACAGCTGTCATAACTAACTAATAACAAACTTGACAACTATCATTAACTTACTAATCTATTCTCTAATAATGGGTTATCTTGAATCATCAATTGGGTTAACCCATTATAGGCACCCATTATCTAATAATTAGCATTTTATTTCTTCTCATGGCAAAGCATGCAACATGATGGAAGTTGAAGTTTACCTGATACAAAATCTTTTTTTTCAGATAGGCAACCAAAGGAAACTCAGAATTAAATACAACCTCAAAATTAAAAAAAACTATGAAATTTGGTTAGAGGAGAGGGGGATTGACATGCATCATCCCTTCACACCTTCAACTGCTACTCTTTCCTTTCCCTCATGTTTGATCACTTAATAACTAGAATTTCAAGCTCGCTTTTTCCTCGCCAGTGCAGCTCTCTTGCCATGCGCTGAAGTTGTCTTGGAGGAATGTGGCAGCAACCCTCGCAGAGTAGCCAAAACGCCCAATCCCATGAAAGGGTAATACATTTTCAATAGCTTATCAGATGCCTTATTGGAACCAGTCAGTTCTGATAATACAGCAACCTGCAACCCAAAAACATCCAAGAGATGTAGTAAAATAAAAAGTAAGACATAGATTTTCCAAATTGTAACAAAATCTCATTGTGACACCATCTATTATTGGAATGGAGCCTATTTGACCTCCAAATCCGGTGAAACAAGTACCATTGTACAAAGCCAAAGCAAAGAAGTTAACAAGAGGATAAATATGATACACCTTGATCATAGGCTATAGTTAAATTTTAAATCTAAGCTATAAAATTGCATAACCCCAAATTTTGTTTGTATTATATCTAGATGACAAACTTGATCATCATTTTAACACGATCTAACAACTAAATATGCAAGCGTAAGAGAAGAGAAAATGGCCATTTTTCCTAGTACAATATACTACAATGTAATAACCAAGCTGAACTTTAAATGGGAATGTATGGCACAACTAAAAGACCAAAGGATGAGAATGAATCTAATAACAATCAACAGATTCTTGTAAAAAAATAAATGCACCTATACTAATTAAATTAATGATTGTTAATAATCCCCTTAAGTCAGCTCCGTTGATTAGCTGCGGGACATGATTCATGAGTATGCGACTTCAATTCTCCGCAATCCCCTCTCCTTCCCTCATGTAAGGTTTGTTATGAGGCTCCCTTAGACCAAAAATTAAATGAATGATTGCTAGTAACTGTTGTGCGATACATCTTTGCCATGAAAATAAACGTTTGACTTTTCTTGTTCAAGTTGAGCCTCATCATTAACATTAATACAAGATCCATATAACGATATAAAACTGTGATTCTATTACTTTTAAAAAAAAAGGGGGTCACTGATAACAAATTCAAAAGGGAGGAAATAGAATAAGAAAAATAAAATTAAAAAAGAAAATAAATACCATGGAAGTAGAGACAGAGACACCATAGATCAAGCAAGTGGTGTTGAACCAAGGCTTGGAAAACAGAATGGCATAGAGGTTGATGAGGGCAAGGGGCCATTGGAAAAGAAGCTGAAGGCAAACCAAGCCAACAAAGAAATGGGGCTTTTCAAGCACAAGATAGTCGCCATAGTGATGGGTGTAGTTTGTCTTGAGTTCCACAAGGAAGTGAGGGAAGTAAGAGAGAGGGAGACATGTCTGAGCATCTATGAGAGGAGCTACCACTGCTATCAACAGGAAGAACACGAACAGAATGGCGTCTATCAGCTTCAACACAACACCCATTTCTTGCTTCTCTGAGCACGATTGGAAGAGAGACAGGGAAAAGCGAGAGAGAGAGAGAGAGAGATGGTCGCAGGAAAAGAGGGATCTTTCTTTCAACCTTGACATTTCCTCAAGACTTGGACTTTGGTTTGTTCTATGGTCCTTCATTTTTTTATTTCTTTTTTATTTTGTTAAATATATTTCCTTGCCATTTTTAGAAATTACTATGACTTCCTTAAAATAGTTGAGTTTTACTATATCCTCTTAATATTAAATAAAAAATATTAAATGAAAAAGTAAATACTTTCCATGTTTTAAAAATATAAAGATCATTCAATACTTTCTTACATAATATGATTAGGTTCCTCTAACATAGTGTTCCGTTGGAAGGAAATGAATGAGAGAGATTTTTTTAAACATTTATTGTTTGATTTATTTTCAAGGAAAGGAGAAAAGGGTAACAAAATCTCTCCTCACCCAATTTTGTCTTCCCTCCAATATTGGGGGATTTGGAGGGGAGGGAAGAAGATTTAAAATAACTAAAACATTCTCACTTATGTATTTTAAAATCCAAAATTATAAAGGTATAATAGTAAGTTAGTTTTAAAATTTCTCTCATTCCCTTATGAGCCAAACATGAATTGTGTTATTTTCCACCCCCTCCAGTAAAATCTCTCCCCCTCCCATCTTCTTAACCAAACACAATATCTAATTAAAATATCTCCCCTCCTTTAAACCAAGCATAGACTAAAGTGAGTTTAAGTGTAAAGTGAAAAAATAAGAATGTATTCCTTCTTGATTAGTTAAAGTGCATTGAGATCTCAATCTACTTTAGCTAATCAATGATAAATACATTCTTACTTTCTCACTTTATTATATTCAAATTCATTGTAGAAGAGTTTTATCCTATATTATAATGTGGAGGATTAGTAGAAGGATATTGTAAGTATTTAGAATTATTCAAAATAATTTTATGTGTTTTTAGGAATTTTTATATGCACAATCATAATGGAGAGTATATAAGTTTTTTTAATTATTAATTTATTTAAAATTATATAACACACAAAAAAGGAAAATGGTTGCCACTTACAACTCATTACCATACCTCTATAGGAGGTAAAATATATGATTTTATTTTAACTATTCTTACTTTTTTTAAATTATATAACACGCTACTCATTACCAAACCTCTGTTGTAGGAAGTAATGTCTGTTGCAAAAATATAAAAACAATGCTAAAAAAATTGCCAAAATGCGAATGTTGGAGAATTATTGACCAAAATGTGCTATTTTCATTGGGCCTTGAGAAGTTGGTTTTGACCCTACCCATTTTCTGGTTGTGTTGTATATTTTTTTTGTTCAGAAGAGAAGTCAGTTTTCAAGAAAATAGCTTGAAATTCGATACAAGGGTGGTAACGTTGTTTGAACCTCTGACCTCATGTAAACTATCTAAATCCCTCACCACTAGCCCAGCCCAATCCTAGCAGCTTGAATAATTTATTATATGAAGTTTATATGATATATTAAAAATTAATAGATAAAGTTTATATGAAATTTGCATAAAAATCAATAATTACTTTTTATGATTTTATTTTTGGGGTACAAAGACGAGGGCATAGCCCAATAGAAAGAAACAAACTACATAGACACTACGATCCCGTTTGGATAAACAGCTTATTTAAGCGCTTATATTAGAAGGTCTTATATGAAAAGCTTTTATGCATTAAGCTTCTTTTAATTAAATTATTTTGTGTTTGGATACATACTGGAAGAAGCTTTTTTAAAATTTATAAACTTGAGAGAGGAAGATGGAAATGATTGTTTTGATGTAATTTCAAATTATTATGGGATATAATTGTCCTATAAAATGTGAAAACAGCTTCTCGTATAAGCTTTCATACAAGGTTTTTCAATAAGCTAAAAAAATTGGCTTACCAAAATAAGCTAAAAACAGCTTTTGAGGGTTAATAAGTTACTTATTTAAACTTATCCAAACGCTATTTTTTTTTACATAAAAGCGCTTATATCTACAGAGAAACTCTAATAAGTTGTAAGCTGTACTATCCAAACAGGACCTAAACGGGACAACCTCACCAAAAGTTTTTATTTGAGATTATAAATAAATTTGTATAGGAATTTGAATCTAAGAATCAAACCCAACCGGTACTAACCTCTTAAGTGGAAGAGAGGCAAGTGACTTTTTTATCATAAATTTAGAGGAATATATTAGAGTGAGTATCATGTTATTAAAAAATAAAAAGTTATGCATTCTTTTGAGAATTCTAAACAAATTTATTTATCATTACTAAAATATTGTAACATGTTGGGCCTTGGCCCTCCATCGTAACCCCAAAAAACTAATATTTCACTTTATTTTATTTTTTACAAAATATGGTAACTACTAAGTAAGATACACGAAGTTCCATGGCGTAAAAGTTCCAAGTGTCACCTAATCTCTCTGTAATTTTCACCCAAATGGAGAACCGGAGATGAGTCATCAGTGAATGTTTCTCCATGAAAATTTAATCACGGGAATCCCCGGTCCTCAACCAAAATTTAATCATTTCACCAATTAAGATTTTCATGATATAATAGGTTAAAATATACTTTTGATCCTTTATTTTGTTTTGAGAATTCGATTTGATTATTTATCTTTAAAAAGATTCGTTTTAGTCATTTATCTTATAATGTTATATTATTTTGGTTCTTTCTGTTTAGTAAACCACCGTTAGTGGCTGGAAACCACCTTTCGTCACTAGATTCTGGATAGTAGAGAAAGAAAACAAATTTCTTCTCCTTTTCAATTTCCCTTTCTTCCAAACAAAGAAGGAAACAACACTTAGCATTATTAGTGTTATATTTTCTCTTGTATTGTGGCATTGCTCAAAAACCCCAAACCCCAAAACCCTACCTCTCCTCTCCACTTTCTCTGCCACCATGAATTGATCCTGTAAGTCTATTTTTTCTTGTTTCGTTTTTTCATATTTGGCGCTACAATTGTTGATTCTTTTCACTTTATTTTTTCATTTTGATTCTTTTCAAACTTGAAAGGAACCTATAAAGTTCATTTCTTTACCATCATCATTTCCCATTTGTCTATCCCTATATTTGTATGAATATACATACCCGTTTTTGGTTTTGGAATTATTTGCCCAAGCTGCAATAATTGTGTAATTTAATGCAAAATCAAGTTAATTAAGTATTGCCCAAAGTGTATTTAATACAGTGCCATTAAGAAATAAAGAAAGGGAAAGACAAAAGGAGAAGAGATTTGTTTTCTCTCTTTAATATCCAGATTCCGGTGAGTGAACCCAGAATCCGGCGACGGAGGGTGGTTTCCGGCCACTAACGGTGATTTACTAACACCGTTAGTGCAAATCTAATGGAAACGATCAAAATAGTGTAATGCTATAAGATAAAAGACTAAAACGGATCTTTTTAAAGATCAAATCGAATTCTAAAAATAAGATAAAAGATCAAAAATATATTTTAGCCGGCATAATAGTGATGAAGGAATTGTTTACACGATTTTAATTCTTTGGTCATTTCATCCTTATCTCTTGATTTTGTCATGTCTTCCTTAGCTTTAAATGATATTCAAGAAAGCTTTCAATTAGTAAGAAAACATTAACATATTTGTCTATGTACTATTACTTTATTATTAACACTATATCTTCTTCACATTTGGATATGTTTTATGGGAAATGGTCTCCTCTTATCAGATAAATTAGTTCTCATCATCCACTCGAGCCGCATATTGTATTTTTGAAAAAAACTCTTTTGTAGTGAAGTGTCTCTAGAAGGAGTAGGTAACTCTTGATTTGTTAAAATACATTAAAATTTGAACATAAAAAAATGCATTAAAATCTCAACTTTTAAATAATTTAAGCATTGATATATTCTTATTTGCTTACTTAGAGACTCTGGAAGAACCATATACTTTATTTTTACCCATATTTTGCACATTTTGTCTTGGCTCTCCCCATGGAAGTTTTCCAATTACAGCCTCTGACGTCTCTTGTTGACCTGCTGGTTGCTTACGACATTACAGGGAGGATCCAACAAAACCTTGTAAGTTGTACCTATATGCCGTTCGATCCCCCAAGGAGAGAGGTGAAAGTAGTGCCACGTCTACAATTGCTTGCAGAGCAATTTTCGCATTGTATTGCCTTCTTGTCCATAAATCTCAATTTCTCGTTACACGTGGATGAAATTTTCAGAATCTTGGTGATTTTGAGACCAAGTGATATTTCAACTACTTCTCTCTATATTTTTTCTGTAGTAAACTAGCATTATTGATTTAAAGTTGGTTTATGTTAAATCCATCTGCCTTTACATTTCATTTGTTTTTATTGCTTACTTGGCTATACAAAATCTACGCCCCATTCCTCTCTTTTATGTACTTTAAAGTTGCTTTTGCCTGAAAAAACTTAGTAAGATGAATGAATAAATTCCTAATTTGATCTCTGAAATTATAAGGTTGTATCAACTTGGCCCCTGACATTTTCGAAATTCCAAAAAACATGTCTGAAATTGTAAAATGTTAATCAATCCAGTCCCCCCATTCGGGATCAAGTTGATACGATCTTACAAATTTTAGGGATCAAATTGACATAAAGACTAAATTGATACGATTTTATAATTTTGGGGATCAAATTGAGGATTTAATCATGGGTGAATTGTTGAATATTTTTCATTGAAATCATTACTGTTTGATGATTTAGTGTTGGGTCTGTGTAGAATTACGAGATGATGTGAAATTGTATCACAGCGGACTTGAGAGTGACATAAAACAAGGAACCATATGAAGTGATTAATTTATTGAGAAGGTTTGGGTTACCAGAACTTGAAAACTGGGTGAGAAATAAAAGGAAACAAAAGGAAATTCTGAACAGTTAACTGTACTCCATTGTGAAAAACGTCCTTATCTTCACTTAAGCCTAAACACATGACAGGACACGAGCACCATTGATTAATTTTGTACTCAATAATGCAATAGCTTCCTGCTCTTGTTAGGCTTGTAACCTCTAGTCCTCTCCTCTGTTTCAATTTCTTTTTATTTCCCACATGCCTTTTATTCCTCTCCTTTGATGATTGAAGAGTCTTCTTTGCATGGGAAGTGACATGCTTTGTTTCTCTAAACCTAACAACTCGATTGCCCCGAGACTAAGATTGACTGACATCTCTGGTTGGCCGGTTGACTTTGACCACTTACTTAACATTCTATGCAATGTAATGTAATGTGCAGTTTTAGAAATCGATAATAGGCTCCCCAACAGTTAGATTCCTTTCCACTGTCCATGGTAGGTCGAAGAGTTTTGCAGTGATGAACTTGAAGATCTTGTTCACGTTGATGTTGTAGGTTGCACTGGAAAAGAACAACGTGGCATTGAGGGCCTTTGCATATGTTCTTGCCTGTTCAATGTCATACATCACATACATCAAATCTTATCCTGATAACATGAAAAAAAGTTTGCTGTCTTGGAATGCTTGTAGCAATTTAACATGGGTTGCTTAACTTGCTGGTAAATAAGAGTCACATTATTTAAACACAGAGAATATAATACTCAGACGATTCTCACTTATGTTGACATATTTTACATTTATTTTATTTTTATATATAGTATATGATAATATCCAACTCTATTCATAAAAAAATACCATATCCTAATAATAAATCCGAGTGTACAAACTACATTATTGGTAAATAAATGGCCGTGGGAGTATGGATGGACTTGTCTGCCTTAGGTTCAATGATCATCAAACATGCATTGTCATCAAACATGATTTGTCTTCTTATAAATGAGTAGTAGTTAAGGAAAATGAAATTTGCACAACTAGATATGATAATTGAGTGGACATTAATGCTGTGTTTCGATAGGCGTTGGCATTGACGTCAACGCCAATAGAGAAAAAACCCACAGACATGTTTGATAAAAAATTAATTACATTTGTATCATTCCAACCGTGATTTTCTGACTTGACTTCGGCTCAAAATGTGAGCGTGATTGGATACTATTATATACTATATGTAAAGTTAAAATAAATATATTATATATAAGCATTATCTAAGTATTATATTCTCGTCCGGTAAAAAAAAAGTATTATATTCTCGTTGTTCAGGTAATGGATCTCAAAAGTGTAAGATGACATACAGAATTGTGCAAGTTTGTGATGAGTACAGAAATTGTACAATTAACATCATCTTTTATATGCCTAACCTACAAAAGATATGAATAATGTGTGTGCAAGTAATGTATTAGGAACTTGGGGGTTTATTTTTAGAATAATGCATCATGCACATTTTTAAGTACATATCTGATATCTCTTATACAGAAGTTAGGTGATAAAATTGAAGTGCAATACAGAAAATAAAATAAAATCAATTATAATATACACACACACACACACAGATGTGAGAGTAACATTGTGCTTCTTTTTATGTTGTCTGCAGTGACCCTATATGTCCTTCTCACTTGAGTTGACGTTGCAACCGAAAACAACCATTTATAAATAAAATAGTAGCTCAATCATATGAACGAAGAAACAAGAAAGGAGGCTTCACTTTGAAGGATTGACTAAAAAGTTTCCTCCTCCTTATTCATCTTTCTCAGTAAAGCATATACGAAATTGATTAGTCTTCCTAGTGGATCATCCTACAGGCTTCTACAACATTCATGCTTTGGACTAGAATCCCCTTTACGGCCTGTGGACTTGTAGGTGCTTGAGATTATTTTGAAACAAAATGTGGTTATTTATAAGCTGCAATCAATTTTTCTAAATATTTTATCTAAAACATGACTAGGAATATACTTGATAGGAAAACGTCACAAACAAATCTGTTAAATTTCGGTTTTCTGTTGCTTGAAGAAATTTATACAGTTTATTTTTGGATAAATTTCTGCGGTCTAAAATAAAATAAATTGTTATACCAGTTATATTGCCATGATTATGTATGGATTCATTTAATATTATATGAATGTACTTCTTCTGGCCTGGAGGTTCTGTTTTACTAGATCTCTGAATCATACTTTGTTTTTAAAATTCATTGCTGATCTGCATTTTAATGGTAAATGGTCAAGTTGGAAGCTTTACCTGACTGGCGATGGTCCATTGCAAATCAATAGGGAGCTGAATGAAATCATCAAACTTGGTTCCTATCAACACTGGAAATGCCGTCTACAAAAATTAAGCAAACAGCACTGTAAATTAAAAAAAAAATCTTAACCCTCTGCATCTACATGCATATAATATAAGTAAGTTTGGAGATATTTGTGTCAACAGATATAACAGTTTACCTGATTCCATTTCCTGGCTTCTTTGTACCATCCTGGGACACTGAAATCAAAACACCCACAACCAAGAAAAAAAAAATTGCGGAAGGTTTTTCTGAGATTACCAAGATCAGATCCTATAAAACAGGTTCTGGACCGATTTAATTTATAGGCAGCATAATGAAAAAAGCACCTGTTTAATGTGCATCGACTTGTTAGATCAAACATAATCAAAATTGCTACGGAGTCCTTGCAAGCCATTGGAATTTGGTCCTCTGATTTTCCATCACCTGCTGCATACATATAATAACAATCATATTCATATATAATTATTAACAATCAACAATCTTTGTTTTTGGTCACAATCCCAAAATCGTCAAATACATTCTGAGCTCTTGTTTACCTTGTACTTCCCAGATACAATACGATATACGTGCCCCTCTTACATCCAAAGTCTTGTCCATTTGATTTACCCCTTTCCTCTCTTGCCCTTGCTGCTCTTTTTCATCACCTACATATTTCACCTGCAAACCAAAGATGAAAATAAATAAATAAGAAAATACTAAAAATTAAATTAAAGTAATCAAAAGAATCAACTACTCAAACCATTAACATATCAAATTCAACAAAAAACAAACAAACAAGCTCAACATATTTAATAGATAGCTGGATTCTGTGTTCAATTTCTGTCATGCATATGAAAAAGCTATGTACCGAGAGACCGTATCCACTTTCGTAATCACTCCATCTCAAACACAAAAATTCAATTGAACAAAAAGAGTTATGATTATATGTATATATAAACAAACTAACCAAAAAGCTGGTTTTTCCAATTTGGCAATCACCCATCAAACTGATCTTCAAGGAAACCAAATCAGAGTCCAATTCATGAGTATGAAACACAGATGGTGGCAATGCAACCTGCAACGCTTCAGCGGCGAAAGGCGTCGGCGGAGATGGCAATGCTGCATGCGCCGGCAGCATGCGGTACGTGGCATTAGCACGCTTCGTTCCAGAGCAGACCATGAAGCGGTGGAGAACGCGGAGGAGGCACCGCCGGAGCACCGACACTCGGTGTTTAATCCGCCGTCGCAGGGTGGTCGGGTGGCCAGGTTCACGACAAAACTGGGACATGTTTTATTATTATTCAGGAAAAAGTAAGAAAAAAGAAGAAGAGTGGGTGTGGGGATGGGATGGGATGGGATGGCGTTCTTCTAAGTGAGCATCTCAGCCATGAAATGGAAAGCCAAGGTTTGTGTGTTGTTGTCTCATGTTTTGATTTGAAAGCGCCAAGGGTATTTTGGGGATACACCTCCCTCCCCTATTTTTTATTTGTCATTTACTATTTAGTATTAGCTTCTGTGAAACGTTTTGATTATTATTCAGTTACAACTTTCAACGACTTTTTTGCTGTCAAAACTTACTACTTTAACGCTGCCCTTGACCCTTAAAACTTGGATACTATCCATTCCCCGTTTTAAATCATTTTCATTATTTATTTTAGTGGCCACAGGTTTTTTTTACTTTTTTTCCCTTTCAGCTTACTCTACACAACACGACACGCCTTAATTTCTGTTCAAGAAAAATGACAAGGGGTTGTAGAAAGAAAAAACACATGTTAAATTAAGGAGAAGTGCTCACAATATATTTTTTAATATTTTTTTTTAACACACTCATTCCTATTGATTGAAACTCATGTGGGTCTCACTAATTCAAGTAGGTCCCATTTAAATTTTGTAGGACTTACATGAATTTCAATCAAGTGAGTGTGTTAAAAAGTGTATGTAAAAGAGTGTGTTGTTAGCATTTATATAAATTAAATGGAAGAATCATTCTTGTGTTTGCCTTACTTTTCTCTTTTGTTAGTGTTATAAGGACGAGTTAACTTCACCTCAAAAATTAGTTTAAGAAAAGATGGTGACTTAAGTCATTATAAATGTTTTTTTAATTATATTCTATCAATGTGACATTCAATACAACCTCTCATGCTCAATAGTAGACACTTGGTGTCTGAAATTTACAAATTTAAAAATTAAATATATGCGAGTAACTCAACATTATATCATATTAGAATGATTGAATCCAACTTCATCCAAAGTTACTTCAATGATCTAGAGCCTATTTGGTAAGGTATTTCAACAAATTTATAGTGGATAGCTTATAGCGGATGAGAAAGTAGCCTCGTTTGATAAGCGCATCTGTCACAAGTTTATAACATTTTTTTACGAGCTTATAACGTTTTTTTCATATGCTACTTGAAGTAGCGTTTGAGCTTATAGTTTATAGCGTTTCATTTTTCTTTCCACTTTTATCCTTATTATCTTCATTAAATTCTACATTTATTCTCTTCTCTCTCTTTTATGTAAAATCATTAGTGAAGATATCCTTTTATGTCATTTTATATTTTTCAGCTAGTTTAACCGCTAGTTTTATCAAACACTTTCACAGAAAATAAGCTAGCTTATCCTCTATTCGCTATCAGCTACCTCATCCACTATAAGTTATCCGTTATCAGCTAGTTTATCCGCTAACAATTAATTTTACCAAACAGGCTCATAGATTACTATCCAAATTAATATAAATGATTCTTTATTTGTATATTATGGACGAGTTTGTTACAGATTATAAAAAAATAATTTTCATATAAAATAATTTAGAGATTATATGAATTTGTTTTTCATAATCTGTAACAAACACATCTTCTCTCTTTTCTATAGAATCAGATTTTAATGAGAAGTTAAATGGAATAGCTTTTCATTTTAGCCATAAAAATGATTTTTTTTAAAAAAATGATTTCTTAAAAAATCTTAAACAAACAAAATAAAAATCATTAAAAATGATTTTTAACTTTAAAAAAATAATTTTTATCATCAAATAATCTTAAATATATCAATTCTATGTAATGTTGAGTAAGTGCATAGAATAGAAAAAAAAAAAAACTTTAACAATGACGTGTACAACCCACTCTCTTGCTAATGAATTATGCCCAAATATTCTAGTAGTTAGTGATAGAGACTAAAGATGGTGACGTTTCAATAACTCTACCAAGTGGCAGTTGTCCATAGAGAGGCATTCTTTTACACAAATGTCAAATAGTCTCATGCCAACTGAGTAATTGTTTATTGTTGTTCTTAATTCCTTAACAAATTTCGATTAGATAAAAGATTTCAGTTCTAGGAGAATTCTACAATTGGTAGGATTCTTTTAAGTTGACTAAATCTAAATATGTAACTCCACGACAAATAGTAATATTGCCAACTAATTGAGGATATTCATAAGTAAATAAGCTTTTGAGAAACAAGACAACATGCAGCATGCGTATATTGAACACGTGTTGCCATGGAAAACGTGTGCAATGGTCCCATTGATTTCATGAATCATTTTCAATTTTGTAACTACGAGCGACAACTTCATGTAATGAAATTATATAATGAGTGATACAGTTTTTCAGATTCTCTAATGCATAATTATATGAGTAGTCTTGAAGATTCGGGAATATAAGAATTAAGATTTAATTGATATGCATGATCCGTATAAATATTTTTTATATTGTCAACCAATCATAAATTATCACATCATAAAAATATTTGACTCTTATCATAATTATCTTAAAAGTCACAGATAAAATGATTTGTGATGTGATTGATTGACATTGTAAAAAAAGACTTCATATTGACAATGTATAAAAATTAAATTCTAAGAACTACTATAATGATATTCACTCGTTAATTTCATTACACATTTTTATACTAATTTTAATATGGCTAAATTGTACTTTCCATCCCCCAAGTTTTTCATTTTGGCGAAAATAATCCCTCAATTTTTTTGACGAATTTAGTCCTCCTAAAATTCAAATGTTACGAATTTGGTCTCCATATTTTTTTTAATTGCACTTTTAGTCCTCTAAATTCATGAATTTTTTTACACTTTTGATCCTTTATTTTTTCAAAATCCATGATTTTTAGAAATTAAAAGTGCAAAAAACCCATACTTTTGGGGGATCAAAAGTGCAGTTAAAAAATATGAGGACCAAATTCATAATATTTGAATTTTAGGAGGACTAAATTTGCCGTCAAACTGAAAAACTTGGGGATGAAAAATGTAATTAAACCTTTTAATAATAAAATAAGAAAAGCACAGTTCTCATTACACAATCTTTTTTGGATAACCATGTTATTGATACGAAGTATTCACCGTCGTAAACAATGATTAATCTCCGTCGGGGGACCTAGACGACATTTAAGGGTTGCACCCTCCCAACCAGGTTTTCTCTATACGCAAGAATCAGAAATTAAATCCCTGACCATTTGCTTAAAGAGCCCGAAATCGTTACCACTCGAACCAACCACATGTTGGTCTCATTATACAATCTTTCTTCCTTTTTTTCCAAAACAAATAAAGTGTAAAGTGATACAGGAAAAACTGTATTTGATGAACATTTCCCCAAGAACTATGTAATCAGTCTAACTCTTAGTTTATAATTTTTAGAAAACGTGTGATGACTGGATAGGATCATATCATCAAGCCTGAAGTGGCCACTTTCTTTTCATATTTTAAGAAAACGGTTTATTACTAAATTAAGGATCTGTATAAATCAACCTACGCCAAGTGAAATCATCAGACAACTAACATTAAACACTTAAATAAATGTCACTTAACAACTCGCGCACATTAACACCAAAGGCTACATTGAACATGCGGGTCATGAACCCCTGCCGATATTCTTATGAGAGGACCACATATGCTTGGCAATTGAAGCATATAAGGATGGTAATTGCGGTTAGGGTGTTTTTTCTTATCCTACTTTCTGTAAACAAAGGTGCAAACATATTGTCTATATCCAATGTATATGACCTGAAAATTAAACCAAGATTCTATGTTCCTTTTTAATACTGTGTTAATGGCATTCTTGCAGTCACAACTTCCTAGCCAAGAAGAAAGAAATCTACATAGTACTACTTTGTGCCAACACTATTACTATGGTATCCAAATAGAGAAAAACAAAAAAAATGGACCAACCAAAATTCACAGGGTTACTAAGGTGGGTGAATTGGATTGCCCATCCAAGCTCTGGCTGCGTCTCCTCTTTTTACTCTTCTGCCTAAGTTTCTCTTTGATTTCTGCTTCTTTTTTATCTACAAAAACAATCAAGTCCCTGAAGCTTCGAGTTTTGGTTGTTCCTCTGTGCCTGGCTGTGGCTGGTTGAATTTCATTAACAACTTCCTTAGGCTCTGGGGTGAACTTGGTATATTGGCAGAACACTCTAACAAAGAATAAAATCAGAGCAAGGACACATGTGATGCCACTTATAAGAAAGAGGCCCCAGAAGCTTGTCAGAGATAGTTTGTTTGAATCAACACCATTGGTTGCACACCCCTTTTTATTAAGCCATTTGTCATGGTTTTTTTGCAGGTCACCGTTCTCAGAGAGTTGAAGAATGGCAGTTGACAAGTCAACAGCAAGGGGAGAGTCCCTTTGGAATGCCTGTTATCAGGGAAAATAACATGAGAACAATATCCAGCCATGTTTAGAACCCTCCTAAAAGCTTATATAAAAGATATAGACATAACAAAAAAACACTTGTCGTAAAAGAATATTCGGGTACAAACTTATGATCCCAAACCATTTTTTTTATTTAATATTAGTAGAAAGTGTGATCGAACAGAATCATCACAAGTTTTTTTTTTTCTTCAAGGAAGAGGGGGAGAGGGGGGAAATGCTGGGGGATGAATCAACAGGGGTGCTATTTGAAGAGCTAAATGATTGGCTGAGGAGAGAATGTGACCACAGTCAAATTTCCATGGTCCTGGCCATTGTCAAAAGAATCAGATCATGAACAGCAGATTAAATTTGACTATCGTGGAAATTACAACCTTTCTTCAATCACCAGATACTAATTTTCAGAAAGAAAACTAAAATAACATATTCATATCTTTCTATTACTCTTGTTTAATATATCTTGATACACTGACAAAGCCTTTTAAGCAAGAAGAAACCATTTTTCTTATTGAACAGACCTGGTAGCATTATATAAGAAACCTTAAATTCTAAAGTGTCTAGTCATCAATCCAAGCAGAAATGAAACACCGCACGGATAAATATCGAACATATTCAATCATTCTATTCTTTTGATTTTTTTAATTGAACACATAAAACGTTTTTAAATCACCATTTGTTAGCTAGTTTGCCCTTAAGAGAGACTTTCTAAGTGTCTTGTATTTTATAAAATCAAAATACCAGGAGGATGAGTCCTAAATTTAGCCAATGGATAAACGCTTAGAATCCTGAAACATAGACGTGCAAATAGAGATACTTACAAATCCCCAGCCACTTTTAGTGAACTCCTGCCCAACAGTTCTGAACTTACAGTCGGTGTTGGACATCAAGATCTGAATATAAGGAAGCTCATCAACAATTGCCACAACCCCTCCACCTTTTGGGCCACGCTGAAGGGCATCAATATAATCCTGCATGTTTTTCAACATTACTATCCTTGATTCAGCTATATTGAGTTCATCTACCAGATACTTCCGCGCAAATGACCCATCTTGAATTCCAATAGGTTGAGTACTTGAGATCAAGCTGTCTATTCCTTCAATTTGTGATGACAGTTGCTGCACGGTGAGGATGGATGTCAAGCTAGCTGTATAGCTTGAATTGATAATTAACACCACAAAAAGCCATATGATTAGCACCAATCTTCCAAGAGTACTCACAATGTTCTCTCCTGTGTTAGGTCAAAGAAGCAAATAAGACAGAGAATTTCACCATGTAGCATACAAAATAAGGACGGTCACAGTTAAAAATTGAAATAGGTGTGAATGAGAATATATGGGGTACTTACTGTGTGCGAAAAACATTGTTGACAAACTAAACCTGCAAAACAGAAACTAATCTCAGCAAAATATCCAACTTAATTATAAAGTAAGCCATGCACCTACTGAAGCTAAAAAAAGATTTAGGCCTAGACATGCTGAGGCAGGATATTTAGACAGAGGCTTATTTATTCATAGAGCTTCTTCAGGGGGCAAAACAGAAAATGAAAAGAAGAAACGATTGGAAGATATGAAATAATATATTAAACCAAAATCCTACAATTCCCTTTTTCGTATGATATGCTATGATAAACAATGGTAGCAATGTCATTGACACCCTGGCAATGACCAGGTTCATCACAAAGGGGCATTTATCATCTTAGAAAATATTCAGATAAAAAGGCTTTCAAATGGTCAAAATGTACTAACCAAAAGACTGTTATAAGTTGTTTCCTTGGTGAACCACGGAATTCATGATTGAATCGGTGCTCAAGAATCCACACAACAGTTCCCACAAAAAGAAAGAAAGCACCAGTGACACACCACATTTGAGCAGTGAATGGCTTAAGGAAAGACCAAGGGCTTGACTTCTCCTCCTTGGCAGCAATAACAACAACAAGCCCTGATCCTGTGAAAGGTTGTGAAAAATCCACAAGCCTTGTCCTGTTTGTGACAATTGTAACATCTCCAACAGCTGCATCAAAATTCTGAACAAGGAATGGACCAAATTATCATTAGTACCAGAAATTGAACAACATATCTGGGTTCTAAATGTCCTTGAACCACCTATAGAAATCAGATATTCTATTAAAAGTCGATCTTATAGATACTAGTACATTAAAAAATATCCACAATTGAAATCCATATTTAGCTACTTGCAGTCCTAGTTAGATTATACATTGTCAATGCTGACACAAGATTCAGAAACTCACATTTTGTGCAACCTGATCCACAAGCTCGTTATAGTTAGGATTCCTATCACCATTTCCATATAGTATATATTGTCGTGGGACAGGATAAGGCAACAAGTTTAAGGCTGCTTCAAAGACATCAATGCAAAAGCCTTGTACCCCTGGCGGATTATTGTCTTTAGCAACAAACTCCTTGTAACTTACTCGGTTAGGCACTGCTATTCGCAGTGGCTTTCCATTGTTGGGGAATACCCATCCCTTTGGTGCAGTTGTAGCATCTCCAGGCCATATCACACTGTACAGTTGTTGATTACTTGTTGAAGAAGTGCTAGATGATTTTTTCATGTATAAAATTTCAGGAGCTACAACTGACAGACCAGAGTGATTAGACCAATAACCAATTCTACGGGATCCAGTTCCACCAATATTTTGAATATCATATGCTGGATGAATTAAATTCTTATCCATGTCAAACTCAACTTGACCACTCAGACCAGTAAAGTTCATTCTCAGAATTGTCTGGAGAAACTGTTGACCACCATCAAAAGTATGAAGTGATGCTAAAGACAGCATGCTTCCTTTCGTGTCAATCAACCTAGGGTCATTGGAGAAAGATATATTCCCACCTTCATTGAGAAAAACATCAAGGGCATGAGCTGCTAGCCAAACAGAATCATATGCATAAAATGCATAAGAATTGAAGCTTTCAGTCTCCTTGTCTTTTACGTTTTTCAGCCTAGAGAGAAAACTCTTCTTGAAATCAGTATCACGAATGTGATGACGAAAATACACGACCCCATGTAAAATATTCATTGTGTCAGTGTCTGGCTCTGATGAATCCAGCACTGAAGGCAGCCAATCTGTTGCAATCCAAACATAGCCATTGCTCATCATTTGTAGCTTCTTCGCGATGGAAAAGATTGTCAAACCAGAATCAGGATTAACATGAACAACAAAGACGCGTGATTCCATTAAGTTTACCTCATTTAACAAGTCACTGATATCACTTTGTGAGGCTCGGGGAGGGAATGCAGCCTTGTAAGAGATCTTGGCACGTTTCTTTGACAGTGCATCACCCAATACAGAAACTCCATTCCTTCCATTATCATCATCAACAAAGATGGCAATGACCTCTCTCCACTTGTGATACTCAACAAAGTCTGCAATTGCATACATCTGAAAATAGTCACTCTGGGTAGTCCGGATAAAATATGGATATTCCAGAGCAGATAGAGTTGGGTCAGTTGCCCCGAATGACAGAAGAGGTACATGGAGTTCATTAACCACATGCGAGATGACATGAGCTATTCCTGAGGACTGTGGACCAACAGCAGCAACCACTTCATTCTCCATCAACTGCAGAGCTACATGATCAACAAGATTAATCAAGCTTGTTTACTTCTTTGCCACAGACACACACACACACAGGAGACAAAAAGAAGAGACATAAATTTTAATCAAGCATAATGTTTTTGGTCCAGTAAATATTCATTTTCTGGTGCAGGCAATCAAGCAGAATGTGATTAAAGAAGACTGAGAGGCAAACTTAAAGCAAAGTAATTCTACAAGAAACTGAATGATATTCTTAAAATGAAAGTCATACTTTTTTACATTTTAATTGACAAAGCTACAAAATTGAACATATATGCAGAATGAAGCATACACTATGAAGAAATGGTCCAAGATAACAGGAAGACTATAATATCATTATAGTATTATAAGGCAGTAGACAAAGAGGGAGAGACTAAGTAAATTTTTTGTTTAAAAAAAAAGAAAGAAAGAAACTACGTTGTACTTGATAAATAAGACACAACGGACCTCTCATGTTACTTACTAACATCATAGTATGACTGAGAAAGACACAAATAAAAATAATGATGAGTCCTACTATAATTGCTTTTGTGTCTTTTTCACTTACAACATAACCCTCTCATGTTAGTGAACAACATCTTAGTCAGTCTGATCCCTTATCAAAGTTAGTATTCATTTGAACAAAGAAAAAGCAGCTAGTAGCTACTTAAATTTCAAGTTTTGCAAATACCTTCCATTGTGCCAAGAAACCCATTGCAATTTGTATCATGTAAAATAACTTGCATTTCAATGCCAGGGAGAATGTTCGTATTAGAATTAACATCCTCAATGGCAGCCATAATTGCAGGTTTAGCCGATCTTCCAATGACAGAATTCAAAGTAAACAGGGCTCCAATTTTCACAACCTTGGGTCTTGAAGAAACAGCAGAATTCACAGTGGTAGGTGAAGGTCCTGTCCTCCCCACCACTTCTGTGGAAATCCACAAGCAAAAAACCAAGACCAATAATGTTCTGCCCATAACCACGCTGCCAAGAGGGCCTTCACTTTGAGAAAAAGCTCAGAAATTTTGCAATTTTCAGCTTATGTCAGCATCTCAGCACGGCAGAACTCAACAAAGCACCTGTTAAGTGCCAAACCATTTCAGAAGCAGCACAAAGAAGAACGACAAAAAAAAACACTAGTCCAAAGATTCTAAGAAGTATAAGAACTCATTCATGCAAAAACCAGAACCCCAGGTATTCGGAAAAACTGACGTCACACGTTGACTTGAGATAGTGTCTAATAAGAGCTTATAAGACTTTGATACTCCTTGCCTTTTGAGCTTTGAGGTTGATTTAGCCCCAAAACCCAAATTCTAAGACCAGAGAACTAGAATTCAGCACTCACAAGACCAATCCATGTTATCTACAATTTCGATTCTAAACTTCAATACCTTCTTACCCAGGTGGATAAAACCTATGCTATGGAGCATATCCATAGTTTTGTTGATTCTCAATATGCATATATGTGTACCATCATAACCCAACCAAGCTCGGAAACTCCAAAGAGAAACCATATAAATAAGGTTGGCGTCTTGGTGAAGTGAAACCCACATGGCCACGTGTCTAATTTATTATTAATAATATATGATAAAATAAACAATATATAATACAGTGTAACAGAAACCTTGAGAACAAGTAAGGAAGAGGAGAGTATCTGAGATTACCTCAAGATCAGACTTTGAAGGATTAAAAGCTTGGAAAAGTGCTAAAAAGGAAGGAAGTTACTATTTTTTAAGTTGAAAAAAAAAAAATCATTCCCTCGCTTAGCATTTTTATTCAGCAATTTTTGTTGTGCTTATTAACTGAAGAGATATTTCACCAGTCATGGGACACTGATAAAGACATGATCCGAATTATTTGTCCCTTTTGTCCCTCATTTTCCATGAGGGCGTTTGTAATCTTGCAAGGTTGAATTTAAGCCACCAGAAAAATGGAGCGTGATCTCTCAAGGACTTAACTATGCATAGGCAAATTTTACAAAATGAAAGGAACTACCTTCGTGGACCACTGGTGATGTGTGGACCATGATATCCACTTTATGCCTCACGAATGGATAATATCAATTTGATATGCAAAATGTAAAATACAGAAGAAATTGATCGTTTTAGAATAATTTTTAGAGATATTTTAGTCCTAATCAGGGATTATTTTGATACGTATTTTACATTCTTGAGGATTAAATTGATATTTTTCATTTTTCAGAGATCAAAATATCACCATAATTTTTTATCGAATATCAATTTAGGTCTTTACTCTTCTTTTTTAAAAACCAAATTAGAATTTTCCATGAACAGAAACCCGTAAATGTGTAGCAAAAATAGATTGATCCCTCACGTTTTTTTTTTCCACTTTAATCCTATATTTTATAAGTTATATTTTGTCTTCCGTATTAATCATTTTCGTCAATTATTTCTTGAAGACGTCAATTTTAGGATTAATATTAAAGACGGAACATACGTATAAAACCAAAATGAAAAAAACAAAACGAATATGAGTGAAAATGAAAAAAACGTTCAGAACCAATCAACTTATTTTGTCTAAATGTGTATATGTTAATTAAGTTCTTATTGTATGTAAGCAACGATATCTCCAAGACTTTGGGTGCATTTGGAAATATTGCTTATTTAAGCGTTTATGCAATAAGCTCTTTTTTAAATAAGCTAAAAACAACTTATTTTCATAAGCTTTTCTGACAAGCTTATGGAAATAAGCCAAAAATAGCTTATGAAAAAATCATAAACTATTTTCATAAACTATTTTTATAAGTTTAAGTCCATAAGCTATTCTCATAAGCTCTTTCAAACGTACCCACGTCTTTAACTACAGATGCACCGTGTTCTACCAGTGTATATAAAAATAATTTGTATTTCTATTTCCTATAGCATAACATTTTCATTTTATTAAATAAAAATAAAGGATGCAAATTTTTTGAATTCTCGATTAAAGTTTACTTGCTATGCGTTTTTTTTTTGTTTTAATATGAATAATGATGATTTATTTTTGAGTTTAATTGTTATACACTGACGGTATAAAATCTTTTTACACAGACATCCAATCACCAATTATCAAGTCAGTAATTTTTTATACTCAACTACCTTAAAAGTCATTCATAATATGATTGACAGTGTAAAAAAATTTATACTGTTAGTGTATAATAATTAAACTCTTCATTATTTTAGATGAAAATGATGATTTATTTTTAATTAAATTAAAAATGAATTAATTAAATTACGTAAGTTTTGAACATCCTTTAAATTACGAAAGATACATTTCCACATTCTTGTTCACACTTTCATTTTTAAAGGTCAATGCTTTGAGTTTTAGTCTCCATCTCAAAGGATGTCTTTGATGCATATTGAGGGATAACATAGATGGAATAGTACAAGTGGTTGAGTCACAACATAATTTTTTTTGTATCGTTATTTGTTTGATAACTAATGTATAGGACTAAAAAATTTGTAATATCCATTATGTGGTATGCATAAATACGGGACAGAATAATGCAAGTATACTGAAATCTCCTTTGTGTGGTGTGGAAGGATGGAAAATTAAAGGATGGCAAACTAGAGTCTTTCACATGAGTCAGGCTTCCATGTCGTGTCTGAAACTAGCTCGGAGCTTGTTAGGCTAGTGTTTAATGATTTGTGTAGAAACTTCCTTACCCCATATTGTTTCTTTCGTTTCTTAATTTCTTTTATTTTGTTTTTTGGGCCTATCCCCTCTGTTTACCAAAAAAAGAAAAGAAGAAAGCAAAAATGTTGAGTTTCATGTCATTCTTTGCCTTGCAATGAAAGGGAAAATATGTTAAGGATTTAATTGGTATATACTGTAGGTATAAAAGTTTTTTATATTGTCAATCAATTATAATTTATCATATCGTTAAAAATATTTGACTACCTTAAAAGTCACTCATTATGAGTTGTAATTGATTGACAGTGTAAACAAATTATCCTGAAAATAGATACCAATTAAACTAATATGCTAAATGGTACTAGCCATTAGTCACGCACAGGGTAGGGGAGCATTCAATTATCTGAACATCAAAAAAGATATGAACTTCGTTTTAATAACTTTTTGACACAATTAAAATTAATTTTATTTTCACTTTCTAGTTAAATTACAATAAAATATAAATACAGAAAAAAATGAAACCAGTAATTTAACCATATGCAAGTGATAGTGTAATTTTTTAAAATCTCGAATAAGATATATAAAAAGTAAAAATTTTACGAAACACATTATTTATATTAATTTGTGTTTGGCTCTGTAAGATCTTAGCTTCACTTCCAACAATGTTATTTTTATACCTTGATTTTTATCCTTCTATTTTATGCCTACTATTATGAGAGAAAGGGAGAGAAATTTCCTTCTTTTTATTTCTCTCTCTTCCCTCATTTTTATAAAAGAAAAACATTAGTGTCAAAAAAACTGTATAGGAATAACATTATTACCCACTTATATGGAGTTATGGACCTAAAACCCACAGGTGTTGTCTAAGTTGCACAATCCAAAAAGTGGTGCAATATACACCATCCTAATAGACCAATGAGAATCATACATTTGGATTATTGTGTTTGACTCAGCCAAAATTGCTTTAGTTGGTCAAATGTATTCATTATATGTTAGATTTGCATATGAGATATGTATTTTGTTGTATTTACTTGTATATTTTGTTGTATTCATAAATAAAAATTTAATTTAAATAAAAAAAACAATAATTAAATACAAAATATGAACATCTTCATACCTCCATTGAAACCACCAAACTAACACATCAAAGTCCAAGGTATATTTCCTTCCCATAATTTCCCAAGGGAAATATCAGCATCGATCTATTTGTTCATATTATGGTTTTTTTTTTCCAAGGTGACTGATCTTCGAAGAATCCACCACCAGAGAACCACCGCACACGGCGGCGAAGACATGGTTCCCCCCAGCACCACCACCATCCCTCGTCCTTCTCCCTCACCACCACCCCTACCTCACCCACCACCATCAAAAGCAACCTCAATAGTCACCAGCCCACCATCCTCCCAACCCCAAACCTCCAACCATCGTCCTCCCACCTTTACTTACTGACTCACCTTGCCAACAACAAGCATGGCTGGCTTCATGTTTGAAAAAAGAAATCTGAGTTTACATCTTGGTTTGGGAATGGGAATGGGATTGGGTTGGAGAGGGAGAAGGAGAAGGAGTGAGTGTGGTAGTGGATGGCGACGATGATGGTGGAGTGTGGCGGCGGTGGGTAAGGTGGAGGTTGTGGCAGAGATGAGTGGGGGTTAGGGATTAATCCTGGATTAAGTATATTAAAAAATAAAATATAATTTCTTTATAAAATAAATAATATTATAGAGGTCCAATGTGCAAATACAGAAAAGCTGAAACAGGTTTGACTGAGTTATGCCATGTGGCAATTTGATTGATTCATAATCCTTCACTTTATGGTGGTGTATGGGTGCACCATTTTTGAGTTGGTGCACCATAGAAGGCACCAAAACCCACATTGAAAGACAAATTACTTCAGTTCTTGAGAAGTGGCTCCGTCGCGTTCTCCCACTTGTTCAACCTCTTGCCTGCTTCTTCAACCTACAATCAAGAATTTTTTATTACAAAAAACTTGCTTATTACCGGCATACATAGGCTTTGTTTGACAAAAATGGCTGATAAGCTAGCTTATAGTTGATAAATTAATTTTTAGCTGAAAGATTATAGTTGATAGTTGATAGCTGAAAAACTTCCTGATTGAATTTGAAGTATTTGGTAAAATTAGTTATTGAATTAACTTATAAATGTAAAATAACATAAAAGGAGATATTTATGACAAGCATAGTAAAATGATAATTTCATTAAATGAATGAGGATAAAAATAAGAGAAAACTCAATAAGCTATAAGTTAAATAAAATAGCTTGTGAAAAAAGCTATAAGTTAATGAAAAAAGCTTGTTTATCAAATACCTCTATTTTAATCAAATAAGCTTATAAATTAATCAAATAAATTATAAGCTAACTTATTGAACTTGTCAAACAAAGTCATAGTATCATACAATGATGACTATTGCAGAGGCTAGGGCTCTAAATAGTTTTTACCTCTTTATTCCAATCCGTTCGAAATGTGACCCACACTAAAATAATTGTTTGCAAAACCGTGCCACCTAGCATTCCCAACCATATTCCCTACACGCAGTCGATCACCGGTCGCAATACAAAGCATAAAAACATGTATTAATAGCATTATTTAAACAAATATTTTGGGTGAAAAAAATAACTCCAGTATATCAACATACCTTAGCACCAAGATTGAAATAGAAACCGAGAAGCGCCCCCAATGGTATGCCAAGTCCATAATAACAACCAATATTTACATATGCAACAAAAGTTTGCCATCCACATCCAACAGCCACCCCTTCATACATTATATTTTATATTAGTTTCTAACTTTCTACCAGTGAAATAAATAATTAAGAAGATTGCCATGCCGGCCACATATAAAAATAAATAAATAAACTCACAAGATTAAAACAAACAACAATGTTATAGAATTAATGAATCATTTATGATAAAAATGTTTTATTTTATACTCATTTTAATTTGAATTCTGTACGAAAAAAGCTAGTTTTCAATTTAGTCTTTGTACACACAATTATTTTTAATTTAGTTATGTTACTATAAGTATTATAAAGACCAACTCATTATAAAGTACAAGGATCAAATTAATATCATGTATAAGGATCAAATAACATTTTGAATAGGGACGAAAAACACATTTTAATCATCAATTATCAGATAGGCCAGCGGCCTCTTGGTTCTCCCATCAAAGTTTTGCAAATGATTTTCATGCATAATGGAATATATATATATATATATATATATATATCAACACTTTTGACGTTGTTGACTATATTATTACTTACTAATTACGTACCAGATAAGACAGGCTGAATGCCATTGAGGACAATGGCAAGAGATAGGAGGGGGCAAAGATCCGAGACAGCAGCAGCGACTTCTTCACCCTCTGTGAAGACATAGCTAATCACATCGCGTAATGCAAGCACCACGAGTGCTACAATGACCGATATTATGAAAGAAATCAATGTCACCACCACCACTGAAAATGAGGCTGATTTTGGATTTCTTGCCCCTAGCTCGTTGCTCACTCTCACACTGCATGCATGTCACACCAACACTTGTTCATTATGATAATCAACTTGTTCATTATGATAATCAATCTAGCTTGAAACTTGCAATCAAAGTAAGACAAATTTGGTAAACATGAAAAGAAATAATAATAGTAATAACGGTTGATTGCAAATGGAGACGGGTCTAGGGGTTTTGGGTGCTACCCCTGCCTCTTCGATATATTGCCTAAAATTAGTTATATATATATATATATATATATATACACTATTTTCATAAGATATTTGTATAAGTTTATTCTCATAAATTATGCTAAATTGCTAATAAGCTCAAATAAACTTTTTATAAACTCTTCCAAACGTACCCTAAATAAATTAAAAAATATTGGACAATTTCTAAGGTTTAAAAGCTCTTTCCATATGTTTCACAGAAAAAATGAAAAACATGAAAAACTTTCAAAAAGCGCTTATATAATTGAAAATAAACTAAACAGCACTAACAGAAATTCTACTTTCACCAAAAAAAAATGAATGAAAAAAGAAAAAAGCTGCTTCAAGTTCAGTTGATTTTCTATATGACAAGTTACAAATACATTATGGAACATCCAGCAAGTAAACAATCTCTAAATGAATGAAAATTAAAAAAATATAAAGGAGGAGAATCTGACCTTGCAGCTGCATTAAATCCAACTGAGATCATGAACACCCATCCAGACACTGTGGTACTGCAATAATGAAGACATGGTCACTAAACAAAGATATTAAAACTTGTTTGACGACTACATTGGACGGTACACTGTTGTGGCCGTGGCTGTTGTATAGCAAAAGACAGGAGACATAATTAATATCCAACTACATTTTTTTAATTTAATTTTGATATATTAATTATAAAAAAATTTACACGATTAACTAATTATATCTATTTTGAAGTAGACATTATAAAAATTAAATATTTTTAATTACATAATAATATGTAATTAAATAACAATATAAATGTACACCAGAAAAAAAAAAAGGAGTATATGTTTTTTTACAGTGAAATTAAATCCATTTTTTTAGGGTAAAAGTTTACGTGTATAGCCAAGTGCAACAGGTCAAAGTACATATATCTAAGTGGACCCAGTGGCTAAAAGGAACTTTATTTTATATTCGTAGGTCCGCGAGTTGAGTCAGTCCAGATGTTGACATACGAAAATTGTTTTGAGAGGTGCGCTTCCCCTGTGTTTCCTCATCTTTTTTCTGTGAAATCTCATCTTGTTCTACCATTGAAACACAAAGTGCATGCGTGCTTGAATGGTGATTAAGGAATTTGTGCTCGTGGTATTGCAACTCAATAATGTCACGAAAGGTACAAATTGAATTTGTGCTTAACAAAGACAGGTACCAATTTACCGTGTAGGACCACTGTTAGTAATTACTCTTCTAGTCTCCGATAAGATATTGATATAAATTGAATAATGTTTATAAATAGGGATAACTTTTATCCCATGAGATAATTTTTGAGGTTGAGTTAGACCTAAACCTAAATTTTAAGATGATATCAGAGCCTATCCGAGATCCGTAGGACCACCTGCAGATATCAAGTCCTGCAAATTTCAAGCGTCAGATGTCCAGTCCTGATCGTGAGGTGGTGTGTTGGAGTCCCATATTGGATAATGATATGACCTGAATAGTATTTAAAAATGGGGGGAAACAATCACCCAATGAACTAATTTTTGAGGTTGAATTAAACTCAAACTCAAATTTTAAGAATTACTAATCAATTAAGTAGAACAAGCCAAACTTATTTGGTCTTTTGTGACATGATTGATAAAAAAAATTGAATTGTTAGTAAAAAGTTTAATTGATATATATTAATATTGTAAAATTTACACTATTAATTAATCAATTATCAATCAAATATAAATGAATATTAAAATAATTAAAATAAAAAAAAAAAATATACTAATATAACAATTTTTAATTAAATATTTATATAAAAAAATTTTATACTCTCGATATATAAAAATTAAACTCTTATCAAAATGTGATTATCTTTTCAAATTCCACGGTTTACTTTAAGGTTAAAACTTTTTCCGTAGTTTTGTTTTTTCTTTTATAAAGTTCAACGAGCCAAAATTATGTGGCCATGTGGCATGCTACTCAGACGCCATGAAGGTTGTGGTCTACCGATTTGAATTTTTTTTTTCTTTTTTTTTTTTATATTTTAAGAAAAAAAAAACATAAAATCAAATTGTAATGAATCCTATATATAAAAGTAAATTTATTTTTATATTTTTCTTTTTATAACATGAAAAAAAAACAAAAGAGGATTCAAATCATGATCTACCACTCCACCAGCGGCGCAGTTGGATTAGTGGCCTTCAATTTGGATTCCTCCGGTATAAAGTCCAAGATAATATGCCAACTTTTCTGACCCTGAGCAACACCCTTTCTTTCTTTTTATTTTTGTTTTTTGTTTTATTCCCACGACTAGGTAGTAGGTACACTACCCTAGGCTATGTTTGATATTTGAATAAAAAGCAAAGACTCAAACTTTTTTATTTGTGATAAATAAAAAATACTAATTTTATCTTTAAAAATATAAAATGTAGGTCAAAATAATTTTATAAGAATTAAAATGTTTCTAAAAATTATCTTATAAAAGATTAATTTGATCCTCATTTTACATTCTTAGATATCAAATTGATATTTTTTAGAATAAAGACTCAAATTGATCATCAATAAAAAATCACGGTGACAATATGATTCTAAAAATTTAAAAATATCAATTTGATCCTCAAGAATATAAAATTTGGGTCAAAATAATCCTTAATAAAGATCATAATATCCCTAAAAAAAATCAATTTAATCCCATATTTAACACTCTTAAGATTCATGTTGATATTTTTAATTTTTATAGATCAAAATATTATCATATTTTTTTTTATCAAATACTCATTTAAATCTTAATTTTATTTTTTATTTTTTAGGAACCAATATCAGTCAAAAACCAATTTGGACAGTTTTTATCTCCCTTCTTTCACACCAAAAATCCTTCACAGCCAGCTGGCAAGGATGGCTCTGGTTCAACAAAAAAGGACAAAATGATATCAAAATAAATTTCTGAAGTTATTGGAAATTGGCGTCTCTATAGGCTTTGTTTCTCACGTTTCTCTTCACATGTATCTTGCTTCCATAACATACATTTTAGTCCCTTGCATTGATTGGCTCTCTTTTATAAAAATAGCTGATAAATTAATTTTTAATTAAAAGTTTAGAATTTATAGTTGATAGTTAAAAAATTAGTTAATTAAATTTGAAGTGTCTGGTAAAATTAATCATTAAACTAGCTTATAAATATAAAATGACATATTTATGATAAAGATAGTAAATTGAGAATTTCATTAAATGAGTGAGGATAAAAATGAGAGAAAAGTCAATAAGCTATAAGCCATAAGCTTAATAAATTAGCTTATGAAGAAAAGTTATAAACTTATGAGATAAACTTGTTTATCAAATATCTCTTCTTTGGTCAAACTAGCTTATAAGCTAATCAAATAAGCTATAAGCTAGCTTATTGGTCATGACAAAAAGAGCCTTTGGCTCTGTTTGGCAAAAATGGCTGACAAGCTAATTTTTAGCTGAAAGTTTATAGCTTATAGCTGATAGCTAAAAAGTTAGCTGATTGAATTTAAAGTGTTTGATAAAATTGACTGTTGAACTAGCTTATAAATATAAAATGACATAAAAGAACATATTTATGACAAACATAGTAAAATGAGAACTTTATTAAATGAATGAGAGTAAAAATAAGAGAAAAGTCAATAAGTTATAAGCTATAAGCCATAAGCAGCTTATGAAGAAAAGCTATAAGCTTATGAGATAATCTTGTTTATCAAATACCTCTACTTTAACCAAACTGACTTATAAACTAATCAAATAAACTATAAACTAATTTATTCAACATGTTAAACCGACAGATTGTCTTGATGCCTATATTTATAATTGCCTCGGTTGTCTTTTATCATGGCTAGTCAAATTTTCATTAATTGTGCTTTTCAAAATGGAAAGCCTTTATCTGACCGATAGATTAAAATGGAAAAAAATTTAAGCCTCAGGAAAAAAAACGGTGGAATTTTTTTGCAAGAAGATATCGAATTATTAGCATGTGATTCCACAGAAGCATAGACATATTCACAAGGCATAACATTAGTTAAGATGTTGAAACTCAATTACTGAACAATTAATCTGGAATATTCAAAAATAGTTGGAAAGAAAAAGACTTACCAAATAGAAAGGGAATCCAGAGCCAACTCAGGGTGAGGAAGAAGCCCTGCAAGCAAAACCAAAATTTGAAAGTACCATGTCTCCAAGCACAGCATCACTGCTGATGCTGCTGACAACTTGAAGAACTCTGGCAACCCTGAAAAAGCTTGCACTGTGAACCCTTTCCATGTATGCTTACACCTTTCACTCTTCACAATATACACAAACTGTGCGATCACAATGATCCACCATGACAAGCTCAACACCAATGATGCACCCAATAAACCAAGCCCAACCTCATATACAACCACCCAGCTTAGCAAAAGATGGATGAATAATGTTGCTCCTGATATATATGCACTTGGAGCCACTATGCTCTGAGCTTGAAGAAACTTCTGAATAGGGAAGTTCGCAGCATAGGCAAAGATTTGAGGGATGAGGCCATAGACAAAGATTGCAGCTGCAGCTGCAATTCTTGGGGACTCTCCTAGAAAGATCAAAATGGGTTTGCAGAAGACATATATCACAGTCAAAAGAACACCCGCTAATGTGAGAAGGATTGTTGATCTTTGCAAGTATATGCCTAGCATGTCGAACTTATGTGCACCATATGCTTGTCCACATAGTGTCTCAACAGCACTCCCCATACCCAACTATTCATCAAAATCACCATACAAAAAAATGTACATCATTAATCAGAAACATGTATGTCATCGACTGATTAAAATTGGTACAGAAAAAATGGTGTGAATATCAGTGTTGTTATGAAAGTATTAGAAGTTAATTAGAAAAAAATTTAATTTAAAAATTGACACTCGCTACAAATTGTTTTTCCCACTATCTGAATTTTATATTAATTATTTCTGAAAATATTTGGTGTAAATATAATAATTTTGCAAGACAAATAGGAAACAAAAGCATAGAGGTGGGTCTTGATTAATTTTTTATTCAAGTGTTCGAATATTTGGACTAATTGTGCAGACAACATGGGTGTCACATTCAAGAACAAAAGCATGAGACACAAAGAGAACAGAGTAGTACCATGAGGCCATAAGCAAAGACTTGGATTCCAGTGTTACCAAGAGAAGCAGCAGCAAGCTCAAGATTACCAAGGTGACCCGAGAAGATTTGGGTGGACATAGACATGACGTAATTGATGAGGTAAACGATGACAGCAGGAGCAGCAAGGAAAAAAAGGAGCTTGAGTTCAATCCATGTAGCGAGTCCAAGACGCCTTAGGAGAGGAACAGTGGTGTCTGAGAGTATTCTCTCAAGCTCACCATTTGATTCATGCTTTGAGCTGAATGATTGAGTAAACGAACGTGGTGGAGGGTCGCTAGGAGTTATCAAAGGTTGATCAACATCGTTGTGCACAGAAGAAGAATCCATATGGGAAAGGGAAACCACTTGTTTGTGAATTATTATGTATGAGCCTTTGTGAACAAAGCCTTTTCCTCTGCAGGATGAGGCTTTGAGCCACAAACAAATGAAACCGTGTTATCAAGTTTTTAGCTCCGAGGTGTAAGGTGTTCATTTAATTGTGTTTTCAACAACAAATGTGATGCAATTTTAGGGTAAATTTTGCCCATTACAAATCATGACTTTTAAGATAGTTGGGGATACAAGTTAAGTATTTTTATTGATATGATAATTTATAATTTGTTGTTAATGTAAAAAATCTTGATATTAAAATTACATATCAATTAAATCTTTTCGAATATAATATTTAATATCATATGTTTATCTTTATATTTTTATATAAAGAATAAAAAAAAAGAAATTTTGTAGGAAAAATTGTATATTTAATATTTAAAATATGTTATACTAAATTTTTTAATATTAATTTTTTTTTATACCTTAAGGAATGAACTTAGCAAAATCCTATATTTTTTACTTTCTTTAAATATATTTGAAAATTACATTAAAAAACACCTTAAAATATCCTACAAATGCAGGAATGGGCACAACATGGCGGCCGGGACTTGACTTTGAGCGATTTAGGTTAGGTTAGATTTGATTTAGATTTTGATAGTTTTGAAAAAATTGATTCTACTAGAATTTATTTTAAAAAAATCGAATTTAAAAAAATTGATGTGTGTTTAATAATGATATTTTAAAAGTGAATTTAGAAGAATTAATTTTGTTAGGATGATAAAATAAAATTACTTTTGAGGTATAAATAAAAAAAATTGTGGATTCTACCGCTAGAATCAATTCTTTTCAATGGAAAAGCTAGAAAATATTGCTTCTCCATTCTACCTAAGCTAGAATCGATGCAATTTTGTAAATAAACATCCTCCAATCACGAAAACCACATTTACTTCCACTACAATCAAGTTTGGATGTCCACAATCTTAAACAAACAAGTAATTGTATGTTTGGAGGCTCGTCATTATTACTTGTAGTTTGGAGAAAGTTCAATAGCGGCGTTGTGCTAAGGTTAATGTTAGGTAAAGAAATTCATACACAAATACTCCTTTCGGACTTATATATAAGCAAAAAAATATCTTAATTTTTTGGACTCAAATATAAGCAAAAGTCAATAAAATCAACCTTATTTAATGTTAGTGTTTCAAAAATACCCTTTAGTTAATTTTTTTTTTCAAGAACATTATACACTATCAAGACACAACTTCCAAGATAACTAACTATACACTCCCAAAAAAGGATAGTTTAGTAACTATAACTTATTTTTTATACAAATCAAGACAATTAAACTAATCTAACTAACTTTTTTAATACGTGTGAAGTTAGTTTTTTTTGCTTATATATAGGTTCAGAGTAGTATTGCTTATCATAGCTATTTAAATTAACATTAATATGTTTTAGGCGGTTGTGGGTCATGTTAAAATACACCTTTTTTTTACCAAAAAAATAAAAAAATACACCATTTTTAAAAAAATAATTTTACACATGTTAATTACTGATTTAGTGCCTTCACTATGAAATACATACCTAAGAATTTGTATGTTAAATAACTCATACTGTAGATGGCTATGAATATCTGATATTGATGGGGAAAAAAGGGAATAAATAATAGTGAAGTAAGTTATGTGAAAGTTTAGTCATGTCTGAGATTATTGTGGTGCTAATGCTTGAGTTAGAAACATACAGTAAACATGGATGTCCCATTTTCCCGTGAGTCTAATGTCTGGTAAGAAAAATTTAGAACCCACTATGCAATCATGGTCTGCCCCAAATTTTTTCAATTGGCTGAGAAAATCATATGAAAAAGAAATTGGGTAGAGCTGTTAGCACCAAAAAGAGGCAAAAAGTAAGAAACAACATCACTTGTATATTTTATTATTTTTGACAATTATTTGTATTTTGATTTTTTTATTACCATCTTGTAGGATTTGTATTTTGATTTGTTACCAAGTATTTATTTATTATTAGATATATTTTGTAAATTCTAAGCATTTTTGGTGAATTATTTGATATTTCAGGATAACTTTTATCCTACCTAGGTTACTCAAAACAATCAGATGGTGAAAACCATTTGAGACGACCTACTGATATGACTCATTTAATTGAGGTGACATATTCTGATTGGGACAAGATAACTTTTACCCATCTGTTTACCGTGTACTAGCGAATTCACCTTTTTTCAAATTTATGGAAGAAGCAAAATTGACTATTTTAGAGTAAATGGTTCAATTAAAAAGAAATGTTAGGGATACCACTTATTAATGATAAAAATCAATAGTTGATATTACACACACACGCGCGCACGCACATATATATATATATATATATATATATATATATATATATATATATAATGTGAGAGAGAGAGAGATTTGCTAATGTTACAACCATTCATTTTTTGGAAGGTATACGTTAGCAAGCTACACCTTCGAGTATATTTGACAAATTTTTAGTTATAACTTATTAACGTATTTCTTTTGAAAACTGAGTAGGTTTACATTAGCAAATTATTTTGAATTTGTTATCGTACACTTGCTCATTTTTTAGAAGGAATACATTAACAAGCTACAACTTTGAGTGTATTTGACAATTTTTATGTTATAACTTATTAACGTATACCTTCTAAATAATGGATGAGTGTACATTAACAAAACCCTATAATAATAACCTATTATAATATCAACCGCTAACTTTTCATCAATGATGTTTCACTTTTCTCTAAATTAACCTCCTCTGGAGCCAAATCCAAAATCCAAAATCTCTATATTTAACAACACATCAAAATTATATACCATGCAAGTTTATATAATTAAAAAAGAAAAAAAGAAAACAATGAATGTAATTAAATGTGCTTTATTGTTACATTTGATTTTTGTTATTGATATGAGGGTTTTTTTATTATGTATAAATTTATACATGTTAAAGAATCAATAATAGTAATTTTCTCTTGAAAAATGTTGCATTCAATATATTAAAAAGTTAAAAGTATGATTTTCTATAAAAAAAAAATTTTATATTAATTCTTTAACATATGCAAATTTACACATAATAAAAAAACTCTTCCTAGGATGCGTGTTTGCCCAGAATTCTGGCAGATTATTAAATTTTTTTGGTAATCAGATTATTAATTATTAATTAATACCCTATCTCACACCTGCACGTTCCAAAAAGGCCAAAAAATGCCACCTGTCGCATTTTGGTGAGAAAAAACTTTTAGAAAGATGGGGGCCAAGACCCGAAAAAATAAAAAGTTACAACCTAATCATACCAGGTATGGAAGTCCTTGAATAACCACCTCTAAGCTGTGTAACTAAACTAGCAGGAGGAGGACACACAACAATTCCTCATACCCATATTCTTTTGATAAACTGCAGTTGGCAAGCTAATCCGCACTTTGGTTGCCTTCTCTCATAATGTGGCAAAAACGAATTAGTACTCTACTTACAAGTAGCAAGAGATCTTGTACGACTCAGAAGTTAATTTTTTTTATTTAATTCTTTACTAATTCTCTATTTACTAAATAAACAAAATATTGGATGTTTTTTATTTGGAGATATGAATGCATTAACTTTATTTAATATTTTTTATTCAATATTAGAAGGACTAATAAAAAAACTTGATTAGAAGATATAGCAAAACTTAAGAGTTTAATTTCTATATTCTCAATATAAAGTTTTTTACATTGTCAATCTATAAAAAATTATAATATAAATGATTTTTAGGATAATTATGATAAGAGTCAAATAATTTTACGGATGTGACAAATCATGATTGATTGACAGTATAAAAAATTCTTATACTAACCGTGCATATTAATTAAATCCAAAACGTAATTACCCTATAAAACTGAAAGATAAAAATTGAGCCCGTTCTTTTTACCTAAAATATAATATTTTGAAATGTTAGACTTTACACGAGTGTTTTATGTTTAGAAAATTAAAAAGAGCAATAGAGACACCAGAGATTTGTCGCATAGTAAAAAGAGAATGAATGGGCGGGTCCTGATCTGTGTGTGTAAGAATGCTTGTGACCCTTTGGAGGCTCAAAATCAAAATGGCTTCGAGAGGACCATTTTGTTTCGTCTTCTTCACACACTCAGGTCTAACTTTTGCTATTTATATGTTTGTATATGTATTTGTAGTGCTGTTTTTTAATTAATAGTGATATACTTTTGGGGCTTTGGATGAGGTTTGAGTTGTTACCGATGTTATAAAAATTGAATTAAAGATTAAATCAGGCAAAATATTTAAGTTATAGTTCAATTGGTTCAGTGTGTGATTCAAGGATTTGAATTCTTTCTACCACCTTTCTCTTCATCTTTTCTACAACAATTTTTTAATTATTAAATACATGCATTGATTGATTTGGACCATTAGATATATATAAAATTTTTAATACTCACAACTGTGGCAGTTGTGTAAAAATTTTTATTGCACCGTTGGAAAGAATCCAAATCCATGAACCAATGGAATCTCATTTTGAAACATTGGTTGGGTATTCATCCCCATCCCAATCCTTCAACGCACAAGTTCAAGAGTCTGCTTTGCTAACCTTGAGCAGCAAGCTGGATTGTCAGATTGCTCATTGGTTCTGCCAAAATCTTGCTTTCAAGGCTGTGGTTCGTCCACAACACAACCGTCATTCTATTTTTTTTTAATAACTATTTTCCAACAAAACTAATTTCACAAAAAAAAGTTAACAAAAATAGATATATCCAAATACATATTATTTGTAAGACTATGATCAAACGAATAATTCCATAAGAAAATTTTGAACATTAATCATATTCATAAAAATTATATTATTCCAATATCTAATAATTTTTCCAAAACATGAAATTCTTCTTTATCGATAAGTATTTCATTTGCTAAAACAAATATTATTTACCTTTTACAAACATTACTAATCAAAATCACTGTGAAATAATTATAAAAAGTATAGACAAGCAAGCACCATTCAAGTAGGGGCTGCTATTAGGATACGGTTGACAACAATTTCGTCTTTACCTCGACTCTATACGTCACTTGTAATCTTATGGGGAAAAAAATTGACATACAAAAATCTCTTTTTACACATGCTACAACGTTAATGTAATTTTACCACATTCAATAATTCTTTTTCATATTTATATGAGATATATTCTCATATGACGATCTAAACCACTGCGATAATAGTAATCTCTATCACATCAATGATCATAATCACGACCTTTGTGGTTCCAAAATGACATTCACTTCTGGGAATAAAGTTCAATCATTAGGTATATATTTGAAACAATGTTTTCATTTTAGCTACTCCAAGAGCATATTTGATAAATATATATGAATTTTCTCTCACTTTCTTTTATTTCAAATTATACTAAGATCAAATGATCTTGTCGATTTCAATCACGATTCAAAGGCCTAGTTCTTCAGAAACTAAGACTTTCAAGGGCTAGTTCTTCAGGAACTAGTATTCAAAGGTTAGTTTTTCGGGAACTATACAACAAATCCTCATATAATGATTATGAGGAAAAATCATTGGTTTTGTGCAATCCTTCACAAATGCTTGAATGATAAATTTTTTCAGAATTTATCAGGAGTAACAAGGTAAAATTATTATTTTTATGGATGGAGCACTAAAATATTTCTCATACTAAAATTAATATAAAAAAAAATACAAAACTATAAGAAAAAAACATAATCATGAATTAGATTAATCAAAAGAGCGTGGAGAAGATGAATCATTGCAATAGAACCTTTAAGCTGATTAAGTCATCACTCATATGATAGAGTCTCGTGCTGATAACGTGTAATAATAAGAAAAGAAAATAGAGAGGTGAAGAGAATAGAAATATGGACTCAAAGGTTAGTTCTTCAGGAACTAGGATTTAAAGGTTAGTTCTTCAAGAACAGACTATAATCTTTGTATTGATAATCTGATTGAAGGTGTACAATGGGAGACCTAATAGTCCTATTTATAATGAACTCTTAATTATGAATTAAATCAAGGAATAAATAAAGAAGTAAATACAAAGAAATAATTATATGGATATCTACAAAAAATAAATAAATAAATTTTTATTGAAAAATTAAATGTAACATTTCTCCAAATATTAAATATTATTATTTTATTTTTTTGAATCAAACCAACTTACTCCCTTTTGTCTCTATTATAAGCAAAACTTAAATGAAACACACATATTAAGAAAGTTGGTTAATCTCATTTAATGTTGTTAAAAAATTAAGTGTATTACCTAAAGTAACTTTCATAGAAAACTTCAATTTTTATTAAATGCATCCCACATTGAGTTATTGGAAAACAAAATTGGTATTAAATGAAGGGTATTTTAGAAATAATGTCATTAAATAAGATGCAATTAGTTGAAATTTGCTTATATATTTGACCAAAAATTTTGGAATTTTTTTGCTTATAATAGGGACCGGAAGGAGTACTTCATATCATTTATAATAGCACTGACAATACAATTAGGCACAAAATTATAAATATGGGAGCTAGCATTGTTAATAGCCGTCCTAGCTAAGCTATGAGCCACTATCTTAGTTTACCTCCTAATAAACTTCACCTTGAAGTTTGGAAAGTGATGAAGACATTTGGAGAGAATCAAATCAAATTCAGAGATGTTTTTTTGTGCTTTATAAGAGCATCTCCATTGATGGTTCCTTATGGGTTTCTTAACCTTAAGGAACCGTTGCATAACTTTTACTCTCATTGGAGTTGGTTTACATGGTAGAGAGGGTTTCTTAAAATAAAACAGGGTTCCTTATATAAGGAACCGTTCCTTAGCATTAAAATATAATTTTTGAAATGTCAAAACCAATTAAAGGTATGAAACAAAATTAAATATAAATAAAAAAAGTGTATAAATTTGGATTGCTTAAAGATTGTTTAAAATTTTTACCATTGTAGCAAAATATGTATGAGTTGCTTAAGTATGATGTGGCATAGTGAAGACTATTTGATAGTGGCTATGTAACCCAAAGTTGATTCCTTACATGTCCGGCCTAACACCTATTGGCCTAAAGCAAACTCTATGATGAGGTCTTTTTAAAAAATTAAAGTATTAATTATTTTGTACACAACAAAGATTTGATCCCTAAACCTTGCAGTTAATGGTAAGCTTTTATACCAAATGGGCTAACTTATATTTGTTGATATATGAAACATATAAAAAAGATAATATAAAAAAAATACAAAATGAGCTTTTTTTCTAAAGAAAAAATTATTTTTTTGAGAGACCTAAAGCAAGGACTTGGGCCGCTTTATGCTTGGGCCGCCCTGATTCCTTAGAAATTTATCATTGCTCTAAGCACCTTCAGCCACCATCTTGGCATCCACCTCAAAAATAACTTCATCCAATCCCAATGTTGTAACCCAATGAAGGGCGTGCATGAATTCCACCAAGGCTTCACCCTCATGAACATGTAATAGAGGAGAAGACCAAAGAGTTTTTGCACTAAGGAAGCTCCCACTTGAGTCACGGAGACACATGCCATGTGAGGTAATGTTTTCATTTCTCCAAAAAGCAGAGTCGATATTACATTTCACAAAGCCAATCTCCGGAGTCATCCACCGCAAATTTTGCATCTCCTCCGCACGATGCACCACCTGACTGCAAGAGTTATTTTTACCCTCCCAAATACACTCATTGCACTTTCTCCAGATGCTCCATAAAAGCATGCAAAAAGTACTCCGTTGATCACCTTGAAGCTTCTCGCACATCGCAAAGAAAAGTTGGCCAAAACTTTCAGCTATGTTCATTTCATGCTCCAACAGAGACCATAAACCTGTCTCCAACCAACAAAGACGAACCGCGTCACAAGAAATAAATATTAAATATTCTTATTCTCAGTATAAAATTTATTTTATTAATTTCTTAGCATACTAATTAACATTCACCTTAAAATAAGGCAAGATTTCCATACTAAACTTTCCACATTAATTTATTTATTTTTTTTCAAATTTTGAATTGATTAGCTTATCGTAAATCATTTGTTTATTTGTTTGTATTTATTCAGCTACTAAAATAGTGTATTATTCAATTGATTAGTTATCAACATGTGATTGGTCTGTATAGTAACAAGCTCAATCCCCTTAATTAAGTAAGTGGTCAAGGATTCGATCTCTGACTTATGTGTATGGAAAAAATCTGGTGGAGATATGTCAATCCTTCAATATCGTCTAGCTAGTATCTCATGAGATTAGTCTCTGCAGTTGCGCGCGAAGGATATCCTAAAAAAAAATCAATTGATTTGCTGATTTATAGCTTAAATGCTTAATGACGTTAAAGTGTTTGTTTTTTTTTTCATATAATTGTAGTAACAGTTTTATCACAGTAGTGATTTTTATAGGATGGAGATCCTCTCTGGTCACTGGACTTGTCCAGTGAAAGAGAGAGAGAGTGACACATATATTAAAATAATAATATTTTATAAATAATAATATTTTATTATTTATTTCTTTATCTCTCCTATCGGATTAATCCAGTCATCGGAAAGGAAGTGAACTAATTTTTATCTAACATTGACCAGTTCCCCATGCAACATGGGTGATTTTAAATTTATAAAAAATATAAGGCTTAAATAAATTTTCAGCCCTTGAAAATATAGTGATTTTTTGTTTTTGTTCCTATTGTTTCCTTTGCATTGTGTATTTTTATTTTTTCCATTTTTGTATTTTGTCCCTGCCATCAAAACCTTCCGTTAAGTGTCGATGTGGCTAACAGATTGCCACATCAGCACTGTCACGTGACATTAAATATATTGGTTAAATATGTTTTTGATCCCATAAAATTGATAGAATTTGATTTTGGTCCCTATAAAAAAAAAGTATTCATTTTTAGTCCCTACATTTAATAAAAATAGTATGTTTTTAGTCCCTCATCGGGATGTGGTTTGATGAAATACTTCACGGATGACCATGTTTTATTGTTTTGTGGATTTTAACGTGAAATGGAACACATTGTTTGATGGAAGCAAAGATAGAGAAAGGTAAATCAGTAGGAAGAAAATAGCAGGAATAATACTTCAATGCAATGCTTTTGACCCTAAGAAACATGCGGCAGATCCCCCTTATTTTGTCTTCATGATCCTTATGCTTATTCGAGTGGTCATGAAACGGCTATGTTCAACTTCCATCCTTCGATGCAAAATCCAAATTACTTTTTTCAATATGGGGATTCTTTTACAAATGAAGAGGTTCGGTTCGGTGCTAGCACCAATTGCTACATTTATTAACAGTCGATTCCTTGATGCTCCTAACGGTCCTCTGTTATACCATCCTTGGGGACATTTGGTCCATATGTTCATAATTATAGAACTGGCATTCCTCCCGTGAACTTTCATGAAAAACAATTGCATATGAGATGGCCTAGTGACTTCAACGGATTGGGTTTATTTGAAAATAAGGACTCACTGCCAAAGCTCAATGCCTACTCATATCAACAAGGGGGACTTAGTGGCAGTGGAGGTAGAGGAGAAAGGACTCGGCGATAGCGAAGGTAGGGGGAAGGAGATCTGGCATGGAAGGGTTTGGTTTATTAAAGGTTTGGTAAACTTTTATTTTGGTTCCTATATTGGTAAACTTTTGTATTTTTTAGGGGACTAAAAACAGATACTTTTTTTATATAGACCAAAATCAAATTTTTATTAATTTTATAGGGATAAAAACATATTTAACCAATGTTATAATTATTTTCGTAATAAAAAATAATTATTAAAAATACAAAAATTATGAAATTGTCACGTGACATTAAATAATATATTTAATGTCATGTGACAGTGTTGATGTGGCAATCCGTTAGCCACATCAACACTTAACGGAGGATTTTGACGCTGGGGACTAAATGCAAAAATTGAAAAGGTAAAAATACACAATGCAAAGAAAAAAAAGATAGGGAAGAAAATAAAAAATCACTATATTTCAGGGACCGAAAATTTATTTAAGCCAAAATATAAAAAATAAATTTAAAAATTTAAAAGTACAAATAACATATATACATAATTAATTTAGTAGAATTTAAAAATTATAAATTGAAAGTGAAAATATTTAAATTTAAAAAACAACATGCATAACTAATTTAAAAATTAAAAAAGAAAACTAAATATGACATATGTTAATCAGTAGATGCTACATATTCCTTGATAGGGACAAGCCCGTTCATTGTGACAAAATCAGTGACGATTAATTTAACTTGCCACACCAAATAAACCAAAATAGATATCTTTGTGCTAGGAAGTAGAAGCCAAATTGAAGTTATTCTCTTCTCATATATTAATATTGCCGCTTGTGGCCTTGTGCTAATCAAGTTTTTTTTTTTTTTTGTGATAATTATGACATAAATACGAAGTATCCACTATCATTAGCAGTAATTAATCTCCGTCGGGAAACGTGTTGGACACACAAGGTGAGTTCTCATCTCCCAACCAGGTTTTCACCATACACAAGAGTCAGGATTCGAATCTCTGATCACTTGCTTAAGATGTCCGAATCATTTATCATTCGGACCAACCACATATTAATTGCTAATCAGGTTTCTAATCTATACAAGGAAATAAAAAAGTAAAGGAAAGAACAGAAATATCATGCATGGTAAGTCCGTAGGTGTAAGATGTTTGAGGATTTTCACTCAGGATCAAGTCTATCCTTAACGCTACAAAATGGGTAACATTTGTTAAGAACGTCCTTAATTAGCTTAGTTAATTGGATGTAAATTTATGGATATGGCTCGTTAGTTTTTAAAAGGAATAAATAAAAGTATATTTACATTTTTTTTTTTTGTTTTCAAGGTAAGAAAGCAAAAAACAACTAAGAAACAAAAGCAAGACCCAATTTGTCAGCTAGCAGCTTGGACCCCAAATCAGGAGGCGCCTCCTTCCAGAGCACTAAACCATCACACCGCCTAGCACCAAACCTGGCCAAAAATGATCAGCACAACAATTGATATCTCTTGGAACATGAGAAATAGAAACCTGCCAGTCACGAGAGAGGAGCTCTAAGACTTGGCCAATCACACTAGCATGCATGTGGAATGAAGAAAAACGCTGCTGCTGCACCATATTCACAGCTTCCATACAATCACTTTCACAAAACACCATCTTATAACCGAAGCTCCAAGTAAAAGAAAGACCGTGCTTAATAGCTAATGATTCAGCTAAAAGGCAGTCACCTAGACCATCGAAGGAAGAAAAACCACCAAGCCACTCTCCATGAGCATCCCTAAGCAGTCCACCCGAGCCCATTTTATTCAAATCAACCACATAGCTGCCATCTACATTTAGTTTCACCAAACCTGTTGGAGGAGGTGTCCAATGCAGCACCATGCTCCTCGCTGTGTTAGTCTTCATTTTAGAAGAAGAAATCGCTTCAGTAAAAGTCAAAGCATCATTTCCAATGAGATAAGTATAAAAAAAACATTTCCAAAAGACGTCTCTTTTTGTTGTATTTTACTTCTTCTCAAATCCTTGTATGATTTAAAACAAGCACCAAAACAATGGCATGAGAAATTCAATCAAACATTGATTGATGATGGTTTTTCTCCAATTGAAGTTGATAAATGTGTGTATACCAAATTATTAAACGGAGACTGTGTTATTATTTGCTTATATGTAGATGGCATGCTCATTTTTGGTACTTGTAATCAAATAGTGGATAAAACAAAAAAATTCTTGCATCCCAATTTGATATGAAAGATATGGGTAAGGCAAGTGTGATTTTAGGCGTTAAAATCATTAGGAAGGGTGATAATATAATATTATCCCAAGAACATTATGTTGAGAAACTTCTTAGGAAGTTTGGTCATTTTGACTCAAAGCCAATAAGTACCCCTTTTGATTCTAGCACTAATTTAAAGAAAAATAAAGGTGATCCTGTTGCCCAATCTGAGTATGCCCAAATTATTGGGAGTTTATTACACTTAATGAATTTCTCTCGACTTGACATAGCATATGTTGTGGGCAGACTGAGTAGATATACACATAGTCCCAATCAGGATCACTGGGGCGCACTTGTAAGACTCATGAAATATTTAAGAGGTACCATAAACTATGGTATTATGTATAGTGGATTTCCCGCTGTATTAGAAGGATACAGTGATGCTAACTGGATCTCAGATTCAGATGAAACAAAATCCACTAGTGGTTATGTATTTATACTTGGTGGTGCTGCAGATACTTGGAGATCAGCCAAACAAACTATAATTGCTAGATCCACTATGGAGTCAGAGTTCGTAGCTCTGGAGTTGGCTGGTAGTGAGGCTGAGTGGTTGAAAAACTTCTTAGCAAATATTCCGTTAGGAATTAAATCAACACCATCAGTGTCGATTCATTGTGATAATCAATCAGCAATTGCAATTGCAAAGAACAAAACCTTCAATGGTAAAAATAAACATATACAATTGAGACACAATGTGATAAAGTAGCTGCAAAAGGATGGATCAATATCAATTGATTATATGTGAAGTCAGAAGTGAATCTGGCCGATCCTCTGACAAAGCCCCTTGGGAGGAAATTAATATACGAAACATCGAGAGGAATAGGACTTATGCCAATTTGATATTAACAGTGTGGTAACCCAACTTTTGTGATTGGAGACCCCATGAAAAAGGTTGATATGGGTAAAAACAAGTCACTTGTTAGTTCTGCTAGCACAAATAATAATAATAATAATAATAATAATAATATTATGTCCCTTTCCTATGGTGTGAGAAAGTGCTAGACACTGCATTATTGAGAGGATAAGCTTATAAAGCATTTAATGATTTTCATATCCCTTATGGGTGGTGTATGATTTGCAGCATGCACTTAATGAAATCACCTATATGAGTGTCAAGTGGGGTCGCTTGTATGAGATTGTAGCATAATCTTTGGAACACTCATGAATACCAGGCACGCGCACTGCCTATTAGCGCAACACAACGTCAACAGCGAGATATTGTGGGGGTGTAGTGTGATTGGTAGACCTCTAACATACATAAAGTGTCTTTGGTTCATATAACTTGCTACATCAATTCACTATATGTTATGTTTTATCAGTCTAGGTCTGGTTCATATTCCAAAAGACACCAGATTCGACGCATCTATACCCATGGTGTTAACCCAAAAAAATTTATGTGTTTAATCTTTTGAAATATGTGGAGGATTGTTGTAATAAAAAAAATATATATATATTTCAAAAAAATTAATTATTATTTTGTTGGTTTGATTTTGTTTTCACGTGGAAGTTACTATTTGGTTTTAATCTGGTTGAAGTTTTTGAATGTGGCCAACAGGTTGTTTTGGTTTGTTGTGATAGAACCAATATATTTGAACTTTGGATATGCTTTGACTTTTCAAGTTGTTTAACAAATAGTTTTTTAATCTTTCAAATTAATATGTTGGTACACGTGCAATTTTTAGAAGAGCAAACTCTCATTCAATTTTGCATTCAAAGTTTACTTGATAAAACCCTTAAGATTGTTGTCTAATATTGATCTGCTACACTGCATAAACGTTGAACTCCTGTGTCGAACATGAACCACGAATCTAGAACCACGAACAAATATGTACAAAAACCTGAGGCGTGTGGAATCACACTGTCCTTAAGGGTTTTATTCGCTGATTGCGTAACCCCCCAGGAGTTCAATGTTCGTGCAGTGTAGCAAATCAATATTAGACAACATGTAAGTCATAAACTCTTCATGGGAAGTATAGATCTTGCATGCGAAGCACATGGTGAGGCTCCCATTTTTTATCATAAAAAATAGAGTTATTTCTCCATCTCCAAATCCACCATAAGCCTGCAACGAATAGAGTGGAAATATCACTCTTAGCCATGCTAGACACCCAAGTAGCTGCATCTGAGTGAGCATAAAAAAGAGGATTGCTGCACATATCCAAGCGCATCCAAATCTCCTTTGCATGAGGACACTCTCTGAGACAATGTAAAATGCTCTCAACACCACAAGAGCACCTCAAGCAATTAGAAGAGGACGCAAGACCTCTAGAGAAGCGCATTTCATTTGTTGGCAGTGCCCCATGCATGACTTGCCAAACCAATAATTGAACCTTGGGATGAGCACATAATTTCCAGATCCATTTCCACTCCATGTAAGTGTCCCAAGCACGCGATCTGCTAAGGAGCCACGAGTAACCTGATGCTGCTGAATAAATCCCATCATTTGCACCTGTCCAAACCAAACAATCATGAACATTAGTATCCATATAAGTAGGAGCCCAAATGGTGTTATAAAAGATGTATTGAAATTTTAATCCACTTAATAATTTTAGGATGGATACATCCTTAATTAGTCATTATAAAAACAAATTCAGCTGAGAGAAAGTTATTCATAAATTTATTTAATGCCAACTAATAATATTGGATTCTGAATAAATAATTTTTTTTTTAATGTATTAATATATTTTTTATTTCTTATCGTACTTATAAGCAAATTTCATTCTTAAAATTATTTTTTGTTTTATCAAATAATGAAGTGTGTGTAGGTTAAAGCAACGTTTTGAAAATCGGACTGATCATTGAACATTTGAAAGCACTAATTCAAGGTTCACTGGTTCAACCGTGATCGAACCGGTTTTAATTAAATATAATTTTTAATTTTATATAATAAATTAACATACTAATAACAAATATTAAAGGACTTGTTTGATCAGTTGTTTAAGTAGGATGTGATTTTTTGGAGTAGATGATTGGAGGACTAACTAATAAACTAACCGTGTGGAAGAGGATTATTGATAAACTGGTGTTCTTATGCTAAACTGCAAGATATACATATAAAAAATATTGTAAAAGGTGTGATATTTGCAATAGAAAAGACATGGTTTTGTATGAGTCAAGAAGAACGAGGTGGAAGACTTGTTTTATGAGAAGGTTGAAGCGGTGAATTAATCATCAGATAAGAGACGTGTGAGGAAGAATAAGAAGCTGTGAAAGATCAGAACTGGTTTTTGAAGGAACTGAAGAAGAAGGTAAAGGTGTTGCTAGAAATTTTGGTAAGGCCAAAGTGGAAGACATGTTTTATGAAATGGTTGAGGCCGATATGCAGTGGATGGAACAACAAACAAAGGTGAATGCAATTCCAGTATGACCCAAAGAGTTAAAGTGCGTTTGATTTGCAAAAAATTAAAAAATTGGACAGCACAAAAATAATTGTCCCATGTTTGATTTGTAAAGTGGTCAATGGACTGGACAAAAAAGGAGGTGAGAGACTGGACAAAAACCCAAAATCTTGTCCCTTACCAAACCATGGACATACCACCCAAAAAGATAAAATTATTCATACTTATTTATTACATACTCTCTCTCATATATTAAATAGCGTGTGTGTATGTATATATATATATATATATATATATATATATATATATATATATATATATATATATATATATATATATATTTACGGAATATAATATATATATTCCATAATATATATATATATATATATATATATATATATATTGTATTATATAACATAATAGTATATATTATATATAATACTTATTTAATATAATATTATATATTATGAAGAGTATTTAAGTAAATTTTACATGATTTTACTTATGTTGTTCATTGTTCACTAAACAATATACAAGACAAAGAGTTGTGCTGTAACTCAAGCATTTGTCATATGCTATTCTTCTTATCCTGTACCTCAATGCGAATCAATCGCAACCTTAATTTCAATGATGGGAAAGAGAAGATGGGTGATGGTGTTTATCTTGATTTCTCAGCTCGATATGCACGTTGTACGATGGGTCTTTACAACTAAGAGAAAAAAAAAAAATAACCCATGTTTAAGGAGTCCCACGTTGAGTGAGATTAAACAGTGAGTTATAAAGAAAGGCTATAAGTACAAAGTGGGAATGTCAAGCTTGAATGGACTCACTAAATTTGTGAATCGGTCAGTACCATTGAACCACCGATTTTATCGTTTTAGTAACGGTTCAGCCGGTTTTCGTCTGGTTTTGGTGAATATCGATTTTAGGGGTGATTCGGATTGGTCACCTAGCCGGTTCATCGGTCGGTTCAAGTGGTGAATCGGTCGCTCTAGTCCAATTTTCATACAAATTAAAAAAGATATTAAATTGTCTCAATGATAGTATAACGTAAAGCACTACATCCATTTTAAAATCATTATAGGTTAAGGATCACCCACAAATTAAATAACTATTAGGTATGAAGTTGGATTCCAATTTCAATTATGATATAATTGATTTGCTTCATAATCATAATTTTATGTTGAGTTTAAGTGTAAAGTTATAGTTCTAAATTCAATTCTCTATAATTCAAAGACAGTTTTGGGTGTTCTTTGTATTGACTTCGATATTTTTTACATTATTAATGCAATTAGTTTTTTCTTCGAAATGTGTAGTTTTAGATGCATTTTTTATTATAATTTATATAGCCCAGGAATCAAAAAGAAATGTTCATGATGAAAGTATCTTCTCAGATAACCATGTGTTAAATTAGTTGGAATATCGATAATTGTTATATGCTTGTTCACCATACAAAATTGAAGCTTCCTCAGCTGTAATTAATCATATAGTTAATCTCATGTTACTATCTAAGAAGATTTTGATAAGGAAAGGACTTACATGAAATGGTATACCAGGTGGGCTATTTGGACACTTCGCTGATTTTGCTAGCCGTGGGAAAAGTATAGAATGGTCTTCAGTCGAACCTTGTATCACTTTATTGTCTTAGTTTTCATTGAACAAAATTTATGTTACCTTCATGATGCCTTCCACTGAAAAAACATGTGAATGTGTAAGATAAAAGGGGATGAAGTTCCAGATGGATCATGCCTTTGATAACTTGATCTTATGCTCTGTGCTATGATCCCATCAAAATAAATACATCCATCAAACCATCACAAAATTCTCAATCATCATGTACTGACAATTCATATTATTAGATAATCAAGAGAGTATTGCATCAGCCTTATTGTGTGGAAAGCATCATTGGAAGATATTTTTCAGCGGTGAAGCATCTAATGGCCAAGTAAATATGTTCACATCTATTTATTTTTCATTGTATAATAAGAAACTTGCAAAACCAGAAAATACCTCTCATGGTAACACTCCAAATCTCTTCAACACACGGAAGAACTTCCAGAATGTGATGATAGACAACCGGTTTCCATAGACAAACTTAGAAAGGTCTAGACCAAACAAATTAAGCATCTTCTTCGGAGATGCCTGTAAGAAATCCAAAGCAAATTTATTCAGCTATAAGTAGGAATCTAGATGCCTAAAAATATAAATTAGATTAGGTCAAGGTATGGAGATAATGTATAGCCAATAGTATAATGATGTTCTATATATCATCGCAACAGGTTAGACAACACATAAATTAGGGCGAGTTTGAAACATCATCAACTGATTTTCAACCAATATTTGTACTCAAAATTAAAACAATATATTTGTTACCACTTGAAGGTTGTGCTCCCTAATGCTGCCTGCATTGAAAACTCATGGAAGAGTGATGAATATTAGGCACCATGGTAGGAAAAATTGGAACTTGAAAAGAAACTCACCTCCGCAAGCAGTGCTTCCGAACAGAGCCAAGCAGAACAGTGAAGAACAGCGACTGGCGATGGCAGTACTGGCAATAGTGGTGGTAACGACAATGACAATGGCATGGTGGTGTATTGAGAAGCGAATTCAAACTCAAGAAGATGAGGATCGAATTGAATTTCTATAAAAAATTGTAAAACTTTTAAACTAATGAAAGATTAATTTTGATTGTTTGCACTTGACCACGAATGCCAATGATGAAAGCATATGCAATAAATAATTAAATGTGCATCAAATGTACACCTAGTTATGTGGAATTGGAATTTTTCCTCTACTGGTCAAGAGTTGGAAATGACTTAAACTAGTTATTTTGTAATTCTATGGTATTGTGATATGAAATTATATATGATTCGCACTATCTACTCACTAATTCCCGCCTACTATTTACCCAGAGTTTCATCCTCTATTTCAACTTATAGTAAAAATCATTCAAAATAGATATTTTCAAGATTTATTTTAATAATTTGATCAAATTAATGTCAAATATTGATTTTAAATAGATATTTGTATTGTATATAAGATTTGCAATAAAAACATAATAATTTATATAAACAAATACTAAAAAAATATACTTCATAGTATACGCATAATGCTTAGCTTGTTTATTCTATTTTATAAATTGAATTAAAAGTGATATTTAAATAACATTTTATATATACCCAATAGATGTGTCTCAGTTGGTTACGCAAGCTGAGTTTGTGGGGAGGACTTGTGTTCGAATCCAGCAGATACATTCTTGGGGAGAGGCGAAGAACCTTAATTGTGACTAAGCATCCGAGCGGAGATTAGTCCCACACCGGGTCCAAAGGATCTAAGCTTGTATGGATACTCCGTGGACACACTGAGGAGCCAAAGACCCTAATTACGGTGAGTTCCAACAAAAAAAATAATATTTTATATATTAGGAGTATTTTAGAAATTCTGACATCAAATATATTTATTTTATATTATAGGGCTTTTCTATTTTTATTATATTTTTTTATCGATTGCATTGTAAACTTAATATTTAAATCATTTTATATAGTAGGAATATTTTGATAATTTTTATATATATTTTCATGAATTCAAAAAAGATTCTAGAAATTTTAATAAATGTTAACCAAACATGTTTTCCAAATATCTAACAATTTGAGAATATGATTTTCGAAAGAAAAAAAACACTAAGGGTATGTTGGGATTAGCTACGAAAAACTGATTATTTGAGTAATCAATTATATATAATCAATCGTAATAGAATCAATTTTATGTTTGGATGTGATTGCTGAAAAACGATTATAAGATAATCTATTTCGTTAGGATTGTGTAAAAAATTATTTTTTTTACAGTAAATTACAAAAAAAAGATATGAAATTATTTGTATAATTTAATAATATTTTTTGGTAGTTAGTTTTGTAAGGGTTAAATGGGAAAATTGTTTTTGGTTTCAAAATATTCTCACAAATTTTTAAATAAGTTTCAAACTTCTACCTTCACTAAAAACAGTTTTTTGTCTCATAAAAATAATTTTTTTTTAATTTAATCTGGTTTGGCAAACATATCAAATTAAACCCAAAACAACTTTTTCCAAAATAAAAAATGTTTTTGAGGGGAGAAATCTTTTCCAAACACTCACTAAGTAGGTAATTGACTTTGTATATAAACTGTGGAAAAAGCTCCTCTAAAGTGAGATTGGTACAAAATAAGTAAATATGTATACACCCTTAATTAGTTAAACCGTATTGAGATCTTAATCCACTTTAGCAAATTGGTGGACCCCTGGTATGAGGTGCACATGAGGAAGGATAGAAAGGAAAGCAATGAGTATAGTAAGGGCTTGATGAGGAATATTCAATGGTGAATATACTATTACTTTCTCACTTTAGATGAGCTTTATCCATAAACTTCACGATAGTGCTCTATTAAAAACCAAAATTCAGCACACACACTTGCAGAAATTGCTGTATTAAAGCCAATTTTAAGCCAGGAACCCGGGTCTGTATTAAAGCCAATTTTAAGGCACAATATAAAGGAATTTTATGACAAGAAAAAAGTGCCATGCTCATGGAATTTTAAAATAAAGCTACACTGCATTTTTCATGTGTTGCCCTGGACAAATTAGTTCTATGAAGTTCAAACCTTCCAGTTCAACCTAGCTTGTACCAGGGGCGTTGGCTTCAATACTTTATCATGGGAGTGGAGTACCAAAACTCCTTTAATCGCAGCCATAGATATATTATTAAAAAAGTTACGGTCCAGGTTGGGAAAATTCTTTCACTTTTCTCTCTCACCTAGCCCCTTTGGCCAGCCATTACGCCCCTCGTCACCACCGCTGCCCAGAACCGGCCACCACGTTCAGATCTGCCACCTTGAAGTGTTGTTGCCCAGCCTCCAGCCGCGTCACCGTCCATGCTCATCAACCACCACAACAAACTTCTCTGATGCGGCCTCCACCATCTTCTTTCTCAAAAGTGCTTTGTTGCGACCCTTGACGAGGTTGAGGTTGAGATTGGGGTTGACCTCGTCAGCGCCATCGATGGCGAGATCGAGGCGAGGGTTATCGTTGAGGACAGAGAAAGTGATGTCGAGAGAGCGTGCTTGGTCTTTGGTTGGGATGCCGACAACTTCAGCTCCTCCAAAGCCTCGTCCTTCTACTTCGTCTCCACGTTCGCTTCTGGCTCCACCATGTTCAGGAGATCCGACAGTTTTTCCGACCTTAAATTCACCTTCAGCTTCGACCTCAGCTTCTGATCCTCGTCGTCATCCTCCGATCTCTGCATTGTGGAGATGGCGGAGGTGAAGTCATTGTTTGTCATGGTGGTGGCGACGATGGCTGCGGGAGCTAGCGCCGTAACTGACGACGTTGAAGATGATGCAGCGGAAGGAAGAGTTCCATAGGCGGAAGTGGCCGCCGACAGTGGTAGTGGTGGTGGCTGCCGCCTACATTGCAGGGAATGAAAGAGAGAGAAAGAGAGAAAAGTATTTTTTGTTATTTTGGTTTATTTTAATGAAATACCGATTATACCCCCAGAGTATCAAAACTCCCCAGCTCTCAACTCTTGCATTGGTGTATTGTAGAATCGGCCTGTACCAGCAGGTAGGGGTGAGCACAACCGGGCCCGGCCCTAAAACCCGTCACGGCCCGAAGTGTTCGGGCTGGATCTGACCCGAACCCTAAGCAAATAAGGGACGAACCCGCGTCCCATGTACTGACCCAATGTCTGGTTAGGGACGGGTTAGGGTTACCCTTCGGGTCACCCGACCCGTCCCTAATATTAATCTTTTGTTTTACCCGTCCAACTACCATGCCCAGTCGAATATGCATAGTCCACTCCTCACTCTCAACATCTCGCAATCCCATACTCTCAGCATCTCACTCTCAGCGACATAGAGAGAATCAGAGATTCTCACTCTCAGCACCTCGGAGAGACTCAGCATCTCCGTCCGCCGCCAGATCCTCCCACTACTCCGTCCCCCGTTGGAGCCACTGCTTCAACTGGCGCTCTCCGCTCACTCTTCGACCTTAGATCAGAGCCGTCGCTCCCGTCATCAAACACTTCCATCACATCGCAAGATTGCCAACATGGGTACTACTTCACCCTTTCTTTCAATTTGGTTTTGTAATCCATTGTTTTTCTATATGTTTGAGCTAAGATTTGTTCATTTCCACTACGCTTTCCCGTTTTATCTTCCATTTCGGTGTTATCCCCACTCAGAAACTATTGCTCTGGTAGAGGATGCTCGTTAAGATGTTTATCTGTGTTTCAGTGTGTGAAACATATTTTCAAACTGTAATGATTTTTTGTCCTAAACTACTGTATTCACTATTTTCAGGATTTCTTCAATTCTCAGATTGCAAGGCGAGATAAAGGAGAGCAAGATAAAGGAGAGCCCAGTAGTATTAACTATTGCCTGTGCAACAATCATTTAGGAATATAGTTCTAAGTACTTGTTTCTTCTATGGATTAATGTAGATATTTTCTTCTCAGACTCATAAGTAGAAAATGTCAAGTCTGTTTTGGAAAATACTTGTCACCAATATTGCTAACCTAGTCATTTATGTGTATATCTGATAAACCTCTGCTAATATAATTGAGTCTTTGCACAGCCAAAAAGACCACTTTAAACATGTTCTTCAACTTTTAGAGTACTTTTTTTTATTTTTCTAGCAATTTTTGTTTTACTTTCTTATTTTTAATCCTGGTATTTATTGGCTGATTGGCAGTCTGCAAAGTGTCTGAATAGGAGAAAGGGCTTAGTTCCTGACAGATATTGTTTATTGAATTTGTTTGGTAAGAAACAAAAAATGAATAGAACATTATGTAATAACTATTATTATATATATTAAATTAAATACATACAATGTGTATCAATCTTTCTATCCTCAAGTTGCTAATTGTTTTTCATTCGGCTTCTTAGAGTAACCATTTATACATTTGACCACGCATGTTCACAAACTCAATAAATTTTTAGTCAAAAGGTCATGATCTCTAATGTCATCTTTCTTTGGAGGCATCCTATAGGATTCACTCTATTTTTGTATCATTGACACAATTCATATGAATCATGCCCAAGAGATAGCAAACTAATCACTTTGACTTGCAGCCTCTTCTTTTCTTCACCCTCACCCTTCATTCTAACTCTTTGTAACTTGCTAGTGACTACTGAGAGTGCAGTTCATGTCAAATCTTATGCGTATGAGTAAAATTATTATTCATATTTGGTTTGTTGCGTAAGTGTATGCACTGCTCAACTGTATTATGACCCTTCAAATTGTACTTCAAATGAAAGTTTCCCAGGTATAAGGTACACATGCAATTCGACGCAGGATTCATGCAAAACACTCGTGGTGTAGAGAGCTAATAAATGTTTCCGGACCATTTCAGATGTCTCAGAGCTCTTCAACAGGAACTCTGATGAGGTGCTTCAAGTAGCCAAGTAAAACATGTTCAACTTTAAGTTTCTAACTCAAGTTTATTTCTTATCATTAGTTTCTCAAATCCATTCGGGCCAACCCGGTCTCGTCCCTCTTTGGCCCGGTCCTAATTGAATCCGCACATCATCGGGTTCCTTCGGGTCTAGGGACGGGTTCGGGTTCACACAATTGGCCCGGTCACTATTTAGGGCCGGGTGAGGGACAAGCCTAACCCGTCCTAACCCGTCCCACGCTCACCCTTACCAGCAGGAAGAAAGTAGAAACACGGTAATGAACAAACTTGAGACAATGAAAGTTAGACTTCTCACAAATTTTGTGTCTGCACCTATTACTATTCTCTTTCATGTGAAATAACCATCATACTGGGGCAGGCACATAACTGTCCCTTTCCTTCCCCATTACTCTTATAGGCTATAGCTTAACTCTTATTTATTTATTTATTGATAAGCACCATTTTATGATGGTATTTACAAATTACAAGTATCCCTTACGAAAAATGATAATATACGACGAAAATAAGTTATAAATTCAGTTTTTAAATTTGAACCTTAGTGCAAATGTGCTGCTAAGCTTCAAGGTTTGTACCTAAGAAGCGCGGATATAGATACAAAATTCAAATACGACAAGAAATAGATACATTAATATGGCAAAAGTTTAAAAAATAATTAAACAATGATGAATTCTTTGTTGTCCCATGGTAAATTTTTTCTGCCTAGGTGACCCAATTAAACGGCAAGAACTATTTGACATGATCCACTAACATGATTTATTTGATTGATGTGGTGCTTTCTGATTAAACATGATAACTTTCACCCTTCTATTTACTGGGTACCAGAGAATTCACCTTAAAAATTATATAGACAAAAAATCCTTTTTACTTGTGCGTGGGGATCCCGCAGGGACTGCCCTCAATGGGGCCCTGTGGGTGGGTATTTTTTCCCCGCGGGGATGAGGACGGAGGAGAAAATCCCCCACGCGACATGGGGTTCCCGACCTCGAAAAGATGACTAAAATATTCTTATAAATATGTGTATACATATATATTATGAATATGTTTTATTAAATAAATAAAATATTAAAAATACTTCAATCCTTAATTCCAAATGTTTCATCAATTCCTCTTTCATATGACATTATGACTAATTATCTATACGATATTATACCATTATTTTTTTCTTTTTTAACAACATTACAAGAATAAGAAATTTAAGCTCTTTGCCTGAAGCAGATCAATTCTAATATTTATTGGGATATGTAGATTAAGTAATTCTCCTTTTTATTAATTTTTAGTATTTTATTGTCTTTTAGTTGATTACTTGTTATTTCTTTTTTATGAATTTTATGTGTCCTCGAACTCCCCGCAGGGATCAGTGGGGAATAGGGACAGGGGAGAAAAACTCCCCGCGACGGGGAACGGGGACGGGGACGAAGGAAAAACGGGGGACAGGGAGTACTCCCCGCTCTCGCCCTGCCTCGTTGCCATCCCTAGAGTTATCTAATACAATACATATCAGATATCAGTACTACGACCATCTTTTGAAGTATCGGTATTGTTTGATCAGTAAACACAATGCCAAGAGCGAAAAAGGTATTAGAGATGTAATTGATTAGAAATTAGTTAGTAGTTAGTTATTTTCCTATTCTCTATATAAGCCATGTAAATATATTGATGTAAAACATACACTTTTCATATTCTATCAATTCCATATTCGTAGTTTCTCTCATCTTCTTCCATCCTTTGTGGATGTCATGTTTCCTAACATGGTAACAGAGAGATAGCATCGCCCTTGAGGGATTATTTCCGCAGCATTATCTTTCTTTTTCTTTTCTTAGTTTAATTTTTTTTTTCTCTTGTCACTTTCCCTTTTCTACATGGCTTCTTCTACCGTGACAATTTCCCCAAGAAAGCTTCCTTCTGATTTGTTTTCATATTCCTACCAAGAAGATTCTAATACCCCTTTAGTGATCAAGGTTCTGGGTCTGGTTCACTGATCGAGAGGAGTATGGCCAGGACAGAGAGAATTGTAAAGAATAGTTCTTGGTCTTTGTTCAAGGCCATTAGCACCAACATCTAAAGGGTATGTTAAAGTCTGCCCAAACAATCCAACTAGAGCTACACACCAAAGGCGCATCAAAATGGACTTTTGATGTTCTTCGTGAACATCCATTTTCAATTTCTCATATGTGTGGAACTTCAAACACAGCACATGCAAATTCCTCTGTCCTATGCATATGCTATTATTGGAGCATCAAGATCAAATATTAGCTACATTCATCGTGCTAGTGAGGCAAGTACCACAATTCAACATTTCTTTTGGTTTCTTGAAGTTTTGATAACATCTACCATATATTCATGATTTTTCTATGATGAAGATTGACTTTATTCTTGTATACCTTACATTGGCATTGTTTCTTGTTTCTGCCCATGATGGCGGTTAAGCGTTCAAATTTTTTTTTTCTTGCTTATGCCCATGATGGTGGCTAAGCGTTTGTCTAAAATTGACATTGATATTTTGACGCCCACAGAGGCCTTTTTGGAGCGACTTATGACTGATGTAAATTCCAGTAAGTTGACTCATTTTATTTAAAGATTCATTTTTGCCAAATGTTCATTCTGGAAAGATTTATTTGCTTTTGGAACGAGTCCGTTGAGAAGCTGGAAGAAGATCGACGAGGCCCAAAAGATGATCGAAAACTTCTCACATCTATGAACTTCGGCCGATACCTATATCATTGTTAGTTTTTTTTCTTGATTTTTGTTCTTCCCCAAGCCTGAAGTGCTAATACTTCTAGCTTGCGAGGGGCTATTAGAGATGTAATTGGTTAGAAATTAGTTAGTAGTTAGTTACTTTCCTATTCTCTATATAAGGCATGTAAATGTATTGATGTAAAAACATTTTTCATATTCTATCAATTCCATATTCATAGTTAATTAGCTTCTTTTTTTATTATTACCTGGACTTGTGCCATTTTTTTTGAGTGAGAGACCTCAGTTGTTCTGGTACCATATTAATATTTTAATATTGGATCCAATTGAGAGAGTGAATTAATTTGTATAATAAGTTGGTGAGTTATTTTGTTGTCCAAAAAGTTTAGATAATTTGGACTCAAACTTTCTAACTTATATAAATTACTATTGTCTTTATTTTGTCGTAGGTGGGATTTTTATTCTCCAACAAAAGGAAAACACACCACACCCGGTTGGTTGTCATATCACCATTACATTACTACTGCTTCTTGTGAAGAAAGGGGCCACCCTCAGCACCACACAAAATCAATCCTATATGCAGGCAGAACCAAAAAATCCTTGGAATTGGATCCCTCATGGGAGACTCTTGTAGATCATTTGATGAGAGAAGTAGACATAATGTCGTTGTGAGAATCTCGTGTAAAGGAATTCCAATCAAGTGGAAAAGGATAAATAAAACACATAACAAAACTGCATGTACATAGAAAGAACTTACGATAATCCTATTTTTTTGTATTTATATTATTTACTTGATGAAGAAACAAAACTTACTTCAATTTCAAAGAATATTGAAACAATAATATGGTAATGCAATGAAATTGAGAAGAGTTTAATTTTGATACACTGTCAAAATTTACACTATCAATCAATCACAAATCATCCATATGTGATATTTTAAGGTAATTATGATAAGAATGAAATATTTTTTAATGATATGACAATTTATGATGGGTTGATAGTTTAAAAAATCTTTACATATGCGTACGACCAATTAAATCCAATCAAGAATGTACTAGAAAGACTATCTCAAATTAGGATTCCTTTACTCATTATTGAATGACAATATAAACATAATGGATGATTGGAAACGAATGAGGACCTTTTGTCCTTCTCTAAAGCCTCAATCAATATCCAGCTTATCTTAAAACCCTGAAGCAAAAATAACTCAAATATAGAGAATTCCAAGGTTAAAGAAGCCTCTTGAGAAGTAGTATGGAGGTGAAGAGGTGAGGTAAAACCAAGTTACTAATGAAAAGACCTGCAAAAAATGGAAATTCAAATTAGACACTCATCAATGCGAATGCATAGGTATCCATCCATCCATGTTTGATTGTCTAGCAATCCATCCATCCCTACAGAAGTCACACATCTTAGTATTATTGGTGATTCAGCCAAAGTAGATAGCTCTAAAGCAAACTAGTTCTAAGGCTTAAGAAGTTGTATAAAGATTTTTGTTATTTTCATCTTATTTCTCTGTTTCATTTTTCTTTGAAGAATCAAAATACATAAAAAAAAAAATTCAATCGCACACATTTTCTTTGTATATACTCCATGGAAGCTTTAGTGTGGGAGAGTTTAATGGAAGCTCGTGTATACAGGGTATAGTGTGACTTCATTCTATCAACAGCGTGACATAAGCATCTGGCCTATTAGCTCAGTTGGTTAGAGCGTCGTGCTAATAACGCGAAGGTCGCAGGTTCGAGACCTGCATGGGCCATTTATCATCTTTTTAATATTTTTAATCCATTTAAAAACCTTTATGAAGACATAGTTTATGACATAATACAATAATGTCATTTGATCCATTCAGCCAACCCTACCTAGTGGGAAAAGGCTTTGGATGCTGTAACAACATTATACTAACGTCTTTATTTTAGTAGAAGATTCCCTGGCAAATTTGCATCAGTCAATACACCACAGCATAGAGCTGTTAAACATGAGCATAAAAAAGTGCACAAATATGTTTCAACTTCCACATCCTCACAAGATAGATTTTTATTGATTCCACACCGTTCCTTCCCCTCCTCTCAATTATAAAATGATTCATGACTGAGCAAGAGCAAGAAAACATCTATATCACATAAGCAAACTATTTTACTGGCCCCCATGTTAGACATCTGCCTCTTTAATGGTTAAATAAATCATGGATGTAAGAGAACAGAAGGCATTTTTTATACCATATTTTACAATTATCATTGCTTTGGAAATCAAGAAAAAATCAGACATGAAAAACTAGTTTGCAGCAATACAGTGTGGACGATGGTTCTAACCTTTTTGTGAAGATGTTGCTGTAGGAAGGGAAGGAAGTTTTGTAGCTGCAATGCCATGAATTCAAGGAACAAATCAATTAGACATCATACAAAGAGTGAAGGTATATTATGTATTTGGTCATGGTAGAAGGATTACAAGGAAAACACAATCCAATGTGTAGAAGGGAAAAGGTGATATATGTAGGGTACTTAGACATACTTCTATTGCATGAGGATGGAAACGGGTTTGATGTTGAAGGCCATGGAGCAACAATGTTGTCATTAAGGTCGCAAATGAATCCAATCCCTGAAGTTCTATCAAATACTGCATCTGAAGGAAGACTTGACAAAAGGCAGCCAGATTCTAGATAAATTGAAATGATTGATAAAGTTTAGATACCACAACACCAAGGAAAATTAGATGCAATCTTTAGATGAATCTGATATATAAACACAATAAATGATGTCACTTAGAATATCTTGGTTGAAGTAACAAGTATATGTTTTTCGCCATTAAATAATCTCATAACCATACATGGGATCACCTAATTGCCTTCAACTGCCATCAGGAATGAAACATTTGACTCTGCTTAAATTACTGACAAATTGTGTGATATTTATTCATTGCAGCACCCAAATGCAGTTAGTTTACGTTTTATTTTAAACATTTGACCCCAAGATAGATTCATTCTTAATCGCAATTGAAAATAATAATAAAAAGGAAAGTAATCAGAAAACCACTGTAATTATGATAAAAAAGGGGAACAAGGAAAAAGTACATATTCTTTTCTCATTTCAGCAGCATGGAAAAGCGGTATATCAATAAAAATCTCAGGCTATAAATGATACCTTGTGATCCAACTGATCGATCCGTGAGAAAATCCAACCACCATTAACAATAAAATGCAGAACAGGACAAGCATCAGTATCAATACTAGAAGAAAGGGTAAAATAGTAGCTTTCTAAGCAAGAAAATATAATAGTGCCAACCTTGAAGAGAAAAGTCCTTCAGGCTTATATGACATAGATTATATACATCATTGGAGACATTAGCTTTCTGCAACTTCTTGCCAAGTGACACAGCACATTTCAAGGCTTGCAGATTGGTTATGAAGCTCTGGTCTTGCAAATAGGACACATAACTTTTGATGGCTTTGCAGCAAGCTGTTTGGTTGCTGGTCACATTTGCACATTGTCTCACAACACTTGTGACATTTGGAAAAACCAATGGGCAGACTGAGCAAAGTATTATAATAATTAAATATCAACATGTCAGATGTATGCTTTATATTCCAATAAATTGGTCAGAAGTGTAAAAAATCAAACATGATGCAAAGGATGCATTTTCCTTTTCTTTCTCCCTTTTTGTTTCTCCTTGCTCACCTTTATTTAGGTTGCAGTTTGAAAGTCCTCTGAAAACACTATTTGCAGTTGATGGATCGAGTTTACTAGCCAGCCAACGAAGGACAATATTCTTACAATCATTAACCCTAGCTGTCTGCCCGGGCGAGCTATGGTTTCCATCCAAATTAGACATATCATTCAGGGCAATCTTTTTAGCAGCATAATCTATAGCATTTTGACAAACTTGGTCACAACACTCATGTACAGGATCAATTTTTCTACAAGCAGTCAGAAGTCTTGAAGAGCCTACAATGCTCTCAAATTCATCAACAAAAACAATAGGACAAGAAGCTTCAGTGAGATTTGCTGGATTAAATGAACATATATTTTTTAGGTCACTGTTTGCTCCTTGACTGACCAGGACTTTCTGAACATCAGAGAGGCAGTGGCTAGCATGAGTTGTGTTCAAAGCTAGGACCCCAGAGTACTTGCTTGACTGCCCTATGAGGGTCATTATCATGGCATCAAATTGAGGACAACATACAACATTTGCCAAATATGGAGCAAAGGAAGTCCAGCAATCAGTAGCAGTTATGGTCATTATATCTTGAGCAGCAGAGAAATTTAATGAACATAGGCCTGAAAGTAAAAAGGAATTCTAGGTCATCTCAGCAACCAAAAGGATTTGCAATTCAATGCATTTCATTTGATAAGGTGGTGGATTTAATCATACAACAAAGCTAGGCATAATTGCAGAGGTACCCTAATTTGCCAGAATACCCAAATCCACCTAAAGAATGAAGGAGTCAAAAACATTTCAGTGACATAAGACACTCACTACTTATTTATCCATATCTACTCTATTCGCCAACAACCATAACTGTGTCAAAGGGCGGTCCATGTATGTGAAAATGGGAATTTAGCAAATGAAAATTCCCATTGTAAGGTTTCAAATTGACAAGCTGAAAAGGAAAAGTATACCACACCTGATAACTTAGGCAAAGAATCATTTGTGAAAGGTCCCAATGGGGAAGGAGCTAAAAGAGGAATAAAGGGTTGTGGCTGTGTGCTTGGAGAGATATCAGGAGGCAGCTCATCAACCTTAGTTGTGATAGAAATGTAATGTTTTGCACCACTTGTTGGAGAGCCCTGGGACTTGTTCATAACTGCAGAGAGGCAATTTTCAGCTTAAGGAGTGATATTTCTAAAAGAAAATGAAATAGAAATACTCCTACAGTGTTTAGATATCTGACATGGCCCATAATTGTATTAACTATTAAGTACAAGAAAAATAATTTACAGCATGTCAAATTGAATGACATAATCAATTTTTGACTGCTTCTAGTAATGAGTTGAATTGAAAATGAAAACTAAACATTTCTGAGCATTTGGCTATTATTACTGGTAGCTCATAGACATTCTACAATGTGCAAAGATATGAATACTTCCTTCTTAAATTGGATCAAGGTTGCCCTTTTCATCATGGTTTGTACCCCAAAACATATAACATTAATAATATATGTTATTCTTCTGCAGTAACACATACACAGAAGAAGAAGAAACAGAGTACTGTGAAGAAGTGGGTTGCAAGAGAACACTTCCTTCATATTTGTAGCGTGTCACCAACCAAGACAGTGAATGGCAAAGTGAACATTAAGAATGTTGGTATACACGTTCATGCCTTCAAAATCTCACAGAAAAAGCTTCAAAGCAAAATAATAATAATAATAATAATAATAATAATAATAATAATAATAATGGTAGACAGAGGGAAACAGAGGAAGAAGCGATTTGCAATTTGAAAAAAAAGAGACCCCTCTTCACTGCTTCACTCATTGACGCACTCAGAGGTGAGTACAGAGTCTTTCAGACAAGAGAGAGAGATGGCATTGCCAGCCACAATATCAGGGATGATCACGTGTAAAGCACGTGATGGATTGAATGTCATGTGAAGAGGTAGCTTGGTTAGTTAATCCCACGTTACCATGATTCTTTTTTGTCTTTAAGTCATCTGTATCTCAAGTTTGTGTGGCAGAATTAAAATAAATGTGTAAAAATTATAAAATAAGATTAGACGTAAATAATTAATTAAACTTAAGAACGCTTGTATGAGATGACACGAGTCTTTTCTAGCTTAGTTAGTGATCTGGAGTTCGAATCTTAGCCCTGAGAATGCAGCAGCGTTAAAACTCTCGAGGAAAAGCTTTGTTACCCTTGTGATCCTACCCAACTCAAGGTATTAGTCTGCACAATTGCTCGCATGATACCTGAAAAACAAAAAATATATATATAAATAATTAAGCATTTGAGATCATAAATGAATAAAAGTCTTATATGACAGCAATCATAAATAATTAGTTAAATATATTGTATATTATCAATTCATTTTATGAAAATTATTTTTTTCACGTTTCACACTAAAATTTTCTCACTATTTTTATATTAGAATAACCAGATATATAGGTTGGTTAATCGATGAAGAATTTATTACTTAAAAACTAGTAACATATTATTAATTCTTTAACTAATTTATATGTCTTATTAATTAATAATTACATTATTTTTAACTGGTGTAAAAAATTTGATGTGCAAATAATATTATCAATATAACAAATTTAAATTTATACTATATAAAATTATTAAAAATTCTAATAATGTTATATAGATGTGACTTTTTAATTAAGTAGATGTACCGATCGCGGATGAAAAAAAAAAAAGATGTGACTTTTTATTAAGTAGATGTACAATCATTAAAAGCACACTTTAGACCCATTAATTATGTAGTTTCATCAACCTTTCTTCTTAATTTGCTCTCTTTCAACATTTGTGAGAACTAATATTGGTTTTGGCAATTGGCATGCATAATATCTAGTTGCTTAAAAGTCAACTAACGTTGGTATCACAAATAAATTTTGTACCGATCCTTCATAAAGTGTGAGGTGGCAAACTAATGTCCACTTATCCCATCAGTCCATTTTTTTCTCTCTCCCTGTTGATGGTTGTATCTCCCCTTTGGTCAAAATATTTGTAGATGATTAGTTTGTGAAACTAACACAATCCCTAATTAAAATTTCATTTTACCAAACATGAAACAAACTCAAGTTGGAAGCATAGTAGAGATTGTCTCCCTATTACTGCAAATCGAGCTACAAGGGTCCAACATTTTGTTCAAATGAAACAATGGAAGAAAAGAACAAGTGGATGAACCGTACGTATCCCATGTGAAGAGATGCCCCATCTGGCTGGCATGGGCTACTGTTTCAACATGTAGACGTTACGTGTATATATATATATATATATATATATATATCAACAATTCTGATATTAAATGGGACCAAATACAGTGCTTGTAGAATAAATGGGGTCCTGAAGCTGAAGATGTCTTGTGACTTGTGCTATAAATCTCCTCCATGAATATTATCCTTCGTCTTTACGTGAGATTGCATATAAATTTGATTTGACTCTAAAATTAAGGCTACAATCATTAATTGTAGGTAAATAAATGAATTTCCTTCTATATTTGTTTTGGTTATCACGAAACGTACGTTTCAATGGTTTGACAACTTTGGGTTCTCTACTTCTCTTTACGCAAGTTGGAGTCATTTTAATTAATCCACTCAACAGTTAAGCATTAATAATATAATTAAGGAGGCTCTAAATTCTACCAAGTTTTTTTGTATTTCGCAGGGTATCCCGCATGCTACTGCAATGATTAATCCCTTGAGCTAGATATGGATCACAACGGCGACAAAACTTTCTCAAGAATTTTAACGTTATTGCATTCTTAGGACTAAAATTTGAATTCGAGACAACTAGTTAAACTGAAAGAGATTTATGTCATCCCATTCAAATACTCTTAGATACTACGTTAAAAACAAGGGTCTTGCTAAATCAGAATATAAAAAAATTATTGAAAGGAGCAAATTTTGAATTTTTAACATATTAAATATAATTTTAATAATTTTTTTATTTTTGAATAAATTCCATAGCTTTTAAATTAGGTTTGATTTTGCATAAAAGAATAAACTACTCCTCGTTGTAAAGACAGCTGCAAATGAATTAAAAAATACAGTATAATTAAGTCATGCTCATTGAGAAGGTATATGATTGATTATTTAAAGTGGAATGTTATTTTATATACAATATCCAAAGACCATACTTGACAAATTTTTCAGAATATCACTGTTTTAATTTTTATTTTTCAAACTACCACCATTTTCGAATTATATACCAAACTACCACAATTTTCAATAACATTGAGAAGTTCCCTTTGGTGGCCACGACTTCTCAACATGATTTGGAGAAATTTTTTTGTCACACTCAGTTGGGAAGTCTGGTTCTTCAACTGCGACTTCTCAATGTGGGTTTTAATTTTTTTTTGTTTTCCATTAATTTTGTATTGTTTTAATTATATTTATTTTATTTTATTAATTACTTATTAGTCTAATGAAGCTTTCACTCGTCTAAGTTTTTATGCTTTCACCCGTCTAAGCTTTCATGCTTTCACTCGTCTAAGCTTTCACCAGTCTAATGAAGCTTTGACCCGTCTAAGCCTTCGTTCATCTGATGACTTTCACCAGTCTAATGAAACTTTCACCAGTCTAATGAAGCTTTCACCTGTCCAATGAAGCTTTCACTCATCTAAGCCTTCGTTCATCTGATGACTTTCACCAGTCTAATGAAGTTTTCACTCGTCTAAGCTTTCATGCTTTCACCCGTTTAAGCCTTCGTTTGTTTGATGACTTTCACCCGTCTAAGCTTTCAACCGTCTAAGCTTTCACCCGTCTACGCTTTCATACTTTCACCCGTCTAAGCTTAGATGGGTGAAAGTCATCAGACGAACGAAGGTTTAGACGGGTGAAAGCTTCATTAGATGATTGAAAGCTTAGACGGGTGAAAGTCATCAGACGAACGAAGGTTTAGACGGGTGAAAGCTTCATTAGACAAGTGAAAGCTTCATTAGACTAATATAAGTAATTAATAAAATAAAATAAATATAATTAAAACAATACAAAATTAACGAAAAACAAAAAAAAATTTAAACCCACGTTGAGAAGTCGTGGTTGAAGAACCAGACTTCCCAACTGGGTGTGACAAAAAAATTCCCCCAAATCATGTTGAGAAGTCGGGGCCACCAAAGGAAACTTCTAAATGTTATTGAAAATTATGGTAGTTTGGTATATAATTTGAAAATTGTGATGATTTGAAAAATGAAAATTAAAACAGTTATATTCAAAAAAAAAAACTACCATAATTTTTCTTTTTCTTTTCTCTCTTTCTTATGTTTTCGGTGGAATTGTTTAGTGTTTATATACAGGTATTGAAACACACGGTTGACCTTTTTTTTTGTTGCTATTTTGTTGACTATTTCAAATTGGTTGTAAGAGACATATTGAACCCCTAACTACAGTGCGAGAAACCAATATTAATTAAAGCGCTAAAGTCTAAACGGAGTGGTCAGATTGATAATTAACGTTGTTTTGTGGTGCTAATGCGTTATCAACCTTTCAGATAATTGAGATGTACCCCTTTTTGAGCAGTGATTAGGGGGTATCAAATTAGAAACTGAGAAACACAGAATTACATTATAGTTGATTTGATTTAAATTGAATTGATTTGATTTACAAATTAATCCACTCAAATTCAAGTATATTTGAACAAATATGTACATGTAAGACAAAAAGTTTTAGTCCCCTGGAGTCAATTCTGTTAGATGTTGTGAGACATGATAATTATGACAGCACAAGTCTAAACTTTCACATTGCACTTTGTTCATTTCTCATTCCCTATTTCCCTCTCCTCCTACCATGAGTTTTCCGTTGGACAAAAGAAAAACAAAGAATTTTAATTTAAAATCAAGTAAACTTTTATTTTGTAACTTCCCCAAACCAGGAGTCATTTGTAACTCAAATTAATCTGACTTTTTGTGTGTATATATAATTACCTTACACTATATAATAATTAGTGTCTTCACCAAATATATATATATATATATATATATATATATATATATATAATAACTAGTGTTTTTGGCATGTGCAATTCACCGGATAAAACAACTTTTCATATAATATTTTATATTTTGTAATTAACATAATTTTTTCTTACAAAATTACTCTCTCCGGATCCTATTATAAATAAAAAAGTTTCAAAATTTTTGGTCAAATATATAAGTAAATTTCAATTACTTTCATCCTATTTAATGATATTGTTCCTAAAATACCCTTTATTTAATACCAATTTTATTTTCCAATAACTCGTGAGATGCATTTAATAAAAATTGAAGTTTTCTATAAAGGTTACTTTAGGTAATACACTTAATTTTTTAATAACATTAAATGAGATTAATCAATTTCCTTAATATGTGTGTTTCATTTAAGTTTTGCTTATAATAAAAAACAGAAGGAGTATTAATTATAAGAACATTTTATCTAAAATGATTATAGAAAAACTCAAAGTTATTTTTACTCATCTTTTCTTTATATGACCTGTATCCAACATCTCCCTCAAATTAACTGTGTTCCCTATACCAATACTCTTCACCTATAATATTCATATATAGCATTAAACAAATGGGTACCAAAAAGCATATGATAATCAGGAAGAGAATCCCTACTTCTTTATTCCGAATACCCGGCGCAACAATCGGATACTCCATGTGCTTTCTCCTCCCCACTCAGTATTTATGACTCACTTTGAATAGACTCTCTTCATGTGTTGTAGTTCTTGTTGTGTTAAATGCTTCATTACTAATATGGGGAACTGCTTGAGAAACAACAAAATATCAGCACAAGATCATGAGAACTATGTAATCCCAATAGAACCTAGCCATGAAGCAAAAGTTGAGCAGATAAAGGCATCTTCCTTGTCCAAGTTGGAAGCACCATCAGTTCAGCAGGAACAAGGCATGAGGAAGAAGGTAACAAGGTTTAAAATACAAAAAGATGATGAAGGTGATAGAGGAAGTCATAGTAATTCTAAAAGTGGGGCTGTGAGGATTAGAGTGGTGATGACTCGGGAAGAGTTGAAAAGGATGTTGAGCTGCAAGAATGACGCTCAGCACACTTCATTGGAGCAATTACTAAGCGCTATGAAGTTGAGGGGAGGAAGAATTTCTGAGGTTGGTGAATATAATGGGGCCATGAATTCTTGGAGGCCAGCTTTAGAATGCATTCCCGAGGATCGCTTAATTTTTAACAATCCCTCTCTGTGAACAATGACAATTTTTATTTTTTAATTTGATGTAGGAGTATGTGTTGAACTCCATATCAATGAAGTAGCTAGATTCAATTTGACTTGAGAATAGAAATGTGGAATCAAGCTTGTGATTTTTTGTGGGAATGATTCGATGTTCTTTATGAAAATACTCATTTTGTTTTGGATGAAGCATTAGGAAATAAGAACCATACATCCATTCTATAATTTTCTGACCTTGGAATGTTATTTCTATTGAATGCTTTTATCATCAACAAAACATGATTCATGATTTTGCCCAAAGATGACAAAACATTTTGATAAAAACAGAAAATCTGCAAGCAATAATCATATTACTGCCAAGTAAATCATAAACATAACTCTCCGTCGATTTATAATAACTGTGAAATACGACTTTGGCAATGACATCAAGCAATATTCACATTCAGTTCATTCTTAATTATGTTCAATGTGTATATTAATGGTAGTATTATTTTCAAGGGCTAAAATATACTTTTGATCTTTTATCTTGTTTTCAAAATTCGATTTGGTCATTTATCTTTAAAAATATCTGTTTTAGTCCTTTATCTTATAACGTTTCACTATTTTGGTCATTTCCGTTAGATTTGCACAAACGGTGTTAGTAAACCATCGTTAGTAGCCGGAAACCACCCTCTGTCGCCGGATTCTGGGTTCCCTCATCGGAATCTTGGCATTAGAGAGAGAAAACAAACCTCTTCTCATTTTCTCTTTCCCTTTCTTCTTCCTTCCTCTTCCGCTTCCTCCTCTTTTCTTCTTCCTTCCTCTTCTGCTTCCTCTTTCCCTTTCTTTATTTCTTAATGACATTTTATTAAACACGCTTTGGGTAATACTCAATTAACTTGATCTTGCATTAAATTACACAACTAGTGCAGCTTGGACAAACAATTCCAAAACCAAAAGCAGGATAAATTAGGACAGAAAGGAGTGACTCCTATTATAAGAGGGTCACAAAATGTAGAAGACCCTAGTGGTTGCCCCATGAATGTAAGTATATTCCAACAGATATAGGGATAGACAAATAGGAAATGAAGATGGTAAAGAATGAACTTTACAAGTTCCTATCAAGTTTGAAAAGAATCAGAATGAAAAAATAGAGTGAAAAGAATCAACAATTGTAGCGTTAAATCAGAAAAAAGGAAACAAGAAAAAATAGATGTTGTGAAATTTGGGCCACAAAGCTTCCTTGCACATAGAAAACAAAACACACCAAAAATAATGCAAATGAAACTAGAACAAAGAACAATAAAAAATAAGAAGCAAAACAGTAAAGAAAGATGAACACCAGGTTTTACATGGTTCGGTCAATGCGACCTACGTCCCCGGGAGAGAGCAGCGATTCTATTATGATCATCAACAAAGGTTACACTAAGTTTTTCCGATAGAAACCTTCTCACAACCTTCCATTCTTGATCCTCCATGTGCTTCTCACATGCCTCCAAGAACTACCTAAGATTGTAGTTTCTATTCCTAAGCACTTTCTAGCCATTCTCCATTCAAGAGAACAATTGAGAACCCTTGGTCCTTGTTGCTACACCATGTCTCATCTCAAGATGAACATACAACAATCCCCAAGTATATTTTCACTCTCCTATTTTTCTCTCAAATCCATTGATCCTAATTACATCTCATCCCTTCTCTCATCTCTCTTCCCTATTACATGATATGTATATATATACCTATACATCAATCGCTAATAGCTCCTTGATGAGTCATCAATCCAAGTGACGTCATTGATCCTTGTGAAGTTCCAATCCGTGTGAATCTTGGAGTTCTCTAACTTTCACAACTGATTTCTAACAGTCTTGGTCGACTCTGTTACTGACAATTTCGCTTAGATAAATTTCATTTGCTGAGCGAAATTGTGACAGAAATGAATACTTGAAGAAACTTCTGTTTTCGCTTAGCTAGCTAAAATTCATTTAGTTAAAATGACATTCTCGCTTAGCTAGCTCAAATTCGCTTAAAAAATTACTCTGATAGAAACTTGTGATTTTGAGTCATTCTCAACAATAGACTTACTGGATCAATTCATGGTGGCAAAGAAAGTGGAGAGTAGAGGTAGGATTTTGAGATTTGCGGTTTTTGAGCAACGCACAACACAAGAGAAAATATAACACTACTAATGCTAAGTGTTGTTTCCTTCTATGTTTGGAAGAAAGGGAAAGAGGAAGGAAGGAAGAAGAAAGGGAAACAGAAAAGGAGAAAAGATTTGTTTTCTCTCTCTAATACCCAAATTCTGGCGAGGGAACCCAGAATTCGGCGACTGAGGGTGGTTTTCGGTCACTAACGATGTTTTACTAATACCGTTAGTACAAATCTAACAGAAAGGACCAAAATAGTATAACGTTATAAGATAAAGGATTAAAACGAATCTTTTTAAAGATAAATGATAAAATCAAATTCTGAAAACAAAATAAAGGACCAAATGTATATTTAGCATATTTCCAAGTATATCAAAAAGTAGTTAACACGACACGTCTACGATCTACTTAGTCTTAAACTCATTCTAACCACTCAAATTAGACGGAAGTAGCATAACACCAAAAAAAGCTATTCAACGACTAGGATTGGCGAAAATGTAACATGGTGAGTCAAAGTCATGGAGCAAGAGAAGGTTCTATCATTCAGAAATTGTCTTGCCCATGATAATCACATACGTCTTGAAGTACTCCTCAATAAAGGTATATATTGGATAGAGAGAAACGTTAGCAACACACTCTCTAATACTCTCTTTCCAATATAGTCTTTCTTATTGGTTGAAATTCATGTGGGTCCTACTGAATTCAAGTGGGACCCACATGAATTAGTGAGATCCATTTGAATTTTAACCAATAGAAAAGGGTGTGTTAGAAAGAAAGTATTAGAGAGTATGTTGGTAACACTCCTCTAAAGCTCTAAGCCATGTTTGAATCAGATGATTGGAATCGGATATGCACAAGTGAGGAAAGTGGTCGAGCCTCTTGTCGCGATGCCAGAGGAGATCATATTTAAGGTTCCAGTCCCGTTATTTGAACATTAAAAGTGAATAACAAAATTTGACAACAATTTCTATAATTAATGTAGTTCAAAAACGTGGTTAAAGAAGTGTTGAGTTTAATTAATGAATCTATAATGTGTCGCAACTCACTAATCATCAACTGAATTTCATTAACCACGATTTTCAGGTATTCAAATATAACCTACTACATATATTTGAACACCTAAAAATCGTGGTTAATGAAATTCAGTGGATGGGATAATAAGTTGTGACATCTTGGTATATCCATTAATCAAACCCAACACTTTACTAACCACGTTTTTGAATTGCATTAACCATGAAAATTATTAACGAATTTTATTATCTAATTTTAATGTTCAAATAACATTTCTCTTAAGATCCGGAGTTTCTTCAATAAGGCCACCAAAGTTGGCTACCGTTCTAGTCATTAAAAGGCTCTAACATCACAAAGGCTTTGACTAAAAGGCACAATTTAAATAAAGTCCGTTTGAACTCAAGTATGATAAGATAACGATGAGACAAAATCGAACTAAATCCACAATATTAATTTTTATTAAAATAAATATATGATACCAACATGTGATTTATCCGAATGATAAGAAACTCGAACATCTTAAGCAAGTTTTAAGGGGTTCGAATCCTAACTCTTGCGTATGAAAAAAACCTAGTTGGGAGAGGAAAATTCACATTATATGTTCAATAGGTTGTCACACAAAAATTAGTCACCGCTAATGATGTACCTATAACATAGTTATAAAATAAAATATATATGATGAAAAAGTCAGAGCCATGTGAATTTACTTTCATGGCTACGATCTGCCAATATTATTTATCTTACAACTAAATTTACATAATAAAAATTTCAACGGCCGTGCATAATGGAAGTGTAATATAGCTTTGAATTCCAATTAACTTACACCGACATGATCTCCACAACATAATTTTTATTAATAAATATGATAAAAACTCACAATTATATTATTATATGAGTTTAATTGTTATGTACTAACAGTATTTTTTTATACAGTCAACCAATCACCAATCACTACATGAGTGACTTTTAAGATAGTTAGAGTAAAAGTCAACTTTTTTTACTGATGTGCTAATTTTTTATTGGATGTCTGTATAAAAAAGTTTTACACTGTCAGTTTATAACAATTACACTCTTATTATAATATAACTAAGTTTATATTATAAAATGTAAATCAAATTTTGTCCTTATTAAAAAAAAATTGACAAATGGGTTGCTGGAGATCGCACATTAAACGGGCCCATATGTGTGTACAAATATACATACACTATAAAAAATTTCACACCTACTTCAACCGTATATGTGATCATCCTGTATAAGGGTCACCAAAACTCAAAGGCATTTATTAAACCCAACAGTTAATTATATGCAATTTGGAGAAAAAAACATCACTGAGATTTCATATGCAAACTAGATGTAGTTTTATGCTCAGCACTAAATATGAAGTTATTGCTCAAATTGTAAAATTATTTTATTTGATAATAACATAACAGAAAAGCAAATCCACATTATCTAAATGAGGTTCACTGCCTAATAAAGTTGCTTATGACATATGGAAGTATGCGTCCGTTGTCAATATAAGCAAAGTTTCACCTGAAAACACGACATGTTATACACAAATCCAAGGTAAGAAAGAGGTTTTGAAGGAACTTTTCGAAAAGCTGAATAAATGGCTCAACCCGAAGGAAACTTTGTTAACAAACCACAATTCGCCCTATTAATTGCATACGTAAAAACCCAGACATGGATCAAAGAAAATCTTAAATTACCTCAGGATCAAAGCATATTGTTCAGGTATCAGTTATGACTGTGACATCACAACTTGTGTACTAGATGACGGATTCCAGCAAACAGATGATAGGACAGGGCTAAGGCAGAAATCTCCACGGCGAGTAGGTTGAGTTTTGACGAACAAAAAAAGAACTGGTAGAAAGAATCATCGCTGAGGCTAATCAAACCCATTTTCATATATATCATATAAAAAAGCAAAATGACAGCAGATAGGAGGGCTCCGGAGATTCTATTGCAAATCGATAGCGTCGCAGATAGCTGTGGCTGATAAACGGGAAGATGCGGAGATAATGGTCGAAGACCATATGCCTTTGTCTCACTGATTGTACCTGTGACATCACTTATAAAACGTTTCTGACCAGTCAATCCCAATGTGTTAGTATCCACATTTCTCTCAAAACTTCTAGCCATCAAAGCATTGACTCCCTGTTTAAAACGTGATCGCCATCAGTGTCGTCTGGAAAGCCAAATAGAAAACTCAATTCAATCACAGACGAACTTATAATAAAGGAACTCACCAATAGCATTGGACCCTTGGCAGCCCAGACCCGGGAACTTCCATTACCATATCCAGCTCCAGCCAGGACATTGGTGTCCTGTCTAGAAGCCTTGGGTCTCTGACATGAGTGAACAATTCCAGGGAAATAGAAACTTAACAGAGCTAATTAGTAATGATTGTCTACCATATTCTCTGGCACAATCATTTTTTTCGTTTTATAGAAAAAATAAGGAAAAAACAGAAAATTGTATTTGAAGCAAAATGGTCCTTGGAGGATTTACATACATCATCTTACCCTGCACCGTGTCATCAAGGAGAAGATAACACTAAACCTAAAGATAAACAGTTCACAACTTCATATGTGCATGACAAAATATCAAACTTTGGAATGCTGGCAAATTGCAATAAAAGTCATTATTTAAATAATAAGACTCGATAGTTGAAGCTGCACATAAGCAAAAGAAATCACAACCCAATAAGCATCGTGTAGATCGTTTAGCAAAAGACTGTCAATGACAACAATAGGAACCTTTCAACAATTATTGCTCAGAACCACTTATAATGTAACAAGCATAACATAAAGGAAAACATGCCGTAGGAGGTTATTTATCAAACTCCAAAAACCGGATAACTACATACAACGGAATTAGATTTGAAATTGTGTTCGGTGATCACTCAAACTTTGGAGAACCAGTTCAAATATGATGGATTGTTATGTCGAAACTAGTTCAAAATAAATCCAACCACATTTATTTTCTATCTAATTAGATTATATTTAAATCTGGAGCAAGAATAGTTCAAATAATTCCAACCACAGTGAAAACAGCTACTGCTAGTATCAACAAAGAAAAGGAACACATAAATGACATACAATTTTGGTCCATTATTAGTGGAAGCAAAAACAGACCACACAAAGCAAGGGCTTCATGCTTAAAAAGTGAGAAGTAGAACTGATACAATTTGATACTAATATATTAGTGCCTAACCTGCAAACCAAGCTCATGAGCCTTTTTTGCAACAAGACCAGCCCCAAGCATAACACTTGGGTATGATGTATTTGTACAGCTTGTGATTGCAGCAATCACAACACTGCCATGGCTGAGCTCTGCTGGCTGCCCATGGAAATCAAATTTTGCAACTTTTCCTTTTTAAATAAAACATTAAGGACATATGGTATTTTATATTCATCTGCAGTTCTTAGCAAGCAACAGTGAATGAAACATGGATGACTTCACTTCTGCATATTCAATTACAATGGGGGGGATTCTTATACTGAGTGAGAACCCCTCCAGTCCATTTGCATGGATCTCCCAGATATTCAGTCACAAGATATGAAATCATACACATATAAAATCAAACAGAGGCTTTGACATGGTCACTGCTGTTAAGCTCCCTCGGACAGTATTACAAAAATAGGAACATGAGTGACGGCTAATAATGAAGAAGACGTATCATACACAGTGGTCATTGATAGCTTGGGGCTCATACTGCTAAGAGTGACCAACAGTTTGAAAATATTAAATAATGAACAGGTGAAAGGTACAAACTGACATTGATGAAGATTACCAGTAATAAAGCACAGTCACTCTAGCCATTGAGAAAGTTGATGAAAGAGGCAACGAACAGAAACACAAATATAAAGAATGGAACTTGTATATTCTAAAAAACTTTGTGAAATGGCTCTAAATTTGTAAGTTGAATGTTTACAACTTTAAACAATCTGAATGAAAGTAATTAAAAAACATTGGTGTTTGATGGTTCTACGTTGCAGAAATAAAATGATTGAATGTATGAGCAGGATGCACATGAAACTTCCTTTAGAAACCACTTGGGCCACTACGAATTTATGATGATGCTATTCAGGCTTACAAATGCCCCATCCACCTTCCAAACTCTAATGAATAAGGTTTTTAAACCTTATTCGAGGAAATTTGAGGCTGTGTTCTTTGATGACATACCAATTTATAGTAAGTCATTACAAGATCATGGCACCACCTCAACTGGGTGTTGGTGCTTGAATCATTAAACCAACATCACTCATTCCTCAGCTGTCTAAATGTATTTGAGATTTTGACAGCTACACAGTAAAGAGGGCAAAAAATGGTTACAACTAGATATATCAAAGTAAAAGTAGTAAAGATAACTTGTACTTTTTTTTTATTGTGCGTAACAAAGAAGGTGTAAGTGTAACATTACATAAGCAATTATGAGTCTAGTGACTTCGTATATATATATATATATATATATATATATATATATATATATATATATATATATATATATAGAAAAAAGAAAAGCACATGCAAGTGATGAGAAAGGGGCATACCAGAGGATTATCGATCTTATTATTAGAATCACTTCCAAGCTAAGTGATCGGATTGTTAAGAGAAGGGAGACTGTTGAGCCGCTTTCCGAATTCACCGGTCAAGTTTCCCTTGGGAGTATTTTCATTTTCTGAAATGACATTAGGCATCAAATTAAATGACCAATAAGATCATAAAATTCAGCACCAGCTATTAGAAATTTTGACAGCATATTATAACTTGATAGCAACATAATTAATTAGGCATATAGAGAAAACCACACGATTCGTTCAACCAAGCATGAAATGAAATATGCAAATCCTCGATTTAAAATAGCGATCCAGAAGCAGGGACGTGGAAAAAGCGAAATTCTATTGCAATTTATTCTGTTGGCCTTATTATCGATAACCTAATCATTATGAATGAATGAAATAAAAAGCAATGGAAAATGGAAAGATTAAAGAGGGTGAAGAAGTACCGAGAGCCATTGAAATGGTGTTGCGGTGGATGGCAGGAGGAAGAGCTCCGATCTAAGGGGGAGAAAAGAAGGTTCTAGAAAGAGAAGCAGATGAAGAAAAGAGTTTGGCCCTGATAGATCAGAGGAGCGATGACATGATTGGTGATGAAAAGAAAAGAATAGAATAGAGAGAGAGAGTGTGTGTGTATGATTGGGAAATTAAGGTTGAGAAATAGAATTGCAAGTAAGAAGAGAAGAATGAAGAAAAGTGACGAGTGAAATGGTATGGCGCGTGCGTGTGTGTGGAGACCCAAGGTGAAGTAGGTGAGACAATTCATTCCTTTCTTGATAGCGTCGCAGTAGCTGTGGTTCATAAACAGGAAGATGAGGAGATAACGGTCTACCATATGCCTTTGTCTCACTGATTGTACCTGTGACATCACTCATAAAACGTTTCTGACCAGTCAATCCCAATGTGTTAGTATGCACATTTCTCTCAAAACTTATAGCCATCAAAGCATTGACTCCCTGTTTAAAACGTGATCGCCATCAACGTCGTCTGGAAAGCCAAATAGAAAGCTCAATTCAATCACAGACGAACTTATATTAAAGGAACTCACTAATAGCATTGGACCCTTAGCAACCCAAACCCAGGAACTTCCATTACCATATCCAGCTCCAGCCAGCACATTGGTCTCCTGTCCAGAAGCCTTGGGTCTTTGACATGAGTGAACAATTCCAGGGAATTAGAAACTCAACCGAGCTAATTAGTAATGATTGTCTACCGTATTCTCAGGCACAATCATTTTTTCATTTTATAGAAAAAATAAGGAAAAAAAAATTGTATTTGAAGCAAAATGGTCCTTGGAGGATTTAAATCCATGATCTTACCCTACACCGTGTCATCAAGGAGAAGATAACACTAAACCTAAAGATAAACAGTTCACAACTTCATATGTTCATGCAAAATATCAAGCTTTGGAATGCTTGCAAATTGCAATAAAAGTCAATATTTAAATAACAAGACTCAATAGTTGACGCTGCACATAAGCAAAAGAAATCACAACCCAGTAAGCATCGTGTAGATCGTTTAGCAAAAGACTGTCAATGACAACAATAGGAACCTTTCAACAATTATTGCTCAGAACCACTTATAATGTAACAAGCATAACATAAAGGAAAACATGCCGTAGGAGGTTATTTATCAAACTCCAAAAACCGGATAACTACATACAACGGAATTAGATTTGAAATTGTGTTTGGTGACTCAAACTTTGGAGAACCAGTTCAAATATGATGGATTGTTATGTGGAAACTAGTTCAAAATAAATCCAACCACAGTTATTTTCTATCTAATCAGATTATATTTAAATCTGGAGCAAGACTAGTTCAAAACAATCCAACCACGGTGAAAACAGCTACTGCTAGTATCAACAAAGAAAAGGAACACATAAATGACATACAATTTTGCTCCTTTATTAGTGGAAGCAAAAACAGACCACACAAAGCAAGGGTTGCATGCTTAAAAATAGAGATGTAGAACTAATACAGTTTGATACTAATATATTAGTGCCTAACCTCCAAACCAAGCTCATGAGCCTTTTTTGTAACAAGACCAGCCCCAAGCATAACACTTGGGTTTGATATATTTGTACAGCTTGTGATTGCAGCAATCACAACACTGCCATGCCTGAGCTCTGCGGGCTGCATATGGAAATCAAATTTTGCAACTTTTCCTTTTTAAATAAAATATTAAGGACATATGGTATTTTATATTCATCTGCAGTTCTTAGCAAGCAACAGTGAATGAAACATGGATGACTTCACTTCTGCATATTCAATTACAATGGGGGGATTCTTATACTGAGTGAGAACCCCTCCAGTCCATTTGCATGGATCTCCCAAATATTCAGTCACAAGATATGAAATCATACACATATAAAATCAAACAACGGCTTTGACATGGTCACTGCTATTAAGCTCCCTCGGACAGTATTACAAAAATAGGAACATGAGTGACGGCTAATAATGAAGAAGACGTATCATACACAGTGGTCATTGATAGCTTGGGGCTCATACTGCTAAGAGTGACCAACAGTTTGAAAATATTAAATAATGAACAGGTGAATGGTACAAACTGACATTGATGAAGATTACCAGTAATAGAGCACAGTCACTCCAGCCATTGAGAAAGGTGATGAAAGAGGCAAACAACAGAAACACAGCTATAAAGAACGGAACTTCTATATTCTAAAGAACTTTGTGAAATGGTTCTAGGTTGCAGAAATAAAAAGAATGAATGTATCAGTAGGATGCACATGAAACTTCCTTTAAAAACCACTTGGGCCACTACAAATTTATGATGATGCCATTCAGGCTTACAAATGCCCCATCCACCTTCCAAACTCTAATGAATAAGGTTTTTAAACCTTATTCGAGGAAACTTGAGGTTGTGTTCTTTGATGACATACCAATTTACAGTGAGTCATTACAAGATCATGGCACCACCTCAACTTGGTGTTGGTGCTTGAATCATTAAACCAACATCACTCATTGCTAAGCTGTCTAAATGTATCTGAGATTTTGGCAGCTATGCAGTAAAGAGGGCAAAAAATGGTTACAACTAGATATATCAAAGTAAAAGTAGTAAAGATAACTTGTACTTTTTTTTTTATTGTGCGTAACAAAGAAGGTGTAAGTGTAACATTACAGAAGCAATTATGAGTCTAGTGACTTCATATATATATATATATATATATATATATATATATATATATATATATATATATATATATATATATATATAGAAAAAAGAAAAGCACATGCAAGTGATGAGAAAGGGGCATACCAGAGGATTATCGATCTTATTATTAGAATCACTTCCAAGCTTAGTGATCGGATTGTTAAGAGAAGGGAGACTGTTGTGCTGCTTTTCGAATTCACCGGTCAAGTTTCCCTTGGGAGTATTTTCATTTGCTGAAATGACATTAGGCGTCAAATTAAATGACCACTAAGATCATAAAATTCAGCACCAGCTATTAGAAATTTTGACAGCATATTATAACTTGATAGCAACACAATTAATAAGGCATATAAAGAAAACCACACGATTCGTTCCACCAACCATGAAATGAAATATGCAAATCCTCGATTTAAAATAGCGATCCAGAAGCAGGGACGTGGAAAAAGCAAAATTCTATTGCAATTTATTCTGTTGGCCTTATTATCGATAACCTAATCATTATGAATGAAATAAAAAGCAATGGAAAATGGAAAGATTAAAGAGGGTGAAGAAGTACCGAGAGCCATAGAAGCGGTGTTGCGGTGGATGGCAGGAGGAAGAGCTCCGATCTGAGGGGGAGAAAATAAGGTTCTAGAAAGAGAAGCAGATGAAGAAAAGACTTTGGCCCTGGTAGATTTGAGGAGCGAAGACATGATTGGTGATGAAAAGAAAAGAATAGAATAGAGACAGGATGTGTGTGTGTATGATTGGGAAATTAAGGTGGAGAAATAGAATTGCAAGTAAGAAGAGAAGAATGAAGAAAAGTGACGAGTGAAATGGTATGGGGCGTGCGTGTGTGTGGAGACCCAAGGTGAAGTAGGTGAGACAATTCATTCCTTTCTTGATAGTGTCGCAGATAGCTGTGGTTCATAAACAGGAAGATGAGGAGATAACGGTCTACCATATGCCTTTGTCTCACTGATTGTACCTGTGACATCACTCATAAAACGTTTCTGACCAGTCAATCCCAATGTGTTAGTATCCACATTTCTCTCAAAACTTCTAGCCATCAAAGCATTGACTCCCAATTTAAAACGTGATTGCCATCAACGTTGTCTGGAAAGCCAAATAGAAAACTCAATTCAAACACAGACGAACTTATAATAAAGGAACTCACCAATAGCATTGGACCCTAAGCAGCCCAGACCCGGGAACTTCCCTTACCATATCCAGCTCCAGCCAGCACATTGGGGTCCTGTCCAGAAGCCTTGGGTCTCTGACATGAGTGAACAATTCCAGGAAATTAGAAACTCAACAGAGCTAATTAGTAATGATTGTCTATCATATTCTCTGGCACAATCATTTTTTCGTTTTATAGAAAAAATAAGGAAAAACCAGAAAATTGTATTTGAAGCAAAATGGTCCTTGGAGGATTTACATCTATGATCTTACCCTACATCGTGTCATCAAGGAGAAGATAACGCTAAACCTAAAGATAAATAGTTCACAACTTCATGTGTGCATGGCAAAATATCAAGCTTTGGAATGCTTGCAAATTGCAATAAATGTCATTATTTAAATAACAAGACTCAATAGTTAACGCTGCACATAAGCAAAAGAAATCACAACCCAGTAAGCATCGTGTAGATCGTTTAGCAAAAGACTGTCAATGACAATAATAGGAACCTTTCAACAATTATTGCTCAGAACCACTTATAATGTAACAAGCATAACATAAAGGAAAATATGCTGTAGGAGGTTATTTATCAAACTCCAAAAATAGAATAACTACATACAACGGAATTAGATTTGAAATTGTGTTCGGTGATCACTCAAACTTTGGAGAACCAGTTCAAATATGATGGATTGTTACGTCGAAACTAGTTCAAAATAAATCCAACCACAGTTATTTTCTATCTAATCAAATTATATTTAAATCTGGAGCATGACTAGTTCAAATAAATCCAACCACGGTGAAAATAGCTACTGCTAGTATCAACAAAGAAAAGGAACCCATAAATGACATACAACTTTGCTCCTTTATTAGTGGAAGCAAAAACAGACCACACAAAGCAAGGGCTTCATGCTTAAAAAGTGAGAAGTAGAACTGATACAATTTGATACTAATATATTAGTGCCTAACCTGCAAACCAAGCTCATGAGCCTTTTTTGCAACAAGACCAGCACCAAGCATAACACTTGGGTTTAATGTATTTGTACAACTTGTGATTGCAGCAATCACAACACTGCCATGCCTGAGCTCTGATGGCTGCCCATGGAAATCAAATTTTGCAACTTTTCCTTTTTAAATAAAACATTAAGGAGATATGGTATTTTATATTCATCTACAGTTCTTATCAAGCAACAGTGAATGAAACATGGATGACTTCACTTCTGCATATTCAATTACAATGGGGGGATTCTTATACTGAGTGAGAACCCCTCCAGTCCATTTGCATGGATCTCCCAGATATTCAGTCACAAGATATGAAATCATACACATATAAAATCAAACAGAGGCTTTGACATGGTCGCTGCTGTTAAGCTCCCTCGGATAGTATTACAAAAACAGGAAAATGAGTGACGGCTAATAGTGAAGAAGACGTATCACATACAGTGGTCATTGATAGCTTGGGGCTCATACTGCTAAGAGTGACCAACAGTTTGAAAATATTAAATAATGAACAGGTGAATGGTACAAATTGACATTGATGAAGATTACCAGTAATAGAGCACAGTCACTCCAGCCATTGAGAAAGGTGATGAAAGAGGCAAACAACAGAAACACAACTATAAAGAATGGAACTTGTATATTCTAAAGAACTTTGTGAAATGGCTCTGAATCTGTAAGTTGAATGTTTACAACTTTAAACAATCTGAATGAAAGTAATTAAAAAACATTGGTGTTTGATGGTTCTAGGCTGCAGAAATAAAATGATTGAATGTATGAGCAGGATGCACATGAAACTTCCTTTAGAAACCACTTGGGCCACTACAAATTTATGATGATGCCATTCAGGCTTACAAATGCCCCATCCACCTTCCAAACTCTAATGAATAAGGTTTTTAAACCTTATTCGAGGAAATTTGAGGCTGTGTTCTTTGATGACATACCAATTTATTGTAAGTCATTACAAGATCATGGCACCACCTCAACTTGGTGTTGGTGCTTGAATCATTAAACCAACATCACTCATTGCTAAGCTGTCTAAATGTATCTGAGATTTTGGCAGCTACGCAGTAAAGAGGGCAAAAAATGGTTACAACTAGGTATATCAAAGTAAAAGTAGTAAAGATAACTTGTACTTTTTTTTTATTGTGCGTAACAAAGAAGGTGTAAGTGTAACATTACAGAAGCAATTATGAGTCTTGTGACTTTATATATATATATATATAGAGAGAGAAAAAAGAAAAGCACATGCAAGTGATGAGAAAGGGGCATACCAGAGCATTATCGATCTTATTATTAGAATCACTTCCAAGCTTAGTGATCGGATTGTTAAGAGAAGGGAGACTGTTGAGTTGCTTTTCGAATTCACCGGTCAAGTTTCCCTTGGGAGTATTTTCATTTGCTGAAATGACATTAGGCGTCAAATTAAATGACCACTAAGATCATAAAATTCAGCACCAGCTATTAGAAATTTTGACAGCATATTATACCTTGATAGCAACACAATTAATAAGGCATATAAAGAAAACCACACGATTCGTTCAACCAACCATGAAATGAAATATGCAAATCCTCGATTTAAAATAGCGATCCAGAAGCAGGGACGTGGAAAAAGCGAAATTCTATTGCAATTTATTCTGTTGGCCTTATTATCGATAACCTAATCATTATGAATGAAATAAAAAGCAATGGAAAATGGAAAGATTAAAGAGGGTGAAGAAGTACCGAGAGCCATAGAAGCGGTGTTGCGGTGGATGGCAGGAGGAAGAGCTCCGATCTGAGGGGGAGAAAATAAGGTTCTAGAAAGAGAAGCAGATGAAGAAAAGAGTTTGGCCCTGGTAGATTTGAGGAGCGAAGACATGATTGGTGATGAAAAGAAAAGAATAGAATAGAGACAGGGTGTGTGTGTGTATGATTGGGAAATTAAGGTGGAGAAATAGAATTGCAAGTAAGAAGAGAAGAATGAAGAAAAGTGACGAGTGAAATGGTATGGGGCGTGCGTGTGTGTGGAGACCCAAGGTGAAGTAGGTGAGACAATTCATTCCTTTCTTGATAGTGTCGCAGATAGCTGTGGTTCATAAACAGGAAGATGAGGAGATAACGGTCTACCATATGCCTTTGTCTCACTGATTGTACCTGTGACATCACTCATAAAACGTTTCTGACCAGTCAATCCCAATGTGTTAGTATCCACATTTCTCTCAAAACTTCTAGCCATCAAAGCATTGACTCCCAGTTTAAAACGTGATTGCCATCAACGTCGTCTGGAAAGCCAAATAGAAAACTCAATTCAAACACAGACGAACTTATAATAAAGGAACTCACCAATAGCATTGGACCCTAAGCAGCCCAGACCCGGGAACTTCCCTTACCATATCCAGCTCCAGCCAGCACATTGGGGTCCTGTCCAGAAGCCTTGGGTCTCTGACATGAGTGAACAATTCCAGGGAATTAGAAACTCAACAGAGCTAATTAGTAATGATTGTCTATCATATTCTCTGGCACAATCATTTTTTCGTTTTATAGAAAAAATAAGGAAAAACCAGAAAATTGTATTTGAAGCAAAATGGTCCTTGGAGGATTTACATCTATGATCTTACCCTACATCGTGTCATCAAGGAGAAGATAACGCTAAACCTAAAGATAAATAGTTCACAACTTCATGTGTGCATGGCAAAATATCAAGCTTTGGAATGCTTGCAAATTGCAATAAATGTCATTATTTAAATAACAAGACTCAATAGTTAACGCTGCACATAAGCAAAAGAAATCACAACCCAGTAAGCATCGTGTAGATCGTTTAGCAAAAGACTGTCAATGACAATAATAGGAACCTTTCAACAATTATTGCTTAGAACCACTTATAATGTAACAAGCATAACATAAAGGAAAATATGCTGTAGGAGGTTATTTATCAAACTCCAAAAATAGGATAACTACATACAACGGAATTAGATTTGAAATTGTGTTCGGTGATCACTCAAACTTTGGAGAACCAGTTCAAATATGATGGATTGTTACGTCGAAACTAGTTCAAAATAAATCCAACCACAGTTATTTTCTATCTAATCAAATTATATTTAAATCTGGAGCATGACTAGTTCAAATAAATCCAACCACGGTGAAAATAGCTACTGCTAGTATCAACAAAGAAAAGGAACACATAAATGACATACAACTTTGCTCCTTTATTAGTGGAAGCAAAAACAGACCACACAAAGCAAGGGCTTCATGCTTAAAAAGTGAGAAGTAGAACTGATACAATTTGATACTAATATATTAGTGCCTAGCCTGCAAACCAAGCTCATGAGCCTTTTTTGCAACAAGACCAGCACCAAGCATAACACTTGGGTTTAATGTATTTGTACAACTTGTGATTGCAGCAATCACAACACTGCCATGCCTGAGCTCTGATGGCTGCCCATGGAAATCAAATTTTGCAACTTTTCCTTTTTAAATAAAACATTAAGGAGATATGGTATTTTATATTCATCTACAGTTCTTATCAAGCAACAGTGAATGAAACATGGATGACTTCACTTCTGCATATTCAATTACAATGGGGGGATTCTTATACTGAGTGAGAACCCCTCCAGTCCATTTGCATGGATCTCCCAGATATTCAGTCACAAGATATGAAATCATACACATATAAAATCAAACAGAGGCTTTGACATGGTCGCTGCTGTTAAGCTCCCTCGGATAGTATTACAAAAACAGGAAAATGAGTGACGGCTAATAGTGAAGAAGACGTATCACATACAGTGGTCATTGATAGCTTGGGGCTCATACTGCTAAGAGTGACCAACAGTTTGAAAATATTAAATAATGAACAGGTGAATGGTACAAATTGACATTGATGAAGATTACCAGTAATAGAGCACAGTCACTCCAGCCATTGAGAAAGGTGATGAAAGAGGCAAACAACAGAAACACAACTATAAAGAATGGAACTTGTATATTCTAAAGAACTTTGTGAAATGGCTCTGAATCTGTAAGTTGAATGTTTACAACTTTAAACAATCTGAATGAAAGTAAGTAAAAAACATTGGTGTTTGATGGTTCTAGGCTGCAGAAATAAAATGATTGAATGTATGAGCAGGATGCACATGAAACTTCCTTTAGAAACCATGAAACTTCCTTTAGAAACCACTTGGGCCACTACAAATTTATGATGATGCCATTCAGGCTTACAAATGCCCCATCCACCTTCCAAACTCTAATGAATAAGGTTTTTAAACCTTATTCGAGGAAATTTGAGGCTGTGTTCTTTGATGACATACCAATTTATTGTAAGTCATTACAAGATCATGGCACCACCTCAACTTGGTGTTGGTGCTTGAATCATTAAACCAACATCACTCATTGCTAAGCTGTCTAAATGTATCTGAGATTTTGGCAGCTACGCAGTAAAGAGGGCAAAAAATGGTTACAACTAGGTATATCAAAGTAAAAGTAGTAAAGATAACTTGTACTTTTTTTTTATTGTGCGTAACAAAGAAGGTGTAAGTGTAACATTACAGAAGCAATTATGAGTCTTGTGACTTTATATATATATATATATATATATATATATATATATATATATATATATATATATATATATATATATATATATATAGAGAGAGAGAGAGAGAGAGAGAGAGAGAGAGAGAGAGAGAGAGAGAGAAGAAAAGCACATGCAAGTGATGAGAAAGGGGCATACCAGAGGATTATCGATCTTATTATTAGAATCACTTCCAAGCTTAGTGATCGGATTGTTAAGAGAAGGGAGACTGTTGAGCTGCTTTTCGAATTCACCGGTCAAGTTTCCCTTGGGAGTATTTTCATTTGCTGAAATGACATTAGGCGTCAAATTAAATGACCTATAAGATCATAAAATTCAGCACCAGGTATTAGAAATTTTGACAACATATTATAACTTGATAGCCACACAATTAATTAGGCATATAGAGAAAGCCACACGATTCGTTCAACCAAGCATGAAATGAAATATGCAAATCCTCGATTTAAAATAACGATCCAGAAGCAGGGACGTGGAAAAAGCAAAATTCTATTGCAATTTATTCTGTTGGCCTTATTATCGATAACCTAATCATTATGAATGAATGAAATAAAAAGCAATGGAAAATGGAAAGAGTAAAGAGGGTGAAGAAGTACCGAGAGCCATAGAAGCGGTGTTGCGGTGGATGGCAGGAGGAAGGGCTCCGATCTGAGGGAGATAAAAGAAGGTTCTAGAAAGAGAAGCAGATGAAGAGAAGAGTTTGGCCCTGGTAGATCTGAGAAGCGAAGACATGATGGTGATGAAAAGAATAGAACATAGAGAGGGTGTGTGTGTGTGTATGATTGGGAAATTAAGGTGGAGGATAGAATTGCAAGTAAGAAGAGAAGAATGAAGAAAAATGACGAGTGAAATGGTATGGGGCGTGCATGTGTGTGGATACCCAAGGTGAAGTAGGTGAGACAATTCATTCCTTTCTTGATAGCGTCGCAGATAGCTATGGCTCATAAACAAGAAGATGAGGAGATAACGGTCGACCATATGCCTTTGTCTCACTGATTGTACCTGTGACATCACTCATAAAACGTTTCTGACCAGTCAATCCCAATGTGTTAGTATACACATTTCTCTCAAAACTTCTAGCCATCAAAGCATTGACTCCCTGTTTAAAACGTGATCGCCATCAGCGTCGTCTGGAAAGCCAAATAGAAAACTCAATTCAATCACAGACGAACTTATAATAAAGGAACTCACCAATAGCATTGGACCCTAAGCAGCCCAGACCCGGGAACTTCCCTTACCATATCCAGCTCCAGCCAGCACATTGGTGTCCTGTCCAGAAGCCTTGGGTCTCTGACATGAGTGAACAATTCCAGGGAATTAGAAACTCAACAGAGCTAATTAGTAATGATTGTCTATCATATTCTCTGGCACAATCATTTTTTCGTTTATAGAAAAAATAAGGAAAAACCAGAAAATTGTATTTGAAGCAAAATGGTCCTTGGAGGATTTACATCTATGATCTTACCCTACATCGTGTCATCAAGGAGAAGATAACGCTAAACCTAAAGATAAACAGTTCACAACTTCATGTGTGCAAGGCAAAATATCAAGCTTTGGAATGCTTGCAAATTGCAATAAAAGTCATTATTTAAATAACAAGACTTAATAGTTGACGCTGCACATAAGCAAAAGAAATCACAACCCATTAAGCATCGTGTAGATCGTTTAGCAAAAGACTGTCAATGACAACAATAGGAACCTTTCAACAATTATTGCTTAGAACCACTTATAATGTAACAAGCATAACATAAAGGAAAACATGCCGTAGGAGGTTATTTATCAAACTCCAAAAACCGGATAACTACATACAACGGAATTAGATTTGAAATTGTGTTCGGTGATCACTCAAACTTTGGAGAACCAGTTCAAATATGATGGATTGTTACGTCGAAACTAGTTCAAAATAAATCCAACCACAGTTATTTTCTATCTAATCAGATTATATTTAAATCTGGAGCAAGACTAGTTCAAATAAATCCAACCACAGTGAAAATAGCTACTGCAATTATCAACAAAGAAAAGGAACACATAAATGACATACAACTTTGCTCCTTTATTAGTGGAAGCAAAAACAGACCACACAAAGCAAGGGCTTCATGCTTAAAAAGTGAGAAGTAGAACTGATACAATTTGATACTAATATATTAGTGCCTAACCTGCAAACCAAGCTCATGAGCCTTTTTTGCAACAAGACCAGCCCAAGCATAACACTTGGGTTTGATGTATTTGTACAGCTTGTGATTGCAGCAATCACAACACTGCCATGCCTGAGCTCTGCTGGCTGCCCATGGAAATCAAATTTTGCAACTTTTCCTTTTTAAATAAAACATTAAGGAGATATGGTATTTTATATTCATCTACAGTTCTTATCAAGCAACAGTGAATGAAACATGGATGACTTCACTTCTGCATATTCAATTACAATGGAGGGATTCTTATACTGAGTGAGAACCCCTCCAGTCCATTTGCATGGATGTCCCAGATATTCAGTCACAAGATATGAAATCATACACATATAAAATCAAACAGAGGCTTTGACATGGTCACTGTTGTTAAACTCCCTCGGACAGTATTACAAAAATAGGAACATGAGTGACGGCTAATAATGAAGAAGACGTATCATACACAGTGGTTATTGATAGCTTGGGGCTCATACTGCTAAGAGTGACCAACAGTTTGAAAATATTAAATAATGAACAGGTGAATGGTACAAACTGACTTTGATGAAGATTACCAGTAATAGAGCACAGTCACTCTAGCCATTGAGAAAGTTGATGAAAGAGGCAAACAACAGAAACACAACTATAAAGAACGGAACTTGTATATTCTAAAGAACTTTGTGAAATGGCTCTGAATCTGTAAGTTGAATGTTTACAACTTTAAACAATCTGAATGAAAGTAATTAAAAAACATTGGTGTTTGATGGTTCTAGGCTGCAGAAATAAAATGATTGAATGTATGAGCAAGATGCACATGAAACTTCCCTTAGAAACCACTTGGGCCACTACAAATTTATGATGATGCCATTCAGGCTTACAAATGCCCCATCCACCTTCCAAATTCTAATGAATAAGGTTTTTAAACCTTATTCGAGGAAATTTGAGGCTGTGTTCTTTGATGACATACCAATTTATAGTAAGTCATTACAAGATCATGGCACCACCTCAACTTGGTGTTGGTGCTTGAATCATTAAACCAACATCACTCATTGCTAAGCTGTCTAAATGTATCTGAGATTTTGGTAGCTACGCAGTAAAGAGGGCAAAAAATGGTTACAACTAGATATATCAAAGTAAAAGTAATAAAGATAACTTGTACTTTTTTTTTATTATGCGTAACAAAGAAGGTGTAAGTGTAACATTACAGAAGCAATTATGAGTCTAGTGACTTCATATATATATATATATATATATATATATATATATATAAAGAAAAAAGAAGAGCACATGCAAGTGATGAGAAATGGGCATACCAGATTGTTAAGAGAAGGGAGACTGTTGAGCTGCTTTCCGAATTTACCGGTCAAGTTTTCCTTGGGAGTATTTCCATTTGTTGAAATGACATTAGGCGTCAAATTAAATGACCAATAAGATCATAAATTCAGCACCAGCTATTAGAAATTTTTACTGCATATTATAACTTGATAGCAACACAATTAATTAGGCATATTGAGAAAAACCACACGATTCGTTCAACCAAGCATGAAATGAAATATGCAAATCCTCGATTTAAAATAGCGATCCAGAAGCAGGGATGTGGAAAAAGCAAAATTCTATTGCAATTTATTCTGTTGGCCTTATTATCGATAACCTAATCATTATGAATGAATGAAATAAAAAACAATGGAAAATGGAAAGAGTAAAGAGGGTGAAGAAGTACCGAGAGGCATAGAAGCGGTGTTGCGGTGGATGGCAGGAGGAAAGGCTCCGATCTGAGGGAGAGAAGAGAAGGTTCTAGAAAGAGAAGCAGATGAAGAGAAGAGTTTGGCCCTGGTAGATCTGAGGAGCGAAGACATGATTGTGATGAAAAGAAAAGAATAGAATAGAGAGAGGGTGTGTGTGTGTATGATTGGGAAATTAAGGTGGAGAAATAGAATTGCAAGTAAGAAGAGAAGAATGAAGAAAAGTGAAAAGTGACAAGTGAAATGGTATGGGACGTGTGTGTGTGGAGACCCAAGGTGAAGTTGGACTACGTGCTACATGATACAATTTTCGGATTTCGGATGCACACCTCCCAGTAACAGATGTGTTAGACACTGACAGCACATTAAAATATTACGAAAATACATTGAATTAAAATAAAATTAAACAAACAAAAAAGCTTACACAACCTGTTCCTCCTCCTACGTCTACACCTTTGCCATGTTCTCAAATCTGATCTATATATGTAATGTTTTGGTTTTCCTTCTTTTTTATCAGGATGAGGGTTTTGTTCCTTTGTGTGAGAGAGTGACTTTTTATTTTCTAAAGGAAGATGGTTGATTGGGTCTTCGGAATTAATCCGACACCATTACAAGCCACTCCAGCACTGGGTTTAATTAAAGGATGAGTTTAGGCAATATTACGATGGAGTAAATACCTCACTATATCTCAGAAATTATAGGATCATATCAACTTAATTTCTTATATTATTAATATTTCAAAATGATCATTGCAATTACAAAATGTTAATCAGGTTCGTCCATCCGTTGATATTGGCACGGACTATAATGACATTAAGTTCGTAATATCAGGGATGCATTTGAAACTAAGTGAATAATGTCAGGGATGCATTTACTAACGGATCCAAATGGTGGGACGAACCTGATTAACATTTTGTAATTTCGATATGGTCCCTCTTTTACTTTTTTGTTTCGAAATGATATCTTATTTTATAAAATTTATATCAATGTGGTCCTCTCCATATCACAATTTAAAGGAAAAAGACCATAGTGAAACTAAAAATAAAGATAAGGGACCAAATCGAAAAAAATAATAAATAAGGGATCAATACAAAAATTTAAAAAAAAAAAAGATAAGAGACCAAAAATGATATTTAACCAAAAAAAAAAAAAAAATCAAGATGTTTGACAAATTAATATGCGGACAATGTTTCATTGCCCGTGCCTAACATATCACTTTTGGGTCTGTCCTCACGCAAGATTTTTCTCGCACATTGATACCTATTCGCACGGGAATAAAACTGAATATAATAATAGAATAGAATAGGAAGTAAAAACATACGAGTTTAATTGCTATGCAAATTGTAAGAGGTCAGACTTTTGTGTACACCAAAATCTGATTGGGTGATATCAGTCCTTCAATATCGTTTAATATGTCATTGGATTAATCTTCACAGTTGCATGTGAGATATCCTGAGAAACAAAAAAATTAATATTTTTATTGATATGACAACTTGTAATTAGTTAATATTGTAAAAAATATTTACACTAATAAATGCATGTCCATTAAATTCAAAGGATACTAATAATCTACGTCAATATGTATGCATCCCATAACTATGAAGCCCTATGTTTTATTTTACCTTTCCCCTTACTGAAATCTATGGTATCTCAAGTATAACTTATCCTGTCTGGGTTGTTCAATCAAATGGTAATAATTATTTGACTTGATCCATAGCATGACATATTTAATTAAGGTGATGCATTCTAGTTGAGTAGGATAATTTTTACCTCAAAATTATTAGAGATATCGGAGAAAGCACCTTCGCCTTAACAGGAATAACATTTGCTTGAATATTATATTAATTTTGATACATTGTTAATATAAAGTCTCTTATATTGTCAACTAATCAGAAATCGCTTTACGTTTGACTTTTAAAATAATTATTATAAAAGTCCAATATTTTTAATAATGTGATAATTTATAATTGATTGACAATATAAAAAATCTTTACACTGACAATGAATACCAATTAAATTAATTTAATAATTAAATTGAAGAAGACATGTTTCATGTGTCCTTTTATGATGATTATCATTTAATAAAAGTTATTAACATAATATCATTTTTAAGTTAATACAAATATAATTAAAGATTTGATAAAATAGAAAGGTAAATGCTAATCATTTTCCTTAGGGCTGGTTAAGAAATTAAAAAAATAATATCGGAAAGTGATATATTTAATTATTAAAAATGACATATTTGTTATAAAATTAAGAAAGATATGAGGAATCTTTCATTCATTTGTGTGTACATCCTGACTTCCAATACCTTTATTTATTTATAGACTAGGAATGCCCATAAAAGGAAATTGAATTGCATCATTCATCATTCATCATTCAACCCTATAAAAGTTATGTAACTCAAGGGGTTGGGGATTATGGAGATCCACATAAATATTATGAAAACAAATATTTAAAACACTCCCCATTTAATGAAGGGAAAGTGGTGATGAGCTTGTTCTTTATTCACTCATTGCTTGGTGAAAAAACAAGTGATGAAGCAGAAGTTTTAATGAAGGCAAGCTTTTCTTGGTGAGCAATATTAGCAACACACTCAGTATTATATTTTTCTTCAACATATTCTCTATTTTCATGTGGGACCCACTGAATAAAGAGTGAGTTGAAAAATGTGTGTTAAAGAATGTGTTTCTATGGGTTGTAGAGACTTGGGTTCACAAACAAGAGGATCATAAGAATTTTGCTTTCAGGGACAGATTGGGCATCGATGAAAGGGACGAGGAGGAACCGTAACTGGTGGATGCGGATTCTCTACCTTTAGGGCGGGAAAGATTGAGTTTTCACTCACATAGATGGAATTTCGTCAGGCGCACGAAGTAAGTCGGGAAAATTCATCCAGGCGCACCATATTAAGTCAATTTGAACCGCTTTATGTGAGTGAAAAGTCACTCTACCTTTCAAGCCCTAAAAATAAAGAATTCAGATCTGTAACTAGTAAAGTTTGTCGTCGTTGTTTTAATTTTTTTAATTTAATATGTTATCATAATATTTAAATATGTTGCCAGTGTTTTATTGGTTATGCTTAGGGATGTGCTCACACAAGATTTAGGATGCATTTAGAAGAGCTTATGAGAATTACTCATGAAAATAAATTTATGCAAATAATTTATGAAAATAGTTTATGATCTTCTCATAAGCTCTTTATAGTTTATTTCCATAAGTTTGTCAGAGAAGCTTATAAAAATAAGCTGTTTTTAGCTTATTTGAAAAAGAGCTTAATGAATAAGCACTTAGTTAAGTTGTTTACCCAAACAAACCCGTAGTTTCTTTTACAATAATGTATGTGCTCAAATCATTGTCGAGCAAGAAATAACGATCAACGGTTGACATGTGTGACCAAGGCTGGCCCGAGGGTAAGGCAACTAATTAGGCCATCAACAAAAAAAGTATTCACTCTTAGTTTTTATAAAGCAAAAAGATCACACATGCTAGCAAAGATGCCCAACCTAAAACACAACCTCACTCAGGTACACTCTCTCACCTTAAACAAAAAGGTCTCACTCAAAGTCTGCTTTTGCCCTCACTCACTCTTGGGCCGACTCTTGTGTGACTTGGGTGACTTGCAACTTTGCCACCAACCCAATAACTGTGCAGGTAAATAAAATCAAGACTAAACTATGAGTGCGTTTGTTTTAGATTATTTGACCATAAAAATCATTTTTTTAATTTAAAAAATCATTTTTAGTAGTTTTAATTGTGTTTGTTTAAGATTTTTTAGGAAATCATTTTTAAAAAAAAATCATTTTTTGGACCAAAATGAGAAGGTATTCCATTTAGCTTCTCACTAAAATCTGATTCTATAGAGGAGAGAGAAAATATGTTCGTTACAGATTATGAAAAAATGATTTTCATTTAATCTCTAAATTATTTTATATGAAAATCATTTTTTCATAATCTATAACAAACTGGTCCTATAAAGTAAAAATAATTTCATGTATAAAATAATTTTAATTCTAAGTGTGCTTAACTCTCTTTTTTATGGTCTCACTATGTCATATCATCACTTTTTACTTTATACTACTTTGAGCAACTTTTCACTCCAATAATACAACTCTTCATTCCAATAATACAACCCTAAAAAGTTCATCAAATGGATTTCACAAATTACACAACTTTTTCTCTAGCTTATTTTTCTCTCTTCTCTATAATTTTATATTGGGTTCTTATATAAAAATGTGTCCTTATATGTGAATGACATCATTTTACTTTAACGGTGTAACCCAATAAAAATAAAAATCAATTTTTATTTTTAAAAACTAGTTAAACAAGGGTTGCTCTAGCCAATAAGTTGCCTATTTGCTCTTTAGTTTTCCTCTTTTAACTATTCCATGCTAAATTTGTGATAATAAGGATGGATCAGCGTAATTGTACAAATTAGATTCTAATACTCGCATAACAGTCAACCCATTAGCTAGGTTTTTATGTGACTTAAATCGAGCAAATATTAAAATCTCTCGGACGTAAAAGCGGTCCGGATCTTACCCTATGTTCGTGGTGTGGCTCCACCCAAACAGTTGTCTTATAAGCGACCCATGATTCAATCTCGATTTTCTTCTTGCTTCTAGGATCGAAAAGTCATTGAACCAGTTTCTCTTCAATCTAGAAAATTCTTATGAAAAAATATCCACTACCTGACACTTCAGCCAACGGAATGCCGCATGCAATCGGCAGGGTTCACATTGGCTTATACAATTGACCCCATTTTCAACGGGCAGAGTTATCGCGCAGAATTTAGAAATCTAGAATCAATATAGTCACTGCTCAACAGTCCTAATAATTAATAAACTCTTGGAGAAGTGTAAAAAACAACCTCCCTTAAAAGGACGTTTTCCAATTTATTGGAAATTTATTCTCCCTCACACTTTAAACCTTGAAAAGCGTGCAGCAGCAATGGCCTCGGAATTTTCCATAAAAAATGACTTCACTGCTTAATGAGGTTCCTTATGACATATGGAAGTATGCCACCGTGGTTGAAGTAAGCAAGTTCTACCTGAAAATACGAGTGTTACGTTATGCACTAAAATAAGGGAAGAAAACGGTTCTGAAGCAAGTTTTAGAAAAGCTCCAAAAATGGCTCAACCCCAGCAAACCCTGACATAACGGACCACACCTCAGCTCTAATAATTGCGACCATTAAATAAATAAATAAAAAACAAACTAACATAAATGAATGCTAAGCTTAAATTACCTCGGTATCAAAGCGTACTGTACAGGTGAAAGGTTTTCCATTATCAGTTGTGACTGTGACATCTTGGCCAGGCCTAATCTCACCGATTTTACTTGGAAGGTCAATTGTACAACGTTCATGACCAGTCAATCCCAATGTGTCAGCATCCTCACCGGATTTGAAGCAAAGAGGAATAATACCCATTCCTACCAAATTACTGCGATGAATTCTCTCAACTTTTAGCTATCACAGCTTTGACTCCCTAATGAAATTTGTGTCATCAACAACGTCAGGAATATTAACCTCTACATTCTAAGAAAAAACTCAATACAATCACAACCATAATATATATAAAGTTATTATAAAGTAACTCACCAATAGCATGGGACCCTTGGCAGCCCAATCTCTAGAACTTCCACTACCATATTCAGCTCCAGCCAGCACAATGGTGTCTTGCCCAGCAGCTCTGTATCTCTGACATAAGAGAACAATTCCAGGGGATTACAAACTCAACAAACCTAAAATTAATGATAGTCTATCACATTCTCTGGCACCAGGCGTTCACCACTTCTTTCTTTAAAGAGGACAAAAGGAAAATGTATTTGATGCCAAATGGCATGCAGTGGATTTAGACCCACAATCATACCCTCCACCATGTCATCAAAGGAGAAGATACCACTAAACCAAAAGACAATGTTCCCATGCCCTAATCAGAATATCAAGTTTTGCAATGCTTGCAATAAGAAGTTGCTATCAATCTATTTGAATAAGCAAGACTTGATAGTTGATACATGCACAGAAGCAAACGAATTCATTAGAAATATAGTTAATTAACAATGCCTTGCCACTGGAAAAGCTCAAAAGTAGTAATAGAAAAATAGGCATGCCATACTTGAGCAGGACATAACTCACCGTTGCTGCATCAAACACATAAAGCTTCTCCCCTGTAGGAATGTGAACTGTCTTGGGGCCAACTTCCCCATTCAAGAGCTTGTTAACAAGGCAAATGTTGGCAAAAGTTCCCCTTGCCATCACCTCATCATTGCCACGACGACTTCCATAAGAATTGAAGTCCTTGCGTTCCACCCCACACTCCAAAAGGTATTTAGCAGCAGGACTGTCCTTGTTAATGCTTCTGTTAGACCTCCTATTAGTAAGGTCTATCTTAGAAGGCCGAAGCAGCCCAAGCCTATTGGGCCAGCTATAGACTAGTAGTTATTCCTATTGTAACTAATTAGGAAAGTATAAACAAGGAGGAGAGAGGGAGAATCAGTTAGGATTCATTTGGAAATTGGAATTAGGAGGGAGAGGCCAAGCTCTCGAAATCTTGGAGGGAACCCCTGTGTATTTCCTTTTCTATCTTTCACACTCTTCTGTAACTACTTTCTCTGATTTGGGAGCATTTCCCCCAAGAATTATATCAATACTATGGTGAAGTTCATCTAAATTCCTAATTGATTGAACCAGTTCTAACAACTGGTATCAAAGCTCTCAGATCGTGGGAGAAGATTCATGGTTTCGACGAGAGGAATGAAAACCAGACTTGAGTTTCTCGAGCGCAGATACGAAGCATTCATGGCAACGCGCGGAGAATTGCAGGAACTGAGAAGAGTTGTAGACGAAGAACGACTCGAGAGAATTGAGACGAGAAGGCAACTCGGAGAGCTTCTCGAGACGGTGCGCGGATTGTCATAACGCAGCACTAGGAATGAGAACAGAGGAGGATCCTCCGACGATTCTCAGATCCGAGATGAACGATGGAGAAAATTGGAGGTGCCTGTGTTCGATGGCAACGACGCGTATGCTTGGGCTCATCGTGTGGAGCGTTATTTCGAGTTGAAGGGATTGAGTGATGAAGAGAAGCTTCAAGCGGTGATGGTGGCTATGGAAGGTAAGGCTCTGACGTGGTATCAGTGGTGGGAATATTGCACTCAGAACCCTACCTGGCAGGAATTTCTTTCCGATGTGATTCGAAGATTCCAGCCATCTATGATCCATAGTCCTTTTGAACTCTTGCTGAGCCTTAAACAAACAGGACCCGTAGAGGGGTATAGGGAGCAATTTGAACTATATGCGGGACCGCTCATGAGAGAAGCTCAACCAGATTATCTAAAGGGCATTTTTCTTAATGGACTCAAAGAGGTGATTAGAGCGGAATTGAAGTTACATAAAGCTGACAATATAGCTGAGTTGATGGATTTTGCTCAGAGAATTGATGAGAAAAACTTGCTACTTAATAAAGGGAGTCAATCGGTGCAAAGAAGTGGAGCCACTACAAGGAGTGCAAGTAGTACACGTCTGATCACATGGGAACCAGGGAACAAAAATCAGACTCAGTCAGTATCGGTGATAGGAAGCTCAGTGAATGATTCTAATAATCTAAAATCTACAGGATCTTTTAAGGGGAGGAATTCTCGAAGATTGAGTGATGCAGAACTCCAAGAGAGGTCTAGAAGAGGCCTTTGTTTTAAATGTGATGAGAAATGGGGCCCAGGCCACATCTGTGCTAACAAACAACTACAGATTCTGATCCTGGACGAAGATGAAACAGAAAATGAAACAGAGGGAACAGAGAAAGAATTAGAGATGAAACAGTTACAATTGTCTTTGTACAGTATTACCGGTTTGACCTCTAAAAAGTCAATCAAGGTTTGGGGCACCTTAGCTGGCAGGCAGGTGGTAATTTTGGTAGATTGTGGAGCTTTCCACAACTTCATCTCTGCCACCACAGTAAGGGACTGCGACTTACAGGTATCTCCAACCCCTTAGTACTCAGTAGAAGTAGGAGATGGTAGAAAAATTATGTGTGAAGTAGTATGTTCACAGTTAACACTTCAAATCCAAGGGTTGGAAATCCGGCAAGACTTTTTTGTTTTCGACTTGGGGGGAGTTGATGTAGTGCTGGGTATGGAATGGTTTTCTAGTCTTGGTGACATCCAAGCTAACTTTAAAGAACTTTCACTTAAGATTCCCACTAAAGAAGGTACTAAGCTGTTGAAAGGAGAGCCTGCACTAACCAGAACTAAGGCTTCTTTTAAATCAATCCTCAAGTCCATAGCTGATCAAGGGGAGGGTTTCTTATTAGAATATCACAGTATGCAAGCTGAGACAGAACAGGGACACTCTATTCCTCAATGGTTGGTTTCAGTTGTGGACGATTATGCTGAGATATTTCAGGAACCGCAGGGATTACCACCACCGAGGCACCGAGATCATGCCATAGTCCTGAAGGAAGGGTCTAATATTCCCAACCTTAGGCCTTAGCAATACCCCCACCATCAGAAAAATGAGATTGAGAAGTTGGTAGACGATATGCTCAGCTCTGGTATCATTAGGCCGAGTGTAAGTCCTTACTCGAGCCCGATCATTTTGGTTAAGAAGAAGCATGGGGGATGGCGTTTCTGTGTTGATTACCGAGCTCTTAACAAAATCACCATTCCGGACAAGTTTCCTATACCGATTATCGATGAGTTATTGGACGAGCTGGGAGGAGCAGTGGTATTTTCTAAATTGGATCTCCGATTTGGTTATCACCATATTAGAATGAAAGAAGAAGACATTCCGAAAACTGCATTCCGAACCCATGAAGGGCACTATGAGTTTGTTGTCATGCCCTTCGGTCTTACTAATGCCCCTTCAACATTCCAATCTCTCATGAATGAGATGCTGAGACCATATTTGAGGAAATTCACTCTAGTATTCTTTGATGATATCTTAGTGTACAGTAAAACGGAGGTTGATCACCAGAGACACCTGCATGCCGTGCTAGCCCTTCTCAAGGAACACCAATTATTTGCAATGCCAATTCGGACAACAACAGCTGGAATATTTAGGGCATACTATTTCAGCTAAGGGTGTAGCTGCAGACCCTAAGATGTTGGTTGTAATGTTAGATTGGCCAGTTCCCAAGGACCTTAAAGCCCTTAGAGGTTTCTTGGGCCTTACCGGGTATTACAGAAGGTTCGTTAGAGACTATGGCAAGCTTGCTAGACCATTGACTCAGTTGTTGAAGAAAGATAGTTTTCTCTGGTCTGTAGAAGCTCAAAATGCATTTGATAAATTGAAGACCTTGGTGGCTGACTTGCCAATTCTGACAGTTCCTGATTTTTCTAAGATCTTCACCATTGAGACAGATGCATCGAATAAAGGTCTGGGGGCAGTTTTGTTCCAAGAGGGCAGGCCCGTGGCTTTTCTTAGCCAAGCTTTATCCAAGAGAGCACAGGCAAGATCTGTATATGAACGTGAGTTAATGGCCATTGTGATGGCGGTACAGAAATGGAGGCAGTACCTATTGGGCAGGCATTTTGTCATTGTTACTGATCAGAAGAGCTTAAAGTTCCTCACAGATCAACGAGTTCTGGGCGAGGAGCAATTCAAGTGGACATCCAAGTTGTTGGGCCTTGATTTTGAGATTCAGTATAGGCCTGGTTCTGAAAACAGTGCAGCAGATGCCCTTTCCAGGAAAATGACTTTTGCTGCCTTATCTATTGTCCAGTTTTCAGAATTGGAAGAATGGGAAGAGGATGTCCAGCAAGATCCTAAACTGCATGGCATTATACAAGACTTAATCCAGGACTCACAATCTCACCCGGGCTACTCTTTTCAGAATAGAAAACTGCTCTATAAAGGGAAACTAGTGTTGCTCAAATCTTCTTCTAAGATTCCTCTCTTACTAAAGGAATTCCATAGATCAGCCGTAGGGGGACACTCCGGATTTTTCAGATCCTATAAGCACATTGCTGGACTGGTTTATTGGGAGGGAATGAAGCGGGACATTCTGCGATTTGTGGCCTCATGTGAAATCTGTCAATTGAACAAAAATCAGACATTGTCACCAACGGGTTTACTCCAGCCTCTACCTGTTCCTACTCAAGTTTGGGCCGATGTGTCCATGGATTTTATTGAAGGAATCCCTAAGGTGCAAGGGAAGGATTTTATTCTAGTGATTGTAGATCGGCTCACGAAATACGCTCATTTTATCCCCCTTAGTCATCCTTTTACGGCCAAGGATGTTGCAGAAGTTTTAATTACTAAAGTGGTGAAAATACATGGGTTTCCCTCTACCATTGTATCCGATGGAGACAAAATCTTCCTCAGTCACTTCTGGACTGAGTTGTTTCGGTTAGCTGGCACCAAACTCAAGTTCAGCTCTACGTATCACCCCCAAACCAATGGGCAGACTGAAGTTGTGAATCGCTGTTTGGAGACCTATTTGCGCTGCCTTACAGGTTCTAAACCGAAACAGTGGCCTCGTTGGTTGAGTTGGGCTGAATTCTGGTTCAACACTAACTATAATAGCTCAATCAAACCCCATTCAAAGCCCTCTATGGCAGGGAGCCTCCCCACCTCCTTAGAGGAACTACCATTCCATCTTCAGTTGAAGAAGTGAACAGTATGACTGAGACTCGTGATCAGTTGCTGCATGATCTAAAAGCCAATTTGCTTAAGGCTTAGGCTCAGATGAAGCATTATGCTGATCAGTCTCGCAGGCCAGTCACTCTTGCAGTGGGAGATTGGGTTTACTTGAAGCTGCAGCCTTATCGTTTGAAGTCTCTCGCAAAGAAGAGGAATAAGAAGTTGAGTCCTCGCTATTATGGTCCCTATCAGATCAGCAAACAGATTGGCCCGGTTGCATTTCAGTTGTCACTCCCTGCTGATTGCAAAATCCACCCTGTTTTTCATGCATCATTGTTGAAGAAGGCTCTTTCTCCATTTGTCACACCTCAACCTCTTCCAAAAATGCTCTCTGAAGAACTGGAACTCCAAGTTTTTCCAGCTGCAGTCCAAGCCATCAGAAACACCACTTCTGGAACAGCTGAAGTTCTGATACAGTGGCGGGGCCTTCCTGATTTTGAGGCTACTTGGGAGCCTTCTGAGACGATTGCAACGCAGCTTCCCTCTTTTCACCTTGAGGATAAGGTGAGTCTTTTGGGGGGGAGTATTGTTAGACCTCCTATTAGTAAGGTCTATCTGAGAAGGCCGAAGCAGCCCAAGCCTATTGGGCCAGCTATAGACTAGTAGTTATTCCTATTGTAACTAATTAGGAAAGTATAAATAAGGAGGAGAGAGGGAGAATCAGTTAGGATTCATTTTGGAAATTGGAATTAGGAGGGAGAGGCCAAGCTCTCGAAATCTTGGAGGGAACCCCTGTGTATTTCCTTTTCTATCTTTCACACTCTTCTGTAACTACTTTCTCTGATTTGGGAGCATTTCCCCCAAGAATTATATCAATACTATGGTGAAGTTCATCTAAATTCCTAATTGATTGAACCAGTTCTAACAGCTTCCAGCTGGAGATATGTGATCAGTGGTTATACTGTCACCGAAATTCACAGGCAATAAGCATCTTTCACACCATGAGCTCCAGGAGGATCCATGGTCATGTTCTTGAAGTATGGGGGTTCATGAATATATGTTGAGTCGGGGTCCCATGAGTAGAGTTTGTCAGCAGGAACTTGTAGGTTGTTCCACATAGGGTTGCCCTTGGTAATAGCCTCATACGTACTTCTGAACATGTTAGGCAACACACTAGATTGGACAGCCTGAGAATAAAGTCACCCAAAGTTAATTTTGCCATCCACGTTGTTGAATATTTAGACTAAATTGCATATAATGAGCAAACTGGACATCATTTACCTCTGCTTTCTTCGTTAGATGGCCAGATATCCCGCAAGTAGACATCCTTGCTGTCCTTCCCCGTTCCAATTGCCTCCTTCTCAAAGTCAATATCAACCTGGAAATTTGACCACAATGTAGTTGATGAAAGTCCACGGTCCAACAACATTTGGGGTCTTGATGTTTTTAAACTTAATTTCCATCAACCTTTTAATAAATAGAAATAAACAAAATGTGCATCACACTGACTAAAGAAAGTTCTATATAAAACTTATATTCAATAGTCAGTTATATTAGTTTGTATCATGAAATATTCAATACACACACACACACACACACCATACTCCATAGTCAAACACTTTTTCATCACACAAAAACAAGACCAAAATAATGATGTTTCACATGCACATACATGCAATTATCACTGTATGTCCGAATCCATAACCAGACTTCAGGAAGTGAGTATGCAAAAAGTCGGGATTAAGGCAGTATTTGGTAGAAGAGAATAGAGAAGGAAAGAAAGGAAATGTACAATGCATTAGTACCCCGCTTGAGTTTACAATAGCATAAGGCCGCTGAATTATATTTCATTCATACAAATGATGCCAATGTAGATTATGAAACTGGCAGATAATACCAATTGCTTGTGATTAGCCTACAATAATTTTAGCATTTATCTTTTTTATTTACTTCCAACAAAGTCCTGCATTAATAATATAAATATTAAAATATGAACCAGATAACTATTGCCCTTTGCCAAGAGATATGAAAATCAGATAGTAATACCAGAAGAAGAAAGAACCAAAAACATACACATTATATATATGAATTAGACATACATACCGTGCCAGCAAGAGCATAAGCAACAACAAGAGGAGGTGAGGCAAGGTAGTTAGCCCTTGTCAAGGGATGCACACGACCCTCAAAATTACGGTTCCCAGACAACACAGCAGCCGCTACAATATCTGCATCAGACCACAAAAAATTAACACAATAAGGCAAATATAAAGCAGAATACTTCTAGGAGGATATCTAAAGGTTATAAACAAGAACAAAATTATGTGAGCGAGCCAAGAATTGTACAGAAATCAGCCTCAGTTCAAGAAATTGTATTTGGTTTTGAAATATCACCATTTTCTGAGACGGCAGAATTAAATGATTCATCCAGCTCCCCAATTGCCAATGCATGTTGTACAGCCAAATCCAACAATATGAAAACCCTGTTCATTTAGATATTTCTGAAGTCCACTGCCAAAAAGGTGAAAACAAATTCAAAATCAGAATGCATTTTTCCTTTATTGTGTCAAGGGGAATTGACTACATTATAATACAAGTTGCAAATTATATTCTAATAAGAAGCGCAAAGCCGCAAAATACCTCTGAAGTAGATATTTCGTAACAACTCCCGAGCCGGGAGCAAGACTTGTTTTAACCCAAGGCTTGACCTGGAAAACAGTGAAAACAGCTACTGTTAGTATTAACAAAGAAAAGGAACACACAAATGACATAGACCTTTGTTCCTTTATTAGTGGATGTAAAAACAGACCACACAAAGCGAAGGCTTCATGCTTAAAAGGAGAGAAGTAGAACTGATACGGTTTGATACTAATATATTAGTGCCTAACCTGCAAACCAAGCTCATGGGCCTTTTTTGCAACAATACCAGCCCCAAGCATAACACTCGGGTTTGACGTATTTGTACAGCTTGCGATTGCAGCAATCACAACACTCGCATGCCTGATCTTTGCTGGCTGCCCGTGGAAATCAAATTTCGCAACTTTTTCTTGTGCCTCTTTGGGTATAGCAAATCCATGTATTTAAATAAAACATTTAGGAAACATGGGATTTTATATTCATCAAGCAACGGTGAATGAAACATGGATGACTTTACTTCCACATATTCAATGACAATTACGGGGGGGGGGGGGGGGGTCTTATACTGATGTTGATGAAGATTAATTATACCAGCAATACAGCACAGTCACTCTAGCCATGAAAGAGGCACACAACAGTAACACAACTATAAAGAATGGAACTTGTATATTCTAAAGAATTTTGTGAAATGGCTCTGAATCTGTAAGTTGAAGGTCTACAACTTCAAACAATTTGAATGAAATTGATAATAAAAAAAACATTGACGTTTGATGGTTCTAGGTTGCAGAAATAAAATGATGGAATTTTGTAACGGCAAACCAATTAATCTTGAATCCAACAATTCAAACTTTGTATTGCAATAGACATCCCAGGTGAACAACCGTGGACAAAGAAGCACTATTATTAGTTTGTCTATTATTGCAGATGAATACTGAAAGTGACACTAATGTGAACCAAATTAGCTTTTTATCACAAAAACAACAAATGGGCAGGAAATAGAAGCTTAGCTTAAAACTACAAGAGATAATTCAAGATATAAACTATGAAATTCCTTTCTGCATATAAGACCGAAACAAAATTAAAAGTTTTTGACTAGCACAATCTTACTAACCTTAAAACCAACTTTGTTATCAAGACAAGAATGCCAGTCAGCCTTCATTTCTTTCAAAGGCACCCGATCATGAGGTCTAGAGAGAGTATCATTCGTATGAATTATCACATAGATAATTGGATAGAAATTCTTAAAAACCCACATTGAAATACATTACAGGAAACATTTGAAAGAGCACAGGATCTTACCTCTTCGGTCCTGAGATACATGGTTCAACATCGGAAAGGTTTAATTCAAGATATGATGAATAAACTCTGTCTTGTTGTGGCTGAATTTATAGAAAATAAATTAGCATCCTATACCTCCAACACACAATCATGTTTCATTTTTTTCTTTTTCAAAAGTAGATTCTATAGGACAATCTACTAATATTACCTCATTATAGTCAACAAATATTTTGTTTGCCCTGAGATAAGACTCTATCATGGCCACCTATATCCAGAGAAAATGAAGGTCAAATAGTTCTATAACCATTTCACATTGGGAAGTAAAAAATGAGTCACTATGGAGTACATACAGTCTCATCACTTCTTCCAGTTAACTTGAGATATTGTAATGTAACTAGATCCACGGGGAAGAAGCCCATGGTGGCACCATATTCAGGAGACATGTTAGCAATAGTGGCCCTGTCAGCTAATGATAATTTACCCATGCCATCACCTGGAGAACAAATCCACGAAAACTGTTAATTAGAAGAGACAGATCGACATAAGTTAAAAAAAAGGAGGGGGGGAAATGGACAGTAGGGCTCGAGAGAACTTAATTACCATAAAATTCAACAAATTTCCCAACAACACCATGCTTCCTAAGAATTTGTGTCACAGTTAGAACCAAGTCAGTTGCTGTAACACAATTCTGCAATTTTCCAGATAACTTGAACCCAACAACACCAGGCAACACCATGCTCATAGGCTGTCAGTATCATAGGACACGGCATTAGAATCATCACACAAACTGTAGCTAAATTACTCCATATGCTGTTTTCAAGATAAAGAAAAATAACAAGAAATTCTAAAAGAGTTAAATATGCCGTCAACATCTGTTAATCATTACAGTGTTTTGGATAGAATCAATATTCATTACATTACATGTTTATATATCAAGATCAGAAGGTAATGTACCTGGCCAAGCATTTGTTGCCTCGGCTTCAATACCTCCAACACCCCATCCAGCAACACCAAGCCCATCTATCATAGTTGTATGTGAATCAGTCCCAACCACACTGTCAGGATAGAGTAAGCCCTCATTATTGAAAACAACCCGTCCAAGATATTCAAGATTGACCTGCAATTCAAGACATCACATCACAAATTCCAAGTCCTAACAACAAAAGTAAAACATTTAAATTACATTAAGTCATTTTGTGTGTTGTTTCCAAACTTACCTGATGTACTATACCAGAACCTGGAGGAACAACAAGCATGTTGCGGAACGCGGTTGACCCCCATTTGAGAAAAGCAAATCTCTCCTTGTTTCTTTGGAATTCAAGCTCCATATTAGCCTGAACTGCATTTTCTGACCTTGCTACGTCAACTTGAACTGAATGATCAATGACAAGATCAACAGGAACCTGCCACCAACTATTGCTCAGAACCACATATAACCAACATAACATGCACAGAAAAGATGTCTAAGATGGTGTTTTCAAACTTAAAAACCCCAATAACCATGTACCATGGAGTTAGTTTTCAATTTTATTGTTCGGTAATTACTCGAACTTTGAAGAACGAGATTTAATATGATAAATTATAAGTCAAAACTAGTTTGAAAGAAATTCCACACAATAATCAGGTTTTATTTAAATCAAAATTACCCCATTAGTCTCCAATTTCAAATTTTAGACATACTCAAATTTGATAACTTTGAGAAACTAGTTCTAACTTGAAGGGTTCTGGCCTACATTTTAAATTTGCCAAACTCCGCAAAAGCTATAACAGTAAACCAGGGAGCAAAAGAGTTTTCAGATACTATGTACAACCCTCTTAGTCCTATATCAATTGCAGAACTTTAAGAGCTATGTAGAAAAGAAGGCAAAAATGGTTACATCTGAATTATTGGATATGTCAAAGTATAAGTAGAAAAACTAACTTTTCTTAGAGTAATACATGAGATTTGAAACTTTCTTTTATTCACATAACAAATAATACGTGATATTACTTATCATAGAAGCAATTATGAGTTCAAGGTGGTACATATATCACTCAATGATGTATACTTAAAAATTTGAAATCTTTTTGGTGACTGCCATCAATGACTTCATAAAGAACAAAAGCCCGTGCAAGTCATAAAATAGACATGTACCAGAGGGTTGATCTTATTAGAATCACTGCCAAGCTTATTCATTGCGTCACGCATGCAAGCCAGGTCAACAACAGCTGGGACTATCCTGGAAAGAGGAAAGAAGTTCAAAGGATCATAACATATATTACTTAATACCGCCCATCCCTAATATAACTTTTTCACTGCATCCATGTTCCAGAAGTTAACGAGGTACCTGCAAGAGAACACGAGCAGGCTTGAAAGGAATCTCAACTAGCTTTGCGCACGTGTTTTCCCAGTCAATAATCTTCTCAACATCTTCTTTAGTGACTTGGAAATTGTCACAATTACGAATGGCAGATTCAAGGAGAACTCTGATAGAGTATGGCAACCTGTCTGTTACGCACACAAAGTTGATATCATCAGCAATTGAAATAACCCAAAGAAGAATGCACTATTCTGAAGAAGGATAGACTAGTCCTTTGTCAGACACATAATATTATAATGAAATTACCAATATCACATATTTAAATAACAAGACTCAATAGTTAATCCCATGTAAAGCACGTGATGGATTGAATATCATGTGAAGAGGTAGCTTGGTTAGTTAATCCCCTGTTATCATGATTCTTTTTTGACTTTTTTGGTGTATTTGAAAAAGCTGAAAAAAAATAGATTAGGCTGATAATCGATTATATATATGATCGATTATTGTGATAATCCATTATAATCAGAATCTATTTTTATTTGGATATGTTTGCTGAAAATTGATTTTAAGATAATTTATTTCGTTTGGGTGGTGCAAATGAAAAAGCTGAAAAAAATAGATGAGATTGATAATCGATTATATATATGATCGATTATTATGATAATCCATTATAATCAGAATCTGTTTTTATTTGGGTATGTTTGCTGAAAATTGATTTTAAGATAATTTATTTCATTTGGGTGGTGCAAAAAAATCACTTTTGCAGAATAAATTACGAAAAAGAATATGAAGTTATTTATATAATTTAATAATACTTGTTTGGAAGTTAGTTTTATAAGGATAAATAGGGAAAAGAGTTTTGAGAATGAAAAATAATCAAATCATAATAATCTTAAGCTAAAATAAATTAGATGACATAAAACAACTTTTTCCCCAGAAAAAGCTTTTTTTTTTTATAACTTTAAGTTAATTATCAAATATGATAAATTATGTATGAAATAACTTTTTAGTCAAAAAACAGCCAAAATGAAAAAAATCTATCTTTTCGAAATATGCTCTTAGATTAAAAGTCATCCGTATCTCAAGTTTGTGTGGCAGTATTAAAATAAATATGTGTAAAAATTATAAAATAAGATTTGATGTAAATAATTAATTAAACTCAAGAACGCTTATATGAGATGATACGAATCTTTTCTAGCTTAGCTAGTAGTCTTGACTTTGAATCCTAACCTTGAGAATGTAGCAACGTTAAAACTCTCGAACGAGAGTTTTGTTGTCTTTATGGTCCTATCCGACTCAAGATATTATTCTTCGCAGTTGCTCGCTTGATACCTGAAAAAAAAAATGTAAATAATTAAGCATTTGAGATCATAAATGAATAAAAGTCTTATATGATAGCAATCATAAGTAATTTGCTGAATAATGTTGTATATTGTCAATTCATTTTATGAAAAATATTTGTTTGCACGTTTCACACTAGAATTTTCTCACTATTTTTATATTAGAATAACAAGATATATAGGTTGGTTAATCGATGAAGAATTTATTACAGTAACATATTATTAATTCATTAACTAATTTATATGTCATATTAATTAATAATTAAATTATTTTTAACTTGTGTAAAAATTTTTATGTGCAAATAATATTATCAATATAACAAATTTAAATTTATATTATATAAAATTATTAAAAATTCACCAACCTAATGTTGGGAGAGTTGGTAACTTGACTCTTCCCAAGGAAAAGGACGCAAGTTCGATTCCTGGAGTCTTCCAGTTGGAAGGCAACTCAACCCTGTGTGTAAAAAACTGGACGTCCGTCACTGTTGAACCAGGAATTAGTCTCATAGCTGGTCCAAATGGTCAAAATTGTTGGGACATCCTGGGGGATCGATCCATTGAAGATCCAAATGTCCTAATTAAGGTGGATTCGGAGCCAAAAAAATTATTAAAAATTCTAATAATGTTATATAGATGTGAGTTTTATTAAGTAGATGTACAATCATTAAAAGCACACTTTAGACCCATTAATTATTTAATTCCATCAACCGTTCTTCTTAAGGTGAACATTTCTGGTACCTAGGAAAAAAGTTGGATATCGGTACCCAAGTTAAGTGGCTCAATCTGATTGGGTACAGTTGTATCCCACTTCCAGGTCAGTAATAGTTTTTAATTTTGCAAAATAGATCCATTGGTTTTTAGATTTGCATAATGACCCTTACAACTTTAAATTGGTTGTTTCGCTCTCTTCCTCTACTTCTTTGAATAAAGAACCTCTTCTTCATTTCTTCTGCGACATTGTGTTTCGTATTGCTCCGATCCACCACTTCTACGATCAGATCTGCAAAAAACAAAGGTTATATCATTGGAGCAAGCACTCCTTCACCCGTTCAAAAAAAAATTATATCGTTTTTGAAATTTTTTTTAACATAAAAATTGCACCTTATAGGATCAAATAATGATTCCCCATCAAAAACCATTGAAAAAGGTGCTAAAATGTTCAATAAAAGGCCAAAATGACCTTGGGTCGCTCGGACCCGTTTTACTGCATATGGGTATTTCTGACCCGACTGGAGGTTAGGGGTGATGTTGCCCCTCTTTTAGTTATAAATAAATATAATAGACTGATAACAATTGACATCTCCTTCTTGTGAGGCTCAGTGGTTTGAATATTTTTAAATGAACTCCTTGTACAGGGTTCGATCCTCGACCCTGTCATATTTATATTTTTGAAATTTTTTTACAGGAATCGAACACGGAATGCAAACATTAGTAATTAGAGAGGTAACCGCTGGACCATTAATATTGATAATCAAATCCAACAGATTATATATATTAATAACAACAGTTAATATTAAATGATTTCTTTGGACAAATATTTATTTAGTTTTAGGACGTCATTAATTGAGTTGTGTTATCCCGTACACTTGTGCTTTTGTAAGATGACCATTTATTCTTTTGAAAAAAAATTTAAAAAATAGATAGAGCTCAAATATGCCGTAATTCAATCCTAATAATCTATAACCCTTGCTTCCGAGTGAAAATAAAAATTTCTAAAAATCATCATAGAGCTTTCTCACCTCTGAACGGTATACCTGGGTTATCCACTACACTTGTGCTTAGAGGACATGGCCATATTGTATTTTTAAAAATAAAAAATTATTTTTAGGTCAAATATACCCAAACTTGACCTTTATAACTCATAACACTTGCTTCCAAGCGAAAATAAAAATTCTAAAAATTATCCTAGGGTATCCTCACTTAGGGACAATATACTTGGGTTACCCACTACACTTGTGCTTAGAGGACAAGAACATATTGTATTTAAAAAAAAACATTTTTAGGTCAAATATGCCGTAACTTGACCCTTATAATCCCTAACACTTGCATTTGAGTGAAATTAAAAATTTCTAAAAATCATCCTAGGGTATCCTCACCTACGGACGAGATACTTGGGTCACCCACTACACTTTTGCTGAGAGGACATGACTATGTTGTATTTGAGTCATTTTATTAAAAACCATGTTGTACTTGGGACACCTACTACACTTGTGCTTCCAAGTTAGGGTATATTGACCTAAAAATATTTTTTTAAAAAAATACAATATGGTCATGTCCTCTAAGCACAAGTGTAGTGGGTGACCGAAGTATACCGTCCGTAGGTGAGGATCCCCCAGGATGATTTTTAGAAATTTTTAATTTCAGTCAAAAGCAAGTGTTGTGGGTTATAAGGGTCGAGTTAGGGTATATTTGACCTAAAAGTATTTTTTATTTTTATTTTTAAAATACAATATGGCCATGTTCTCTAAGCACAAGTGTAGTGGGTAACCCAAGTATATTGTCCCTAAGTGAGGATACCCTAGGATAATCTTTAGAATTTTTATTTTCGCTCTGAAGCAAGTGTTATGGGTTATAAGGGTTGAGTTAGGATATATTAGATTTAAAAATATTTTTTTTATTTTTTATTTAAAAATACAACACGGTCATATCCTCTAAGCACAAGTGTAGTAGGTGACCTAAGTATACCGACCGTAGGTGAGGATCCCCTAGGATGATTTTTAGAATTTTTTATTTTCGCTTTTTATGGGTTATACGGGTCGAGTTAGGGTATACTTGACCTAAAAGTGTTTTTTTTGTAATTTTTTTTAAAAAATACAGCATCGTTATGTTCTCCAAGCACAAGTGTCGTTGGTAACCCAGTATACCGTCCGTAGGTGAGGATGCCCTAGGATGATTTTTAGAAATTTTTATTTTCACTCGGAAGCAAGTGTTATGGGTTATAAAGATCGAGTTTGTGGTATATTTGACCTAAAAATATTTTTTTATTTTTTAATATTATAATATGATCATGTCCTCTAAGCACAAGTGTAGTGGATGACCCAAGTATACCATTCGTAAGCAAGTGTTATAGGTTATTAGAGTTGAGTTAGGGCAAATCTAAACTCTATCTATTTTTTAATTTATTTTTTCAAAAGATAAAATGGTCGTGGTACAATAGCCCATGTGCAATGGATGACCCAACTCATGAAATCCCAAAATCAAATAATATTTGTCCAAAAGAATCATTTAATATTAACTGTATTTTTAATATATATATATATATATATATCTTTTGGAATAAGCTACAATCATATCTATAACGGTCATGCGGTTGTCTTTCCACCTGCCAATCAGCGCGGCTCGTGTTCTTTACCTTCGATTTTTAACAAAAACTCATGACGTTTTTCAAAAATATAAAACATTACATTTGGGGGTCGAATACAAACCATTTCGCCGCACAAGAAGGAGCTGTTACATCTTACATGTTATCATCATTTGATTTTATTTGTAACTGGACAACATAGCAACATCATCCCTAACCTTTAGTTGGGTCAGAAATACCCATACGCAGTAAAACGGGTTCACGCGACCCGAGGTCATTTTTTGCCATTTTATTGAACATTTGAGAACCTTTTTCAATGGTTTTTTTTATGGGGAATCATTATTTGATAATTAGGTGTGATTTTTATGTTCAAAAAATGTCAAAAACGTAAAAAAAAAAAAAAAAATTGGAACGGGTGAAGGAGTGTTTGCTCCAATGATAGTCTTCGATTTTTGCAAATCTGGTAGTAAAAGTGATGGATCTAGTGATGCTTTGGGCTGGAAAGATGTTCTTTGATTCTTGCACATGGTGGGTGACGGTGGTGGATGAGGGTGGAAGATGAATAGTGTTCTTTCATGGGTGAATGCTTGAAAAAGATAATTTGTATCATAGATCCATGTTCTTAACTTTTTAATTTACAAGTAAGTCCTCTTAACTCTAAAATTGAAAGTAATATAATTATGAAAATATAAAGGGTTAAATATGTAAAATAATTAAAAGTATCATGCTTTAAAAAACAAGACACCTGTCATATACAACCATAAGAAAATCTTATTTTTCTCTCATCTCCCTCACACTCTCACAGACGGCGGCAGGTGTGATTTTGGGTCATTTTGACGTAAAACTACCCATTTACTTCGCTTTTTCTCTTCTTTTATTTTCATAAGTGGATTTTCCACATAGATTTGATTCTTTTTGTGTTTTTTTTCCTTGTTCTTCGTAGTCTTGGTGTGTCTTTGTTTGGTTTCCCGTCTTGGTGCGGTGTTGTTTGATTCCCGTCTTGGTGCGGTGTTCGTTTGTTCCAGATTGACAGATCTGCTTTGATCCATCACGGATTTGATCAAGACTTGAGTCTCAATGCTATAGATTTGGAAGCGTGGGTATTCCGATGACTTTGATGGTATCACTTTTGTAGGCAATTTGACCTTGCTGTATTATGCTTTTAACCTGGGTGCTGTGAGTTTGTTCGCAGTTTCATCCTTTTCGATTTTTAGCAATTTTATATCTGTATTGTCATCGACGTATTCTATCAATTTAAATGAATGAATGTCTTTCTTTATTTAAAAAAAAAAAAACTACACCTGTCATATTATATTGCGCCACTTAACGTGGGTATAGATACCCAACCTTTTTTGTGGGTACAGTAGAATTTACCTCTTCTTAATTTGCTCTCTTTCAACGTTTGTGAGAACTAATATTGGCTTTGGCAATTGGCATGCATAATATCTAGCTTCTTAAATGTCCACTAATGTTGGTTTCAGTTTCGCAAATAAATTTTGTACCGATCCTTCACAACGAGTACAGGTGGCAAACTAATGTCCACTTATCACATCAGTCCATTGTTTTTCTCTCTCCCTGTTGATGTTTGTATCTCCCCTTTGGTCAAAATATTTGTAGATGATTAGTTTGTGAAACTAACAAAATCCTGAATTAAAATTTCATTTTACCAAACATGAAACAATCTCAACTTGGAAGCATAGTAGAGATTGTCTCCCAATTACTGCAAATCGAGCTACAAGGGTCCAACATTTTGTTCAAATGAAACAATGGAAGAAAAGAACAAGTGGATGAACCGTACTTATCCCATGTGAAGAGATGCCCCATCTGGCTGGCATCGGCTACTGTTTCTACATGTAGACGTTACGTGTATATATATATATATATATATATATCTACAGTGCTTGTAGAATAAATGGGGTCCTGAAGCTGAAGATGTCTTGTGCTTATAAATCTCCTCCATGAATCACTATCCTTCGTCTTTACGTGAGATTACATATAAATTTGATTTGACTCTAAAATTAAGGCTATATTCATTAATTGTAGGTAAATACATGAATTTATGAGCATGTTTGGTAAGACACTTCAACGAGCTTATAGCGAATAGCTTATAGCGGATGAGAAAGTAGTCCTGTTTGATAAGCGCATTTGTCACGAGCTTATAGCGTTTTTTCACGAGCTTATAACATTTTTTTCAGACGCTACTTGAAGTAGCGTTTGAGCTTATAGCTTATAAAGTTTCATTTTTCTTTTCACTTTTATCCTTATTATCTTCATTTAATTCTACATTTATTATCTTCTCTCTCTTTTATGTAAAATCATTAATAAAGATGTCCTTTTATGTCATTTTATATTTTTCAGCTAGTTCAACCGCTAGTTTTACCAAACACTTTCACAGAAAATAAGCTAGCTTATCCGCTTATCCGCTTATCCGCTATATCAGCGCTATCCGCTATCAGCTCTAAATTCTACTAAGCTTAAGTCGCAGTTTATCCTTATTATGCATTAATCCTTTTATGTCATTTTATATTTTTCAGTTCAACCGCTAGTGCTAGCTTATCCGCTTATGGCTTCATCCGCTATCCGCTATCAGCTAGTTTATCCTCTAACAGCTAATTTTATCAAATAGGCTCTATATTTGTTTTGGTTATCACGAAACATACGTTTCAATGGTTTGACAACTTTGGGTTCTCTACTTCTCTTTACACAAAGTTGGAGTCATTTTAATTAATCCACTCAACAGTTAAGCATTAATAGTAAAATTAAATAAGGAAGCTCTAAATTCTACTAAGCTTTTTTTGGTTTCGCAAGCTATCCCGCATGCAACTGCCACAATTAATCCCTTGAACCAAGTAGGAATCACAAGGGCGGCAAAATAATTTCTCAAAAGTTTTAACGTTGCTGCATTTTTAGAGCTAAGATTTGAACTTGAAACAACTGATTAAGTCGAAAGAGAGTTATATCATCTCATCCAAACATTCTCAAATACTACGTTAAAAACAAGGGTCTTGCTAAATCCGAATATAAAAAAGTTATTGAAAAGAGCAATTTTTGAATTTTCAATATATTAAATATAATTTTAATATTTTTTTTATTTTTTGAATAAATTCCATAGCTTTTGCCTAATCAAATTAGGTTTGATTTTGCATAAAAGAATAAACTACTCCTAGTTGTAAAGTCAGCTGCAGATGGATTAAAAAATACAGTATAATTAAGTTATGCACATTGAGAAGGTATATGACTGATTATTTAAAGTGGAATGTTAATTTATATACAATATCCAAATACCATAGTTTTTCTTTTTGTTTTTTCCCTTTCTTTTGTTTTCGGTGGAATTGGAATACAACTGTTTATATAGAGGTATTGAAACACACGGTTGACCTTTTTTTGCTATTTTGTTGACTATTTCAAATTGGTTGTATTAAGAGACATACTCAACCCCTAACTAAAGTGCGAGAAACCAATATTGATTAAAGCGCTAAAGTCTAAACGGAGCCGTCAGATTGATAATTAACGTTGTCCTATGATGTTAATGCGTTATCAGCCTTTCAGATAATTGAGATGTATCCCTTTTTGAGCAGTGATTAGGGGGTATCAAACACGGCTACTTTCCTAAGAATAATCTGTGCTTCTACCTATCAAATCAGAAACTCAGAATTACATTGTAGTTGATTTGATTTAAATTGAATTGATTTGATTTACAAATTAATCCACTCAAATTCAAGTATATTTGAACAAATATCTACATGTAAAACAAAGAGTTTTAGTCCCATTGAGTCAACTCAGTTAGTTGTTGTGAGACATGATAATTGTGATTATGCAAATTTAAACTTTCACAATGCACTCCGCCCATTTCTCATTCCCTATTTCCCTCTCCATGAGTTTTCCATTGGACAAAAGGAAAACAAAGGATTTTAATTTAAAATCAAGTAAACTTTTATTTTGTAACTTTCCCAAAATAGGAGTCATTTGTAACTCAAATTAATCTAACTTTTTGTGTGTATATATAATTACCTTACAATATATAATAACTAGTGTTTTTGGAATGTGCAATTCACAGGTTAAAACATCTTTTAATATAATATTTTATATTTTGTAATTAACGTAAATTTTTCTTACAAAGTTATTAAATTTTATCTAAAATGATTATACAAAAACTCAAGTTATTTTCACTAATCTTTTCTTTACATGACCTATATGCAGCATCTTCCTCAAATTAATTGTGTTTCCTATACCAATACTCTTCACCTATAATATTCATATATAGCATGAAACAAATGGGTACCCAAAAGCATATGATACTCAGGAAGAGAATCCCTACTTGTTTATTCCGAATTCCCGACGCAACAACCGGATACTCCATGTGCTTTCTCCTCCCCACTTAGTATTTATGACTCACTTTGAATAGACTCTCTTCATGTGTAGTTCTTGTTGAGTTAAATGCTTCATTACTAACATGGGGAACTGTTTGAGAAACAACAAAATATCAACACAAGATCATGAGAACTACTAGTATGTGACCCCAGTAGAACCTAGCCATGAAGCAAAAGTTGAGCAGATAAAGGCATCTTCCTTGTCCAAGTTGGAAGCACCACTAGTTCAGCAGGAAGAAGGCATGAGGAAGAAGGTAACTAGGTTTAAAATACAAAAGGATAATGAAGGTGATAGAGGAAGTCATAGTAATTCTAAAAGTGGGGCTGTGAGGATTAGAATGGTGATGACTCAGGAAGAGTTGAAAAGGATGTTGAGCTGCAAGAATGACGCTCAGCACACTTCATTGGAGCAATTACTAAGTGCTATGAAGTGGAGAGGAGGAAGAATTTCTGCGGTTGGTGAATATAATGGGGGCATGAATTCTTGGAGGCCAGCTTTAGAAAGCACTCCCGAGGATCGCTTAATATTTAACAACCCCTCTCTGTAAACAATGACAATTTTTAATTTTTAATTTGATGTAGGAGTATGTGTTGAACTCCATATCAATGAAGTAGCTAGATTCAATTTGACATGAGAATAGAAATGTGGAATCAAGCTTGTGACTTTTTGTGGGAATGATTCGATGTTCTTTATGAAAATACTCATTTTGTTTTGGATGAAGCATTAAGAAATAAGAACCATACATCCATTCTATAATTTTCTGACCTTGGAATGTTATTTTTATTGAATGCTTTTATCATCAACAAAACATAATTCATGATTTTGCCCTAAGATGACAACATTTTGATAAAAACCGAAAATCTGCAAGCAATGATCATATTAATGTCAAGTAAATCATAAACATAAGGCAAAATAGGTTGATTGGTCCTATACCTTTATTTAAATTTTCATATCGGTCTCATAAGTTTTATTTTTTTTCAAATCGGTTCTACACGTTATATTTCGTTTCCACATTAGTCCTTTTCGTCAATTTCGACCAAACGCCGTCAATTTTGACCTAACGTGACATTTTATTAGTGCTACACGTGGCTTTTGATGTGACGTTGTACGGTCGAAATTGATGGAAAAGACTAACGTGAAAACGAAACATAATATATAAGATCAATTTGAAAAAAATAAAACTTATAGAACCAATATAAAAATTTAAATAAACGTATAGAACCAATCAACCTATTTTGACTAAACATAACTCTCTGTCGATTTATAATAACTGGGAAATACGACTTTGGCGGTGACATCAAGCATTATTCACATTCAGTTCATTCTTAACTATGTTCAAAGTGTATATCAATGGTAGTATTATTTTCAAGGGCTAAAATATGCTTTTGATCTTTTATCTTGTTTTCAGAATTCGATTTGATCCGTTATCTTTAAAATGATCTATTTTAGTCCTTTATCTTATAACATTCCACTATTTTGGTCATTTTCGTTAGATTTGCACTAACGGTGTTAGTAAACCACCGTTAGTAGTCAGAAACCACCCTCTGTCGCCGGATTTTGGATTCCCTCATCGAAATCTGGGCATTAGAGAGAGAAAACAAATCTTTTCTCCTTTTCTCTTTCCCTTCCCTCTTCTGCTTCATCCTCCTTTCTTCTTCCTTTCTTCCTCTTCCTCTTTCCCTTTCTTTATTTCTTAATGACATTTTATTAAACACGCTTTGGGTAATACTCAATTAACTTGATTTTGCATTAAATTACACAACTATTGCAACTTGGACAAACAATTCCAAAACCAAAAATGGATAAATTAGGACAGAAAGGAGTGACTCACTATTATAAGAAAGGTCTCAAAATGCAGAAGGCACTAGTGGCTGCCCCGTGAATGTATGTATATTCAAACAAATATAGGGATACACAAATAGGAAATGAAGATGGTAAAGAAATGAACTTTACAAATTCTTCTCAAGTTTGAAAAGAATCAAAATGAAAAAATATAGTGAAAAGAATCAACAATTGTAGCGTTAAATCAGAAAAAAGGACACAAGAAAAAATAGACTTATTGGACCAATGCATAATGGCAGAGAAAGTGGAGAGGAGAGGTAGGGATTTGGGGTTTTTGAGCAATGCACAACACAGGAAAAAATATAACACTACTAATGCTAAGTGTTGTTTCCTTCTTTGTTTGGAAGAAAGGGGAAAAGGAAGAGGAAGGAAGGAAGCAGAAAGGGAATGAGAAAAGGAGAAAAGATTTGTTTTTTCTCTCTAATAACCATATTCCGATTAGGGAACCCAGAATCTGATGACGAAAGGTGGTTTCTGGTCATTAACGGTGGTTTACTAATACCGTTAGTGCAAATCTAACAGAAAGGACCAACATAGTATAACGTTATAAGATAAATGACTAAAACAGATCTTTTTCAATAGAAAGGATAAAATCGAATTCTGAAAACAAGATAAATGATCAAACCTTTATAGTGTATGTAGATTTGTGTACAAATACACATACACTATACGGTGGATCAAATTGTATGTGTGTACAAACATACATACATTATAAAAAATTTCACACCTACTTTAACCGTACATGTGATCAGGTTGTATAAGGGTCGCCAAAACTCAAATGCATTTATTAAACCCAACAGTTCATTACATGCAACTTGAAAAAAAAACATCACTGAGATTTCATATGCAAAGTAGATGTAGTTTTATGCTCAGCACTAAATATGAAGTTATTGCTCAATTTGTAAAATTATTTTATTTGATAATAACAACAGAAAAGCAAATTCACATTATCTAAATGAGGTTCACAGCCTAATGAAGTTGCTCATGACACATGGAAGTATGCGTCCGTTGTCCATGTAAGCAAGTTTCACCTGAAAACACGACATGTTATACACCAATCCAAGGTAAGAAAGAGGTTTTGAAGGAACTTTTCAAAAAGCTGAATAAATGGCTCAACCCGAAGGAAAGCTTGTTCACAAACCAAACTTCACCCTATTAATTGCGAACGTAAAAAACCAGAGATGAATCAAAGAAAAGCTTAAATTACCTCAGGATCAAAGCATATTGTTCGGGTATCAGTTGTGACTGTGACATCACAACTTGTGTACTAGATGACGGATTCCAGCATACAGATGATAGGACAGGGCTAAGGTAGAAACCTCCACCGCGAGTAGGTTGAGTTTTGACGAATAAAATAAGAACTGGTAGAAAGAATCATAGCTGAGGCTAATCAAACCCATTTTCATATATATCATATAAAAAAGCAAAATGACAGCAGATAGGAGGGCTCCAGAGATTCTATTGCAAATTGATAGCGTCGCAGATAGATGTGGCTGATAAACGGGAAGATGAGGAGATAATGGTCGAAGACCATATGCCTTTGTCTCACTGATTGTACCTGTGACATCACTCATAAAACGTTTTTGACCAGTCAATCCCAATGTGTTAGTATCCACATTTCTCTCAAAACTTCTAGCCATCACAGCATTGACTCCCTGTTTAAAACGTGATCGCCATCAGTGACGTCTGGCAAACCAAATAAAAAACTCAACTCAATCACAGACGAACTTATAATAAAGGAACTCACCAATAGCATTGGACCCTGGGCAGCCCAGACTCTGGAACTTCCATTACCATATCTAGCTCCAGCCAGCACATTGGTGTCCTGTCCAAAAGCCTTGGGTCTCTGACATGAGTGGACAATTCCAGGGGATTAGAAGCTAAATTAGTAATGATTGTCTTCCATATTCTCTGGCACCATCATTTTTTCGTGTTATAGAAAAAAACAAGGGAAAAACAGAAAATTGTATTTGAAGCAAAATGGTCCTTGGAGGATTTACATCCATGATCATACTAAGCACCGTGTCATCAAGGAGGAGATAACACTAAACCTAAAGATAAACAGTTCACAACTTCATATGAGCATGGCTAAATATTAAGCTTTGGAATGCTTGCAAATTGCAATAAGAAGTCATTATTTAAATAACAAGACTCAATAGTTGATGCTGCACATAAGCAAAAGAAATCACAACCCAGTAAGCATCATGTAGAATGTTTAGCAGAAGACTGTCAACCACAACAATAAGAACCTTTCAACAATTATTGCTCAGAACCACTTAAAGCATAAAGGAAAACATGCCGAAGGAGGTTATTTATCAAACTCCAAAAACCCGATAACTACATACAATGGAATTAGATTTGAAATTGTGTTCGGTGATCACTCAAACTTTGAAGAACCAGTTCAAATATGATGGACTGTTATGTCAAAACTAGTTCAAAATAAATCAAACCACAGTTATTTGCTATCTAATCAGATTATATTTAAATCTGGAGCAAGACTTGTTTTAAGGCAAGGTTTGACCTGGAAAACAACTACTATTAGTATCAACAAAGAAAAGGAACACATAAATGACATACAATTTTGTTCCTTTATTAGTGGAAGCAAAAACAGACCACACAAAGCAAGGGCTTCATGCTTAAAAAGAGAGAAGTAGAACTGATACAGTTTGATACTAATATATTAGTGCCTAACCTGCAAACCAGGCTCATGAGCCTTTTTTGCAACAAGACCAGCCCCAAGCATAACACTTGGGTTTGACGTATTTGTACAGCTTGTGACTGCAGAAATCACAACACTGCCATGCTTGAGCTCTGCTGGCTGCCCAGTGCCCATGAAAATCAAATTTTGCAACTTTTCCTTTTTAAATAAATGTTGTATTTTATATTTTATCAAGCAACAGTGAATGAAACATGGATGACTTCACTTCCACATATTCAATTACAAATGGGGGGATTCTTATACTGAGTGAGAACCCCTCCATTTCATTTGCATGGATCTCCCAGATATTCAGTCACAAGATATGAAATCATACATATATAAAATCAAACAGGCTTTAACATGGTTACTGCTGTTAAGGTCCCTAAGGCAGTCTTACAAAAATACGAACATGAGTGACGGCTAACAATGAAGACGTATCATACTGACATAGTGGTCAATGATAGCTTGGGGCTCATGCTGCTAAGAGTGACCAACAATTTGAAAAATATTAAATAATGAACAGGTGAATGGTACAAACTGACATTGATGAAGATTACTTATACCAGTAATAGAGCACATCACTCTAGCCATTGGGAAAGTTGATGAAAGAGGCAAACAATAATACAAGATATTACTTATCATAGAAGCAATTATGAGTTCAAGGTGATACATATATCACTCAATGATGTATACTTAAAAATTTGAAATCTTTTTGGTGACTGCCATCAATGACTTCATAAAGAACAAAAGCCCGTGCAAGTGATAAAATAGACATGTACCAGAGGGTTGATCTTATTAGAATCACTGCCAAGCTTATTCATTGCATCACGCATGCAAGCCAGGTCAACAACAGCTGGGACTCCAGTAAAATCCTGGGAAGAGGAAAGAAGTTCAAAGGATCATAACATATATTACTTAATACCACCCATCCCTAATATAACTTTTTCACTGTATCCATCTTCCAGAAGTCAACGAGGTACCTGCAAAAGAACACGAGCAGGCTTGAAAGGAATCTCAACTAGCTTTGCGCACGTGTTTTCCCAGTCAATAATCTTCTCAACATCTTCTTTAGTGACTTGGAAATTGTCACAATTACGAATGGCAGATTCAAGGAGAACTCTAATAGAGTATGGCAACCTGTCTGTTACGCACACAAAGTTGATATCATCAGCAATTGAAATAGCCCAAAGAAGAATGCACTATTCTGAAGAAGGACAGACTAGTCCTTTGCCAGACACATAATATTATAATGAAATTACCAATATCACATATTTTAACCAAGATTCTGTTAATATTTAATAAATAACATGGCGTAAATCATGAAAAAGAAAAAACAAAATCAAGCCAAGCCAAGTTAGCAAATTACCAACTCTTGGATCGTTGAGAGAAGGAAGACTGTAGAATTTCCCAAACTCGCCACCACCAGGCTTGGGGAGGCTTGTCAAGTTTCCCTTGAAAGGATTTTCATTAGCTGGAATGGTCAGCCAGAACATAAAATTTAGTAACAGATATTAGAAACTTGATTACATATTATAAATTTATACAAAAGACAGTTAGATAGTCCAAATTACACAATTCCTTCATTACATTAAGCTAATAGAATGTAAGAAACGGATAGAGAAAAGAAAATTCATACGCATAAGATACTACTTATTATTCTCTTCGCCTAGTTGATAACCAAAATGAAAGATAGATAAAAATGGAAACAAACGATTTTCGTTCCGTCCACTGGTCTCAACACCGAAATGGAAGAGAAAACGGGAAATCGCAGTGGAAATGAACAAATCTTAGCTCAAGCACTGGATTAAAGAACCGAAGAAACATTCCAAAATGGGTACCCATGGTGGCGATCTTGCGATGGAAGCGTTCTATGACGGGAGCGACGGCTCTGATCTGAGGGCGAAGAGTGAGCGGAGAGCGCCACTCTAAGCGGTGGCTCCAGCGGGGGACGGAGTAGCAGAAGGATCGGGCGGTGGCGGAGGAGAAGGTGCGGGTTGAAGAAGGAGGATAAGCGAAGGTTCTAGAAATAGAAGAAAAGGAGAGTTTAGACCTGGTTGCTCTGAGGAGGGAAGAGGCAGAGAAAGAGGCCGTTATATACATGGTGATCGCGCATTCATAACAAGAAGGATAAGAAGAAACAGTGTGTGTTTGTGATTGAGAAACGTAGTGTAACGGTTTGTGGCCTCTTCTGCAACTAGATAGATAAAGAATAGAAAAGAATACGAGACAAGAGAGAAGAAGAGAGATGGAGGAGTATGTATGGCATGGAGCGTTTAGGGCTGCGTGTACTTGCTGCTCAGTCAGCCTCCCCTAGGTGAGGTGAGGTGAGGTTCACGGATGAAGATTTCCTGCATTTATTATTTTTATCTCTCTCCTAATCATATTTTTCAACATTTTTTTTTTGATAAAACAATCAAAGGATGAGATTAGAAAAGTAATACATCCAATGGCTTTCCTTGTCTTAACTGCAGGGACTGCACGATTTATTTACTGCAGTGAATCCCGGTCCGAGGTTCACTGACATATTAGGGCAAATTTTTAGAAATAACCCAAAAAAAAAAAATTTATTTTTCTAAATACTTTCTTTTTTTTGTTATATATATAAATATCCTTTTTTTTCTCTCTCACTTTTCTCTCCCTCTATTCCCGACTTCTCACCTTCTTATTTTTATTTTTTATTTTTTTTGATGTTGAGATGTCGGGTTTGGTAAAACCGACTTCTCAATGGGCTTTTCATATTTTTTTTCAAATGCTAGTTAGGAAACCCGACTTCCCTTAGGATTTTTTTTTCAAATTTTTTAAAAAAATGATTAATTTTTTGGTCTTTTTTAATTTTTTGGATTTTTATTTAAATTTAATTGGTTTTAGGGTTTAAAAATGTGTGATTAATTTTTTTATTAACTAATAGTGTTGGATGTTAATTATATGATATCAATGATCGTTTTATGATTTCAATATTTACTTTTATGAAATTTTAATAAAATTTAATGATTTTTAGGGTTTAAAAATGTGTGATTAATTTTTTTTTTAATTAAGTAATTGTGCTTATTGTTAATTATATGATAACTGTAATCAATAATGCGATAGTAAACATTAATTAAAATTTATAACAAGAAACTATTACAAAAATCATACACTGAAATTGATAGTGCCTGATTTCTACGCTATGGTTGCGTAGAAGTTCCAGCACGGTGAGGACAGTTCTTCCTTGTATGCCCTGGTTGTCGACAAAGTCCACAACATTTTGGGTGTCCCCTTTCCCTGATGTCCATCTCAGAACAAATGCGAGTAGACTGTGGACGACCACGTGGATCTCTTCGCATGGCAGGATTGTGGCACACCTCAACTCCATCATAATGTGGCCAATAAGCTTCGTTGGGTACCACGCCGAATTCTTTGTTGTAAACGTTGAATGCGGACTGCAATTTGTATTTATCCGTCACGTACGACATGTAGTCATGAGAAACATACGAACAAGCAACGATGACATGTGAGCATAGGAGGTGTAATGCCTGGAATTTTTCACAGTCACACCACTTTTCAAGTAGTTTCACCCTAAATCTCCCCGCAGGTCGGCCTTCGCGTGGTTGTACTGTTTCCTGGATCTAGAAAACTTGGTTGTCCCGATGAAAATTAATGACTTCATGAGAGTTGGATGTTGCTCGTTCTTCGTCAATGGCCTTAGTGAGAATCTCGGTATAAACACGGCTGGATCTGATCATTGCCTGCAGTTGCTCTCCCTTCTTGACGAAGTGGTTAACCAGCCTATAATAGGTTGTTTGGACTATCGCAGTGATTGGTAGATTTCGCATCCCCTTGAGTACGCCGTTGATGGACTCAGCAAGATTGGTTGTCATGTGTCCCCAACACTTCCTCTGATCCCATGCTTGAGTCCATTTTTCCTTCGGGATACTATCTAGCCACCTCGCGGCCTCTGCGTTTTCTTCTTTGACAGCATTATAGTAATAATTGAATGTCGGATATGACATAGCGTATCCTGAAGAGTCAGAATAAACTAACTTCCAAATTGATATGAAGAGAAAAGAAACAAAAATTAATTATAATATAAATGAATGCACTACCAACCCATATTAACAACTTGCTTTCACAAATGTAATACACATGCGACCATCCACTGTTTACTCGCCGATACGCACTTTTTATTGATTCGTGCCTATCCGAAATCAAGCAAATTTTAGATTGGGGTGTGACGTGCCCTCTCAAGTTTCGGAGAAAGAAATACCAGGCGTCCGCCGTCTCACCCTCGACTATGGCGAAGGCTACAGGAAATATGTGGTTGTTCCCATCTTGAGCAATTGCCATCAAAAGGGTCCCCTTGTATTTTCCATACAATTAGGTGCCATAGATGGACACAATGGGCTTGCAAAACGCAAAGCCAGTAATGCACGGTTTGAAAGTCCAAAACACTCGACGGAATATTCGCTTATCACGAATTAGTTGCACTCTGTTGTAGGCCGGCAGTGTCTCTAGCTCTACGATTGTTCCTGGAACAAACTGTTGCATTGCGAGGAGCCATCTTGGTAGTTAATTGTATGACTCTTCCCAATTCCCGTAGATCAGTTCAGTAGCCTTTTGCTTTGCTAACCATGCCTTCCTGTACGTGGTGGTGTACGAGTATGTTGCTCGTATGTGTGCAATCAACACTGGCACGGTTACTGATGGATCTTTTTGAACCATACCCCTGATGCTTTCACAAATTAGGTTATTCTAAAGCTTGCGATGATCTTGTGAAAGAGTTGCTGATGCACATGTGTGATTCGCCCCTAGTTTTCGGATCTCCCAAATCTGGCTTTTCTTCCCCAACGCTGCTCTACATCTCCACATGTATCCATTAATTTGGCATTTGGCGACGAATCTCGCCTGATCAGATTGCACTACCGAGAAATCCAGAGAGTGGTCGATATGGAAGTGCTTAATCGCGGACATGCAAGCTTGTTTGGTAGGGAACTTTATCCCTACTACCAGGTTTCCCGTCTGAGGAAATCTCTGTAAGTTATGGCGGGTCAATGTGTGACCGAATTCACTAGGCTCATTCATTTGGTTAAAGTTCAAGGTATGCATGTGTGACGGTGGGTCATAAGCAGGTGCGATTGATAAGGGCACAATGGCAGGTTCATCGTCATCGTCGCCAGACAGGACAAGATCGTTGTCTTCATTTTCACTGAATTCACCGACTTCATCGTGGTGGAAACCGGCAACAATAGTGACTGGGATATCATGAGACGAGGACGGGTTGTAGTCTTGTGTCTGAGGAAATGATAGGTTGTAGTCTTGGGTCTGATGAAATGATGAGTTGTAGTCTTGGGTCTGAGGACATGATGGGGTGTAGTCTTGGTCTGAGGACATGATGGGGTGTAGTCTTGGGTTTGAGGAAATGAAGAGTGGCAGGCTGAGGAAGTAGGAAAAGATGGGTGGTAGTTAGAGAATGAAGGAAAAGATACATGGTAGTCTTATGTTTGAGGAAATGATGTGTGGAAGGGGTGTGTTGGGGCATTAAGATCAATGGCTTGGGGGATAAGATCGGACACATCCTTCACCTTTGCGTATAACTCAATGGTAGAAATGCCGAGGCTTCTACAGTTGTTGAACATGTCGAACATCAATTGTACATCATCATCTCCTTCAAGATTTAGCGGCTTGTATCGGACATATCCTTGAGCAATGGATGTAGGGTATCGATAAACAATTTCGACTACCCTCTTGTTGTTGCCGAGTTGTATCTTCCTCTGTATAAACTGTTTCAACTGACCAAGTTTGATGTTGGTCTTCACCTTCATCAACTTTGGATGGTCGCATTGAAACATCACACCTTCTGGGCAGTCCATTACAATTTGTCCATTGTAATAGACAGAAAGAAAGGCAAATGAGGAACTCATGACTTAGGAAGTGAGTAGTGTTGAGTGAGGCTGAGTGAAGTGTGAGTAGTGTTGAGTGAGGTTGAGTGCAGTTCTATTTATAGACATCAATAAATGAGCGGACGATATTGCATTGGGGGAGTAAACGTGGTGCACGCGTCAGGGCATCATAATTTGCTTTGTCCTTTGCGCCAGGTAAAGGAGCGGACGAGATTGCATCGGGGGAGTAAACATCACTGTGCGCGCATCAGGGCGTCATAATTAGCTTTGTCCTTTGCGCCAGGTAAAGGAGCGACGAGATTGCATCGGGGGACTAAAGGTCACTGTGCGCGCGTCAGGGCGTCATAATCAACTTTGTCCTTTGCGACAGGTAAAGGAGCGGACGAGACTGCACCGACGAAATCGATGGACGAGATTACATCCAATACTTCTATAAATTAGACCTTCACCCTCATAACCTTCTCGTCAGCATTATAACCTTCTCTTACTGAAAAATAAACTCTTCATTTTCTGAACCGTCTCGTCCTCAAAAAAATGGAATACACTAACCCCACTCAACCCTCCGTATATGTCCCAACGTTAGGTTACACTCTTGCTTTTGTCTATTTTGATGGGAAAATTACGACGGACGGAGCGGCACCAAGTTCCAGTGTGAATACCCAAGGGCTCTCCGTCTTTCGGAAGACATTACGTTTGATTCTCTGAAAGAACAAATTCATTCAAAATTCAGAGATGGGCGTAGGGTTTTAGATGTCTATTACCGCAACCCCTATAACTCACTAGATGGACAGGAACGTTGGGGGATGATGACACTTACACGGGATGATGACATACGAAGGATGTTCACCTTGTTTAGGCAATACCAAGCTTGTGGCCCGATTGAGTTATACGCTGTGTTCGGTGGAACTAGAACCGTGAATGAGATAATGGCATGCTTAGTGGAACCACAATCATCTAATGATGAGGGTTGCGCCAACTTGACTCAGCCATGATTTTCTTTCGATGTTCCATGTGTGTTTCTTTTGTTTCATTTATGTACCATTTGTGTTTCGGAGGTATTTCTTTTTTGTACCATGTGTTTTTTTCACATTGTACCTTGTGTTATTGTCAGTGAACGTAGTAATAATAATGTTTTGTTTCAATTACTCCTAAATTGTGATTGATTTTCTTAACCATAACTTAACCCTCAAGCACAACGAACAAAAATAATAATGCCTCTCTGACATCTGACACACGCACAGTGTTTCGATCCGGGCCGTTGATTACGTCGATGTAATCTCAGCCGCTCCTTTTACCTTTCGCAACGGACAAAAATAATAATGCCTCTCTGACCCACGCACAGTGTTTCGATCTCGGCCGTTGATTCCGTCGGTGCAATCTTAGCCGCTCCTTTTACCTGTCACAACGGACAAAAATAATACTGCCTCTCTGACCCACGCACTGTGTTTCAATCTCGGCCGTTCATTCCATCGGTGCAATCTCAGCCGCTCCTTTTACCTGTCACAATGGACAAAAATAATAATGCCTCTCTGACCCACACGCAGTGTTTCGATCTCGGCCGTTGATTCTGTCAGTGCAATCTCAGCCGCTCATTTATTTATGTCTATAAAGAGAACTTCACCACTCAGTACTACTCACCATAACTTCAGCACTTCACCTCTGAAGGACTTCATACCACAAGTTATCCCTCTCATCCTCAACAACACACACGCTTCAATGGCTCTGCTAAGACTCTAACACGTTCACAGGTCATCACAAGTAGGTGAAATGGTAAGTGAGTGTACGTAGATGATAGGGTCATTAACTCAACCTTAATCCTTCTATACTTACAACTTTGATTTTGGTTGCAGGATATGATTGATTGTCACCAACATACCAGGGAGGCTCCAAGCCCGTTAATTGTACCATACTTGGAGCAAGCTGGGTTTTCTACCGTTGCAACAGTGGGACATGTTAAGATTGACAAATCATTGGTGCTTGCAATGGTAGAAAGGTGGAGGCCAGAAACACACACGTTCCATCTTCCCATCGGAGAATGCACAATAACATTGGAAGATGTTGCTCTTCAGTTAGGGTTGCGTGTCAACGGACTGCCCGTTACTGAACCTAGCTACCTTGGCTGGCAATAGGAATGCCACCGACTTTTGTGTGAGGTTCCTCCGTCTAATCAGATGAAAAGACAAGCCATAAAACTCAAGTGGCTGCAAGAGACATTTGCCACTCCCCCTGCTGATGAAACGGAAGAACAACTACAAGACTATTGTAGAGCGTACATTTTACGCTTGATCGGGGGGTCTTGAGGCCTGACAAATCTGGTAACAGAGTTCACCTGATGTATCTTCCGCTGTTGGAAGATCTCCAGCGTGCTGGGCACTACAGCTGGGGTTCGGCCTGTTTGGCAAATCTATATAGGGAAATGTGTCGTGCATCAGCATCGGCTTATTCCTGTATGGGTGGATGCGTATTGTTGCTACAATCTTGGGTATGGTACCGCATGCCATTCCTTGCACCAGGGTGCAACCGCGAACCATCGTTTCCACTAGCACGACGATATGTACAGAATCTTCATAGTAGCTAAAAAACCCTTACATATATGCTTATTATACTAACCTTACAATGTATTTTACTAGATGGGGTGGCGGGAGATTGCAGTACACCGGAACTCCGCGTGGCGACATTACGGGGTACAGATCGAGGATCAATCTCATGGAAAGTAACCAGTTTAAGTGGTTGCCATACAGAGAACTTCAACACTGCCTTCCACAGGAAGCATACGGGAATCTAGATTGTGGACATCCTGTACTGCTTTGATATGTTTCCAGACTGTTGAATGGCATCAAACGGACAGGGTGAAGCTTCAGTTTGGCCTTTGGCAGAAAATACCGGGTGCACCTGAAAATATGGATGAATTCCACTACTCAGACATGCGATGCAATCATGTTGAAAACTGGAAGGAAAAACATGCATACTGGATCCAGTTTTGGAAGCAACGTCGAGATCGCGTCATTCAGGGGAACCCGATACCTGGTTATATGTCTCACACGGAGCAATATATTACGTGACTTAGACAAAACTCAAGACCATACTTGTCTATTCCACAACAATTGCAAGACCCACGAGGTGTTGTTCAACACCATCCGGATGTTGGACCCAGTATGACCACCCAGCAGCGTGCCCGGCGTAATGCACGTCGCCAACCTAGCCCCCCAATTGCCATGGAAAATGATGACCCCCAACCGCCTTGGCATTCATTGGCTTACACCCCTACACAACAAGAGGCGCCCCTACCGCCTAGACATTCATTTGCTTATACCCCTACACAACAAGAGGCTTCCCCACACTTTGACCAAGGTCAACACTCTTTCGCATCCAGCGAAGGAGATTTTTTGAGCAATCTGTTTGGCACAGACTTCGGAACCCCACAGTCGGCTGCTGCATACATGCAAAGTATGTACCCGTTTGGCGTTCCATCATTCCCAAACCAGGCGACCGCCAGTTATTCAACGCCTCCCGCGAATCTTAATCTGAACGAGGCTCTGTAGCAACCCGAGCAACCCGCTGCAGCTGATGAGGAACAGCTAGATCGACGCCGTCCACGACGTAACCAACGACCTCCACGATGTCGGACTGGACACCATTTAGGAGATTAATTTTGTGTACTTTTCATTATAGCCCTTTTTTTTTTATAAGTAATGATATCATAAATTTTTTTAGCTTTTTTCATACTTAATTTTTTTAATGTATATTAATAATATTATTGATTATATTAATCATATAGGGTTGCATAATATTATCCATTGAACCCTAACTCTAAGTAATGATATCATATAATTAACATCCAACACTATTAGTTAATTATAAAATTAATCACACATTTTTAAACCCTAAAACCAATTAAATTTAAACAAAAATCCAAAAAAAATTTAAAAAAACCAAAAAAATCATTATTTTTTTTAAAAATTCGAAAAAAAAATTCCTGAGGGAAGTCGGGTTCTCTAAACCCGACTTCCTATCTAGCATTTGAAAAAAAATATGAAAAGCCCATTGAGAAATCGATTTTACTAAACCCGACTTCTCAATATAAAAAAAAAAAAAAAAAAGAAGGTGGGAAGTCGGGAATAAAGGGAGGGGAAAGTGAGAGGAAAAAAATGGGATATTTGTATATATAATGGGGGAAAGGGGGTATTTAGGAGAATAATTTTTTTTTAGGTTATTCCCAAATTTTTTCCACATATTACAAAACAAGGAAAAATTACTTTTACAAATATTCTCATACTACTTTTATAACGAGTTTTGATATATGAAAATCAAAATTTGGATACCGTATATGATATCGTATATATTTATCTCCATTTCTTACTTAGTTTTTATCCTTTTTGTACATACGTTTTTCAAAAATACATAAAAAAACAAAAGGGACACTAACTAGTGTAAGAATTAAATATAGAAATGTTGCATTAAAAAATAATGTATTAAAACATTGAAAATTTTAATATTATATTTTTTAATGTAAAATTTATATTCTTAATTCCTTAATCAATACCCTTAAAATAGTAGTTAGCAAAACCTTATAACAATTAATTATGTTTTATTTATTTTATTTTGGGTACAATGTTTTAGTTATTTATTAATATTAATTAATAATTAGTACTCCATTCGGTCAATATTATAAGCAAAAAAGTTTCAAATTTTTTTGTCAAATATATAAGTAAAAGACAATCACTTTCCTCATATTTAATGACATTATTTCTAAAATACCATTTTCATCGATTACCAATTTTGTTTTCTAATAACTCATTTTATTCCAAGTCCCAAGTCCCTTTATGAATGGTATTTTAGATAATAGACCTAATTTTTTAATAACATTAAATGAGATTAACCAACTCCTTAATATGTGTATTCCATCAAAAATTTTCTTATAATACTGATCTGATAGAGTATATGATATATCTATTGGTTAATGAACGTCAAAGAATGATAACCCATTATTAATGAGGATATTATTTGTTCCTAACTATCAACTAATCATTACATATAATGCACATAATCTAACTTTAAGGAATTGACTTACAGTAGTCCCCTTAAATAAGCTAATCTGGTTAAGGTGCAAGACATGAATTATTAATACGCAAATTTAAACTCTCGGCAATGTGTTCCATCCCTTTTCTTATTTCCTTATTCGCTTTCCTTCTTCTTTACGTAAAGCCTTTTATGAGTCTTCTTTTTGACAAAAAAAAAATGATTTATAATAAATAAGTGGTTAAAGGGGGTGTATTGGATTGAGATTTTAAAAGACTATTTTGACATAAAAAAGTTGTGAATTTTAATGAACTACGTAGGAATGTAATGACTTGTAAGATTTTTTTAAAGACTTTTATAATCAAGATTTTATTGTTTGGATTTTAATGGATTTATTTCTGTTGTAGGATGGATTGATGCTAACCATTTATTCGGCTAATCCTTAAACATTGATTCCCCTTTTTGATCTTCAAACGTTAGGAAAGGGATTTTGTTTCCTAACTCAGTGGGTTCCTAAACTACTACAAAGAGTGTTTAGTGTGAAAGTGAAAGTAAGAAAGAGCTAGGCACAAGAACTAAGAGAGACTGGAAATGAAGAATATAAAAATTTGCAAGTTGTATTTGATTGATTGTGTGTAATTCGAAATTTACAACTCATATTTATACCCAAAATTGTAATTCTATACTAAAGCCTCTTCTAGTGACCACTAACTCCTATTTTTCAGCAACTAAGATACATCATGGCTGACAAAAGACGCTTTAATACGTAAATGGTTACAAAACCAACGGCTAACCATGACTAACAAAATTTCCTATATTTTAGGCACATCTTCACGATCATCCTAGTTGGTCAATCCTTCAGCCTAACACAAATCCTTAAAATGGCAAACCTTTCAGCGTTTAGCCTTCAAACGGTCTTTTTCTCTTTTACCCAAATCTCGCTATTATGGATATAAGCAGTTAGCATTCTTAAATACACGGGCTTCACTTGATCTTCGACTAATCAACTTAGCTCAATTATTAATCATGCAAATTTCTTCACATAATCCAATCAGAGTATTTAAGCAACTAATAAATCATCATTATAACTTAGTATTAAAACGGCTCCAAATTTTATCATTAATTCGGCTACCATCAATAATACTATTTCGGCTACCTAGAATAATATATACTCGGCAGCCCTTATTCCTATTCATTCGGCTTTTCTTATTCGACTGTCGCCTCACCCTGCTCATTCGGCTGGCCATTAATCAACATCTATCAAGTGAACATTTTTGTGGAGATAACAATATCATAAGAATTTATAAGATTTGGAAGGATTATAGGGATTTATAAGATTTGAAAAGAACACATAGTGAAGAATAAAATCATAATTTATAAATCAGATTCTATTTCTGTAGTGAAGAATAAACACAAACTCTAATTACAACATTACATAGCAAAATAAATTTTATAGTAGATAAGACAACATATTCACATGTTTTTGTTCTCATGTTATTATATTTGTATATTGAAAAAGGAAATTGTGAACTTAAAAAAAATAAAATAATTTTATTTTCATAATGTCATAAATATTGTATTATATACTTTTGTTGCTTGTTGTTACTGATATATGTTAGCTATCAAGAGTATATAAATTTGATGTGTCATTACTTGCACATCAATTTTACTTTATACTTAGGCAGCGATTCACACAACTTTTTTTTTGAGACTTAAAAGCGACTTTAAAGTAAAAGTTAAAAATAAGTGTTATAAAAGCATATTTAGGACAAATTATTTTCTTGGAAAATGCATTTTTTCCTAAAAAAAGTTGTTTTGAAATTATTCTAATATGTTTGACAAATTAGCTCGAAGTAAAAAAAGTTTTTTTTATGGAAAAAAGTGGTTTTCAAGAAAGCTAAAAAATTAAGATTATTTGAATTTTTTTTTGAGTATTTTGAAACCAATCATAATTTTTCATTTTACCCTATATAACTAACTACCAAACAAATATTATTATTCTATACAAACAATTACATATTTTTTCTTTTTGTAATTTACTATACAAAAGTATTTGTTTACACCATCCAAACAAAATAGGTTATCTTAAAATCGTTTTTTAACAAGTATACTCAAACAAAAACTGATTCTCATTATAATCGATTATTGAAATAAATATCTAAAGATTATTATCTTGTAATTCAAATAAGTGGTTAGTTAGTTAAGAAAGTGATTAGTTAGTTAGTTACAAGTGATTGGTAATTGTTAGTGTGCTATAGCAGTGTATAAATACAGTTAGTGCAAATGGAATAAGGTGTGTGAAGTATTATTCAGTAATCTTTTTCTCTGATACCCGTCTGTACACTGTGCACCCGTCTATCTCTCTATAGTTGATACCCGTCTATATACTGTTCACCCGTCTGTGTATGTTCTAACTATTGGTATCCAGAGCTTATTCTTTCTTGGACTTAAACACGAGTGAAGTGAGGTGAAACACGAGTGAAGTGAGGATATGGGCTCCAATGGCAATTTTCCTGCGCAAATGCCAATGCTTGATGGCAAAAATTGGGATCAGTGGAATGTACAGATGCGAGCATTGTTTGGATTCCAGGATGTGCTGGAAATCATCAAGAATGGCTACCCAGAAGTGAGTGAGGGTGCCACCGATGCTCAGAGGGCTATGTACAAGGAGAACAAGAAGAAAGAATGCAAGGCAATCTTTACCCTGCATCAGTGTGTCGATTTGGCTAATTTTGACAAGATTTCTGGGGTTGCAACAGCAAAGCAGGCCTAGGATATCTTGGAGAAATGTTACACGGGTGGTGAAAAGATCAAGAAAGCGAGACTTCAAGTCATGGAAAGGCAATATGAGCTATTGCAGATGGAGGATCAAGAGAAGGTGGCTGATTTCATTGCAAGAATCAGAAACATCACCAATATGATGGCAGGGTACGGGGAAAGATTATCTGATCAGAAGATAATTGAAAAGATATTGCGCACACTGCATCCTCGATTTGATTACATAGTGTGTGCAATTGAGGAGTCTAAATACATTGCAAACATGAGTCTTGAGGAGTTGCAAGGGACTCTGGAGGTTCGGGAGATGAGGATGAATGAGAGAGGGGCGATTGAGAAAACCTCTGATCAGGCAATGCAAGCTCAAACCGACAAGAGAGGGTTTGATCAAAAGAAGAAATGGAGGAAAGGAGGAAAGGGGAGATTTGTGAAGAGTTCTTGGAAGGGTGATGACAGGCCTGAATCCTCAAGTAAAAGGGGAGGAGGATCTGCCAAACCCAGAGGAGGATTCGAGAATTTTGGTAGACGCAAGGTACAGTGTTTCAATTGTGAAAAGTGGGATCACTTTGCAGATGAATGTTGGCATGGCAAAGGCAAATCGAAGAAAGGAGCTAATGAGGAAGCCTGTGTTGATCAAGAAGAGGATTCTGATGTTGATCCAATTCTACTGATGGTGACTACAAGTGAGGAATCCTTTCAATCTGAGTTTTGGTATCTTGATACGGGTTGCTCAAACCATATGACCAGTCACAAGGAGTGGTTAGCTGATCTGGACACAACAAGAAAGAGCAAGGTTCGATTTGCAGATGACAGAACCTTGAATGCTGAAGGTATTGGCAACATCGTGATCAAAAGGAAAAATGGGAAATCAATCTTGATTTCAAATGTTCTGTCTGTACCAGGTATGAGAAGCAATCTTTTGAGTATTGGCCAACTGATTGAGAAGGGTTTTACTGTGGTTATGAAGGATGATCAAATGGAGATGTTTGACTCCACTCAACGGTTGATCTTGAAGGCTCCTCTCTCGAAAAATAGGACCTTTCAGATCAACATGCATGCTGCTGAGATTCAGTGTTTGAAAGCAGTTGAACATGTTGAGGACTGTTGGCTTTGGCACTCAAGGTTTGGACATTTGAATTTTTGAAGTTTAAACCATCTCTCTTCCAAACAAATGGTTGCTGGTCTCCCCATGATTGTTGTACCTAAGAAGATATGTGAAGTTTGTATGGCAGGAAAGCAACCCCGAAATTCTTTCAAGTCACATCTGCCAATGAGAGCAACAAGCTTGTTACCAGTTGTGCATTCTGACATTTGTGGACCATTTGAGGTATCTTCCCTAGGAGGTAATCGGTATTTCATTTCATTTGTTGATGAATTTAGTAGAATGATGTGGTTATACTTGATTAATACAAATAATGAAGCACTTGAAATCCTTAAAAACTTCAAGAAGCTGGTTGAGAAACAAAGTGAGAAGTCCATCAAGATATTGAGAACTGATGGAGGTGGGGAGTATACCTCAAGTAATTTTGAGCACTTTTGTGTTGAGAATGGCATTCAACATGAGATTACAGCCCCTTATACCCCTCAACACCATGGTTTGGTAGAAAGAAGGAATAGAATAGTGCTTGATATGGCAAGAAGTATGCTGAAAGAGAAAGCTTTACCACATTCCTTTTGGGGTGAAGCTGTCTCTACAGCAGTGTATATACTAAATAAATGTCCCACAAAGAGATTAAAGGAAGCAGTGCCAGAGAAGATATGGACTGGGAGGAAACCAATTGTGAGCCATTTGAAGACATTTGGAGCACTATGCTTCAAACATGTCCCTGATCAGAAAAGAAGAAAATTAGAGGACAAAAGTGAGTCAATGATTTTGGCGGGGTATCATCTGACTGGTGCATACAGGCTATATCATCCTATTAAAGAGAAAATTGTGATTAGTAGAGATGTGATAGTGGCTGAAACTGAATCCTGGGATTGGAATCAGAAGTGCAGTAGCAGTAGCAGCAACAGTGTTACACAGTTGTCCTCATCATTGTTAGATGAGGGGCAAGATCAACAAGAAGATGAACATGGCATATTGGGAACTCAGATAGCTCAAGTGAGGCCACACAGGCATAGGCAAATGCCATCTAGATTAGCTGATTATGAGCTGTTTTCTGACAGTGCAATAGCTCATGATGGTGATCTAGTGCATTTTGCTATGTTTGCTGATTCTGAACCGCTGAACCTTGAGGAAGCTATGAAGGAGCAGGTCTGGAAAAATGCTATGATTGAAGAATTGAAAGCCATTGAGAGGAATCAGACATGGGAATTGTCAAGTCTACGTACAAACAAGCACCAAATTGCTGTTAAGTGGGTTTACAAGTTGAAGTTGCATCCCGATGGGTCAATTGCTAAGCACAAAGCAAGGTTGGTTGCAAAGGATTTTCTGCAAAGGGAAGAAGTAGATTACTCAGAAGTATTTGCACCTGTGGTAAGGATAAAGACAATTTGGTTGGTTGTTGTTCTAGCAAGTGCAAGTGGTTGGACTCTATCTCAACTTGATGTTAAATCTGCATTCCTAAATGGACCTCTTAAAGAAGAGGTATATGTCTCTCAACCACCAGGATTTGAGATTAAGGGGAATGAAGAAATGGTATACAGATTGAAGAAGGCACTTTATGGCTTAAAACAAGCCCCTCGGGCTTGGAACAAAAGAATTGATTCATTCTTACTTCAACTTGGATTCAGTAAGTGCTCAGTTGAACATGGTGTTTATGTACGATTTCACAAGAACATGTCTGAACTATTGTTGCTATGTCTCTATGTTGATGATCTACTAGTAACTGGTAGCAGTTCCAAAGAAATTGAAGAGTTCAAAGTGTTCATGAAGACTGAGTTTGAGATGACAGATATAGGAAGGTTGACTTACTTCCTTGGTATGGAATTTGCTGCAACAACAGCAGGGATAGTGCTGCACTAAAGAAAGTATCTGAGTGAAGTCTTTAAGAGATTCAAAATGAATGGTTGCAATTCTGCAGCAACACCTGTTGAGGTTAATGTGAAGTTAGAAAAGAGCAGTGAAGAAGAGACAGTAGATGGCACTTTCTTTAAACAGATAGTTGGCTCTCTGAGGTATATCTGCAACAGTAGACCTGATATATGCTATGGAGTTGGCATGATTAGCAGGTTTATTGATGATCCGAGGAAACCACACTTGATTGCTGCTAAGAGGATAATGAGATACTTGCAAGGTACACTAGAGTTTGGTGTTTTGTTCCCTAACAGAATTCAGCAGCAGGGGATTGTTCTCATAGGCTTTTCTGACTCCTATTGTTGTCAAGACAGAGTTGATAGAAGGAGTACATCTGGCTACATTTTTCAGTTTTTGAATGCACCAATCTCTTGGTGTTCAAAGAAGCAGCCAGTTATTGCTTTGTCATCATGCGAAGCTGAGTATATTGCAAGCTCTTATGCAGCTTGTTAGGCTCTTTGGCTTGATTCACTGCTGAGTGAAATTCAGGTTGAAGTAGCTAAGCCTATGATGCTAATGGTTGATAATAAATCAGCTATTAATCTAGCCAAAAACCCGGTTTCTCATGGCAGGAGCAAAAACATAGAAACCAAGTTTCATTTCCTTAGAGACCATGTAAGCAAAGGAAGACTTGAGCTAGTCTATTGTCCTACAGAGTTACAAACTGCTGATATACTAACTAAGCCACTGAAGTTAGATCGATCTGAAAAGCTTAGAAATGATTTAGGTGTTGTATCTTTTGAGTATTTGAATTAAGGGGAAGTATTATCTTGTAATTCAAATAAGTGGTTAGTTAGTTAAGAAAGCGGTTAGTTAGTTTTGTGATTGGTAATTGTTAGTGTGCTATAGCAGTGTATAAATACAGTTAGTGCAAATGGAATAAGGTGTGTGAAGTATTATTCAGTAATCTTTTTCTCTGATACCCGTCTGTACACTGTTCACCCGTCTCTCTATAGTTGATAACCGTCTATACACTGTTCACCCGTCTGTGTGTTGATTGTATGTTCTAACAAAGATCGCTTTGTTTGGTAATTTATGTCGGGTTGAACAACAACCATGGGGGAAAGAGAGGGGGAGGGAGGGAGGGAGGGAGGAAGGGAGAGGGGGAGAAAGGAGAGAGATAGAGGGAGGGAGGAGAAAGAAAAGTGAAGACATAAGGTGAAAAGAAATAAGGATTGACAATCCTGAGAAATCTCGTGTGTTAGGGTTAGACTTTTTGTTACTAAAAAATAACTAAAAAGTCTCATAAAATCCACCTTAAAAAACAATCCATCGAAATCAGGAAGTTTTTGAATACCGCAAGACTTTTTGTTACTTGTAAAAAAAGTATTGATTGAATACCACTAGATTTCGAATCCCTTTTTAAAAAATCCTAATAATCTTGATTGAATACCACAAAACTTATTTAGATTACTTAAAAGTCTTGATTGAATACCACAAGACTTTTTTATGATAAAAAGTCTTTTAAAATTTTTTACAATCTCAATCCAATACTAACAAAGCTCGAGCTTTTTTTTAAAGTGAATAAGTCATCCCTTAAATTAGTCAATAGATTTGAATTCCATGGTACTTAATTTTTAAATTAAAAAAGACACATATTTATTTATTTATTTTTAAGACAAACTATTTTTAGAGAACATATTTTAGATAAATATAATAATTATAATATCTGATGTAAAAATAAATATGATTTGAATCGTGAAGCGTGCTTTCCTAATTAGCTCTATCCACGCGTGTAAATAATAGTAGTAGTAACATGACAAAGTACTTTTTGTTTTCATAGGTCTAGTGCTAAGTACCATATATGTATAACGCTGACATTTTCTGAATAAGCTCAGCTGGCAGTGAGAATGAATTTTCAAGTTTTATTTTATATTTTTCTGTAATTAAACATGGAGAGGTTATTTTTTAGAGTAAACATCATTTTGATCCCTGAAAGTGTAAGACGCTGTCAGTTCAGCCCTGAAAGCAGTTAAATTAAGCAAAAATCCTTCAATTTTAATTCCGTTAATCAAGTTAGCCTCTGCCTTCATTCCAGTCAGGGACCAACCTAACCAACGAAATTAACATTGAAGGACTTTTTCATAATTTAACTGCTTACGGAAGTGAATTGACAGCACCTCACACTTTCAGGAACCAAAATGATGGTTTATTCTATTTTTTATTAGTTCAATTTTTAAGTTTTTACTCTTGTAAAAAAAATGTTTTTACTTTTTATAGTTAGGTTTGTGAATAAAAAGAAGGGAAATTCTAATCAGTGTCGTAAGGACATTGATTAAGGAAACAAATATAGAAAATATGAATTGGAAAGTGGTGTATTCAATTTTTTCAAATTTTAATAGTTACAATTCTCAATGCAAAGTTTCTACTATTTGATTCCTTAACTGATGTCCTTAGGACACTGGTTAAGTGAGACCCACATTAATCAGTGAGACCCATTTGATTTTTAACCAATAGAAGAGGGTATGTTAGAAAGAGGGTGTGTTAGTAACACACCTCTAAACCATGTTTGAATCAGATGATTAGAATTGGATATGCACAAGTGAGGGAAGTGGTGGAGCCTCTTATCGCGATGCCAGAGGAGATCATATTTAAGGTTCCGATCCTGTTATTTGAATATTAAAAGTGGACAACAAATTTTGACAACAATTTCTATAATTTCTATAATTAATGTAGTTCAAAAACGTGGTTAATGAAATGTTTAATTTAATTAATGAATATACAATGGGTCGCAACTCATTAACTATCAACTGAATTTCATTAATCATGATTTTTAGGTATTCAAATATAATCTACTACATATATTTGAACACCTGAAAATCGTGATTAATGACATTCAAAATCGTGGTTAATAAAATTTAATGGATGGATAATAAGTTGCGACATCTTGATATATCCATTAACCAAACTCAAGACTTCACTAACCACGTTTTTGAATTACATTAACCATAAAAATTGTTCTCCAATTTTATTGTCCAATTTTAATATTCAAATAATATTTCTCTCCAGACGCGGAGTTTCTTCAATAAGGTCACCAAAGTTGGCTACCGTTCTAGTCATTAAAAGGCTCTAATATCACAAAGGTTTTGGATAAAAGCCACAATTAAAATAAAGTCCCTTTGAACTCAAGTATGATAAAATAACGATGAGACAAAATCGAACTCAATCCACAATAATAATTTTTATTAAAATAAATATATAGTACCAATATATCATTGATCCGAGTGATAAGAAACTCGAATACCCTAAGCAAGTTTTCAAAGAATCGAATCACTCTTACATATGAAAAAAAACCTAATTGGGAGAGAAGAATCCACTGTATATGCACAATAGGTTCTCAACAAAAATTAATCATCGCTAACGATATACGAATAACATGGTTATAAAATAAAATATATATGATGAAAAAGTCAGACATGTGAATTTACTTTCATGGCTACGATCTGCCAATATAATTTATATATTACAACTAAATTTACATTTACATAATAAAAATTTCAACGGCCATGCATAATGGAAGTGTAATATTGCTTTAAAAATGTTCTTAGTTCATTGGAAATTAACTTACACCGACATGATCTGCACAACATAATTTTTATTAATAAATTAACAAATAATAAATATGATAAAAACTCGGTTATATCATTATCATATAACTAAGTTTATATTATAAAGGTTAAATTATTCCTTTGATCTCTCATTTGTTTTAATTTATTCAAGTTGATCCGTCTATTTAAAAAATATTCAAGTTAGTCTCTTATTTGCCAAACATTAGGCAATTTGATTATTTTCGTTAAGTTTCACCGTTAAGTTCTGACCAAATTACTCTTTCGGTCCCTCATTTGTTTTAATTTATTCAACTTAATCCCTCATTTATTTTAATTGATTCAACTTAACGGTAAAACTTTACGAAAAGGACCAAATTGCTTAACGTTTGACAAATAAGGGACCAACTTGAACATTTTTAAAATAGATGGACCAAATTAAATAAATTAAAATAAATAAGGGACAAAAAAAGTAATTTAGACTATTTATAAAATGTAAATCAAATTTTGCCCTTAGTAAAAAAAATTAACAAACCTGTTGCTGGAGGTCCTCCATTAAACGGGCCCATATGAGTACAAATATACATACACTATAAAAAATTTCACACCGACTTCAACCATACATGTGATCATGTTGTATAAGGATCGCCAAAACTCATGCATTTATTAAACCCAACAGTTAATTACATGCAATTTGAAAAAAAAAACACATCACTGAGATTCCATATGCAAACTAGATGTAGTTTTATGCTAAGCGCTAAATATGAAGTTATTGCTCAAATTGTAAATTTATTTTATTTGATAATAACAACAGAAAAGCAAATTCACATTATCTAAATGAGGTTCACAGCCTAATGAAGTTGCTCATGACATATGGAAGTACGCGTCCGTTGTCCATGTAAGCAAGTTTCACTTGAAAACACGACATGTTATACACAAATCCAAGGTAAGGAAGAGGTTCTGAAGGAACTTTTCGAAAAGCTGAATAAATAGCTCAACCCGAAGGAAACCTTGTTAACAAACCACACTTCCCCCTATTAATTGCGAATGTAAAAAACCAGACATGGATCAAAGAAAAGCTTAAATTACCTTAGGATCAAAAAGCTTAAATTACCTCAGGATCAAAGCATATTGTTCAGGTATCAGTTGTGACTGTGACATCGCAACTTGTGTACTAGATGACAGATTCCAGCATACAGATGATAGGACATGGCTAAGGCAGAAATCTCCACCACGAGTAGGTTGAGTTTTGACGAATAAAATAAGAACCGGTAGAAAGAATCATCGCTGAGGCTAATCAAACCCATTTTCATATATATATATATATATGCAAAATGACAGCAAATGATAGGAGGGCTCCGGAGATTCTATTGCAAATTGAAAGCGTCGCAGATAGCTGTGGCTGATAAATGGGAAGATGAGGAGATAATGGTCGAAGAGCATATGCCTTTGTCTCACTGATTTTACCTGTAACATCACTCATAAAACGTTTCTGACCAGTCAATCCCAATGTGTTAGTATCCACATTTCTCTCAAAACTTCTAGCCATCACAGCATTGACTCCCTGTTTAAAACGTGATCGCCATCAGCGTCGTCTGGCAAACCAAATAAAAAACTCAATTCAATCACAGACGAACTTATAATAAAGGAACTCACCAATAGCATTGGACCCTGGGCAGCCCAGACTCTGGAACTTCCATTACCATATCCAGCTCCAGCCAGCACATTGGTGTCCTGTCCAGAAGCCTTGGTTCTCTGACAAGAGTGGACAATTCCAGGGGATTAGAAGCTAAATCAGTAATGATTGTCTTCCATATTCTCTGACAAAATCATTTTTCGTTTTATAGGGAAAAAAAACAAGGGAAAAACAGAAAATTGTATTTGAAGCAAAAGGGTCCTTGGAGGATTTTCATCCATGATTATACCAAGCACCGTGTCATCAAGGAGGACATAACACTAAACCTAAAGATAAACAATTCACAACTTCATATGAGCATGGCAAAATATTAAGCTTTGGAATGCTTGCAAATTGCAATAAGAAGTCATTATTTAAATAACAAGACTCAATAGTTGATGCTGAATATAAGCAAAAGAAATCACAACCCAGTAAGCATCATGCAGAATGTTTAGCAGAAGACTGTCAACAACAACAATAGGAACCTTTCAACAATTATTGCTCAGAACCACTTATAATGTAACAAGCATAAAGGAAAACATGCCGAAGGAGGTTATTTATCAAACTCCAAAAACCCGATAACTACATACAATGGAATTAGATTTGAAATTGTGTTCGGTGATCACTCAAACTTTGAAGAACCAGTTCAAATATGATGGACTGTTATGTCAAAACTAGTTCAAAATAAATCAAACCACAGTTATTTGCTATCTAATCAGATTATATTTAAATCTGGAGCAAGACTTGTTTTAAGCCAAAGTTTGACCTGGAAAACAGCTACTATTAGTATCAACAAAGAAAAGGAACACATAAATGACATACAATTTTGTTCCTTTATTAGTGGAAGCAAGAACAGACCACACAAAGCAAGGGCTTCATGCTTAAAAAGAGAGAAGTAGAACTGATACAGTTTGATACTAATATATTAGTGCCTAACCTGCAAATCAGGCTCATGAGCCTTTGTTGCAACAAGACCAGCCCCAAGCATAACACTTGGGTTTGATGTATTTGTACAGCTAGTGATTGCAGCAATCACAACATTGCCATGCCTGAGCTTTGCTAGCTGCCCATGGAAATCAAATTTGCAACTTTTCCTTTTTAAATAAAACATTTAGGAAATGTTGTATTTTATATTCATCTAGGGTTCTTATCAAGCAACAGTGAATGAAACATGGATGACTTCACTTCTGATATGATCCAAACTGGATGCATATGGTTTTTAACGGATCGTCCTCGAATTGACTCTTGTTATAAGGACTAAGACAGAATAAAAAAAAGAGAACTTTAGGAATTAGAGTCCTTAATCCTCAAAACTGGCGCCCACTTCTATTTGAAGAAGGAAGAACAAATACTTTGTTCTTGAATTAAAAATGGCGCATACAAAACAGTCAACAAGAAGAATGAACAACTAAAGGTGTAAGCTTTTAGATAAGTGGCGCATAAACAAGAACCAAGCAAACAGAATTGAAAAAAAATAAAAAGATGGAATAGAGACAGAAATGAAAGAAGACGCCACACTCTCAAGAGAGCGATAAGTCCGGTGAAGATTCGCCACAAGAGAATGGAAGCTCTTGATAAGAATCAGAAATGGTTCATCCAAGAACCTAAGAGGCTTAGCTCTCACAAACTCACAATGGAGTGCAAAATAAATTCTGATTCAAAGGTCCTGAATTAGGAGAGTACAAAGGCTATTTATAGCCATAATGGTAATCAATTCCCTCCCACCTTTCCTAATATAATGTGGCGGCCAAACCTACTTGGTGGAGCCAGCAAGTTGGCGCTCCCAAGTCTGAACTTGGCTCAAGGATATGGGCCAAGCCCAATTAGGAAAGGTGCAACATATTCTAAGATCCTATTTTCTTAGTTAGCCCAAAACAAGTGGGACCTTATTAAAAAAAATATCCCAAATGGAAAAATACAACCAAACTGAATTTAAAAAAGGTTCAAATACTTAATTTAAATAAATTAAAAGAACGACTAGGGTGATATCATGCCTCCAAATTGGGTTCTTCATCAACTTGGATTATTTGGACTATCTTGAGAGTTGGGCCTTCGGGAGTTGGTTTGAGAGATAGGAAATAGTTGACTCCTTTGTCCAAAGCCTCTTTAGCCTTTTTAGTCCTTGACCTCGTCATTGGGCCTCCAAGTCCTTGTAGAGCATCATTGGGCCTTGCATCTATTGGATGGTCTCCATTTGAATTTCCTTGGTCTTCGTCAACTTCCACATACTCAATTACAAAGGGGGGTTCTTATACTGAGTGAGAACCCCTCCATTTCATTTGCATGGATCTCCCAGATATTCAGTCACAAGATATTAAATCATACATAGATAAAATCAAACAGGCTTTAACATGGTTACTGTTGTTAAGGTCCCTAAGACAGTCTTACAAAAATAGGAACATGAGTGAAGGCTAACAATGAAGAAGACATATCATACTGAGATAGTGGTCAATGATAGCTTGGGGCTCATGCTGCTAAGAGTGACCAACAGTTTGAAAAATATTATATAATGAACAGGTGAATGGTACAAACTGCCATTGATGAAGATTACTTATACCAGTAATAGAGCACAATCACTCTAGCCATTGAGAAAGTTGATGAAAGAGGCAAACAATAGTAACACAACTATAAAGAATAAAACTTCTATATTCTAAAGAATTTGTGAAATGGCTCTGAATCTGTAAGTTGAAGATTTACAACTTTAAACAATCTGAATGAAAGTAATTAAAACAACATTGGTGTTTGGTGGTTCTAGGTTGCAGAAATAAAATGACTGAATGTATGAGCAGGATGCACATGAAACTTCCTTTAGAAACCACTTGGGCCACTACGAATTTATGATGATGCCATTCAGGCTTACAAATGCCCCATCCACCTTCCAAACTCTAATGAGTCAGGTTTTTAAACCTTATTTGAGGAAATTTGGGGCTGTATTCTTTGATGACATACGATCTACTGTAAGTCATTACAAGATCATGCCCACCATGACAGCACCTCAACTTGAATCATTAAAGCAACATCACTCGTTGCTAAGCTGTCTAAATGTGTCTGAGATTTTGGCAGCTACGCAGTAAAAAGGGCAAAAATTGGTTACAACTAGATATATCAAAGTAAAAGTAGTAAAGATAACTTGTACTTTTTATTTATTGTGCGTAACAAAGAAGGTGTAAGTGTAACATTACAGAAGCAATTATGGGTCTAGTGACTTCATATATATAAACAAGAAAGAAAAGCACATGCAAGTGATGAGAAAGGAGCATACCAGAGGATTATCGATCTTCTTATTAGAATCACTTCCAAGCTTGGTGATCAGATTTTTAATATAAAGGGGACTGTTGAGCTTTCCGAATTCACCGGACAAGTTTTCCTTGGGAATATTTTCATTTGCTGAAATGTCATTAGGCGTCAAATTAAATGACCAATAAGATCAGTAAATTCAGCAAGAGCTATTAGAAATTTAGACTGCATATTATGATACCAATACAACTAATTAATTAGGCATATAGAGAAAAATCACACGATTCGTTCAATCGAGCATGAAATATGTAAAATCCTCGATTTAAAAAAGCGATCCAGAAGCACGAACGCTCATGCTCGAAAGCAAATTTCTATTACGATTTGTTTTCTTGGCCTTATTTTCGAAAACCTAATAATTAATTAATGATGAATGAAATAAACAGCAATGGAAAATGAAAAGAGTAAAGAGGGTGAGGAAGTTCCGAGAGGAATAACAGCGGTGTTGCGGTGGATGGCTGGAGGAAGGGCTCCGATCTTAGGGATAGAAGAGGAGGTTCTAGAAAGAGGAGATGAATAGAAGAGCTTGGCCCTAGTAGATCTGAGGAGCGAAGACATGGTTAGCAACGAATGCGAGAGCACTAACAATTGCGTAGAGATGTATAACCTCCTTCGATTGGTATGAGAAGAAGAAATAGCAGGTGCGAGAGAATAAAAAATAGTGGGAGCTTTCTCAATTATACCCCTGTGGCTTGGCAATTGCAAAGCTTCCGTAGCAAGGCACTCGAGGGACAGCACGTTGTGATAAAAAGTACCCTTGGTGTGACGATGCAATTAATTTGACTAAAATATACTACACTTTTCATTTCTTATTTTTATTTTGATTTTTTATTTTTATTTTAGGTTTTAATTTGATTCCTATTTTATTTTTTATTCTGAAATGATCTTTTATTTTATAAAGTTATATCAATGTGATTCTGTTTTTTCGAAATGGTTTCTTATTTTGCAAAAATTAAACACATGTGGGTCCCCATTTTTGTTTCGACATGGTCCCTCTTTTATTTTATTCTGAAATAGTCTCTTATTTTACAAAAGTTATACCAATGTGGTCATCTTCGTACCACAATTTAAGCAGAAAAGACTACATTGAAACCTAAAATAAAAATAAGGGACCATTTGGGAACAAAAAATAAAAGAGGGACCAAATTGAAACAAAAAATAAAGATAAGGGATCAAAAGTATAGTTTAACCCGATTAATTTTATTAGTTTTTTTGTAACAATGTTATAGGTACGAAATATCCACCATCGTTAACTGTGATTAATCTCCATCGAAGAACCTGTTGGGTACACAAGGTGAAAGATCTTTTGACCTTATGGATTAGCATAATCTGAATTTCGAGTATATTCATTAAACATATAATAATTTTGTTAATCATTAAAACTTTTAGGGGTCATTTGTCATTACTGTTTTGGTTCTAATAGACTTCACTAACTACATTTTTGAACTGCATTAACCATAAAAATTGTTCTCCAATTTTATTGTCCAATTTTAATATTCAAATAACATTTCTCTTCAAAGCCGGAGTCTCTTCGATAAGGTCACCAAAGTTGGCAACCATTCTAGTCGCTCTAATATCACAAAGGTTTTGAATTAAAACCACAATTTAAATAAAGTCCGTTTGAACTCAAATATGATAAAATAACGATGAGACAAAATCGAACTCAATCCACAATATAAATTTTTATTAAAATTAATATATGATACTAACATATGATTGATTCGAGTGATAAGAAACTCGAATACCCTAAACAAGTTTTCAGAGGTTCGAATCCTAACTCTTGTGAGAAGGACTCATCTTATATGCACAATAGGTTCTCAACAAAAATTAATTATTGCTAACGATGAACCAATAACATGGTTATAAAATAAAATATATAAGATGAAAAAGTCAGCCATGTGAATTTACTTTCATGGCTACGATCTCCAAATATTATTTATATTACAACTAAATTTACATAATAAAAATAAAAATTTTAACGGCGCTGCATAACTGAAGTGTAATATAGCTTTGAAAATGTTCTTAGTTCATTGGAAATTAACTTACACCGACATGATCTCCACAACATAATTTTTATTAATAAATTAATAAATAATAAATATGATAAAAACTCGATTATATTATTATAATATATTATCATAACATAACTAAGTTTATATTATAAAGGTTAAATTACTTTTGATCTCTCATTTGTTTTAATTTATTCAAGTTGATCCCGCTATTTTAAAAAATTTCAAGTTGGTCTCTTTCTTGTCAAACATTAAGCAATTTGACCCTTTTCGTTAAGTTTTACCGTTAAGTTCCGACTAAATTATTCTTTTGGTCCCTCATTTGTTTTAATTTATTCAACTTGGTACCCATATTTTATTCAACTTGATGCCTCATTTATTTTAATTTATTCAATTTGATCCCTTATTTGTTTTAATTTATTCAACTTAACGATGAAACTTTACGAAAAGGACCAAATTCCATAACATTTGGTAAATAAGGGACCAACTTGAAAATTTTTAAAATAGAGGAATCAAAATTGAATAAATTAAAATAAATATGGACCAAAAAGGTAATTTGGCCTATTATAAAATGTAAATCAAAATTTGTCCTTAGTAAAAAAAAATTGACAAATGCTGGAGGTTCTCCATTAAACGGGCCCATATGTGAGTACAAATATACAAACACTATAAAAAATTTCACACCAACTTCAACCGTACATGTTATCATGTTGTATAAGGATCGCCAAAACTCAAATAAATTTATTAAACCCAACCGTTAATTACATGCAATTTGAAAAAAAAAAACATCACTGAGATTTCATATGCAAACTAGATGTAGTTTTATGCTCAGCACTAAATATGCAGTTATTGCTCAAATTGTAAAATTATTTTATTTGATAACAACAGAAAAGCAAATTCACATTATCTAAATGAGGTTCACAGCCTAATGAAGTTGCTCATTACATATGGAAGTACGCGTCTGTTGTCCATGTAAGCAAGTTTCACCTGAAAACATGACATGTTATACACCAATCCAAGGTAAGGAAGAGGTTCTGAAGGAACTTTACGAAAAGCTGAATAAATGGCTCAACCCAAAGGAAACCTTTTTAACAAACCACACTTCTCCCTATTAATTGCGAATGTAAAAAACCAAACATGGATCAAAGAAAAGCTTGAATTACCTCAGGATCAAAAATCTTCAATTACCTCAGGATCAAAGCATATTGTTCAGGTATGAGTTGTGATTGTGACATCACAACTTGTGTACTAGATGACGGATTCCAGCATACAGATGATAGGACAGGGCTAAGGCAGAAATCTCCACGGCGAGTAGGTTGAGTTTTGACGAACAAAATAAGAACTGGTGGAAAGAATCATCGTTGAGGCTAATAAAACCCATTTTCATATATATCATATAAAAAAGCAAAATGACAGCAGATAGAAGGGCTTCGGAGATTCTATTGCAAATTGATAGCGTCGCAGATAGCTGTGGCTGATAAACGAGAAGATGAGGAGCTAATGGTCGAAGACCATATGCCTTTGTCTCACTGATTGTACCTGTGACATCACTCATAAAACGTTTCTAACCAGTCAATCCCAATGTGTTAGTATCCACATTTCTTTCAAAACTTCTAGCCATCAAAGCATTGACTCCCTGTTTAAAACGTGATCACCATCAGCGTCGTCTGGAAAGCCAAATAGAAAACTCAATTCAATCACAGACGAACTTATAATAAAGGAACTCACCAATAGCATTGGACCCTTGGCAGCCCAGACCCGGGAACTTCCATTACCATATCCAGCTCCAGCCAGCACATTGGTGTTCTGTCCAGAAGCCTTGGGTCTCTTGACATGAGTGAACAATTCCAGGGAATTAGAAACTCAACAGAGCTAATTAGTAATGATTGTCTACCATATTCTCTGGCATAATCATTTTTTCGTTCTATAGAAAAAATAAGGAAAAAATAGAAAATTGTATTTGAAGCAAAATGGTCCTTGAAGGATTTACATCCATCATCTTACCCTGCACCGTGTCATCAAGGAGAAGATAACACTAAACCTAAAGATAAACAGTTCACAACTTCATATGTGCATGGCAAAATATCAAGCTTTGGAATGCTTGCAAATTGCAATAAAAGTATTATTTAAATAATAAGACTCAATAGTTGACGCTGCACATAAGCAAAAGAAATCACAACCCAATAAGCATTGTGTAGATCCTTTAGCAAAAGACTGTCAATGACAACAATATGAACCTTTAAACAATTATTGCTCAGAACCACTTATAATGTAACAAGCATAACATAAAGGAAAACATGCCGAAGGAGATTATTTATCAAACTCCAAAAACCGGATAACTACATCCAATGGAATTAGATTTGAAATTGTGTTTGGTGATCACTCAAACTTTGGAGAACCAGTTCAAATATGATGGATTGTTATGTCGAAACTAGATCAAAATAAATCCAACCATAGTTATTTTCTATCTAATCAGATTATATTTAAACTTGGAGTAAGACTAGTTCAAATAAATCCAACCACAGTGAAAACAGAAAACACATAAATGACATACAATTTTGTTCCTTTTATTAGTGGAAGCAAAAATAGACCACACAAAGCAAGGGCTTCATGCTTAAAAAGAGAGAAGTAGAACTGATACAGTTTGATACTAATATATTAGTGCCTAACCTGCAAACCAAGCTCATGAGCCTTTTTTGTAACAAGACCAGGCCCAAGTTTGATGTATTTGTACAGCTTGTGATTGCAGCAATCACAACACTGCCATGCCTGAGCTCCCGCCCATGGAAATCAAATTTTGCAACTTTTCCTTTTTAAATAAAACATTAAGGAAATATGGTATTTTATATTCATCTACGGTTCTTATCAAGCAATAGTAAATGAAACATGGCTGACTTCACTTCTACATATTCAATTACAATTGGTGGGGGGGGGGATTCTTATACTGAGTGAGAAACCCCTCCAGTTCAATTGCATGGATCTCCCAGATATTCAGTCACAAGATATGAAATCATACATATATAAAATCAATCAGAGGCTTTGACACGATCACTGCTGTTAAGCTCCCTTAAACAGTATTACAAAAATAGGAACATGAGTGACGGCTAATAATGAAGAAGACGTATCATACATAGTAGTCATTGATAGCTTGGGGCTCATGCTGCTAAGAGTGACCCACAGTTTGAAAATATTAAATAATGAATAGGTGAATGGTACAAACTGACATTGATGAAGATTACTTATACCAGTTAGGGGTGGCAAACGGATGGATCAGATGGATTTTGATTCGGATTATAATGGATGGATCAAAAATAATCCACCAATCCATTTTGATCTATTACAAATGTATTAAAAAAATCCAATCCATCCATGACCCATTTAATAAAAAACCATCCAACTCATCCATTAATCATTTTTATATGGATGGATATCCGATCCATCCATTTTTATTTTAATCCGATCCATCCATTTTTATTTTAATATTTTTCACATACAGCCTACAGATTGGGTCCGCCGATCGGCTGGCAGACTGGTAGGCAGTCAGTCGTGCCCGTCCGAGATTATGAGAATATTTTTTTTAGAAAGACTTTTAACGTAATTGAATGGATTTTAGTGCTCTACTTACTATTGTTTGCATTTCTGATAACTTTAATTATGCAAATTCTATTATATAGCAACTGCTATAGAAGTAGCACCCAACATCTCATGTTTTCAAGAAGATATAAAAATTAGAAAATTGTGCTACCAAAACTGATCTAGCCTTATTTCAGTGGGAAAAACTTATTTACAATATTTTCACTAAATAATGATTTAAAGGCATGTAGATCCCACGTGGGGGGAACGTTGACTTCATTTTTTTGGTTTGTGAAAAATATTTTGGAATGGATAAAAAAAATCCACTATGTTATTTTTTCCTGGTCCAACGGATTTACAAAAAGCAATTGGACGGGTCATGAACCATCCATTAAAAAAGAGAATCAAATCCAATCCAACCCTTTTTTTTATTTTATAAATGGATGGATTGAATGATTTTTTCATGGATGGACCGGATGTATAATTGGTCCATGGATTATTTTGCCACCCCTAATACCAGTAATAGAGCACAGTCACTCTACCCACTGAGAAAGTTGATGAAAGAGGCAAACAATAGTAACAATTATAAAGAATGGAACTTGTATATTCTAAAGAACTTTGTGAAATGGCCCTAAATCTGTAAGTTGAATGTTTACAACTTTAAACAATCTGAATGAAAGTAAATAAAAAACATTGGTGTTTGATGGTTCTAGGTTGCAGAAATAAAATGATTGAATGCACATGAAACTTTCTTTAGAAACCACTTGGGCCACTACGAATTTATGATGATGCCATTCAGGCTTACAAATGCCCCATCCACCTTCCAAACTAAATTTGGAGATGTGTTCTTTGATGACATACCGATTTACAGTAAGTCATTACAAGATCACGACACCACCTCAACTTGGTGTTGGTGCTTGAATCATTTAACCAACATCACTCATTGCTAAGCTGTCTAAATGTATCTGAGATTTTCGCAGCTACGAAGTAAAGAGGGCAAAAAATGGTTACAACTAGATATATCAAAGTAAAAGTGGTAAAGATAACTTGTACTTTTTTTTTATTGTGCGTAACAAAGAAGGTGTAAGTGTAACATTACAGAAGCAATTACGAGTCTAGTGACATCATATATATATATATATATATATATATATATATATATATATATATATATATATATATATATATATATATATATATATATATATATATATATATATATATATATATATATATAAAGAAAAAAGAAAAGCACATGCAAGTGATGAGAAAGGGGCATACCAGAGGATTATCGATCTTATTATTAGAATCATTTCCAAACTTAGTGATGGGCTTGTTAAGAGAAGGGAGATTGTTGAGCTGTTTTCCGAATTCACCGATCAAGTTTCCCTTGGAAGTATTTTCATTTGTTGAAATGACATTTAGCGTCAAATTAAATGACCAATAAGATTACAAATTCAGAACCAGCTATTAGAAATTTTGACTGCATATTATAACTTGATAGCAACACAATTAATTAGGCATATAGAGAAAAACCACACGATTCGTTCAACCAAGCATGAAATATGCAAATCCTCGATTTAAAATAGCGGTCCAGAAGCAGGGACGTGGAAAAAGCAAAATTCTATTGCAATTTATTCTGTTGGCCTTATTATCGATAACCTAATCATTATGAATGAATGAAATAAAAAACAATGGAAAATGGAAAGAGGGTGAAGAAGTACCGAGAGGCATAGAAGCGGTGTTGCGGTGGATGGCAGGAGGAAAGGCTCCGATCTGAGGGAGAGAAGAGAAGGTTCTAGAAAGAGAAGCAGATGAAGAGAAGAGTTTGGCCCTGGTAGATCTGAGGAGCGAAGACATGATTGGTGATGAAAATAATAGAATAGAGAGAGGGTGTGTGTGTGTGTGTATGATTGGGAAATTAAGGTGGAGAATTAGAATTGCAAGTAAGAAGAGAAGAATGAATAAAAGTGACAAGTGAAATGGTATGGGGCGTGCGTGTGTAGATCCTTTAGCAAAAGACTGTCAATGACAACAATATGAACCTTTAAACAATTATTGCTCAGAACCACTTATAATGTAACAAGCATAACATAAAGGAAAACATGCCGAAGGAGATTATTTATCAAACTCCAAAAACCGGATAACTACATCCAATGGAATTAGATTTGAAATTGTGTTTGGTGATCACTCAAACTTTGGAGAACCAGTTCAAATATGATGGATTGTTATGTCGAAACTAGATCAAAATAAATCCAACCATAGTTATTTTCTATCTAATCAGATTATATTTAAACTTGGAGTAAGACTAGTTCAAATAAATCCAACCACAGTGAAAACAGAAAACACATAAATGACATACAATTTTGTTCCTTTTATTAGTGGAAGCAAAAATAGACCACACAAAGCAAGGGCTTCATGCTTAAAAAGAGAGAAGTAGAACTGATACAGTTTGATACTAATATATTAGTGCCTAACCTGCAAACCAAGCTCATGAGCCTTTTTTGTAACAAGACCAGGCCCAAGTTTGATGTATTTGTACAGCTTGTGATTGCAGCAATCACAACACTGCCATGCCTGAGCTCCCGCCCATGGAAATCAAATTTTGCAACTTTTCCTTTTTAAATAAAACATTAAGGAAATATGGTATTTTATATTCATCTACGGTTCTTATCAAGCAATAGTAAATGAAACATGGCTGACTTCACTTCTACATATTCAATTACAATTGGTGGGGGGGGGGGATTCTTATACTGAGTGAGAAACCCCTCCAGTTCAATTGCATGGATCTCCCAGATATTCAGTCACAAGATATGAAATCATACATATATAAAATCAATCAGAGGCTTTGACACGATCACTGCTGTTAAGCTCCCTTAAACAGTATTACAAAAATAGGAACATGAGTGACGGCTAATAATGAAGAAGACGTATCATACATAGTAGTCATTGATAGCTTGGGGCTCATGCTGCTAAGAGTGACCCACAGTTTGAAAATATTAAATAATGAATAGGTGAATGGTACAAACTGACATTGATGAAGATTACTTATACCAGTTAGGGGTGGCAAACGGATGGATCAGATGGATTTTGATTCGGATTATAATGGATGGATCAAAAATAATCCACCAATCCATTTTGATCTATTACAAATGTATTAAAAAAATCCAATCCATCCATGACCCATTTAATAAAAAACCATCCAACTCATCCATTAATCATTTTTATATGGATGGATATCCGATCCATCCATTTTTATTTTAATCCGATCCATCCATTTTTATTTTAATATTTTTCACATACAGCCTACAGATTGGGTCCGCCGATCGGCTGGCAGACTGGTAGGCAGTCAGTCGTGCCCGTCCGAGATTATGAGAATATTTTTTTTAGAAAGACTTTTAACGTAATTGAATGGATTTTAGTGCTCTACTTACTATTGTTTGCATTTCTGATAACTTTAATTATGCAAATTCTATTATATAGCAACTGCTATAGAAGTAGCACCCAACATCTCATGTTTTCAAGAAGATATAAAAATTAGAAAATTGTGCTACCAAAACTGATCTAGCCTTATTTCAGTGGGAAAAACTTATTTACAATATTTTCACTAAATAATGATTTAAAGGCATGTAGATCCCACGTGGGGGGAACGTTGACTTCATTTTTTTGGTTTGTGAAAAATATTTTGGAATGGATAAAAAAAATCCACTATGTTATTTTTTCCTGGTCCAACGGATTTACAAAAAGCAATTGGACGGGTCATGAACCATCCATTAAAAAAGAGAATCAAATCCAATCCAACCCTTTTTTTTATTTTATAAATGGATGGATTGAATGATTTTTTCATGGATGGACCGGATGTATAATTGGTCCATGGATTATTTTGCCACCCCTAATACCAGTAATAGAGCACAGTCACTCTACCCACTGAGAAAGTTGATGAAAGAGGCAAACAATAGTAACAATTATAAAGAATGGAACTTGTATATTCTAAAGAACTTTGTGAAATGGCCCTAAATCTGTAAGTTGAATGTTTACAACTTTAAACAATCTGAATGAAAGTAAATAAAAAACATTGGTGTTTGATGGTTCTAGGTTGCAGAAATAAAATGATTGAATGCACATGAAACTTTCTTTAGAAACCACTTGGGCCACTACGAATTTATGATGATGCCATTCAGGCTTACAAATGCCCCATCCACCTTCCAAACTAAATTTGGAGATGTGTTCTTTGATGACATACCGATTTACAGTAAGTCATTACAAGATCACGACACCACCTCAACTTGGTGTTGGTGCTTGAATCATTTAACCAACATCACTCATTGCTAAGCTGTCTAAATGTATCTGAGATTTTCGCAGCTACGAAGTAAAGAGGGCAAAAAATGGTTACAACTAGATATATCAAAGTAAAAGTGGTAAAGATAACTTGTACTTTTTTTTTATTGTGCGTAACAAAGAAGGTGTAAGTGTAACATTACAGAAGCAATTACGAGTCTAGTGACATCATATATATATATATATATATATATATATATATAAAGAAAAAAGAAAAGCACATGCAAGTGATGAGAAAGGGGCATACCAGAGGATTATCGATCTTATTATTAGAATCATTTCCAAACTTAGTGATCGGCTTGTTAAGAGAAGGGAGATTGTTGAGCTGTTTTCCGAATTCACCGATCAAGTTTCCCTTGGAAGTATTTTCATTTGTTGAAATGACATTTAGCGTCAAATTAAATGACCAATAAGATTACAAATTCAGAACCAGCTATTAGAAATTTTGACTGCATATTATAACTTGATAGCAACACAATTAATTAGGCATATAGAGAAAAACCACACGATTCGTTCAACCAAGCATGAAATATGCAAATCCTCGATTTAAAATAGCGGTCCAGAAGCAGGGACGTGGAAAAAGCAAAATTCTATTGCAATTTATTCTGTTGGCCTTATTATCGATAACCTAATCATTATGAATGAATGAAATAAAAAACAATGGAAAATGGAAAGAGGGTGAAGAAGTACCGAGAGGCATAGAAGCGGTGTTGCGGTGGATGGCAGGAGGAAAGGCTCCGATCTGAGGGAGAGAAGAGAAGGTTCTAGAAAGAGAAGCAGATGAAGAGAAGAGTTTGGCCCTGGTAGATCTGAGGAGCGAAGACATGATTGGTGATGAAAATAATAGAATAGAGAGAGGGTGTGTGTGTGTGTGTATGATTGGGAAATTAAGGTGGAGAATTAGAATTGCAAGTAAGAAGAGAAGAATGAATAAAAGTGACAAGTGAAATGGTATGGGGCGTGCGTGTGTGTGGAGACCCAAGGTGAAGTAGGGCTACGTGCCACGTGAAACAATTCTCGGATTTCGGATGCACACCTCCTAGTAGCTGATGTGTTAGACATAGCCAATAAAACATTCACAACACATTAAAATATTATGAAAATACATTGAATTAAAATAAAATTAAAAAAACAAAAATGCTTACAGAACCTGTTCCTCCTTCTGCGTCTACGCCTTTGCCATGTTCTCAAATCTGATCTATGGAAAATACGACGCTGATGTAATTTTAATTTTAGAACATGGCAAAGACGTAAACACAGGAAGAGGAACAGGTTTTGTAAGCTTTTTTGTTTTGTTAATTTTATTTTAATTCAATGTATTTTCATAATATTTTAATGTGCTGTCATTGTTTTATTGGATGTGTCTAACACATCAGTTACTGGGAGGTGTGCATCCGAAATCCAAGAATTATCTCACGTGGCACGTAGCCCTACTTCACCTTGGGTCTCCACACACACGCACACCCCATACCATTTCACTTGTCACTTGTCACTTTTCTTCATTCTTCTCTTCTTACTTGCAATTCTATTTCTCCACCTTAATTTCTCAATCCCAATCATACACACACACAACCTCTCTCTATTCTATTCTTTTCATCACCAATCATGTCTTCGCTCCTCAGATCTACTAGGGCCAAGCTCTTCTCTTCATCTGCTTCTCTTTCTAGAATCTTCTCTTCTCTGCCTCATATCGGAGCCCTTTCTCCTGCCATCCACCGCAACACCGCTGCTATTCCTCTCGGTACTTCCTCACCCTCTTTACTCCTTTCATTTTCCATTGTTGTTTATTTCATTCATTCATCATTAATTAATGATTAGGTTTTCGATAACAAGGCCAAGAAAACAAATCGTAATAGAAATTTGCTTTCGAGCATGTGCGTTCGTGCTTCTGGATCGCTTTTTTAAATCGAGGATTTTAAATATTTCATGCTCGATTGAACGAATCATGTGATTTTTCTCTATATGCCTAATTAATTAATTGTATTGGTATCATAATATGCAGTCTAAATTTCTAATAGCTCTTGCTGAATTTACTGATCTTATTCGTCATTTAATTTGACGCCTAATGTCTTTTCAGCAAATGAAAATATTCCAAAGGGAAACTTGACCGGTGAATTCGGAAAGCTCAACAGTCTCCCTTCTATTAACAATCCGATCACTAAGTTTGGAAGTGATTCTAATAATAAGATCGATAATCCTCTGGTATGCCCGTTTCTCATCACTTGCATATTGCTTCTGTAATGTTACACTTACACCTTCTTTGTTACACACAATAAATAAAAAGTACAAATTATCTTTACTACTTTTACTTTGATATATCTAGTTGTAACCATTTTTTGCCCTCTTTATTACGTAGCTGCCAAAATCTCAGATACATTTAGACAGCTTAGCAACGAGTGATGTTGCTTTAATGATTCAAGTTGAGGTGGTGCCATGATCGGCGTGATCTTGTAATGACTTACTGTAGATCGTATGTCATTAAAGAACACAACCCCAAATTTCCTCGAATAAGGTTTATAAACCTGATTCATTAGAGTTTGGAAGGTGGATGGGACATTTGTAAGCTTGAATGGCATCATCATAAATTCGTAGTGGCCCAAGTGGTTTCTAAAGGAAGTTTCATGTGCATCCTGCTCATACATTCAATAATTTTATTTCTGCAACCTAGAACCACCAAACACCAATGTTTTTTTAATTACTTTCATTCAGATTGTTTAAAGTTGTAAATCTTCAACTTACAGATTCAGAGCCATTTCACAAAGTTCTTTAGAATATACAAGTTTCATTCTTTATAGTTGTGTTACTATTGTTTGCCTCTTTCATCAACTTTCCCAATGGCTAGAGTGACTGTGCTATATTACTGGTATAAGTAATCTTCATCAATGTCAGTTTGTACCATTCATCTGTTCATCATTTAATATTTTTCAAACTGTTGGTCACTCTCAGCAGCATGAGCCCCAAGCTATCATTGACCACTATGTCAGTATGATATGTCTTCTTCATTGTTAGCCGTCACTCATGTTCCTATTTTTGTAAGACTATCTTAGGGACCTTAACAGTAGTAACCATGTTAAAGCCTATTTGATTTTATATATTTATGATTTCATATCTTGTGACTGAATATCTGGGAGATCCATGCAAATGAAATGGCGGGATTCTCACTCATTATAAGAACCCCCCTTTGTAATTGAATATGTGGAAGTGAAGTCATCCATGTTTCATTCACTATTGCTTGATAAGAACCCTTCGATGAATATAAAATACATTTCTAAATGTTTTATTTAAAAAGGAAAAGTTGCAAATTTTGATTTCCATGGGTTTGTGACTGTGAGTCTGTGACATCTTGGCCAGGCCTAATGTCACTGATTTTACTTGGGAGGTCAATTGTATAATGTTCATGACCAGTCAATCCCAATGTGTCAGCATCCTCACCGGATTTGAAGCAAAGAGGAATAAATACCCATTCCTACCAAATTACTGCGATGAATTCTCTCAAAACTTTTAGCTATCACAGCTTTGACTCCCTAATGAAATTTGTGTCATCAACAACGAAGGGAATATTAACCTCTACATTCTAAGAAAAAACTCAATACAATCACAACCATAATATATATAACGTTATTATAAAGAAACTCACCAATAGCATGGGACCCTTGGCAGCCCAATCTCTAGAACTTCCACTACCATATTCAGCTCGAGCCAGCACAATGGTGTCTCGCCCAGCACCTTTGTATTGTATCTCTGACATAAGAGAACAATTCCAGGGGATTACAAACTCAACAGACCTAAAATTAATGATAGTCTATCACAATCCTCTGGCACAAGGCGTTCACCACTTCTTTCTTTAAAGAGGACAAAAGGAAAATGTATTTGATGCCAAATGGTATGCAGTGGATTTAGACCCACAATCATACCCTCCACCATTTCATCAAAGGAGAAGAAGATACCACTAAACCAAAAGATAATGTTCCCATGCCCTAATAAGAATATCAAGTTTTGCAATGCTTGCAATAAGAAGTTGCTATCAATCTATTTGAATTTTGAATAAGCAAGACTTGATAGTTGATACACGCACAGAAGCAAACGAATTCATTAGAAATATGGTATTTTGAAACGATTATTTTGTCAAAGAGACACTTCATGCCAGTATGTTGAAAAAATATATATATAAAAGTCACCGGATAATATCATATAGAATAAACAATGCCTTGCCACTGGAAAAGCTCAAAAGTAGTAATGAAAAAATAGGCATGCCATACTTGAGCAGGACATAACTCACCGTTGCTGCATCAAACACATAAAGCTTCTCCCCTGTAGGAATGTGAACTGTCTTGGGGCCAACTTCCCCATTCAAGAGCTTGTTAACAAGGCGAATGTCGGCAAAAGTTTCCCTTGCCATCACCTCATCATTGCCACAACGACTTCCATAAGAATGGATGTCCTTGCGTTCCACCCCACGCTCCAGAAGGTATTTAGCAGCAGGACTGTCCTTGTTAATGCTTCCAGCTGGAGATATGTGATCAGTGGTTATACTGTCACCGAAATTCAGCAGGCAATAAGCATCTTTCACACCATGAGCTCCAGGAGGATCCATGGTCATGTTCTTGAAGTATGGGGGTTCATGAATATATGTTGAGTCAGGGTCCCATTTAGAGTTTGTCAGCAGGAACTTGTAGGTTGTTCCACATAGGGTTGCCCTTGGTAATAGCCTCATATGTACTTCTGAACATGTTAGGCAACACACTAGATTGGACAGCCTGAGAATAAAGTCACCCAAAGTTAATTTTGCCATCTACATTGTTGAATATTTAGACTAAATTTCATATAATGAGCAAACTGGACATCATTTACCTCCGCAATTTCTTCGTTAGATGGCCATATATCCCGCAAGTAGACATTCTTGCCATCCTTCCCCGTTCCAATTGCCTCCTTCTCAAAGTCAATATCAACCTGGCAATTTGACCACAATGTACTTGATGAAAGTCCAAGGTCCAACAACATTTGGGGTCTCGATGTTTTTAAACTTAATTTTCATCAACCTTTTAATAAAAAGAAATAAACAAAATGTGCATCGTACTGGCTAAAGAAAGTTCTATATAAAGCTTATATTCAATAGTCAGTTCTATTAGTTGGTATCAGGAAATTATTTGTCAAGAATGAATATATATACACACACAGACACACCATACTCCATAGTCAGACACTTTTTCATCACACAAAAACAAGACCAAAATAATAATGTTTCACATGCACACACATGCAATTATCACTGTATGTCAGAATCCATAACCAGACTTCAGGAAGTGAGTATGCAAAAAGTCGGGATTAAGGCAATATTTGGTAGAAGAGAATAGAGAAGGAAAGAAAGGAAATGCAGAATGCATTAGTACCCCACACAAGTTTACAATAGCATAAGGCCGCTGAATTATATTTCATTCATACAACTGATGACAATGTAGATTATGAAACTGGCAGATAATACCAATTGCTTGTGATTAGCCTACATTAATTTTAGCATTTATCTATTTTATTTACTTCCAACAAAGTCCTTGGCATTAATAATATAAATATTAAAATATGAATCAGATAACTACTGCCCTTTGCCAAGAGATATGAAAATCAAATAGTAACACCAGAAGAAGAAAGAACCAAAAACATACACATTATATATATGAATATGAATTAGACATACATACCATGCCAGCAAGAGCATAAGCAACAACAAGAGGAGGTGAGGCAAGGTAGTTAGCTCTTGTCAAGGGATGCACACAACCCTCAAAATTACGGTTCCCAGACAACACAGCAGCCGCTACAATATCTGCATCAGACCACAAAAAAATAACGCAATAAAGCAAATATAAAGCAGAATACTTCTAGGAGGATATCTAAAGGTTATAAACAAGAACAAAATTATGTGAGCGAGCCAAGACTTGTACAGAAATCAGCCTCAGTTCAAGAAATTGTATTTGGTTATGAAATATCACCATTTTCTGAGATGGCAGAAGCAACGGATTCATCAAGCTCCCCAATTGCCAATGCATGTTGCACAGCCAAATCCAACAATATGAAAACCCTGTTCATTTAGATATTTCTGAAGTCCACTGCCAAAAAGGTGAAAACAAAATCAAAATCAGAATGCACTTTTCCTTTATTGTGTCGAGGAGAATTGACTACATTATAATACAAATAGCAAATTACATTCTACTAAGAAGCGCAAAGCCGCAAAATACAGCTGGAGTAGATATTTCGTAACAACTCCAGAGCCTGAAGCAAGACTTGTTTTAACCCAAGGCTTGACCTGGAAAACAGTGAAAACAGCTACTGTTAGTATTAACAAAGAAAAGGAACACGTAAATGACATAGACCCTTGTTCCTTTATTAGTGGAAGCAAAAACAGACCACACAAAGCAAAGGCTTCATGCTTAAAAGGAGAGAAGTAGAACTGATACGGTTTGATACTAATATATTAGTGCCTAACCTGCAAACCAAGCTCATGGGCCTTTTTTGCAACAAGACCAGCCCCAAGCATAACATTTGGGTTTGACGTCTTTGTAAAGCTTGTGATTGCAGCAATCACAACACTCCCATGCCTGATCTCTGCTGGCTGCCCGTGGAAATCAAATTTCGCAACTTTTTCTTGTGCCTCTTTGGGTATAGCAAATCCCTGTATTTAAATAAAACATTTAGGAAACGTGGGATTTTATATTCATCAAGCACCAGTGAATGAAACATGGATGACTTTACTTCCACATATTCAATGACAATTAGGGGGGGGAGGGTCTTATACTGATGTTGATGAAGATTAATTATACCAGCAATACAGCACAGTCACTCTAGCCATGAAAGAGGCACACAACAGTAACACAACTATAAAGAATGGAACTTGTATATTCTAAAGAATTTTGTGAAATGGCTCTGAATCTGTAAGTTCAAGCCTTGAAGGTCTACAACTTCAAACAATTTGAATGAAATCAATAAAAAAAAAAAAAAAAACATTGACGTTTGATGGTTTTAGGTTGCAGAAATAAAATGATGGAATTTTGTAAAGGCAAACCAAGTATTCTTGAATCCAACAATTCAAACTTTGAATTGCAATAGACATCCCAGGTGAACAAGCATGGACAAAGAAGCACTATTATTAGTTTGTCTACTATTGCAGATGAATACTGAAAGTGACACTTATGTGAACCAAATTAGCATTTTATCACAAAAACAACCAAATGGGCAGGAAATAGCAGTTTTGCTTAAAACTACAATAGGTAATTCAAGATATAAACTATGAAATTCCTTTTTGCATATAAGACCAAAACAAAATTAAAGGTTTTTGACTAGCACAATATTACTAACCTTAAACCCAACTTTGTTATCAAGACAAGAATGCCAGTCAGCCTTCATTTCTTTCAAAGGCACCCGATCGTGAGGTCTAGAGAGAGTATCATTCGTATGAATTATGACAAAGATAATTGGATAGAAATTCTTAAAAACCCACATCGAAATACAGTACAGGCAACTGTTAGTAGCAGACCTCGAGTTCGGGGGACTTACAAAAGTAAGACCCATGGCAAGTATAGAAACAGGAAAGATGGGCCAGATTCAGGCCCAATCTGAGGTAGTTAGAGGCAGTTAGAATTTCCGCTAAGCTGTCAAGCTAACTGTAGAGTAGTTAGTTAGAAGAGGAAAAGCCTCATTCGGTTATTCTTGTTTAGGAGGTGGTTAGGGAGAGACAAAGGCTCTCGAATTTCCTTTCAGGTGTATTCTTCCTCTTCTCACCATTGGAATACATTGTTCCTTGGTGATTTTCTTACATTCATATCAATAAAAACAGAGGTTATTCACATTGTTCTTTCCAGTTCTATCATTGGTATCAAAGCTCTCGGATTCTGGGAGAAGTTTCATGGTCTTGACGCGAAGAATGGAGGCTCGTGTTGATTGTTTGGAGCGAGGTTACGAAGGTCTCATCACGGCACGCGCAAAGATTCAGGAGTTACGCCGCTTGTTTGAGGAGGAAAGGAACGAGCGAAGGGAGGATCAGAGAATGTTTGAGGAAGAGAGATTTGAGAGAATCGAGACTCGAAGGCAATTGCAAGAATTATTGGAAACCGTTCGGGGACAGAGAGAACAGAACAAAAATGGAGGCGGAGGGAGTCACAATAATGGCGACGGAAGTGGAGGAAGTAATGGAGACAATCATGGAGGAGGAAACAACGAGGAATTCCGAAACCGTGATGAATGGTGGAGGAAACTTGAAATTCCGATCTTTGAAGGAGAGGATGCATATGGGTGGACCAGTAGGGTGGAGCGCTACTTTGAATTGAAAGGAGTGGCCGGTCCAGAGAAGGTGCAAGCCGCGATGGTGGCCATGGAAGGGAAGGCTCTCACTTGGTATCAATGGTGGGAGTTTTGCACCATTGATCACAATTGGGAAGACTTCAAGGAGGCTTTGATTAGGCGGTTCCAACCATCGATGCTCCAAAGCCCCTATGAATTGTTGCTCAGTTTGAAACAGCAAGGGACAGTAGAGGAGTATAGGGAGCAGTTTGAAATATACGCGGGGCCTCTAAGGGGAGCTGATCCGGCATACTTAAGGGGCATATTCTTGAATGGACTAAAAGATGTAATAAAGGCAGAACTGAAACTCCATCAGGTAACTTCGCTACCTGAATTAATGGACTATGCCCAAAGAATTGATGAGAAAAATGCTTTGTTGAACAAGAGTAATTCCTGGGGATATAAGGGAGGGAGCACAGGCAGGTCCTATAATTCTTCTAGGATGGTGACATGGGATCCTGGAAATAGACCGAACACGAGTAAGGCTGGGGGCAGTAATTCGAATGCCAATTCCAGTATAGAGTCCAATACTGTGACGTCAACTGGGAACTTTAGAGGTAGAGCCTTCAAGAGGTTAACTGATGCGGAGATGCAGGACAAGGCCAATAAAGGGTTGTGTTTTAGATGCGATGAAAAGTTTGGGCCAGGTCACATTTGTGCCAGCAAACAGCTGCAAGTGCTTATCTTGGGAGGAGAAGAGGGTGATGATGAAGAAGGGACAGAGATTGAGGGGGAAGACGCTGAGTTGAAGAGTCTGCAACTATCCATGTATAGTATAACTGGACTTACTACGAAGAAATCCATTCAATTATGGGGAAAATTGGCAGGGCAACAGGTGATTGTTTTGGTGGATTGTGGGGCTTCCCACAACTTCATTTCTGCTGAATTGGTCAAAGAAATGGAGTTACCAGTGGCTGCAACCACTCCATATACTGTGGAGGTAGGAGATGGGAGGAAAATACGGTGTGAAGGAGTGTGTAAAAAGTTAGAACTTCAAGTGCAGGGCCTTAACATTAAACAAGATTTCTTCTTGTTTGAGTTAGGAGGAGTGGATGTGGTTTTGGGGATGGAATGGCTAGCTGGGCTAGGGGAGGTCCAAGCCAACTTCAAGGAATTAACCTTGAAGGTACCTTCACCCACAGGAATGAAGACACTAAAGGGAGAGCCAGCATTATCCAGAGCTGCAGCTTCACTAAACACACTGATGAAGGCTATAAAAGATGTGGGTCAGGGGTTTTTGTTGGAGTTAGTTGCTTGCAGGGGACTCTGACCCCGAGGAGATACCACACTGGGTAGAGGCAGTATTGACTGAATTCAAGGAAGTATTCCAAGATCCTCAAGGCTTGCCACCATCTAGAGACCAAGACCATGCTATTGTGTTAAAGGAGGTAGCAACAATTCCTAATTTGAGGCCTTACAGGTATCCTTATTACCAGAAAACGGAAATAGAAAAATTGGTTGATGACATGCTAAATTCAGGAGTAATAAGGCCCAGTACTAGCCCTTATGCAAGTCCAATTATTTTGGTTAAGAAAAAAGATGGGGGATGACGGTTTTGCATGGATTATAGGGCTCTCAATAAGGTTACTATACCTAACAAGTTCCCTATCCCCAATATTGATGACTTAGTAGATGAATTGGGTGGGGCAGCTATATTCACAAAGCTGGACTTAAAGTCCGGATACCATCAAATTAGAATGAGGAAAGAGTACATACAAAAGACTGCTTTTAGAACACAAGAGGGGCATTATGAGTTTGTAGTAATGCCATTTGAGAGTTTGTAGTCATGCTGAAGTTCTGATTCAGTGGAAAGATCTCCCTAATTTTGAAGCCACATGGGAGTCCCTTGAGGCCATCAAATTGCAGTTTCCAACCTTTCCCCTTGAGGATAAGGTAGCTCAATTGGGGGGGGGGGGGGTATTGTTAGTAGCAGACTTCGAGTTCGGGAGACTTACAAAAGTAAGACCCATGGAAAGTATAGAACCAGGAAAGATGGGCCATATTCAGGCCCAATCTGACGTAGTTAGAGGCAGTTAGAATTTCAGCTAAGCTGTTAAGCTAGCTGCAGAGTATAAATAGTGAGTTAGAAGAGGAAAAGCCTCATTCAGTTATTCTTGTTTAGGAGGTGGTTAGGGAGAGACAAAGGCTCTCGAATTTCCTTTCAGGTGTATTCTTCCTCTTCTCACCATTGGAATACATTGTTCCTTGGTGATTTTCTTACATTCATATCAATAAAAACAGAGGTTATTCACATTGTTCTTACCAGTTCCATCAGCAACATTTGAAAGAGCACAGGATCTTACCTCTTCGGTCCTGAGATACATGGTTCCACATCGGAAAGGTTTAATTCAAGATAGGATGAATAAACTCTATCTTGTTGTGGCTGAATTTATAGAAAATAAATTAGCATCCTATACCTCCAACATACAAACATATTTCATTTTTTTCTTTTTCAAAAGTAGATTGTATAGGACAATCTACTAATATTACCTCATTATAGTCAACAAACATTTTGTTTGCCCTTAGATAAGACTATCATGGCCACCTATATCCAGGGAAAATGAAGGTCAAATGGTTGTATAACCGTTTCACATTGGGAAGTAAAAAAATGAGTCACGATGGAGTACTCACAGTCTCATCACTTCTTCCAGTTAACTTGAGATATTGTAATGTAACATGATCCACGGGGAAGAAGCCCATGCTGGCACCATATTCAGGAGACATGTTAGAAATAGTGGCTCAGTCAGCTAATGATAATTTACCCATGCCATCACCTGGAGAACCAATCCATGAAAACTGTTAATTAGAAGGGGCAGATCGACATAAGTTGAAAAAAGGAGGGGGGAAATTGAGGGCTCGAGAGAACTTAATTACCATAAAATTCAACAAATTTCCCAACAACACCATGCTTCCTAAGAATTTGTGTCACAGTTAGAACCAAGTCAGTTGCTGTAACACCATTCCGCAATTTTCCAGATAACTTGAAACCAACAATGCCAGGCAACACCATGCTCATAGGCAGTCAGTATCATAGGACACGGCATTAGAATCATCACACAAACTATAGCTAAATTGCTCCATATGTTGTTTTCAAGATAAAGAAAAATAACAAGAAATTCTAAAAGAGTTAAATATGCCATCAACATCTGTTAATCATTACAATGTTTTGGATAGAATCAATATTCATTACATTACATTACATGTTTATATATCAAGATCAGAAGGTAATGTACCTGGCCAAGCATTGTCGCCTCGGCTTCAATACCACCAACACCCCATCTATCATAGTTGTATGCGAATCGGTCCCAACCACACTGTCAGGATAGAGTAAGCCCTCATTGTTGAAAACAACCCGTCCAAGATATTCAAGATTGACCTGCAATTCAAGACATCACATCACAAATCCCAAGTGCTAACAACAAAAGCAAAACATTTTAATTACATTAAGTCATTTTGTGTGCTGCTTCCAAACTTACCTGATGTACTATAAATGAACCTGGAGGAACAACAAGCATGTTGTAGAACGCGGTTGACCCCCATTTGAGAAAAGCAAATCTCTCCTTGTTTCTTTGGAATTCAAGCTCCATATTAGCCTGAACTGCATTTTCTGACCTTGCTACGTCAACTTGAACTGAATGATCAATGACAAGATCAACAGGAACCTGCCACCAACTACTGCTCAGAACCACATATAACCAACATAACATACACAGAAAATATGTCTAAGATGGTGTTTTCAAACTCAAAAACCCCAATAACCATGTACCATGGAGTTAGTTTTCAATTTTATTGTTCAGTAATTACTCAAACTTTGAAGAACAAGACTTAACATGACAAAATGATAAATGACAAGTCAAAACTAGTTTGAAAGAAATTCCACACAATAATCAGGTTTTATTTAAATCAAAATTACCCCATTAGTCTCCAATTTCAAATTTTAGACATACTCAAATTTGATAACTTTGAGAAACTAGTTCTAACTTGAAGGGTTCTGGCCTACATTTTAAATTTGCCAAACTCCGCAAAAGCTATAACAGTAAACCAGGGAGCAAAATATACTGACAGGAGTTTTCAGATACTATGTACAACCCTCTTAGTCCTATATCAATTGCAGAACTTTAAGAGCTATGTAGAAAAGAAGGCAAAAATGGTTACATCTGAATTATTGGATATGTCAAAGTATAAGTAGAAAAACTAACTTTTCTTAGAGTAATACATGACATTCGAAACTTTTTATTATTCACATAACAAATAATATGTGATATTACTTATCATAGAAGCAATTATGAGTTCAAGGTGGTACATATATCACTCAATGATGTATACTTAAAAATTTGAAATCTTTTTGGTGACTGCCATCAATGACTTCATAAAGAACAAAAGCCCGTGCAAGAGATAAAATAGACATGTACCAGAGGGTTGATCTTATTAGAATCACTGCCAAGCTTATTCATTGCGTCACGCATGCAAGCCAGGTCAACAACAGCTGGGACTATCCTGGGAAGAGGAAAGAAGTTCAAAGGATCATAACATATATTACTTAATACCACCCATCCCTAATATAACTTTTTCACTGTATCCATCTTCCAGAAGTCAACGAGGTACCTGCAAAAGAACACGAGCAGGCTTGAAAGGAATCTCAACTAGCTTTGCGCACGTGTTTTCCCAGTCAATAATCTTCTCAACATCTTCTTTAGTGACTTGGAAATTGTCACAATTACGAATGGCAGATTCAAGGAGAACTCTAATAGAGTATGGCAACCTGTCTGTTACGCACACAAAGTTGATATCATCAGCAATTGAAATAGCCCAAAGAAGAATGCACTATTCTGAAGAAGGACAGACTAGTCCTTTGCCAGACACATAATATTATAATGAAATTACCAATATCACATATTTTAACCAAGATTCTGTTAATATTTAATAAATAACATGGCGTAAATCATGAAAAAGAAAAAACAAAATCAAGCCAAGCCAAGTTAGCAAATTACCAACTCTTGGATCGTTGAGAGAAGGAAGACTGTAGAATTTCCCAAACTCGCCACCACCAGGCTTGGGGAGGCTTGTCAAGTTTCCCTTGAAAGGATTTTCATTAGCTGGAATGGTCAGCCAGAACATAAAATTTAGTAACAGATATTAGAAACTTGATTACATATTATAAATTTATACAAAAGACAGTTAGATAGTCCAAATTACACAATTCCTTCATTACATTAAGCTAATAGAATGTAAGAAACGGATAGAGAAAAGAAAATTCATACGCATAAGATACTACTTATTATTCTCTTCGCCTAGTTGATAACCAAAATGAAAGATAGATAAAAATGGAAACAAACGATTTTCGTTCCGTCCACTGGTCTCAACACCGAAATGGAAGAGAAAACGGGAAATCGCAGTGGAAATGAACAAATCTTAGCTCAAGCACTGGATTAAAGAACCGAAGAAACATTCCAAAATGAGTACCCATGGTGGCGATCTTGCGATGGAAGCGTTCTATGACGGGAGCGACGGCTCTGATCTGAGGGCGAAGAGTGAGCGGAGAGCGCCACTCTAAGCGGTGGCTCCAGCGGGGGACGGAGTAGCAGAAGGATCGGGCGGTGGCGGAGAAGGTGCGGGTTGAAGAAGGAGGATAAGCGAAGGTTCTAGAAATAGAAGAAAAGGAGGGTTTAGACCTGGTTGCTCTGAGGAGGGAAGAGGCAGAGGAAGAGGCCGTTATATACATGGTGATCGCGCATTCATAACAAGAAGGATAAGAAGAAACAGTGTGTGTTTGTGATTGAGAAACGTAGTGTAACGGTTTGTGGCCTCTTCTGCAACTAGATAGATAAAGAATAGAAAAGAATACGAGACAAGAGAGAAGAAGAGAGATGGAGGAGTATGTATGGCATGGAGCGTTTAGGGCTGCGTGTACCTTGTTGCTCAGTCAGCCTCCGCTGAGGTGAGGTGAGGTGAGGTTCAGTGACATATACAAAAGAAGGAAAAATTACTTTTACAAATATTCTCTTGCAACACAGGCTATTGCTCGTACCTAGTCACTGCTTAAACCCTCGGTGAAACTGGCTTAAGCCCGACTCCAATCGGCCTTCATTAGATAGGCAATCCCTCTTCACGACCAATTGACAATTGAGATATGGCATCAGTCTCGGAGGATGAGAGTGGGATTCTAAATTATATAAGTCGAGTAGGCTGGACTAGGGTTCTGGGAAAATCTCTACGAATTCTGACGCGAAGTTGGTGAAACCTGAGCGTAGCTAATGAAAGGGAATACCTTAGAAAAAAACCCAGATATAGATGCGTCACACAAGTCACTCTCTCCTGATCCGCGACCGTGACCTGCTCCAGAGTCAGGGGTGCTAGAGCTAATGCCTTCCACTTCGAGACCGACCAAAGCGAATAGGCTGGCGCGAAGGAGAATTCTATTGTCTTCGATTCCCGACTGATTCTGTAGTTGAAGCTACTGATGCCCTAACTTAACCGGCCCCACCTTTAGCCCCGGGCGCAACCCTTCTTCTTTCCGAACTAAAAGGGGAGCGTTGGTTTGCTGTGTGGGTGGTAGGTCTTCCTTATTCAGTGGTCGTTTTCGCTTCCCCTTTCATCCTTGAACTTCAGGTAACAGCATAAAGAAAGAATCTCTCGCCTCCCCCGTTTGGGCTCTCGCTCGAATCGGAACCTTTATGCGTTGGTAGGCGTGGAGAATATTCGTTATTTGACTTGGCAGAACCGTCAAATCCCCACCGGTTTGCAAGACCATTTTGTTTTGACCAATTCATTCCGGCCTTGGCTTTTTAGAAAAGGTCGAAGCAACATAGGGAAAAAAAAAAAAAGAAGACAACTAAGAAAGAGCAAGAAGAAGAACTAAGGGGAGTGGTTTCAAATATTCTTCGCATCTTCGGCCTTGTGTTAGAAATGTCCCGTAATAGAGTGCCATCCCGCTTCTGCCAGAATCGCGAACAAGAGGTACCCCCACACCCCAGCTCGGCAGTCCACCGGGTGGGTTTGTTTATCCTTCCAGTTTCGAGTGTCTTCTTTGATAGTTATAGCGGCCCATAGGCGCGGCTATCCAACCATCAAATCGGCTATGGAGGGTGGTTTCAGCAAGCGGGTAAACTTTAGAGAAGTCTCAAGCACTTATTATCTTTGAAAAGAGAAAATCGGTGGCACTTATCTTATTGGTACACAGAATTCAAAGCTCCGGAGGGAGATGGATGGATCGTGCTTGTGCTATCAAGCCGAAAAATGATTTCCGCGCAGAGGTGATTTCGAAGACTCATCTTACGATATTTCAGAAGATTCATTCAGATCGATTCCAGTCGCCGCTACAAGAAAGGGGAAGAAGAAGAGGTAGTTTCAATAAGAAAGCCGAAAGTGCTAATGAAGCCTTCCTCCCCGACTTTACTTTCCTAGCTATCAAACCCCTCTTCAAACCCTTGCCAAAAGAACGAAAGGAAAGATTCTTTGTGATACCGTTTGAATAACGATAATCGAAGTGAAAAGCCTTAAAGAGAAAGCTTTAGCAACGGTAGGAGTGACTACTTACGCCAGCACCTGACGAGCTTACCAGAACCTTCTCACGCAAGAAGAAGAGTTTAACTTGGCCAACTGGTAGACGGTTCCTTTTCCCCCAGATCAATGAAGAAGGGAGAAGTCACTTGATTCTTCCGAAGAACCATATGTCATCGCCTAGGATAGCGTACCTGTCAAAATATCTGCCCGGATACACCTTCTCTGCACAAGACTGAAGCACTAAATGGTGACTCAGTGTGAAGAGAGACCAAGACGACAGATAACCCAATGGCTGCCCTGTATCAAAAGAGACAACGGGTCTACCACGAGCGAACGGATATTCTACAGGATCACCCCGACCACCTTTACGGTGAGGGGCCCTGCGGAATGGCACTTCAAATCAGGATAAAGAAAGCATGGAGGTTACGGGTGGAGGCAGTTTATCTTAATCAGCCAAAGACTACTAATTCTTAATTACAAGACAGGCTATACGCCGGAGTGAAAGCTAGACAGAGATTTGCGAAAGCTCAAGCTCGGGAGAGGAATAGAAGGGTTGGCTCTTTTTCGTTAAGATCTTTCACCGGACCCTTACTGATTAGGGTCGTGAAGGAACAGGAGCTGAAGCAACAGGATCCCCCCTGCTTGCAGAAATGAATGGATCAAAAGGGGGGCTGGCTTCTATTTCCGGGCCGGGCCCCACATCTCTATGTGCCTGCAGCACTTCCATATGGAGAAAGATAGGCTTACCATGTTCCATCAATAGGTTAGTGAGGAGAGAACTATAGGCTTTAGCCCAAAGACAGAGTCAGGGATTTCTTAAAAATCTAGTCCCTCCTGAAATAAGACAACACTCTCGGCTTCTCGCGCGCCAAATAAGGATGCAAGAACTGGAGCTCCTCTATCCACAACATCCATCTAAAAGGGATGCGTTTACCCGAGCGTTTCACCAAAAAGAAGCATTCTTCCAATCGGCTCCTTTGCCTCTCTTCTGCGGCAGCAGGCGAAACAAAAACAGGGTGGTTTCCGGGGTTCCCAACCGACCTGTACATTAAATATCGAAATCCGTTACAGAATATAATTAACATAATGAGGCTTGGAGTATCTAAAACTAAGTCCGCCTCCTAATACTAAGAAAGGGGGTGGCATCTTTCTTTTAAGTTCAGTCATTTCTTAAGACTAACTCATCAGTGAGATCTTCCCTGATCTATAAATTCCTTTCCCGTTGGCCAGAGTTTGTAGCTGTAGTTGCTATCAAGCCAGTAGCACGCTTGTTAGGCAGGAGTAGCAAAATAACAAAAGGGCGCACAAAGTAACAAAAAAAAATATTAACCTCATTATTATAAATCAAGTTATTGAATATTTGAAACAAATCCCGAAATTCTAAACTACCCGTTATCCAATAAAAACCTAGAATTCACGAAGTTAAGATCCACCTATTTATTATATAGGGTAGGGTGACCCGCCTGGATAGCACTGTTGATCCCGGCGCATGTCTCAGCAACACAAAACGAGGGTTTCGCTCGTTATAGGACTTGACCAAACATCTCACGACACGAGCTGACGACAGCCATGCAGCACCTTAAGGACGTTGATACCTGAGCCCTCTTCCAGTCTTGTTTTCATGCTCTCCAATTGAGATGCCAAAGAAGAAGGAAGATTGACCACCGTCGATTCCTAGATGCTTTTCATACGGAGGTCGAGGTTGTAGGCCCCCTGTGTGTAAACTTCTTCCACATGGGGAAGGAAAGGAGGTTGTTTCTGAGGTCTCGATCATTTACATGGACCCACTTCTCATTCTATTTTTAGGAATTTGATGATCTATAAACTGCTCGCTCCCTTTTAACACCATTGGAAAGGTCTCTGTAAGGAAAGCTCCAGATGTCGGTCGATGGTGTGAAAACACTTCCTGATGTCGAATTCCAAAAACCAGCGAGAGGTTCCCCACTCTTCTTTCCGTCTTAGGGCCGAGTAGCGGACTCGACCCGAGCGGAAGTGCGATGTGTCTGGAAACTCGAGATCAGTTTCAGACGTGGATGATTATCATAAGAGATTCCCAACATATCATAAGATTCTCTTTCTTGAAAATCTGCACTTTTCTAAACCCAGAAAATAGAAGGAATTCCGAGATTTTTCCTTGAGACAAATACTTTTATGCATACCTCTTCTGGTTGATCTATACCATACTCTATTCTCGTAAGATGATACACACGTCAGCTGACCTTAAGAGCGATCGATCTCCTGGCCAAGCCAGTACCAAACCAAAAATCCGGACTGAGTGTCGCAACATCGGTACTTGTTTAGACTGAATTCAGGGATTTTCTGCAAAAGCAGCGGAACTATTAAAGAATAACAAGTCGTGGGAGTGGACCAAGAGGTGCCAGAATGCTTTCGAGGAGTTGAAGGCAGCTGTGACACAGGAGCCTTTTCTAGTCTTGCCAGACTTCGAAAAGGTGGTGGAGCAATCCGAACTCTCGACAGAATATAAAAGAGCGTCTTCGAACCTGTGTAGACACCTCAACGAACTCATGTGGACACTCCTCAGCCAGTGGGTAAGCGCCTCTACTTTTCTTATAGTGGGTAGAGGGTTTCTGAGCTAACTGGCCATGTCATGTTGCGCCTATTATTCCACCTAATGAGCAAAGAGAACTGCGGATTCTCGATGGTTGAACAGAAGAGAGACAGGGCAAGCAATTGTTAGGCGTAGCTGGGGTATTCGGCGGCTCCCTATTCAGTGCTATGCATGGTTCCTTGGTAACTTCTAGTTTGATCAGGGAAACCACAGAAAATGTCGGTACATCTCTTTCGGGCCGGTGAGACTCTTCTGGAACTGTTGGATTAGTAGCCTTTATTTTTTACTTAATTTTTATCTTTTTTGTACATACATTTTTTAAAAATATATAAAAAAACAAGAAGGACATTATAAGGTATCCTTATTTAGATATTCAAATGAGTACCCATGGTGGCGATCTTGCGATGGAAGTGTTCTATGACGGGAGCGACGACTCTGATATGAAGGCGAAGAGTGAGCGGAGAGCGCCACTCTAAGCGGTGGCTCTAGCGGGGGACGGAGTAGCAGAAGGATCGGGCAGTGGCGGAGGAGAAGGTGCGGGTTGAAGAAGGAGGATAAGCGAAGGTTCTAGAAATAGAAGAAAAGGAGAGTTTAGACCTGGTTGCTCTGAGTAGGGAAGAGGCAGAGGAAGAGGTCGTTATATACATGGTGATCGCGCATTCATATAGGGCTGTGTCTACCTTGTTGCTCAGTCAGCCTCTCCTGAGGTGAGGTGAGGTTCACTGACATATTACAAAACAAGGAAAAATTACTTTTACATATATTCTCATACCACTTTTATAACACTTCTCTTATATGAAAATTCAAATTTGGACATCGTATATGATATCGTATATATTTATTTTTATTTTTTTACTCAGCTTTTATATTTTTTGTACACACGTTTTTGAAAAGTACATAAAAAAACAAAAGGGATATTGAAAAACATTTTTGTTTTATAAACATTTAGATGTTCAAAAAACATTTTTGTTTTATAACAAGACAAATACTAACTAATGTAAGAATTAAATATAGAAATGTTGCATTAAAAAAAATAATATATTAAATTAAATACATTGAAAATTTTAATATTATATTTTTTAATGTAAAATTTCTATTTTTAATTCCTTAATCAATACCCTTAAAATAGTCGTTAGAAAAACCTTATAACAATTAATTATGTTTTAGTTATTTTATTTTGGGTACAATGTTTTAGTTATTTATTAATATTAATTAATAACTAGTACTCCATTCGGTCAATATTACAAGCAAAAAAATTTCAAATTTTTTGATCAAATATGTAAGTAAAAGACAATCACTTCCTTCATATTTAATGACATTATTTCTAAAATACTATTTTCATTGATTACCAATTTTGTTTTCTAATAACCCATTTTATTCCAAGTCCTAAGTCTCTTTATGAATGGTATTTTAGATAAAAGACCTAATTTTTTAACAACATTAAATAAGATTAACCAATCCTTAATATGTGTATTCCATTAAATTTTTGCTTATAATATTGATCGGATGGAGTATATGATATATCTATTGGTTAATGAACGTCAAAGAATGATAATCCGTTATTAATGAGAATATTATTTATCCCTAACTATCAAATAATCATTACATATTATGCACATAATCTAACTTTAAGGAATTGACATACAATAGTCCCCTTAAAAAAGCTAATTTGGTTAAGCTGCAAGACATGAAATATTAATACGCAAATTTAAACTCTTGGTAATGTGTTCCGTTCCTTTTCTTATTTCCTTATTCTCTTTCCTTCTTCTTTACGTAAAGCCTCTTATGAGTCTTTATTTTGACAAAAAAAAATAATTTATAATAAATAAGTGGTTATGGGGGGCGTATTGGATTGGAATTTTAAAAGACTATTTTGACATACAAAAGTCTTGTGGATTTTAATGGACTACGTAGGAATGTAATGACTTGTAAGATTTTTTTTAAAGACTTTATAATCAAGGTTTTATTGTTTGTATTTAAATGAATTTATATCATAAGAATTTATAAAATTTGGAAAGATTATATGGATTTATAAGATTTGAAAAGAACACATAGTGGAGAATAAAATAATAATTTATAAATCAGATTCTATTTCTGTAGTAGAGAATAAACACAAACTCTAATTACAACATTACATAGGAAAATCAATTTTATAGTAAATAAGACTACATATTCACATGTTTTTATTCTCATGTTATTATATTTATATAGTGAAAAAGGAAATTGTGAATTTAAAAAAAAAAATTATTTTCATAATGTCATAAATATTGTATTCTATACTTTATTACTTGTTGTTACTGATATATGTTAGCAATCAAAAGTATATAAATTTGATGTGTCATTACTTGCAAATCAATTTTACTTTATACGTAGGTAGTGATTCACCCAACTTTTTTCGAGACTTAAAAGCTACTTTAAAGTTAAGTTTAAAAATAAGTGTTATAAGAGCATGTTTGGGACTGTTTATTTTCTTGGGAAATGCTTTTTTTCCTAAAAAAAGTTGTTTTGAAATTATTCTAATATATTTCGCAAATTAGCTTGAAGTAAAAAAAGTTTTTTTATGGAAAAAAATGGTTTTCAAGAAAGCTAAAAATTTTAAGCTTTTTTGAAATTTTTTTGATTATTTTGAAACCAGTCATAATTTTCCATTTTACCCTATATAACTAACTGAAGGAACCTGTTTGAAACATAAGAAGGAGACTTGAATTGTGTTTCTGAAGATTTTAAATTCTTTTCGTAAGCAGATAATAGTTTTCGCATTGTTGGACGCTAACTTAGTTTGACTAAAATAAGAAAGCAGCGTAAGAAAAGGCAATTCAATCCCAGTTAGTTAGTTAGATAATAAGCTAAAGTAAGGGTAAGGGAGAGAAAAAAACACAAAGATATTATCCTGGTTCACTCTTCACCAAAGAGCTACGTCCAGTCCTCTCTACTTGAGAGCTTTATCCACTATAACAAAAACCTTTTGTTACAAAGTATTCAACACCTCTTCAGGCAGTATTCTTAACCTCTTCAGGTTCTCTAAGTATTCTTTTACAGACAAGCCTCTTTAGGCTCAACCAAACTAAGGTTTTGAAAAGAGTTTGTTCTACTAACTCACTAAATGTGAGAATTCGAAACTAAAGCTTAGACTCTTAAAAACTCTATACAGAGAGTAATATGAAAGTGAGGATCAGAGTAGCTTTGCTAGCTTTGCAAGCTTGAGATTTTCTCTTTGATTTCTTAAGCTAATGTTTGCTTGTATCTCTTGAAAGATTTTGAATTGCTAAGTGTTGCTTCACTTGTATTTTTGCTCAAGTTCGGTTCAGTAACCTTGCACTTTCAAAGGATGGAGATAACCGAAAGAGTCTTTGGACTCATGGTTCTATATATATTACCGTCCAATCGTAAACCAAGATTAAATGTTGGACGAGATAAAGTCTTTGGACATGTTGGACAAGATAAAGTCTTTGGACTATGGATAGTCTTTCGACTCAATTAAGTTTTATCCTGCACACTTAATATAAAACGTTAGTCCATAACAAATCTTTGTTCATCTTAAATTAGCTCTTTGTTAACATCAAAACTTAAGGGATTATTTGGACCATAACCACTTTGGTTTCAATAATCTCCCCCTTTTTTATGATGACAAAACATACTAATTTGATTGAACAAAGAGTCCTAGGGAGCTGAAGGGCTCCCCCTAAGACACATTCTAATCATTTAAAGCATCTAAACATTTAAAGCATATAAGACAGATATAAGCTTTTAAGCATGGAAAGCCAAACATGTTATAAAAGCAATCAAGATGTATATATTCAATCAACCCATTTTCTCCCCCTTTTTGTCATCAGACAAAAGAGTGAGAAACACATCATAGTCAGTATATTTGAAAACAAATAAAACAAATTTTAAGAATAGGGAGGAGGTTTTGGAATAAAATCTTTGAACATAGCCGCAATTTGCTGAAGGAGCACCGCATTGTTGGTTTCTATGGTCCGTTGGACGAACTCTTGAAACTCAAGAGGAATAACCGAGGCGGAGCTCTCAGCTGTGGCCCTCGTTGCGTCCACACCTCTTTGATCAGGCACTACACTAAGAGCCTGAGAAGGAGATGGATCAACAGGATGGACCATTGAGAGAGGGATAGGTTGAGACTTGGACTGAGCTGAGTCTGCAGCTTGTTCAACTTCCTCAGCATGAGTTTCAGAGGAGGGGTCCGCATAGACGATTTCGGTGTCCGCAGTCTCTTCAGGAATAATCGGCTTAGGAGGAGGAGGAGGAGCATTAGGATCAATGACAGGTTTGGGTGGAGGTGGCAGCACTTCAAGTATGATCTCAGCATCATCATACTTGTTTTCTCTCCATCTGGGAGCAGGTGAAGGCAATACATCTCTAGGATAAAGAGGTATCCCAAAGACATCGTCTATGATCATGTAGTCAGCCTCATAGATTCGATATTGTCTTGGGTAGACGCGAATCTCTTCTTTCTCCTCAATTGATAGTCCAGATGATGATGCTTCTTGAGAGCATCTCCAGATGTGATTTTCCCAGTAGACCTTAGCATCTGGGTCAAATCTGAATCGGGAATCTTTCTTCCAAATGCTTGCTAGAGCCCCAGAGTCATCTCGAGGTCTCTTCCAAAATAAGGGATCAAAAGCATTTTTGTAAGGCAGCATCCATGACTCAAGCCTTTTGCGAAGATCCTTATTCTTGTTGGGATCTAGATTAGGGATCCTTGGACAAGCTCGAGAAGGAACAACTCCTACTCTTGTGCGGGATGTCCTTGACCAAAATTTCTTTGGAAGGTTGTGATGAATCTTAGCTTCCCGAGTCATGTCACACTCCTTCCGCACGGCATAATAAGGAAGAAAGTCCCGAACATCAGAGTACTCCTTCCATGTTGTTGGGTAGCTTGGAATGAAAAACAGATCAGGATCAAGAATGAAGTTGGTTAAACCAAACGTCCTTGCTCTTCTTTCGTACTCCATCTTGTAGCCTTTCTTGTCTTCATGACGAAAAACTACGTGCCTATTGACATTGTAGTGGCACCATTGGAATGCCTTGTCCTTGATGAGGTTGGGATAGACTTTCCTTGGAGGAAACGTCTTCTTCTCATGGCAGATCAAGGGTCCATGGGCTGTATACATCTCAGTGGCCAGACGTTCAGTTGATGTGTGTGGGATGGGGTAGTAGCCATGTTCAGGGGGTGGTCCAGAGGTGGGTGGTGTAGGTGGTTGTTCATATTCATATTCAGGTAATGGAAGAGGGCTTTTGGGGTGAGGTTCAGTAGTGGGGGGTGTGTGTTCAAGGAATAGAACAGGAAAGTCGCGTTTGACCTCAGCCCAAATTGAGCATTTGTTACTGTGGTTCATTCCAAGGATGCGTCTATATTTTCTTTTGCGAAAGATTCGTCTGGGGTAGGGAGCACCATAAGGGTGGAAGGGGTGATCTCCCCAGGGAGTGAACCAGTCTTCGGGTTCATTTGGTGAGGTTAGAGTTTGAGTTTGTGGTAGGTCAGAGGGTGAGGGTGGTAGGTAAGGTTCAAAGGTCAAGTCCTCAATCTCAGAAGATTGGACAACAGAAGAAGTAATAACTGAACTAGAGATAGGTTCAGTAATACCTTTTGTCTTTGCTCGAGTTGACCTTGCCCTTGTTGAAAAAGGTTTAGGCAGGGGTGCAACAGACGAGGTTTCCAATCTTGGACCTTTGACTACCCTGGAGATGGGTAGATCTTCCTCTTCGTCCTCATCAATGGGAGCTAGAATCAGCATCCTTTATCTGGATGGTTGGACGATGAGCTTTGGACGAGAAGGAGGAGTCCTAGCTGTTGGACGAGCTAGTTCAGTGGAGCGTCCAACAGTGACTCGTTGTTCAGACGCTTCTTCAGAGCCTTGCGTCTGAGCTCCTTTTTGTTTTCCCTCAGGTTTGGACTTTTTGAAGCAGTCCAACTGCATCATCACCAAGCTTTGCCTGCTAAACTCAGGCTGATGCAATCGTTCGATACGATGAACACCGTAGTATCTGACTTTTCTTTCTGGAGCCAAGTTCTTTAGGTCATCGTAGACCATATGCTTCTCGAAGATTTTTTAGAGAAGAGCAGCATAGATAATTGAAGTATTCTTCCCAGAGCCTTCAATAGCATACTTGAAGAAGGAAAAGAATAAGTGGGGAAGGTTTATCTGCCTTTCTAGTATCAAATGAACCAAGCAGAATTGATGAGCCTTTGATACATTATCCTTCGACCCAGCCTTGTGAAGGATAGACTTGTTCAAGATTTGGTGAAGAACCCTAGCCTTGTCAGTCATTTTTGAGGCTATAAGTTTGTCACCCGAGTTCTTCAACAGACAGTCTCTGATGGTGGAAGCATCGCCAATCTCTTCCTCCTAGTTATCCTCAACAGTTATACCAGATTGGGCGCACCCAATCGCATTAGAAATGGTTGCTTTAGATACTATTACTTCAGTATCAAGCACTTTGTTGCGAATCTCCCTTGCAGAGACAATAGGATTTGTCCAGATTTTCCTAACTAGAGCAAGGTAGATTACCGGAGAACCTTCGAAGAAGCTTGACCCTCCAGCAGCATGGACGTTAGAGAAAATGTCAATCCCGTTATCAGCTAGGAATTGTAGATTAAACTTGAACTCGACCATGACATCAGCAGTCTGAGCGTTAAAGGTTTTTCCTTTACCCTTAGAGCCAGCAGCAGAAGAGGTTGCCATAGTTTCAGAGAGGAGGTTTAGAGAAAAAAGGGTTTTTCAGAAAGGGTTTTCCTTTTCGAAGATGCAAGAAGAAAGATGAAAGCTTTTTGTAAAGGTTTGATTTTTAACAAAACTTAGGTTTTAAAGAAAGGAGAAGAGAGAATGAAAACCTTTCGTATTTTCAAAGAGAGAGAGCGAAACGACGTGCATTAAATGCCTGACACACGTTCAGACTTTGAAACCGTAAAAAGCATTTTTGGCAAACAAAGAAAACAAAAACTGACTCAGTTAAGGGAATGAAAGATAATAGTTCATTCGACAAAGATTGAGTTCCATTAATGCATTAGACGAGCAATCAGAAAGTACAATGGATGAGCATATATTGGACGTAATGCAAATATTTGACGCATGCATTGGGCTCACAGTCAATCAATGAAATGCATGTTCAGATATTTTCTTATAAATGTGAACCTATCTTCGGCTAATGGTTTAGTGAAGATATCTGCTCATTGATGGTCAGTATCAACAAATTGAATATCTATTGTTCCTTTTTGCACATAGTCTCTAATAAAATGATGCTTTATTTCTATATGCTTTGCTCTAGAATGCAATATGGGGTTCTTTGACAAGTTAATAGCAGCAGTATTATCACACATGATAGGAATGTTGCTTACAAACACATTGTAGTCTTCCAACTGATGTTTGATCCAAAACAGTTGTGAACAGCAACTGGCTGTAGCAATGTACTCAGCTTCAGCAGTTGATAGAGCAATTGTGTTTTGCCTTTTGCTTGACCATGAGACAAGATTAGCACCAATGAAGTGACACCATCCACTTGTGCTTTTTCTTTCTATTCTGTCTCCAGCATAGTCAGCATCACAGAATCCAACTAATCTGTATTCATCAAATTTCTTATACAAAAGACCCAGATTAGTAGAACCTTTTAGATATCTAAAGATTTTTTTTACTGCTGAGAGATGAGACTCTCTTGGATCGGATTGAAAACGAGCACATAAGCAAACACTAAACATGATATCAGGTCTAGACCCAGTTAGATATAAGAGGGAACCAATCATACCTCTATATACCTTTTGGTCTACCTTTTTATCTTTATCATCTTTGTTTAGCACGGACGTTGGATGCATTGGTGTATTCATAGGTTTACAATCGTCCAACTTGAAGCGTTTCAGAAGCTCCTTTGTGTACTTCGACTGATGAATGTACACTCCGTCTGAAGTTTGCTTTACTTGAAGTCCGAGGAAGAATTTTAGTTCTCCCATCATGCTCATTTCAAATTCCCTTTGCATTAAGTTAGAAAATTCTTGGCAAAGAGATTCATCAGTTGCACCAAATATTATATCATCAACGTAAATTTGAGCAACAATAAATTCCTTTTTATTTACTTTTCTAAACAGAGTTGTGTCCACTTTTCCTCTTGAGAAGCCATTCTCCATTAGGAAAGTGCTGAGTCTCTCATACCAAGCTCTAGGAGCTTGTTTGAGTCCATATAAAGCTTTCTTAAGCTTATATCATGCTCAGGACGGTTTTGAAAGTGGTTAAAAAACATATACTTCTTCGTTAATTACACCATTTAGGAATGCACTTTTTACATCCATTTGATAAAGCATGATGTTATGATGTGCAGCATATGAGAGTAAGATGCGTATAGCTTCTAATCTAGCTACTGGAGCAAAGGTTTCAGTATAATCAATACCTTCCTCTTGTGAGTAGCCTTGAGCAACTAACCTTGCTTTATTCCTTACGACTTTGTCATCTTCGTCCAGCTTGTTGCGATAGACCCACTTGGTTCCAATGACAAACTTATCCTTAGGCAAGGAGACCAGCGTCCAAACGTCACTTCATTGAAACTGGTTGAGCTCCTCTTGCATAGCGAGGATCCAACACTCGTCCAATAAGGCTTCGTCCACAGACTTTGGTTCCATCTCAGAGATGAAGGCTGAGTCAGCTTGCTCTCTAAAGGTTGACCTTGTCCGGACGCTATCATTAGGTTTGCCAATGATTTGATCCTCAGGATGATAAATCCTGAATTGCCACGAACGAGGGGTGTTTACGGCATGCTGAGATGATGATGCGTCCTGCGTAGCGTCTGATGCCTCGTCTTTGTTGGTTGTTGGACGAGCATCTGAATCATTCAGATTCATATATGCAAAAGAATCATCTAACTCTGATAATCTCTTATCAGGCTGTTTGTCATCAAATTTAACATGGATGGATTCTTCAACAATCAAAGTTCTAGAGTTATAGACTCTAAAAGCTTTGGACGTTTCAGAGTATCCTAACAATATTCCATAATCTACTTTGGCATCAAACTTTCCTAGTTGATCCTTAGTATTTAAAATAAAGCATTGACATCCGAAGGGGTGGAAATAAGAAATGTTGGGTTTGCGTCCTTTCCACAATTCATAAGGAGTCTTATTCAAGATTGGTCTTATGTATATTCTGTTTTGAATGCAGCAGACAGTATTTACAGCTTCAGCCCAGAAGTGCTTAGGAACAGAATTATCACTGAGCATCGCCCTAGCCATCTCTTGAAGAGATCGGTTCTTTCTCTCAACAACACCGTTTTGTTGGGGTGTTCTAGGGGCAGAGAAATTGTGATGAATACCACTTTCATCACAGAACCTTTGAAAAAGCTCATTTTCAAATTCGCCTCCATGATCACTTCTGATCGAGCTGATGAATATGCCTTTTTCATTCTGAACTCGCTTACAGAATACAGAAAAGACCTTGATAGACTCATTCTTGTGAGCAAGGAACTTAACCCATGTCCATCTAATATAGTCATCTACTATGACAAATCCATATTTCTTACCACTGACAGAAGCAGTCCTTGTTGGACCAAACAAATCAAGATGCAACAATTCCAGTGGTCTAGAAGTACTAACAATGTTCTTGGACTCAAACGAGTTCTTAACTTGTTTTCCTTTTTGACATGCGTCACAGAGAGCGTCTGATCTAAACACAATATTTGGTAAACCTTTTACAAGGTTATGCCTGTCTAGTCTAGAGATTAATCTCATACTAGCATGACCAAGTCTTTTGTGCCAGATCCATCGCTCATCTTCAACAGACACTAGACATGATACACTTTGAGTTGAAAGTTCCCCCAAGTTAATCTTATACAGATTATTTTGCCTTTTGGCAGTGAATAAGATGGACCCATCAGGGTTCTTGACCATACATTCACCTTTATTGAAGGAAACGACAGACCCACTGTCACATAATTGACTTATGCTAAGCAAGTTGTGTTTTAATCCTTCAACCAAAAGAACATTATCAATAGAGGGAAGAGGATGCTTACCAATCTTACCTATTCCTACTATCTTTCCCTTCTGGTTGCCTCCAAAGGTGACCCATCCACCAGTCTTCTCACGGATTTCTTGGAACATACACCTTTCTCCCGTCATGTGACGTGAGCAACCACTGTCCAAGTACCAGGACTGGGGTCTTTTTTGTGTTGCTAAGCAGATCTGCAACAGGTATTATCATACTCTTAGGTACCCAGATAGACTTGGGTCCTTTTGGGTTAGTTGGTGGTCTTCGTCCATGCATTTTGTTTTTGTTCTTGTAAATGCATTTTGAAGAGGTGTGACCACTCTTTCCACAAATCTTACAGTAAGTTCTGGATGCATGAAATTTATTTTCTTTTTGCTTTCCATAGGAATGAAAAACCTTGTGATGTTTGTTGGACCCTGATATTTTCTGAGACGCACTTTGTTTCTCAGAGTCATAGCCTAGGCCAGACTTATCATGAGGTGATCTAGTGTACCTCAATATCAGGTCTAGCTTCTCTGATCCTCCAACAAGCTTAGATACGCTTTTGGTGAGATCAGATACCTCTTGTTTCAGTCTAGTTACCTCATGGGATTCACTGGACTCAGAGGTAAGTTTGTCAGTTAGACTGACATTCTCAGCTTTAAGCTTATTATTCTCTTCAACAAGCTGCTTATTTAGTTTGTTGGACCCTTCCAACTCTTTATTCACTTTTGACAGTTTTCTCTTAAGCATGATGTATTGATGATGCAATAGAGAAGAATCATTTAGCAGTTCATCATATGCTTCTTAAAGAGAGTCAGAAACAGATACCTCGTCATCTTCTGATTCAGCGTCCGAAGAGCTTTTGAACATCAAGCAGAGATTTGAGGTAGACGGGCTCCTTGGTCTGAACTGATGTTCCAGAGCGTCCAGCTTCTCCTTAGCTGTTTGGAATCGCGAGACCATGTCCAGTCTTGGACGATCAAGGGCGTTGACAAGACACCAGTTAGCATGAGCATTTTGAGAACACCGTCTGATATCATCACTCGTCCAGTCTGTTTCAAGTTTGGACGATGTTGATCTGTCCTCAAGGGTAATCGTTGGACGATAATCTCCGTTAGTGAAGATGTCCCACAACTCATAGTCTTGAGCTTGGACGTATAGTTGGAAAATTGATTTCCAATAAGGATAGTCTGTTCCCTTGAAGATCGGTGGAACATTCACATTCCATCCTCCTTCAGAGGTAGACTCCTGACTTCTTTCTCCGGGAACAACAAGTTGTTCATCGTCCGAAGAGTCTTCATCTTGTTTATTGGACCAAAGGCATAAGTTAGCCTCTTCATTTGTTTCTTCTTCTTCTTCTTCAGAAGAGTTCAAATCCTCCCAAGTTGCCATGAAGTTCTTTTTCTTCTTTTTGAAGAACTTCTTCTTGTCCTTTAGCGTAGAGCAATCAACTTTGAAGTGTCCTGGTTTGTTGCATTCAAAACAGACCAGCTGACTTTTATCTTTGGGTTCAGCATGATCCTTGAAGCTTTTCTTTTGGAATGGCCTTCTTTTCATTCCATTTTTCTTTCTCCACATATTCTGAATCTTTCTGGAGATAAAGGATAGCTCGTCATCGTCTGATACATCATCATCAGACTGATCAGCTTCATCACTGGACTCATCAGCTTTTAAAGCTTTTGAGTTGTTGGACCTATGAGCTTTCAGGGCAATCCCTTTGTTCTTCTTTCCAGGATTGTCAAGATCAAGCTCCTGCTCATGAACTTGAAGCGTCCCGAGAAGATCATCCAGAGTTAAAGTAGAGAGATCTTTGGCCTGGGTGATTGCAGTGACAAGAGGTCTCCACTTCTTAGGCAAGCTCCTAAGAATCTTGGTGACATTCTCCTTGGAAGTGTAGACCTTTCCAAGGGATTTCAGATTGTTGATGATCGTCTGAAAGCGCCCCATCATGTCTAGGATGGACTCTCCTTCAGCCATGGTGAACATTTCATACTGGCCAACCAGCATGATGATTTTAGAGTCCTTCACCTTGGTTGTCCCTTCATGGAGATTTGACAAGGTGCCTCATATTTGTTTGGCTGATTCACATGCGTGAATCTTCTGAAATTCGTCAGAGCTGAGTGCACACATTAAAGCATATCTTGCTTTATGATTCTGTTCCATTCTAGCATGTTCAGCATCAGTCCAGTCGTCCTCTGCTTTGTCTGTCCCGTCAGAGTTGAGACAAGCGTTAGGACCGTTTGTGATTCTGGCCCAGAGAGCTGAGTTTGTACTGAGGATGAAACCTTTGAATCTCTCCTTCCAGTACAGGTAGTGAGTACCGTTGAAGAACGGCGATCTGGTCATGGAAGTACCTTCCATAACAGGTTGACTTCCGCTTGGCATACCTGGTCCAGACATATCTGCAGTAGGATCTTTTCCTCTACACGGCAAAGTGCTCAACCCAGAGGCTGAGCTCTGATACCAATTGAAGGAACCTGTTTGAAACACAAGAAGGGGTTGAATTGTGTTTCTGAAGATTTTAAATTCTTTTCGTAAGCAGATAATAGTTTTCGCAAGGTTGGACGCTAAAATGATTAAAAGCAAAGAGAGCTCTTCCAAACACCAAGTTGGACGCTAACTTAGTTTGACTAAAATAAGAAAGCAGCGTAAGAAAAGGCAATTCAATCCCAGTTAGTTAGTTAGATAATAAGCTATAGTAAGGGTAAAAGAGAGAAAAGAACACAAAGATATTATTCTGGTTCACTCTTCACCAAAGAGCTACGTCCAGTCCTCTCTACTTGAGAGCTTTATCCACTATAACAAAAACCTTTTGTTACAAAGTATTCAACACCTCTTCAGGCAGTATTCTCAACCTCTTCAGGTTCTCTAAGTATTCTTTTACAGACAAGCCTCTTCAGGCTCAACCAAACTAGGTTTTGAAAAGAGTTTGTTCTACTAACTCACTAAATGTGTGAATTCGAAACTAAAGCTTAGACTCTTAAAAACTCTACACAGAGAGTAATATGAAAGTGAGGATCAGAGTAGCTTTGCTAGCTTTGCAAGCTTGAGATTTTCTCTTTGATTTCTTGAGCTAATGTTTGCTTGTATCTCTTGAAAGATTTTGAATTGCTAAGTGTTGCTTCACTTGTATTTTTGCTCAAGTTCGGTTCAGTAACCTTGCACTTTCAAAGGATGGAGGTATATATAGCCTCTTGTCTTTGAGCAGTCTGCAGTCTTCAACGGATGGAAAAGGATCCGTTCTGATGAGCATTGAATGCATGTGATCCGTTGAGTCTGATAGCTTCTGAAGTTTCTGATCAGCAGGATAGACTATCAAGATGATAGCTAAAAGTGGTGCTGACATATCCTCTGAGTAGAACGAAAGTTGCCTTTTGTTTATCCAAAAGAAGAAGGTCAACTTCTTTAGGTGACAGAGACATTCTGGCTTACGCTTTACATTTGTACGAATATTACAAGGAATATTTTGTCCCAAGGATATAAGCTTTTTACAGGGAATAATAAATTCAAATACTTTTACAAGATATTCGCGCTTGAAATATAAAAGCATTTATTGGACTAGCTATTACAAAAGGTAACTGAAAGAGTCTTTGGACTCATGGTTCTATATATATTACCGTCCAGTCGTAAACCAAAATTAAATGTTGGACAAGATAAAGTCTTTGGACATGTTAGACGAGATAAAGTCTTTGGACTATGGATAGTCTTTGGACTCAATTAAGTTTTATCCTACACACTTAATATAAAACGTTAGTCCATAACAAATCTTTGTTCATCTTAAATTAGCTCTTTGTTAACATCAAAACTTAAGGGATTATTTGGACCATAACCACTTTGGTTTCAACACTAACTACCAAACAAATATTATTATTCTATACAAACAACTTCATATCTTTTTTTTTGTAATTTAATATATAAAAGTATTTTTTTTACACATCCAAACAAAATAGATTATCTTAAAATCGTTTTTTAACAAGTATACCCAACCAAAAACTTATTCTCATTATAATCGATTATTACAATTACAATAAATATATAATCAATTATTGAAGTAAATATCTAAAGATCGCTTTGTTTGGTAATTTATGTCGGGTTGAACAACAACCATGGGGGAAAGAGAGGGGGAGGGAGGGAGGGAGGAAGGGGGAGGGGGAGAAAGGAGAGAGATAGAGGGAGGGAGGAGAAAGAAATGTGAAGACATAAAGTGAAGAGAAATAAGGATTTACAATCCTGAGAAAAATCTCTCGTGTTAGAGTGGGACTTTTTGTTACAAAAAATAACTAAAAAGTCGCACAAAATCCACCTTAAAAAATAATTCATCGAAATCAGGAAGTTTTTGAATACCACAAGACTTTTTGTTACTTGTAAAAAAATATTGATTGAATACCACTAGATTTCGATTTCCTTTTTAAAAAATCCTAATAGTCTTGATTGAATGCCACAAGACTTATTTAGATTACTTAAAAGTCTTGATTGAATACCACAAGACTTTTTTATCATAAAAATAAAAAAGTCTTTTAAAATTTTTTACAATCTCAATCCAATACATTAGTAAGACTATTCTAACAAAGCTCGAGCTTTTTTTTAAAGTGAATAAGTCATCCCTTAAATTATTCAATAGATTTGAATCCATGGTACTTAATTTTTAAATTAAAAAAAAAGATACATATTTATTTATTTATTTTAAAGACAAACTATTTTTAGAGAAGATATTTTAGATAAATATAATATCTGATGTAAAAATAAATATGATTTGAATCGTGAAGCGTGCTTCCCAAATCAGCTCTATCCCACGTGTAAATAATAGTAGTAGTAACATGACAAAGTACTTTTTGTTTTCGTAGGTCTAGTGCTAAGTACCATATGTATAACGCTGGTATTTTCAGAATCAACTCAACTGGCAGTGAGAGTGAATTTGCAAGTTTTATTTTATATTTTTTTGTAATTAAACATGGTGGGGTTATTTTTTAGAGTAAACATCATTTTGATCCCTTAAAGTGTAAGACGTTATTAGTTCAATTCCTGAAAGCAGTTAAATTATGCAAAAATCCTTTAATGTTAATTCCTTTAATCAAGTTAGTCTCTGCCTTCATCCCAGTCAGGGACCAACCTGACCAACGAAATTAATATTGAGGGACTTTTTCATAATTTAACTGCTTCCCGGGACTGAACTGACAGCGCCTTACACTTTCAGGAACCAAAATGATGGTTTACTCTATTTTTTATTAGCTCGGTTTTTAAGTTTTTACTCTTGTAAAAAAAATGTTTTTACTTTTTATAGTTAGGTTTGTGAATAAAAAGAAGGGAAATTCTAATCAGTGTCCTAAGGGCATTGGTTAAGGAAACAAATATAGAAAATATGTATTGGGAAGTGGTGTATTCAATTTTTTCAAAGTTTAAAAGTTACAATTCTCAATGCAAAGTTTCTACTTTTTGATTTCTTAACCAATGTCCTTAGGACACTAATTAGCAAGACCCTATGCGTTTGATTTGCAAAAAAGTAAAGGAATGAACAACACAAAAATAATTGTCTCATGTTTGATTTGTAAAGTGGTCAATGGACTGGACAAAAAAGGAGGTGAGAGACTGAACAAAAACCCAAAATCTTGTCTCTTATCAAACCATTGGACAACTTTTGTCACATGGATATACCACCCAAAAAGATAAAAATTATTCATACTTATTCATTATATACTCTTTCTGTGTGTGTGTGTGTATATATATATATATATATATATATATATATATATATATATATATATATATATATATATATATATATATATATTGGGATGAGATCAAATGACACCAGGTGTCAAACTTAACCTCGACATCAAATCCTGTCCCTTAATTATGGTTTAATCTAATAGCTTAAGCTTATCACTTTTATTGAAGAGAGAATAATTAAAACTAACTCTAATAAAGAGAAAAAAATAGAATTTATTTAATAAAAACATATACAGTATCTTGATTTTTCATTAAACTTATAATATTTATTAAATAAATATTTTGTATTTTTAATTCAAGAATACTTATTATGCGATAATTTCTTATAAGATACATTAAGACTATAATAAAATAATATAATATACGATAAAACTTAGAATTTAATTGATATGCACTGTTAATGTAAAAATTCTTTACGCTGGCAACCAATCATAAATTGCCACATTAGCTAAAATGTTTGACACCTATCCTAACTACATTAAAAGTCACTCATACCATGATTTATGATTGGTTGATAGTCTAAAAAACTTTACACTGACAATGTATAACAATTAAACTCTAAAACTTATTTGGGACTGTATAATTTATATTTAAATAAAATTATATAATATAATGTAAAATATCATACATACATTATGAATCCACATTTTATATTTTAATTATGAGCATACATTACAATCAACCAAAGCATTAATTTTACAATACATTATATTAAAAATTATAATTTTATTGTAAAATATGGTATAATTTTACATTCAAAACATTAGTATGTCACTTATTTCATCATAAAATTATTTCAATAAAGAGATAAAAAATGTATAAAAAATAAGTGGATAAAAAACACTTCAAAATTTATTAAATAAACAATAATATATCGATGAATGAAAAATATAAATTATTTATCAAATAAACAATTATATTTTAATTTATCGATATTAATTAATTTTTTAGCTATCTTTGTAATATTTTTTAACTTTTTATTGAAATAAATAAAATATAAAATATATATTAAATTAATTATTTATCTATTAATGAATGATAGGTATTAAAAAAATATGTCTTTTACCAAATAAAATTATTGGTAAAAAAGTTAGTACTTTTCAGAATTAAATTTTTACCTAAAAATGCTGGAAGTCAATATTTATAATATATATTTTATTATTATATATTAAATAAAATATAAAATTATACTATACCTTATCATATTTATCATACATTATATTCCTTTATTATAGTATAAATTTATTATAATGTCCATGTAATTTAATAAAAGAATATAACGTAGAATGGAAGTTATTAAGAATATAATGTCCTTGATTGTAATGTATGTTCATAATTAAAATATAAAATATGGATTAAGAATATTTGAATTGTATTTTACATTATATTATATAATTTTATTTAAATATAAAATTATACTGTACCTAATAAGTTTTATTGCACATTGAAATATTTTATTATATTATTAATGTATCTTATAATAAATTTTCGCATAATAAATATTCTTGAATTAAAAATATAAAATATTTATTTTAAAAATATAAAATATTTATTTAAAAAATATTATAAGTTTAATGAAAAATCAAGATATTTAGTATCTATTTTTATTAAATAAATCCTATTTTTTCTCTCCTTATTAGAGATACTTTTAATTATTCTCTCTCTTCAATAAAAGTCATAAGCTTAAGTCATTAGATTAAATCATAACTATGGGACAAGATTTGATGTCAAAGTTAAGTTTGACACCTGGTGTCAATATTTGATCCCATCCCATATATATATATATATATATATATATATATATATATATATATATATATATATATATATATATATATATATATATATATATATATATATATTATATTCCATTAAAAAATATTATATTATATAACATAATATTATATATTATATATAATATTATATATTATAAAGGGTATTTAAGTAAATTTTACATGATTTTACTTGTGATGTCCATTGTTCACCAAATAATATACAAGACAAAGAGTTGTGCTGTGATTCAAGCATTTGTTTTGTGCTGTTCTCCTTGCTATGTACCTCAATATGAATCAAATGCACGAGTCCCTATTATGTTTTAGTCATCAACATAAACAGCTACTATTGCAAATCCAGAATTCGTTTTCTTGATGAAAACACAAGGGCAAACAGGATTATTCTCATCCATGTTTTTTCAATAAGTACTCACTTAAACGAGTGTACCATATGTGTCCTAATTGCTTTAATCCATCGAAGGATTTTTGCAATTTAACAGAATACATTTGTCGAGGTTTTGAATTGCATGCTTCAAACATCTTAAATATTTCAAGAATTTTCATATATATGTCATTATCCAATGACTTATTCAACTAAGTTGTCATTACATCCATTAGACATATGTCAAGTCCTTTAGAGACTGGCAAACTAATCAATAATCTAAAAGTAATTGCACCTGTAACAAAAATTGACAACTTCAGGTGTCTAGACTACTGGTCCAAATACTTCATGTTTGGCTAATAAATCTAGCTCAACTTATATTATTTCTTTCCATTTTGGCCAATAAATATAATGTCGACATTCCTCTATAATTTGAGCTTCATGCTCATTATCATGAATAATTTCAGAAGCAATAGCTATTTCATATGCAAATACATTATCAACAACAACATTATATCCTCCCCTCATATTTCCACATTTTAATGAGATCTCATAATTTACCAGTACCGTAACCACTTTCGGGGCTTCTTCCAAGGAAATACGGGAGTGTTGATCTATATTGCTTTTGAGCTCTTCAAGAGTGTCAATTTCCCTTTCAAGGAACAATATCTTTCGCACCAATAGGTGTACAACGCTTCTGGCGATGTACTTAGATTCATGCATTGCCATACCTGCAGATTGTCCTACGTACAGGGACAAATAATCATTGCAGCTTAAACATGTTTATCTACATGTGCATTTTCAACAAATTTCTTTGGTATACATGTGTATTATAATGATTTGTCGTATCATATTTGAATTTGGATGACCAAGACAATCACAACCAAGTACACAAGTTTTAGTAAATTGCATTTGCAAACTTTTGGTTGCAAGTTGATAATAAGTACACATGTGATCATAACTTATAATATACACATGTGATAGTCTTGCTTCTGGCCACAACTTATATAAATAATACACATGATTTATAATATAATTTATAAAATTAAACTATAATTTTAGCTACTAAATAACTTTATACTCAATCTGCATTAACAATGGAAAATGCAGGAATACTCATTACATTGAAGAATATTTTGGTTCTTCAATAATATCATTATGAATCATCAATATTGACCCAATAGCTTAACCGATCATATTATGCCAAATAACAAATTATTTAGACTAGTAAACTTCTGGTTTACAACAATTTAGTAAACTTCTGGTTCACAAGTGCATAACAAACTTCTAGTTTAAAATAGCATGTTTTATATTCTACTAATATCTTTTGGACTTGATAATGAGTAAGTACAATGTATAAAAATTTTGTTCAAGTAAAAAAATATAGTAACTCTTTTAGAATTTTGAATTACTTTTTGCATTACACACATCAACATTTACCATTTATATGATAAATAAAAATCTAAGAAAAAAAATATTTTCTTCAATCAATAAAACTCTAAGAAATCAAACAATACATATTTTATTTATAATATTATAAACCAAAAAAGCTAACATTAAATGTATATGTGGTGATTTAAAATCACCTAAAATATACATATGAAATAGAAAATAAGAATTCCAAACAAATAATTCAATTATTCAAATCATCATCAAGTAATAAAACTTGTTGAATATAGAAAAAAAAAAACTTGTTGAAATAATGACATCATTTAAAACTAATACATTTTTATTAACTTCAAATTTTTTTAAATTTGAATACAATTTGTCTAGTATAAAATCAATTGCATTGATGCATCTAATGCAACATTAAAATGTCATTTATTAATACGAAATCTGCACAATTAACAATATTAGCATTCTATTGAAAGTTATAAACTGGCATTTGATCCCAACATTTCAATGTTCCAAATGATTTGCAATTGTCATTTGAAAAATGTCATCGAAGAGTATTTTCCTATTCCAAACTCCAACGGAAAATTTAAAACAAGTTATTACAATTTTTATATATTAGCACATGGTGCTAAAAATTAGATAGTAGGAGAAAAGAAAAAATCAGAATAATACTTTGGCCAATTGTATTATGTAAACTCCATTGCTCTTGACCTTCAGCGCACAAGTTCAAGAGTCTGCTTTGCTAACCTTGGGCAGCAAGCTGGATTGTCAGATTGCTCATTGGCTCTGCCAAAATCTTGCTTTTAAGGCTGTGGTTCGTCTACGACACAACAGTCAATCTATTTTTTTTTAATAACTATTTTCCAACAAAACTAATTTCACAAAAAAAAGTTAACAAAAATAGATATATCCAAATACATATTATTTGTAAGACTATGATCAAACGAATAATTCCCATAAGAAAATTTTGAACATTAATCATATTCATAAAAATTATATTATTCCAATATCTAATAACTTTTCCAAAACATGAAGTTCTTCTTTATTGATAAGCATTTCATTTGCTAAAGCAAATATTCACCTTTTACAAACATTACTAATCAAAATCATCGTGAAATAATTAAAAAAAGGATAGACAAGCAAGCACCATTCAAGTAGGGGCTGCTATTAGGATATGGTTGACAACAATTTCGTCTTTACCTCGACTCTATAACTCACTTGTAATCTTATGGGAAAAAAATTTGACATACAAAAATCTCTTTTTACACATGCTACAACGTTAATGTAATTTTACCACATTCAATAATTCTTTTTCATATTCATATGAGATATATTCTCATATGACGATCTAAACCACTGCGATAATGGTAATCTCTGCCACATCAATGGTCATAATCACGACCTTTGTGGTACCCAAAATGACATTCACTTCTAGGATATGAAGTTTTATCATTAGGTATATATTTGAAACAATGTTTTCATTTTAGCTACTCCAAGAGCATATTTGATAAATATATATGAATTTTCTCTCACTTTCTTTTATTTCAAATTATAAGAAGATCAAATGCTCTTGTCAATTTCAATCACAATTCAAAGGCCTGGTTCTTCAAGAACTAGGACTTTCAAGGGCTAGTTCTTCAGGAATTAGTATTCAAAGGTTAGTTCTTCGGGAACTATACCACAAATCCTCATATAATGATTATGAGGAAAAATCTTTGGTTTCGTGCAATCCTTCAGAAATGCTTGAATGATAATTTTTTCAGAATTTATCAGGAGTAACAAGGTAAAATTATTTTTTTTATGGATGGAGCACTAAAATATTCTCATACTAAAATTAATATAAAAAAAATACAAAACTATAAGAAAAAAACATAATCATGAATTAGTTTAATCAAAAGAGCGTGGAGAATGAATCATTGCAATAGAACCTATAAGCTGATTAAGTCATCACTCATATGGTAGAGTCTCGTGCTGATAACGTGTTATAACAAGAAAAGAAAATAGAGAGATGAAGAGAATAGAAATATGGATTCAAAGGTTAGTTCGTCACGAACTAGGATTTAATGGTTAGTACTTCAAGAACAAACTATAATCTTTGTATTGATAATCTGATTAAAGGTGTACCATGGGAGACCTAATAGTCCTATTTATAAGGAACTCTTAATTATGAATTAAATCAAGGAATAAAGAAAGAAGTAAATACAAAGATACTATGAGATACTATCATATCCTAAATTAGGATAGTCATCCATCACACATTAATTATATGGATATCTACAAAAAAAAAAATAAACAATTTTTTATTGAAAATATAACACTTCTCAAAATATTAAATATTATTATTTTATTTTTTTGAATCAAACCAACTTACTCTCTCTTGTCTCTATTTTTTTTAATGTTGTTAAAAAATTAATTGTATTACCTAAAGTAACCTTCATAGAAAACTTCAATTTTTATTAAATGCATATCACATTAAGTTATTAGAAAACAAAATTGATATTAAATGAAGGGTATTTTAGGAACAATGTCATTAAATAGGATAAAAGTAGTTGAAATTTGCTTATATATTTGACCAAAAATTTTGGGACTTTTTTACTTATAATAGGGACCGGAGGGAGTACTTCATATCATTTATAGTAACACTGACAATACAATCAGGCACAAAATTATAAATATGGGAGCTAGCATTGTTAATAGCAGCCCTAGTTAAGCTATGAGCCATTATGTTAGCTTGCCTCCTAATAAACTTCAGCTTGAAGTTTGGAAAGTGTTGAAGAATAGCTTTACATTTGGAGAGAATCAAACCAGATTCAGAGATGTTTTTTTGTGCTTTGTAAGCACCTTCAGCCACCATCTTGGCATCCACCTCAAAAATAACTTTATCCAATCCCAATGTTGTAACCCAATGAAGGGCGTGCCTGAATCCCAAGGCTTCACCCTCATGAACATGTAATAGAGGAGAAGACCAAAGAGTTTTTGCACTGAGGAAGCTCCCACTTGAGTCACGGGGACACATGCCATGTGAGGTAATGTTTTCATTTCTCCAAAAAGCAGAGTCGATATTACATTTCACGAAGCCAATTTTGCATCTCTGTCTGGTCAGTAGACTCAGCGATAGACTTCTTGTTCGCCCAAGTCCAAGCATGCAGGTTCTCCTTCGCACGATGCACCACCTGACTGCAAGAGTTATTTTTACCCTCCCAAATACACTCATTGCGCTTTCTCCACATGCTCCATAAAAGCATGCAAAAAATACTTCGTTGATCACCTTGAAGCTTCTCGCACACCGCAAATAAAAGTTGGCCAAAACTTTCAGCTATGTTCATTTCATGCTCCAACAGAGACCATAAACCTGTCTCCAACCAACAAAGACGAACCGCATCACAAGAAATAAATATTAAATATTCTTATTCTCAATATAAAATTTATTTTGTTAATTTCTTAAGATACTAATTAGCATTCGTCTTAAAATACGGGAAGATTTCCATAATAAACTTTCCACATACCGTCAAATCAATAAAACATGGAAAGTCTTTTTAAATTTTTTTTTTCAAATTTTGAATTTATTCGCTTATGGTAAATCATTTGTTTATTTGTTTGTATTTATTCAGCTACTAAAATAGTGTATTATTCAATTGATTAGTTATCAACATGTCCTTGGTGTGTATTGTAACGAGCTCAGTCCCCTTAAATAAGTAATCAGAGATTCGATATCTGACTCATGTGTATGAAAAAAATATGGTTGAGATATATCAATCCTTTAATATCGTCTAGCCAGTATCTCGTGGGATTAGTCTCCGCAGTTGCGCGTGAAGGATACTCTAAAAACAATCAATTGATTTGTTGATTTATAGCTTAAATGCTTAATGACGTTAAAGTGTTTGTTTTTTGTTATATAATTGTAGAAACAGTTTTGTTACAGTAGTGATTTTTATTTAACACTGACCAGTTCCCCATGCAACGTGGGTGATTTTTAATTTATAAAAAATATAAGGCTTAAATAAATTTTTGGTCCTTGAAAATATAGTGATTTTTTGTTTTTATTCCTATATTTTTCCTTTGCATTGTATATTTTTATTTTCTCCATTTTTCTATTTCGTCCCTGCCGTAAAACCTTCCGTTAAGTGCTGATGTGACTAACAGATTCTCACATCAGCACTGTCACGTGACATTAAATATATTAGTTAAATATGTTTTTGATCTCATAAAATTGATAGATTTTGATTTTGGTCCCTATAAAAAAAAGTATTCATTTTTAGTCCCTATATTTAATAAAAATGGTGTGTTTTTAGTCCCTTACCAGGGATGTGGTTTGATGAAATGCTTCACGGATGACCATGTTTTATTGTTTTTTGGATTTTAAGGTGAAAGGGAACACATTGTTTGATTGAAGGAAAATAGCAGGAATAATACTTCAATGCAATGCTTTGGCCCTAAGAAACATGCGGCAGATCCCCCTTATTTTATCTTCATGATCCTTATGCTTATTCGAGTGGTCATGAAATGGCTATGTTCAGCTTCCATCCTTCAATGCAAAATCCAAATTACTTTCTTTAATATAAGGATCCTTTTACAAATGAAGAGGTTCGGTTCAGTGCTAGCACCAATTGCTGCATTTATTAACAGTTGATTCCTTGATGCTCCTAACGGTCCTATGTTATACCATCCTTGGGGACATTTGGTCCATATGTTCATAATTATAGAAGTGGCATTCCTCCCGTGAGCATTCATAAAAAACAATTGCATACGAGATGGTCTAGTGACTTTAACGGATTGGTTTATTTGAAAATAAGGACTCGCTGCCAAAGCTCAATGCCTACTCGTACCGGCGAGGGGGACTTAGTGGCATTGGAGGTAGAGGGGAAGGAGATCTGGCTTGGAAAGATTTGGTTTATTAAAGGTTTGGTAAACTTTTATTTTGGTCCCTATATTGGTAAACTTTTGAATTTTTTAGGGACTAAAAAAAGATAATTTTTTTATAGAGACCAAAATTAAATTTTATCAATTTTATAGGGATAAAAACATATTTAACCAATGTTATAATTATTTTCATAATAAAAAATAATTATTAAAAATAAAAAAAATATGAAATTGTCACGTGACATTAAAAAATATATTTAATGCCACGTGGCAGTGCTGATGTGACAATCCGTTAATCACATCAACACTTAAAGGAGGATTTTGACGTCGGGGACTAAATGCAAAAATTGAAAATATAAAAATACACAATGCAAAGAAAAAAAGATAGAGACGAAAAGAAAAAATCACTATATTTTCGGGGACCGAAAACTTATTTAAGCCAAAATATAAAAAACAAATTTAAAAGTATAAATAACATATATACATAATTAATTTAGTAGAATTTAAAAATTATAAATTGGAAGTGAAAATATTTAAATTTAAAAAACAACATGCATAACTAATTTAAATATTAAAAAAGAAAACTAAAAATGACATATGTTAATCAGTAGATTCTACATATTCCTGGACAGGGACAAGCCCGTTCATTGTGACGAAATCAGTGACGATTAATTTAACTTGCCAGACCAAATAAACCAAAATAGATATCTTTGTGCTGGGAAGTAGTAGAAGCCAAATTGAAGTTATTCTCTTCTCATTGCCGCTTGTGGCCTTGTGCTAATAAGTTTTTTTTTTTTTTTTTTTTGATAATCATGACATAAGTACGATGTATCCATCACTATTAACAGTGATTAATCTTCGTCAGGAAACCTGTTGGGCACGTAAGGTGGGTTCTCCCCTCCCAACCAAGTTTTCTCCATACACAAGAATCAGGATTCAAACCCCTGACCACTTGCTTAAAGTATCCGAATCCCTTATCACTCGGATCAACCACATATTGGTTGCTAATCAAGTTTTTAACAGTAATTTACAATTAAGAAAATCTCCACCCTTTCTCCCGTCTCCCTCACACTCTCACATGGGTGGTTTGAGATCATTTTGGCCTAAAACCATCCATTTACTTCGCTTTTTCTCTTCTTTTCTTTTCATAAGTGGGTTTTCCACATAGATCTGGTTCTTTTGTGTGTGTTTTCCACATAGATCTGGATCTTTTTGTGTTTTTTCTTTGTTCTTCGTAGTCTTGATATGGCTTTGTTTGGTTTCATGTCTTGGTGTGGTGTTCGTTTGTTCCAGATTGACAGATCTGCTTCGATCCATCACAGATTTGATCAAGACTTGGGTCTCAATGCTACAGATCCGGAAGTATGGGTATTCCGGTGACTTTGATGGTGTCATTTTTGTAGGCAATTTGACTTTATTGTATTATGCTTTTAACCTGGGTGCTGTGAGTTTGTTCGCAGTTTCATCCTTTTCGATTTTTAGTAATTTTGAATCTGTATTGTCATCAATGTATTCTATCAATTTAAATTAATGAATGTCTTTCCTTATTAAAAAACACAGGGTAAAGGAAAGAACGGAAATATCATGCATGGTAAGTCCTTTGGTGTCAGATGTTTGAGGTTTTTCACTCAGGATCAAGTCTATCCTTAACGCTACAAAATGGGTAAAATTTGTTACGAACGTTCTTAATTAGCTTAGTTAATTGGATGTAAATTTATGGATATGACTCGTTTGTCTTTAAAAGGAATAAATAAAAGTGTATTTACTTTAATTTATAAAAGATGTATTGAAATTTTAATCCACTTAATAATTTTAGGATGGATACATCCTTAATTAGTTATTGTAAAATCAAATTCACTTCAGAGAAAGTTATTCATAAATTTGTTCTATTTAATGCCAACTTATAATATTGGATTCCCAATAAATAATTTTTTTTAATGTATTAATAAATTTTTTATTTCTAACCGTACTTATAAGCAAATTTCATTCTTACAATGATTTTTTGTTTTATCAAATAATGAAGTGTGTGTAGGTTAAAGAAATGTTTTGAAAACTAGACCGGTCATTGAACCGATAAAAACACTGATTCAAGGTTCATTGATTCAATCGTGGTCGAACCTATTTTAATTAAATATAGTTTTTAATTTTATATAATAAATTAACATACTAATAACAAATATTAAAGGACTTGCTTGATCAGTTGTTTAAGTAGGATGTGATTTTTTGGAATAGATGATTGGAGGACTAACTAATAAACTAACCGTGTGGAAGAAGATTATTGATAAATTGGTGTTCTTATGCTAAACTGCAAGATATACATATAAAAAATATTGTAAAAGGTGTGATTTTTGCAATAGAAAAAGACATGGTTTGGTTAGGAGATGAGTCAAGAAGAACGAGGTGGAAGACTTGTTTTATGAGAAGGTTGAAGCGGTGAACTAATCATCAGATAAGAGACGTGTGAGGAAGAATAAGAAGCTGTGAAAGATCATAACTGGTTTTTGAAGGAACTGAAGAAGAAGGTAAAGGTGTTGCCAGAAATTTTGGTAAGGCCAAAGTGGAAGACTTGTTTTATGAAATGGTTGAGGATATGCAGTGGATGGAACAACAAACAAAGGTGAATGCAATTCCAGTATGACCCAAAGAGTTATGCGCTTAATTTCAATGATGGGAAAGAGAAGAAGGGTGATGGTGTTTATCTTGATTTCTCAGCTCGATATGCACGTTGTACGATGGGTCTTTAAGACTAAGAGAAAAAAAACCCATGTCTAAGGAGTCCCGGGTGAGATTAAATAGTGAGTGATAAAGAACGGCTATAAATACCAAGTGGGAGCAACATGCTTGAATGGATTGAGTAAATTTGTGAATCAATCTGTACCGTTGAACCATCGGTTTTGATTGATTTTGTAGGTGTAGTAACGGTTCAGCCGGTTTTCGTCTGGTTTTGGTGAAGTTCGATTTTAGGAATGATTTGGATCGATCACCTGGCCGGTTCACCCATCGGTTCAAGCTATGAATAGGTCAGTTCGTTTCGATTTTCAAAACATTAGATTAAAGTACTAAATCCATTTTAAAATAATTATCATTCAAGGTAATCCCAACAAATTAAAAAAGATATTAAATTGTCTCACCGATAGTAAAACATAAAGCACTACATCCATTTTAAAATCATTATAGGTTAAGGATCACCCACAAATTAAATAACTATTAGGTATGAAGTTGGATTCCAATTTCAATTATGATAATTGATTTGCTTCATAATCATAATTTTATGTTTGTGTTGTACAAAGGGTTTAAGTGTAAAGTTATAGTTCGAAATTCAATTCTCTATAATATTTCACGGTGGAGGTGGAGGCAATGACATTACTGGCGATAGTGGTGGTAACGACAATGACAACAGCATGGTGGTGTATTGAGAAGCGAATTCAAACTCAAGAGGGTGAGGATCGAATTGAATTTCTATAAAAAATTATAAAACTTTTAAACTAATGAAAGATTAATTTTAATTGTTTGCACTTGATCACGAATGCCAATGATGAAAAGCATATGCAATAAATAATTAAATATGCATCAAATGTACATCTAGTTTTGTGGAATTGGAATTTTTCCTCTATTGGTAAAGAGTTGAAAATGACTTGAACTAATTATTTTGGTCCCGCTTCAGCAGCTCAGTGGTAAGGCTGCAGGGACATTTGGTGACTGGTGAGCCGCGGGTTCGATCCCGCAATGGCTCCAATTTCCCCCTTTCCCATATAAGGCCTAAGTATGCCTCCTAAAGACCAAAAAAAAAAAAAAAAATAGTTATTTTGTAATTCTATGGTATTGTGGTATGAAATTATATATGATTCACAATATCTACTCACTAATTCCCACCTACTATTTACCCAGAGTTTCATCCTCTATTTCAACTTATAGTAAAAATCATTCAAAATAGATATTTTCAACATTTATTTTAACAATTTGTTCAAATTAATATTAAATATTGATTTTAAATAGATATTTGTATTGTATATAAAATTTGTAATAAAAACATAATAATTTATATAAACAAATACTAAAAAAATATACTTTATAGTATACGCATAATGCTTAGCTTGTTTATTCTATTTTATAAATTGAATTAAAATTGATATTCAAATAATATTTTATATATACCAAATGGATGTGGCTCAGTTGGTTTTGCAAGTTAAGTTTGTGGGGAGAACTTGGGTTCAAATCCAGTAGATACATTCTTGGGGAGGGGCAAAAAACTTTAACTGTGACTAAGCATCCGAGCGGACATTAGTCCCACAACGGGTCCAAAGGATCTAAACTTGTAGGGATACTCCATAGACCTACTGAGGAGCCAAAGGCCCTAATTACAGTGAGTTCCAACAAAAAAAAAATAATATTTTATATATTAGGAGTATTTTAGAAATTATGACATCAAAGATATTTATTTTATATTAAAGGGCTTTTCTATTTTTATTAGTGTTAAATTACTATGCACTCTCAGTGTAAAGTTTTTTTTACACTGTCAACCAATCAGAAATCATGGTATGAGTGACTTTTAAGGTAATTAGGAGGAGAGTCAAACAATTTAGGTTATGTGGCAATTTCTGATTGATTGACAGTGTACAAATTCTTTACACTGACTGTATATACAAATTAAACTCTTTTTATTATATTTTTTTATCGATTGCTTTGTAAACTAAATATTTAAATCATTTTATATTGTAGGAATATTTTGATAATTTTGATATATATTTTCATGAATTCAAAAAAGATTCTATAAATTTTAAATGTTAACCAAACATGTTTTCTGAAGTATCTAACAATTTGAGAATATGATTTTCGAAAGAAACAAACACTAAGGGTATGTTTGGATTAGCTCCAAAAAATTGATTATTTGAGTAATCAATTATATATAATCGATCATAATAGAATTAATTTTATGTTTGGATGTGATTGCTGAAAAACGATGATAAGATAATCTATTTCGTTAGGGTTGTGTAAAAAAAAATACTTTTATACAGTAAATTACAAAAAAAGGAATGAAATTATTTGTATAATTTACTAATATTTTTTTATAGTTAGTTTTGCAAGGGTTAAATGGGAAAAATGTTTTTGGTTTCAAAATATTCTAACAACTTTTTAAATAAGCTTCAAACTTCTAGCTTCTCTAAAAACCGTTTTTTATCTCAAAAAAATATTTGTTTTTTAATTTAATCTGGTTTGCCAAACATATCAAATTAAACCCAAAACAACTTTTTCCAAAATAAAAATTGTTTTTGAGGGGAGAAATCTTTTCCAAACGCTCACTAAGTAGGTAATTGACTTCATACATAAACTGCGGAAAAAGCTCCTCTAAAGTGAGCTTGGTACAAAATAAGTAAATATGTATACACCCTTAATTAGTTAAAGTGTATTGAGATCTTAATCCACTTTAGCAAATTGATAGACCCCTGGTATGAGGTGCATATGAGGAAGGATAGAAAGGAAAGCAATGAGTATAGTAAGGGCATGATGACGAATATTCAATGGTGAATATACTATTACTTTCCCACTCTTCATTTAAACTCACTTTAGATGAGTTTTATCCATAAACTTCACGATGGTGCTCTATTAAAAACCAAAATTCAGCACACATACACTTGCAAAAATTGATGTAATAAAGCCAATTTTAAGCCGGGAACCCGGATCCGTATTAAAGCCAATTTTAAGGCACGATATAAAGGAATTTTATGGCAAGAAAGAAATGTCACGCTCATGGAATTTTAAAATAAAGCTACACTGCGTTTTTCATGTTTTGCCCTAGACAAATTAGTTCTATGAAGTTCAAACCTTCCAGTTCAACCTAGCTTGCACCAAGGGCATTGGCTTCAATACTCTATCGTGGGAGTGGAGTACCGAAACTCCTTTAATCGCAGCCATAGATATATTATTAAAAAAGTTACGGTCTAGATTGGGAAAATTATTTCATTTTTCTCTCTCACCCTTTTCTTTCACTTCCCTCATGCAGTATTGCCCCTCTGGCTAGCCGTCATGACCCTCGTCACCGCCGCTGCCCAGAACCGACCACCACGTTCAGATCTACCACCTTGAAGCGTTGCTACCCAGCCTCCAGTCGCGTCACCGTCCATGCTCATCAACCACCACAACGAACTTTGTGACACCCTTCTACCCCGAATGTTATAAATGCATTAAATATAAATAATAGTAATAAATTAAATATAAATAAGAATTTAAACATGCAATCTTTTATTAAAAAGATTCATGGGTATAAAAGATACCACATGAACTAGTTCTCAAACGCGGAAATGATTAAATCAATACTTAAAACGATAAAGAAAAATCTCAACATAATAAATAAACCCAACCCCGATGTCACAATTCAGAGTTGGTACAACCGTTCCGGAAATATACTCGGAATATAATAGAAACCAAAATAAATGAAAATAAGCAATTAAGCTAAAGGCCCTAACTATGAGTGGTGGCTCCTCAGAGTCACTCCTCTCCGGGCTGCTTGTCATCCTCTGCATGAATCATACATGCCAAACAAGAAAACAAAGAATAGGGAGTAAGAAAACATGTAATCACAACGGCATGGAGATAGATATAAGATGAACATACATCATGGCATGGCAACAATCATAAGCATGCACTTACGTACATAAATATCATCTCAGCATAAACAATCAACTAGGATGCTAGATGATGCAATGCAACTCTACTCCACTACTCCATCAATGCATGTGAATCCAACTAACTCAGGAAGAACAACTTTGGAGTTACATGTCCACATTGGCCATTAAAGGCACCAACGCCGGCAGTTCATCAAACCATGGGTGAACCCCTTGGATAGCCAACGCATCAAACCATGAATGCCTCATCACGGGGGGCCGCGGTTCACCAAACCTTGGGTGAACCAATCGTGGATGGCCAGATCGCCGTACTCTAGGACGACCTCCCCTATGTTGAACTTCCTCCAACTAACATCTTCAATGCGATGCATGAACACAATCTACAAACAACAACAACCACTACCTCCGCTTGGGCCACTAAAGGCACCCAATTATATCAACGCAACATTGGACCACTAAAGGCATCCACTTACCTCATCGTGCGGTAACCCCGAGGGCACCGACTTAACCAACTCATTGTTCCTCATCATCTTAATTATTATAAAATTAAGTTATCTATTCATCATCATTTGTTTGCTGTGTTATGCTATCATTATTGGAAGCATTGGGGTTAAAACCCCATTAGACCGTAAGTCACTGATTCTGACCAGAGGGGTGGCACGGGCGTGCTGCACGATGGCACAGGCGTGCTCCCTCTTACGTGTAGCACGGGCGTGCTGCATATATGGCACGGGCCTGTTGCACGATGGCACGGGCGTACTGAATTATAGCACAGGCGTGCTCTCTATACTGCACGGCTGTGCTCAAAGTGCGGCCATTTTCCAGAATTCATCTGGGAGCACGGGCGTGCTCCCTGTTCAGCACGGCCGTACTGATCGCGCGACAGTGTCGTTCTGGGCAACGAAGAATAGGTTAATCATTTAACCAAAAATCCCTAACACTCTCGAAAATCATCCCTAGGTTCACGACTAATCCATTAACATAAAAACTCACTCTTTATTAACTAGTATTGGTACCCGTGCGATGCACGGGATGTGAATATTATTGTTTATAGTTTATATTTCTAAATTTAAATTATATGTATAATAAACAAAATAACGATTTTATGTATGAATTCTATTTTAAGTGGGAAATATAGAAAAAAAAATTGTGTTAGTCATATTAAATCATTTGTTTTGACTAAACAGTGCAACATTTGGCCTATATATGTACCTGCGAAGATGTTAAATTATCATTTTAAAAATTTAAAAGACAAAAGAACTAATAAGAGCAAGTTATAAGTGAAAACAGCCAAGGAATATAATAATTTAAGAGTAACTTACCTAATTTAAATTGTGAAAGATTTGTTTATAATAATACTTCAAGTAGTGTTGGGATAATAAATTAAATGACTTTAGGTATGAGGTTTATTTGAAGTATGAAATATAGAAATAAATTTATTTATATGTATTAAATGAATTGTTTTGATAAATAAGGACAACATTTGGCACATATATATTACTTAGGAAAATGTTGTATTATAATATTAATATATATATATATATATATATATATATATATATATATATATATATATATATATAAAAATTAAAATTTCTTGGCTAGGAAACAATATATTGGCCAAAAGATTCTTAAGTTTAGATTATTAGTAAGCTATTAAAAGGTCATTACTACATTTGCAACGTTCATAAGTTTAGATTTTTTTTTTTTTGGATAAACATGTTATTGGTACGAAATATTCACTGTCGTAAACAATGACTAATCTCCGTCGGGAGACCTGGACGACATTTAAGGGTTGCCCCCTCTCAATTAGGTTTTTTCCATACGCAAGAACCAAGAATCGAACCCCTGACCACTTGCTTAAGGGGTCCGAACTCGTTACCACTCGGATCAACCACATGTTGGTAATTTAGATTATTAGTTTATAAATTCATAAACATATTTTTGAATTATTAATTTTTTTGAATCAACGTTTTGACAGTTGAAATGCCAATCAAAAGAATTTTAATTTAAAAGGGCAACCAAATCTATAAAAAATATATTTAGAGGGTAGTGTTTTAGGGCCTGTTTGGTAAAATTAGCTATTAGCGGATAAGCTAGCTGATAGCGGATAGCGGATGAGGTAGCTGATAGCGGATAGCGGATAAGCTAACTTATTTTTTGTGGAAGTGTTTGGTAAAACTAACGGTTGAACTAGCTGAAAAATATAAAAAGACATAAAAGGACATCTTCATTAATGATTTTACATAAAAGAGAGAGAAGAGAATAAAGGTAGAATTAAATGTAGATAATAAGGATAAAAGTGGAAAGAAAAATGAAACGCTATAAGCTCAAACGCTACTTCAAATAGCGTCTGGAAAAAACGCTATAAGCTCGTGACAAAACGCTATAAGCTCGTGACAGAAGCGTTTACCAAACGGGGCTACTTTCTCATCCGCTATAAACTATCCGCTATAAGCTCGTAAAATTGTCTTGCCAAACAGGCTCTTAGAAACTTTTGCTAGGCGGCAGCTTCATGGTAAAATGGCTTTTCCTATACTCTTCTTTCAAGTTTCCATTTTCGGTAAGATTTCAAATAATTTCAAGTTAATATTTTTAAATTTTTTTCCTTGAAATTGTGTACTCCAATTGTTTGCTACTAAATGCTTATCCCTAAAATAAATAAAAAAATAAATGCTCATCTCTCTTTTCTCTCAACCGTGCATGTATCATCTTTTCTACTTCCCAATACTTTTCAATTGCAAATTGCATGTATTAGTGCTCTTATCTATATAAAATATATTTAGAGGATAGTGTTTTAGAAACTTTATCAAATATTGTTAATATTGTTGCTGTTTTATACACCTTCCTTATTTTTTTCTATATATATATATATTAGCTAGCGGTAATATTTTTGTTGCTGGATATTCCTCCATAGGCTTGCAGAGACTATTCAACATGAATATGCTGAAGCAGCAAGCATTGCCGAACAGGTTGTTTATCCTTTTGACTTTTAATTATGTTTTACAATGAATGAAGTACTTTTAATTATCTTTTTGCCATTTTAGTAATCTTCTGTGTTGAATTTTCAGATGAGATTGATCACTAAGTATTGGATCTTCATTTTTGGTGCTAAAATTGGACTGTCAATTGTCTACCAAGCATGAAATTATGGTAGGGTGTGTTCAGGTTGAACTATTATTATATTTTACTGATAGCATATCTACAGGGAAGGGAATGCAGAATATCCTTCATTTCTTCAGTTGATTTTGTTCAAGATTTCCGAAAATATACCTGAAATCATAAGCAGTAATCATTTTGGGTCTTAAAAATATTGCTTTAGGTTTGTAACTTCATTTTGAAATTAGAAAGGAGCCACATTTTTGTTGTGGTAAGAACTAAGAACTGTTCCTTTTAAACCTCATCCCTGCAATGATTTATTTTTCTTCCATTCTGGTAATTAATTTTGAATTCAACACTGTAACTGAATGGTTATTGACATATTTGCAGGAGATACATTTCCCCTTGGCTGTGCTTTTGATGAATCAAATGTTCACTACAAGGTAAATGAAGAGAATTAGGTAATTACATTTCATGCTTGCTCTTATATCACTGTGTCTTACAAATTGTGATTAGGCATGTTGATACTTTCATAGTAAGCATGTTTCTTAACTATTATGTGTTTTATTTATAGATTAGGATTAGGATAATATTAAAAAATACTTTATTCTATTTTTCTTTATCTATAGATGTAGAAACTAGGTTGAAGGATCAGTAAGGGAAATAATTCAACAATGGGGTGGGGAGGTTTTGGTGGAAAAGCCATAAAGTCCATACCTGTAAGTATTTAGCTGTGTATTGATTTTTCTGGAAATCTTTCTACTCTATTATTAGATCTCTATCACTTCTTTTTAGTATGACTAATTTATAAATATTGTTGAGTTTAGTTGGTATTGAACCTTTATTTGCGTATGATATTACTAGATTTGTTGGTTAGTCTTGCCTTTGTGGTGAGTTCTTAAATCCCTCATTTTCATTCAACAAGTGTGTTGCGTTTTTTTTTTCTTTCCATATTCCAACATTTGGTAGATAGATGTCCACGTATTTTGTTCAAAAAAAATTGACAGGGTGCTATACTTTTATTGTTGGTACTCAATTTAGTGCAGTGGTGGTACTTAATTTAATCCAGTAGCTTTTTGCAAAATACTTAAACCACTCACTACTAACCCAATTCTAATGGTGTAAAGGGTGATATATTACTAAATATTTTATTTTATTTATTTCAACGAATCCTCAAAATAAACAATCTAATAGAGGAATTATCTCGTAGAAAAAGCATAATTTCTTTTAATCCTCTCCTCGATACCTATGAAGTCTACTGTGTTGATGACAATGGTCTGGATTTTAGTTTTCAACCTTTTAGTTTATTATTTTTTATGTTAGCTTAAAATTCTTAAACTTATTTTTAAGCTACCTATATAATTTATTGTAAAAAATTAATTAACTATAATCTTAAAATATTTTTGTTATCAATATACAATTATGTAAAATTTTAATTAAATATTTTATATTTATAGTATATAGTATATTTATAGTATACGAGGTGGAAAGTCTTACATGAATATGCTTAACACTAGCTATTAAAAATGTTAACACACCGCCCGACATAATTAATTCACACATCATATAATGACCTAACACCTTATATATATTTTCTTCATTTAATTGGTTTATTTTGAAATTTATATTTACATAGTCATTGGTTACGGTCAATTAAAAATTTTTCTCTAATGTAAGAACTCCAAAGTTAAGCGTGCTTAACTTGGAGTAATTCTGGGATGGGTGACCTCCTGGAAGTTTTCCTAGGAAGCGTGTGAGTGAGGACAAAGCACGCTGAAGAGACCCGTATTGGTTTGTGGGGACAGTCGGCAATCCTTAAAGCAATCCAGGCCGTTACAAATGGTATCAGAGCGGACCTTTCCCAGTACGGTGTGGTTCGGGGACTAACCAAGTGGAAGCTGGTGGGCATGTAACACCCGAGGTTGACGAGGGCGAGGAGTGATCGCCAGTGCATGAGGCACGGACAAGGAGCGGCTCCTGGCAGGCTTCTAGGCGGAGGGATACATGAATGAACCGAATTCACATCGGAATGAGAGGGATCCTGAGGCTGTGCAGGTATGGATCTGTACAGTTGAAGGAAGGCTTATCAGAATTGATTGGTACTACCTATACCAACAAGATGCATCTTTTTTTCGGTAGCCCATCACTTAAGAACTCCAAAGTTAAGCGTGCTTAACTTGGAGTAATTCTGGGATGGGTGACTTCCTGAAAAGTTTTCCTAGGAAGCATGTGAGTGAGGACAAAGCACGCTGAAGAGACCCGCGTTGGTTTGTGGGGACAGTCGGGAATCCTTAAAGCAGTTCGGGCCGTTACATTTTTAACTGAACATCAACTATACAAGTCATTATATATATATATATATATATATATATATATATATATATATATATATATATATGTATTGATTGATAATTTTTTTTTTATAGTTACTCACTTATCGATAGTTCAATTATGATATTTCTGGTATTTATATATGATATTGTCTTATATATGCTTTGTTTTTTAATTGATACTTTGCATTATTTAGGATTTGATTCATAAGTTTTTGGATGTTAAAGATTTGGATGACTTAACCACTATTAAGAGATTTGCTAAAAGGGAATTTGATGCTCCTCATCAATGTGCACAAGTCAAGTTTTTGAAGAATGATATCAAAATAGAGAAATATTGAAGAATCAAGCATCTCTTCAAACATGTTTTTTGGAAACTTTTTTGAGCAAAACTTAGATCATATAAGATCAATTGTTCATAGATTATTTTGATGTATTAAGACTGTTTTTTCTTTTATTTTTGTATCTACATACTTAATTTATTCTATCAATATTTTTATTTATACAAATATTATTATATATCCCCTATATGGCACTGGTCACATACCAGCACTAATTAAAAGGCAACCTAATCTTTATCTTTATATATATAAAAGAGTTTTTTTATTATGTGTAAATTTGCACATATTAAAGAATCAATAATAGTAATTCTCTCTTAAAAAATATTACATTCAATATATTAAAATGTTAAAAGTGTGATTTCGTATGAAAATTTTCTATATATAAATTTTTTAATATGTATAAGTTTGCACATGATAGAAAAACCCGCGTATAAATAAAAGTTGCAGGCGCCAGAGTCATTTTTCCCGCTGAAACGGAGGTTAAATATGTCATTTTACCGGGGTTAATTATTGTAGCACGGTTTACAGTGTTAATTGTAATCTGCTATAACTACCAAAAATTATAAAATATAATATTTAATATAGTATGTTTTGGATGAGAATGCTTTACTTATTCCCAATGTTATCTCGTAACAATGAATCCAATATGAGGGGATAATGTTGGAGATCTGACATTTGAAAGATAAACAAAAGGAAAGTTTTGAAATATAAAAAAAATGAGATAAAGAGCCTGTTTGATAAAGAATCTGTTTGGTAAAATTAGCTGTTAACGAATAAGCTAGCTGATAGTGGATAGCTTATAACGGATAGCGGATGAGGTAGCTTATTTTCTGTGGAAGTGTTTGGTAAAACTAGCGGTTGAACTAGCTAAAAAATATAAAATGACATAAAATGACATCTTCATTAATGATTTTAAATAAAAGAGAGAGAAGAGGATAAAGATAGAATTAAATGAAGATAATAAGGATAAAAGTGGAAAGAAAAATGAAACGCTATAAGCTATAAGCTCAAACGCTACTTTAAGTAGCATCCGGAAAAAACGCTATAAGCTCGTGACAGATACGCTTATCAAACGGGGCTACTTTCTCATCCGCTATAAGCTATCCGCTATAAGCTCGTTGAAGTGCCTTGCCAAACAGGCTCAAAATTAGCTGTTAGCGGATAAGCTAGCTAATAGCGGATAGCTAATAAGCTAGTTTATTTTCTGTGAAAGTGTTTAGTAAAACTAAAGGTTGAATTAGCTAAAAAATATAAAATGACATAAAAAGACATCTTCATTAATGATTTTACATAAAAGAGAGAAGAGAATAAAGGTAGAATTAAATGAAGATAACAAGGATAAAAGTGAAAAAAAAAATGAAACGCTATAAGCTCAAATGCTACTTCAAGTAACATCTGAAAAAAACGCTATAAGTTCGTGGAAAAACGTTATAAGCTCGTGACAGATACGCTTACTAAACAGGACTACTTTCTCATCCGTTATATACTATCCGCTATAAATTCATTACAGTGTCTTGCCAAATAATCTCAAAATTGATTAAGGATGGAGATTAAAAATTAAAGAAAAAATAATAGGAGAGAATCTTTTTCCCATAACAATAGAGTTGATGGACGATTGAACTCTACAATATTGTATTTAATTTAATATAGCCTATTTTCAATAAGCATGTTTTGCCTGTTTCCCATGAGCATATTGTTGCATTTGATTTGAAATTGGATGTTTTGCCTGTTTCCCATTAGCATATTTGCCTGTTTCCCACGAGCATCCCGTGAGAGGCACAAACCTTCCCATCTTCCTCTTCATTGACAAGGTTGTAGCAACACTTTTGAATTTTAACATTCTAACGATGGCATCTCCCAAAAACCTTCTCATCTACTTCTCCATTTGAAATTGGATGCAACACTTAAGAAACCTTCCACCTCTGCTGCTCTTCTCTCTCTGTACTGTTCATTGACTTTTTTTTTTTTTTTTTTTTTTTTGTGGTGGACATTATAATGATTTCGCTATTACCTACAAATGACCTGACTGGTGGAGGAAGATCTGGTGGTTCTGGCGAACACGGTGGCTGGCGCGGTGGAACTGCTGATGCGTGGGGGAAGTAGTGGTGGCGCAGTGAGCTAGCAAGGGGACATTGCGGCTGATGAGGAGGTGGTCGTTTGGTTGCCATGGATGTTGTCTGGGAGCTGTTATTTTCTTCTTCTTTATCTTTTTTTTTTTTGCCTATGTTGCAGTAACAGTGAGATGACAGGTGGGATGGATCTATTGTTGATATGCGCATCTGAGCTCGCGGCGCCCGGTATAGGAACAGATCCAAATGCAGAACCGATATGAAGCACATCTATGGGATAACAGCTGTAGAAGCGAGACCAGGAAAGGGCTTCTAGGTCCGATTTTCTCATGGCCATCTTATATTTCCCCCCTTTAACGCTCTCCAGTTATGTTTTTTAAATCTCATGTGTCAATTTCTATTTTTTATGAGCCATTTATGTTACTTTGTTGTTAATTCTTCCACTATTTCTTAAAGTCATACATGAGACCTCATTTTAAATCCTTTTCCTTTCACTTTGTTATGTTGTTATCCTATTTGTTGTTACTGATTTTGTTACTTTAAAATGGTACATCTAAATTGGACTAACTATTTTGATATTGTTTTTACTTTGATTTTTTTTATTTTCTCTGTATTGTTTTAGTCCATCCATTCTACTCATAATTGTTTTAGGTAATCCATTTTACTTTATTCCAATCTGTTACTTTGCTTTTTGTTATATCTTCTTCTCATTATTGGCCTCAATTTAGTTTTTCTGTTTTGGTCATTGTGTTTTCATTATGCTTAAAGATAAATGTTTGTATTTATTATTCATCCAGTTTTCCCTGCTCTATTTTTTTGCCTATTGTATTATGTTTCTGTTACTCATTTACATTTTGAAATGCATTATTTTTTTATGTGTTAAGTACTTTGGTTGTGATGGGATGAAGGTGATTAACTTCACTATTTAACGTTGTTGGCTTTAATCTGTATGGTATAAAATTAGTATACGGTTTGATGTGGTGATGTATATCCTTTCTTCCATTCCTACTTATCTTGATTTTGTTTGTGCAGTTTTGTTACGTTCTTTGCAAAATTATACCTCCACACTACTCGTTCTTTTTTAAAGGTACCTCTTCGATCTTCAGAACATGATCATTTATTCAAGATGTTTGAGGCAGAATTGGACTCAAACAAGGTGAACTAATTTAATGTATTGTTACTTTCGATCCTTATAAAGATATCTTCAACATTGATATCACAAACACATATATCTCATGAAGAATTTTTCTGTCACTCACATAGAATCACGCACAGCAAATGAGGAAGTGATAATGCTGAAAATTTTGGTTTCAATCAACTTCAATTCTTTATGCTACAAGGACGGTAGCATAAGAAGATGATGAAGGATGTTGTTATACCAGAGCTGTATCCAGAGTTTGAATAGAATCCCTGTTGTGATATTGTGGATAATGATGACATCTGCTAATAACCCATTACTACCAAAAGGTTTGATTTTCCTATAAAAAATTTAAATGAATATTTTGCTGCAATGAAATTACAATGAATTTGATTAGTTTTACATATTTTGTCTATTGAATATTTTTTGGTGCGATGAGTTTGATCTTTTTTAAACATTTCTTAATCAATTTTCTGAACATAGCTCAATTGCTTAGGTACAACAATGTTCGGTGGTTAGGATTGGCTTTGTTAACTTATATAGCATAAATATTCAGTTCAGTTGATATTATCAACTCTTTCCTTCCAAATTTGCCTGCACCTCCAAATATTTTCATTGGAATACCAATGAATACTCTCTTCTCCCTAATTCTCTCAGAACTTAACTCTCTTTAGTTGGTAAGGGATTTTTTTTCTTAGGTTGCAGAACTTAAATCAGTCTCATTTTTCTTTTGAATAAACGAAGAGTCTGTTCTTATTTTACTGGTTGTGATTTTTTATTTTTATTTGATTTGATTTAATGTTATGATTGGTTGTGTTAGGTTTGTGCTCATACAAGAATATCTCTTTAAATCAACAGGTTTGAGGCTAAATCAAGACTATGATTGTAGTGAAACAGAAAACAAAGATGAAGTTTTAATTAAGATGATGTTTTAACCAAGTTTAAGGCTAGATCAAAACTATGATTCATGAATGCATTGATGAATTGGTAGAACCTTCTACCTCTATAGAAGCTCCGGACATGATTGCTATGTTTGAGAATTTTCCAAAGAGCAGGGATGAAAATTGTAGCTTCAATCGTGATATCGCAACCAAGTTTGATTTTGATGCACAATTGGAACTTTCTTTAAGAAGAGATTTTCCTAGCTTGAGAAATTGATAGTAGAAATTAGTTTTTGGTTCTTATTTTGTATGATTTCTTATTTAGATATCAGTAATGATTTTAGTGGCTGCTGGGAGAAGATATTATGCATTTGTCAATTCTTGCCTGGTGTAATACTATAAGAGAAATGTCTTTTTAAACATCTAAATCGGGATACCATACGATGTCTCTTTGTTTGTGTATATCTAAGAAGATAAAAAGTAAGCGTTAGATAAAAATAAACACATAATATCACATGGTATTTAAATTTTGATGTTCAAATAATACAACTCATACTATAATGGTGGAATGCTATAATGGTGTCATGATGTATAATGCATCACGAACTTTGATTATTTAACTTATTCTGGAAATAGTTAAACCAAAAAGCTATTATTCTATAACTTAAATAAATGTTCTCGCTTAATTAAACTTTTCATCTTCTTTGTCAATGTTTATTTTGTAATTGTGTCCTCTTTACTGTGCACTGGGAAAATAATTAAAATGCATCAAAATTTGATTATTTCACTTATTTGAGAAATAGTCAAACTAATAAAGATTTAATTGATATACTTTTTTTACGCTGATAATTAATCAGAAATGGCTACATAAGCTAAAATGTTTGATTCTTATCTTAATTATCTTAAAAGTCACACATATCATGATTTTTGATTGGTTGACGGTGTAAATGATTTTATACTGTCAGTATATATCAATTAAACCTAACTAATAACCCCTTAATAACATTCATTGTTAATTTCTTTATTTTTTTTATTATCTTATTATTTATGTTGAATTAGAATTAGAATTATAATGCAAATTTAATATGCATCTGTGCATAAAAAAAGAATTTAATTTACATCATACACAAATATTGTATTATATAAATATAAATATAAATATAAATGTTTCAAAAGGTTGTCTTAAATTGAAGGCAAAAGCAACACCAAAAAAAAAATCACAACAAAAAAAATTTGAAGGCAAAAGGTTGTCACCTTCTCACGTTTAATTACGTTAGTTATTATCCTAAATTGTTATTTTTTATTATGTTAGATTTTTATGTTATTATATCATTCAAAAGCCACACACAATTAATATTTGAATTAACATTTGTCTTTCCAATTTCCAATTATATAGTTATAAGTTTATACCATGCCCTTTTTTTTTCGAAATCACCTATCTATTATTATTTTTGGTGGATAATCACCAATCTATTAATGTTTCACTAATCATTTACTTCTACCTATATAGCTTGGTGGAATATTTAGCTTATTGTTTCTGTCAACCTTTTTTCCAACTATCCATTTTTATTTAAGATGGTCCATTAGGCGGTGAATTCTAGGGTGAAGTACCCAATTAGGTGGTATATTGATGAAGCATCATTTTTTATCGTTAGATATATTATTAAAATATTTTACGGCTTAGATTTCATACTTCAAAAAAAAAAAACAAGACCTGCTACTTGTGATCTAGGTGACAAAAAAAAATCAAATTACAATAGTATCCCTATCCCTCACCCACCGGAAAAAATGCATGGGTTTATGAACTGTAGAAGCTTAGGAGGTTCTCCGCCGATTTAGATCTAGTTGCTCGATTTCTCCGCCGTCATTGGCGGCACCAACTTCTTCTTACGGCGCCGCTCCTCTGGCTTCCTCCGTCACGACGTCGCACCATATCCAGCAAGCCCAAATCTACGTGAACCGATGGCGGAGGGTTTTCATGGAGATGACGTCTTGTAGCGGAGATGCGGCGGTGATGCGAGGAGGAAGACTGTAACAGCCATGGACGTGAGGAGGAAGACCGTTACAGCCATGGGCTTTGCGATGTGGTGACTTTGTGAAAGCCATGAACTTCGCGAGGGAGTTTGCGATGAGGTGGTACGACGTCAGTTCAAAGGAGAAGCAACAAAAGGCAATGCCGACAGCTGGGATGAGACGAAAACGAAAGAGGAGGATGAAGAAGAGGCGACACGAGTGAGGCAGTGGTGGGGGTTGTTGATGAAGAAGAGGAGGATGAAATGAATGAGAAGCAATAAGAGACGGGGAAGAAGGCGGAGGAGGTACTCCGCAACCTAGATCTGGGCGGCGGTGGTGGTGGTGTTGAGGTCGGAGCTCCGATAGGTGGAAGAGGGCAGAAAGATGGGGATGGAGGTAGCGATGAAGGAGGGGTATAATGGAAATTTCAAAATAAAAAAATTTGAAAAATTAAAATTAAAAAATTGAAAAACCGTCTACAACCGATCAATTTATTGGTACATTGGTGAGGCATCTATTGAGGTACCTTACCCTAGAATCCACCCCATTAGCCTATTAAGGATTTGAAGGTTTCTTTTTTATATATGAAAATAATTGTGTTTTACATCTGGATAAGGATAGTTGTTGAGACATAATATGTTTTTACTTATGAATTTGTAAGAAGGCATGGGAAATTACATTAGTCAATGATATTTTCTCCAGAAAAGCGGTTAATTTTCATAATCTTTTCTATTATAACAAAAATATTATATAGTTAGCAGCTTTACTATGTTATTATTTTTAATTTAATTTTATTATTAATTTTTAAATAATACATAATTATATTTCCTGCACATTGTATCCGTGCATCGCACGGATCCATCGTCTAATGCTAATTAAAAACGGATTAAATGCCAATTAAAACAATTTTAATTTTAAAGGGCAACTGAGTGCTAATTAAAAGGCAACCCAAAGCTAATTAAATTTTACTCAACCAAGGTTTCGTCAGTTTCGAAATACCCTTGGACAATTAAAATGTCAAATAAAAAGGCAACCTAATGCTAATTAAAAAAGGCATTAAAATGCCAATGAAAACAATTTCAATTTTAAAGGGCAACCTAATGCTAGGCAACAAAATGCTAATTAAATTTCATTCAATCAAGATGTTGACAGTTTCGACATACCCTTGGACAATTAAAATGCCAATTAAAAATGCCTAATTAAAAAGGAATTAAAATGCCAATAAAAAATTCATCAAAAAAAAAAAATTCATAAAAAAAAAAAATGCCAATTAAAACAATGTAAATCTTAAAGGGCAACTGAATGCTAATTAAATACGAATGTCAAATTAGCAGTCAAAGTTAGTTAAACGTAAAATGTTTAGTAAACCTACAATTGCCCTAGCTTGGAGAATTAAATTCATCTTCCATCAGGCGGTACCTGCAAACCTACAATATAAAGATTAGCAACTATACAAAAGACTTAAGCTAAAATCTCTAATCCTGCAATTGCTCTAATATACAACGAGCTGGAGAAAAGTTTGGGAGAAAATAAGTTTTTCCAGTCTTCTACTTGGGAAATACTCAACTTACATGAGACCCATTCACAACAACAATAATAGTAATAATACTCCACCATTAAGAAAGAGAGTTAAGGCAATTTTCAATCCATATTTTTGGTCGCTAAATTTCAAAGCCAATGTAATCCTTTTGATTGTTCATTATATAAATCTATAAAGAATTTTCTTCCATATTTTCCTCCTACACTAACTTCATTGTTTTCACTTTCAAAAAACCTCTTTTTAAAAGAAAATTAGAAATAAAAACAATTCATTTGTTTTATGCACATTCATTAACTGAGCTACAGTCCCTAGAGATAATAGAATGCAGTGACATTTGTGCACTATTACACCATTAAGGTCAACTTTAACTTTCTACACCATCAATTAGATCCAAAATCCATTTAAATTATGCAAAGGTCAGTGTTCTAAATAGAAAATGAGATCCTCGCTGAAGTTCAATTAGTTTTGAACCAACTAAACAGAAATCTTAACTTTAAACAAACCAAATAAGATTACTGCAGCATACAGATGGAATTAAATAAGCAGTCATTTGGAGAATTCATTGAAAGCATTGGATTAATCTAAATTGCACTTCGGAAAAAAACTTATGCAAGCTATAAATAATCTTCATTTCATCTAAAAGAAAAAACTTGAGAATGCCATGTAAAATTGACAGTCAAATATACAATATGAGTAACTCCACAAGAAATATTTAGTTTGTAGATTATATTTGCACTTCTTCTAAATTAAGGACCTCGTGGATATTGAGATTTGCTGACAAAACCAATTGAAGAATATCATTATTCAGGAAAGGAGATTATTATGCATTCATTATTTGCAATCAAATCTAAAATGAATTTGATCAATAACTTCATACGCTTACTTTGAGTTTTCTTGCATTTTTACAGAAGCTTTTAATTGTTGCCCTTGGAATGCTATTTGGATCTCTACCAATTTTCTTCAAAGTACTTCTCACCAATCGTTCTACTACAAGAAAGTCAGCCTCAGCCTTAGCTTGATAAATATTCTGCAAATTCACATATTGCCTACAGGAGGGTAGATATACCTCAGGTAAATAAATTGATCTTTATTTTCTAGAGAAAATAAAAATTATCCTGAAAATATGAAAACATTTGGCTACTAACTCGGTAGAAGAAGTCATGTCTGGTATAGATCCCTCGAGAGGCGCCTCCCCACCACCTTCATTTGCAATGAATTCCTGAAAAACGATGAGACCATCAAACGACTAAATTATATGGTAGCAACCAAGAACATTGACTTTAATTATAGTTCACCAGTTTGGTGCTTCTAAACTCAAAACTGAACAGCAAGTCAAAGGTTCAAAGTGGCAAATTATGACACTCTAAACAACTTTCTATTAATTTAATCCTCCACTCTTTCAGTTCCAAAGCTTCAGACCAATTACCATTCAATAAGAAAATTTATTATAATTATCAAATAATATAAGAAATTTTCTCCACGTCAAAGTGAAGCAAACTATATCTGAAGCGAGGTCAGTGATGCAATGCCAGAATCACCAACCTTTAGAGCTGCCACCAACACCCAAAAATCCGATGAACTAGAATCCACTTCAACAGAACTATCGTTGAGTATCTGTTGTAAATCTGAACCTAAGAAAGTACATTCCATTAGAAAATAAATCTCATAATTTCAATTGGACAGGGGATGTTAAATGTTCACACAATAGCTAAAAAATTGTTGATGAAAACAAATTTGTTTAATGAAATTTTTTTGAAAAAGTTTATCATAATGACCCCATCCTTAACCAGTGATTACACATCTTTCCACAGTGAGCAAAGTATGGGTTTGTCAATTTTCAGAGACAAAGTAATGAATTTCTCAGTGAAAAAGTTGACGGTAATTTCTTGGCAAAGCTCAAAAGATAGACTTTTAGAACCTTTATATAATACACTTGACATTTAAAAGATTCAACAGTTTTATTTGATTTGATTCATTCCCACCAACCCCTTCCAAGGATCCAATAAGATTCAAACCTACATGTTTGCAAAAGACAATACATTATTATGCTCCTTATCCAAGAAAACAAAAGGATAGAGTGATTTCCAAAATGAAAACTTGAGAGTTGAGAGTGAAAAATAACTGAACTGCTTGAGTGAACAACACTCAGCACTCTAATATTTATATACAGAAAGGAATAAGCACAATTTACATTTACAAGAAAGAATTGGCTATTTCCTATGAACATTAACTCTTATAATTTCCAATGATACATTAAACATTATCACTATTTCCAACATGAAGATTGGCAAAGGCAAGAGTTACAATCAATGAATCTTATATTATCTACTTACTAATTCCTCGAGGTGCAAATACTTTGAATGAGGCGTCAATAGCTTCTTTATAATTATCTTCATCTTGTGCAACCATCCTGGCCTTAAGAAGCTCCTACATTGTTCACATCCATAGCTAATCACATAACTAGCAGACCAGCATATGGAAAGGCTAAACGATAGCAACAAACCTTGAACTCTTTTTTTTCTTCTCTTGTTGATGGAAGCCTACCACCATGGCTTTTCGCCCACTCATCAGCCATCTTGACAAGAATGACGACATATGGTATGTGCTTATGAGCCACGGGATCTTGCACATTCAAGTCAAAGCCCTCTGCAAACCTGGGGGTTATACATGCAATGAGAACAACAAGTGGAATTGTGAAGGACCTTGTGACCACGTCTATGGTCTCAGTTTAAAACAATTACATAGGTTGACAGGTGAAATTGATGAAGGCAAAATCTGATCTTAGTATATAAAGGTACTTAACCAAAAATAAATAAATATTTAAACAAATAAATAAAACAAAATGACTCTATACCTCTTGAGTTCAGGCCAAGGATTATTTAACCGGAGGTCGTCCAAAAAATGATCAGGCTTTGACTCTATCACAGTATGTTCCTGATAGAACCAACACAAAACACTAATTAACCAAAGCATACAAATCACGGTGATATTCAATTACATGTTGATTTCTTTTAACCGAGGCATTTTCAGCTTTCTAGTCCATACATATGACTAAAAAATTACCCAACCTGACTGTCAATGCATTGCAACTCCAGCCTTTATTTCCCTCCTTTTAATATGGTTTTTCAAATAGGCAGATTAAATTATTTTTATTTTCTCTCTCTTTTAAATGACAAATATCAGAATAAATTACATCAAAAATAAAAATTAATATTATGTTTCGTCAAGCATCAGAACATTCCTTAAACTTGTAATATCAAATATCCGATGAAAACAGTTATCAATCAACCAAATTACCTTCAAACTAATTCAAACAAACCCTGTAAGGCCATAGGAGCGAGCAAAGATTAACATAACATTCGCCTCCCTGCAGATTCGGTCAAGCTTTATCATTGAATTTTCCACCAGCTGAAAAATTTATCAAAGAATAACATTAGTGAGATTGCAATTGATAAGAATAAGTATAACAATATGCTTATCTAAAATGAATTTATAATTAAGCTACATTATAAATTAATAGGTTTCTTTCGTGCAGAAAGATAGAAAGAAAATCATAATTTTGTATGGAGGCGCATAATCTACTTTTATACCAAACTATCCAAGCGAAATGTCTTTGTCTTATAGATGTTGTTAGCATTATAGTAGCTTACCTGTGTGGCAACAACCAAAGTAAACTGAGAAAAGAATGATGGATTTTTCTCAATCAATGCTTCTGGATACTCTTCTACAAATTTTGCTTTAACAGCATCATTCAGCTCTTGAAGAAATGAGCATACACATTTTGCCTTTGACTGCCCGAGGCTTGATTCATCCACTAAAAATAAGAGACAGAATGACGAACAAAAGAGAGACACAAAAAATAAAAAACAAAAAAGAAGAAAGAAAAGTATGGAACAAGAAGAGACTGTACCCATAAAATTGTTTCCAAGGTCACCCGCTTCAACTTTAGACCCATCAACTACAGTGATGCTTCCAACTCCGCCAAGAACAAGATTCTTAAGTGTTTCAGAGCCAGTAGGACCACAGTTAAGTAAGCAAATACTAGATTTCTCAAGGGCTGCCTGTCCTTGGTCACCCCATATTCTGCATTTTCAAATTAACTTAACAATACGGAATGAGAAGTCTTAAAAAGGCCCCATCGCCCCCTCCACATCAAATTCAAAACATGTAATTTCACAAGAAAGGAAGCACAGAGCTACAAGTTTACAATAAAAGGAATCAATTAGAAGAGCATATAAAAGAAAGCACGAAAACCAGAATCAGCAATTCAGCATTCAGTTGAGTTTCTTCAGTAAAAGAAGAGCAAAAAAGATAGTTATCTTACTGCCACTAGGAATCGGAATATTTCACTGAATAAGCAAGCAAATATTATGAAAACTAGCTAGCAACAAAATTGTTTTGCAATAAAAGCAGCTCCATTCATTCCAAGATGCATTTCATTCAGACAAAACAAACTCAAGTTGATATTTGTAGGTTAATGCACTTCATCAAATTACCAAATTCCTAGCATCCTACAATCGATTATTCACAGGATTATGTATAATTTATAAACAACACATCACCATAACAGAATTCTTGAGTCGTGCAAGTAATAGTCGTGGATTCTTGTGGAACAAACAAATAAACACGACGATACACTTCAATCAATTCGATTGGAATAATAATAATAATAATAATAATAATACATTGTTTACTAAAAATTGGCAAGTGGAAGTATATGTGGTTCTGCATTCTGCAATTACGCACTTTACACGATGCTGATTTTACTTTAATTTGTACTTTTCCCATTCAAATTGGATCATCAATCAAAACAGCTGGCAAATTTTGAGCATCAATATTTGCATAATGAAGCAATATTAGATTTGTTTTCAATCCAGCATACAAATTTAACGATAACAATATCTTTTTCTACCAAAAATAATCAATAACTGCCATGACCTTGCTCCATGTGAAGTTCAACATTACATATCATTCAACAAAAAATATGATTACATTTCAAGAAAGAAATCACACTCAAACCACAATTAAAAATTCGGTGAGAGGCTACCTCATAGTATAATTCAACAAATTTGCGCTTGTAGTTGTTTTCAACATCCCATGGCAATGGCTGCTCTTCTGCAAATATAGCTAAGGGTGTAACATGTTAGTCTCGCAGAAATCATCAATGAAGAACAATGAAGGATATTGTTTTTGTCTAACACCGGCTTCCTTAATCCAGTAACCTCTTGATACATCGCCTTTCCAATCTTCAAGCCTCTACATTCTATTGCAGACACAAGTTCCTACATAGTTTTGTTTAAAAAAACGACATGAGCCTCCATACAACAAAACAACAACCAAACACATAAGACATAGTTGAAAGTTTGTACCAGCCAATTTTTTTGAATAACAGTTTTGTCAGTTTTGAAATCTCATACGGCAATTAAAATGCCCATTTAAAAGGCATCCTATGCTAATTAAACAGGAATTAGAAGCAGCGCTCTGTCAAATAATCTGAAAAGAATTTCATTAAATCATCCCCAATACTTCATTTACTTCAACCACTAATCGTGTTACCACCTCAGATAGAGCATTAAAAGTAGGAGACACAAAGCTGTTTGATACACACTCAATGACAGAATAAGAGATTTCTCATACTCAGAAAGCACCTAAGAATCTCCAGCAACAAATGAACATAATACACGGAGGATTATCTATCTTTTTAGAGATATGTTCTGAAATCTTGTGTTGTTATTTTTAAAGTTCAAAATGTATCACAAAAGACCACCTCCATTATTTTCATCTGAAGTGAATACAGCAGTTTTGAACCTTACGCCAAAGTTTTACAACGTTCTTCATGCCATTGGATGCCTAATGGCAAGAAAGGCCACGACCACCAATACCATGGCTTCAACCATGGTGACCCCAGGAATGTGATCATACTATTTGGATCACAGGGTATGCTTCAACGAAGTTTAAGATCTGAAACCAGTAATGATGTTAGGCATTAGCCTAAACATAGATTGCACTAACTCATTAAGAATTGTAGTTTAAAATAATAAGAAAAGGATGAAAACTTCTTTCCTTTCTTGTAAATTATTTACTCACAATAATAAGAAGCATCCATCAGATAATCTAAAGGGAGCCTATATGTTCCATCAAGATTGGTGCCATTTGGAGTTAGATGAAACATTGGCTTATCAAGAAACTCTGGAAAGTTAGCTAGCTATGAAACCTTGGTCTGCACCATCTGGATTTTCTCTCCCGTTCTGTAATTCATGAACCATGTCCTTGAACACAGCCATTGATGGCTGCAACTATCTTATAATTAGAACCCATATGAATGTGATAGAGATCAACTAATTACAACAGGGGATATCCAGTCCAGAAGGAAGATATTGCATCCTAGTTAAATTAAGGGAGCAAGCAATCATAGTTTTATCAAGCCAAATGCATAGTTAGACCAAAGTTTATTAATTAAAAGTAAAAGTAAATGCTAAACTTGTATGCAGATGCACCATTGTACTGCTAGGAAGCCTCTGAAATGGAAGTCTCTGAAATTGACCAAATGAAATTGTGTTCAATTGTCAATTTCTGTATCAAATTCTGAAAATGCACCATTGCCATGATTAGCACATTCTATTTTCAAATAAAGCACCATTGCACTGAGAAACAAAAATCTAAATGGATATGCCCTTCTATGATAAAAAAAACCTATAATTTTTTTTGGATTATGTCTCTTCCAAAACAGCCCAATTTTGAGATAAAATTCAATAAGGAATGGGATGAGAAATTACAGAGTATAATAGTAAAAATGCTTCCTTCATCAACTGTAGCATTGACTATAAGAAGCACCAAAAGCACAAAAAATGCAACAACTCTAAAAGCGAGGAACCAAGCAGGGTGAATTCCTTTTAGGCAAGGCTTCCAAGTTTCATCCTCATACAAAGTAGTTGATGTCTCTTGCTGGTTTTCCCTGCTTCCATTTCTTATATGGTTTCTTAAATGTTCATACTTCCAAATAAGCAATGATGAGAGGATCATTGTAACCAGGACACAAAAACAGTAAGAAATTTAGTCTGAGTATGGCTCAGCTCTCTTCAATCTTCGTTTTTGTGCAGAAAGAAACTCCTCTGATTGCAATTGGTGTGAAAAGATAACTGCAAGCCATTTTTAAAATTACTGCTAATGAGTTGACCCTGATGGAAGGGAAAAAGAAAATAAAAAATAAAATGAACATATGAACAGTACATAATTTTATTTTTAAAAAAATACACGCAAAATTCCATCGAAATGAAGTAAACCCATTTCATTTCTCAAACAAAATACTCAAAAAAACATAATACTGACAACCCATAATCAGAGCCTACAACTTAAAAGACATAAATGCATTTCCTAAATCTACAAATCACACCTGTAGATAAAACCCTACAAAGAGTAAAACAAAGAGAAAAGAATGGGGAAAAAGGTAAAGAGGGGGAAAAAAGAGTTACAGTGCAATGAGCTTGCGAGAGAGATGAATCTTCAATTACCACAACCTGACTTTTTTATTTTCCTGCCTTCTAATTTCATAGAATTGCCATTGCGTTTCAAAACTGTCAGAGACAGAGAGCGAGAGAGAAAGGAAACGATGCAAGGGAAAAAGAGAATGAATGAGAGAGGTTGCAATATTGCGTTTCAAAACTTTTGCTGGCATCTCTCAACATCGAACTCCCCAACTTCCCAATCGGTACTATTCACTGAGGGTGCAATATGGTGAAATTATTAACGCAAGTGATTTTACAAAAATGTCTAGAACACTTCATTCCTTTTATATATAAAAATTCATGTCTTATGAAATATTTTTGGGAAACAGCGGTCCCTTTATTACTTAACCAATTAAAATCCTAATTAACCAAATTTAGAGACATAGCAGCAGGTTCATACCAAACAAATATTTAACAACAATTATGCTATGCACATACCATCAAACATCAATTCAACAACAATGCACATAATAACAACAACCAATTATAGCAACATGCATAATAACAGACAGGATACAAATAACCTCGGGGTCATGGGAACCCCTCATCTTACACTACCCTCATTGCCTAGTGATTAAACTATCATTCTTCCCATACCTGGTTTGAAGGTTGCAACAACGATAGCCCCAAACAACAATCCGGCCACGTCCTCCTAAGCGGCTCAGTCCGTACTCAAGCCTTGGTCAACTAAAACAATCAACCAATCAGTTTCTAATCCAAAAACATGAAAAGAAAATAATAAGAGAGAAGAACGTTACCTACAAGGCCGGCACAAACGTACCAGGGGCTTACCAAAGATCTTTAAAACTCCAAGAACACACCAAGGTTGATGGAGATCGGAAACAAGATACTCTGGCCGCATTAGGTTAGCAGCCGCCGTCAAATGAGGGTTAAAATTGCTAATCCTCGATTTCTGTGCGATAATATAATCTGCGCACATGGCACGGACGTGCTGACCCTAGCGTCAGCGAGAAGCGATCCGCACAATCGGCACGGACGTGCTGAATAACGGCACTGGCGTGCCGAACTCAGCGTCAGTGAGACGCGGTTCGCTCAACGGCACGACCATGCTTGTGACTCAGCTGTCACAAGACACGCTAAAACAACACAGGTGTGCCGGAAATCAGCACGAATGTGCCAATGTTCCAGAAAGGGACTTTTAAGCCAAAAATCACACTTAGCCCTTAACCAACAATTATAAATTAATTAAACAAGATTAAATAAAAAAATACTTAATGAAAACCAGGGTGTTACAATTTCACCGTCTTATAAAAATTTCGTCCTCGAAATTTCTACATACCTTGATTGAAAAGGTGTGGGTATGCTTCCATCATCTTACTCTCCAGCTCTCAAGTAGCACTTTCCTCAGTCGCTCCGCTCCAAATAACTTTTACCAAAGGAATCTCCTTGCCTCTTAGCTGCTTCACCCTCTTATCCTCGACTCGAAGGGGTAGTACCTCAAAAGTCAAGTTCTCCTTCAACTGCGTCTCATCGAGTACTATCATGTGACTAGGGTCATGGACATACTTTCTAAGTTGTGACACATGAAAGACACTGTGAAGTTTGGACAAGAACGGTGGTAAAGCTATCTGGTAGGCGACTTCGCCGACTCTCTTTAAGATTTGGTAGGGACCAATGAATCTAGGAGTAAGTTTCTTTGCTTTCATTACTCTACCAACTCCAGTTGTCGGGGTAACTCTCAAGACCACATGATCACCTTCCTGGAATTCGAGCGCTTTCCTCCTTTTGTCATGGTAGCTCTTTTGCCTACTTTGTGCCATTCCCATCTTCTCCTAAATCATCCTTATCTTATCTGTTGTCTTTTGTACTATCTATGGTCTTAACACCACATTATCACTAGGTTCATTCCAACACAAGGGTGTCCTACATCTCCTCCCATACAGAGCCTCATAAGGTGCCATCCCAATACTGGAATGGAAGCTGTTGTTGTAGGTGAACTCTATCAGGGGTAAAAACTTGTCCCAAATGCCTGATTGCTCTAACACACAAGCTCTCAACAAATCCTCTAATGACTGGATGGTCCTCTCAGACTGCCCATCAGTCTGTGGGTGATATGCTGAACTTAGCCTAAGCTTTGTCCCTAAAGCATTCTGCAAACTATCCCAGAACCTAGAGATAAACCTCGGGTCTCTATCTGATACTATGCTAGAGGGCAGACCATGAAGCCTAACTATCTCTCTGATGTATAGCCTAGCCAACTTCTCTAAAGGATACTCCATATTCATCGGAATGAAATGGGCAGACTTAGTCAATCTATCCACAACAACCCATATAGCCTCAAAACTAGCTGGAGTCCTAGGGAGTCCAGACACAAAATCCATAGAGATTTTATCCCACTTCCATTCTGGGATGCTCAAAGGTTGCAACTTACCTGAAAGCTTTTGGTGTTCTAACTTGGCTTTCTGACACACTAAGCACGCATACATAAACTCAGCCACTTCCTTTTTCATCCTAGGCCACCAAAACATGCGCTTAAGATCCTGATACATCTTGGTGGCACCTAGGTGCACACTCAACCCACTCCTATGACCTTCCTCAAAGATCAACCTCCAAAGCTCAGGAACATTTGGTACACACACTCTATCTTCAAACCTCAAGATCTCATCACTTCCATCACTAAAGCTAAGGTTTCTACCCTGAGCAAGCAATTCCCGCTGGTCTAACAGAAACTTATCTGACATCTGACCCTCTCTAATCCTATCCATCAAACTGTTGGTAACCTTCAAGATTCCAAGCCTAATGCTCTTAGGAGTAAACTCACAAGCCAAACTAAGATCTCTAAACTCCTCAATCAGATCCATCTCCCTAACCATCAAAGTGGAGACATGCAAGACTTTCCTACTAAGGGCATATGCCACTACATTGGCTTTTCCTGAGTGCTAGGTCAGCTCAAAATCATAATCTTTAAGGAATTCTATCTACCTACGCTACCTCATATTTAATTCCTTTTGGTCAAAAAGATATTTCAAACTCTTATGATCACTAAATACCTCAAACCTCGCTCCATAAAGGTAATGCCTCCAAATCTTTAAGGCAAAAACCACAGCTCCTAACTCTAGATCATGGGTAGGGTAGTTCTTCTCATGAGTTTTCAACTGCCTAGAGGCGTAAGCCATTACCTTACTATCTTGCATCAATACACCACCTAAACCTTGCTTAGAAGCATCACAGTAAACTACGAAAGGTTCACTAGGGTATGGCAAAACTAACACTGGTGCTGATGTCAACCTATCCTTAAGAGTTTGGAAAGTCTCCTCACACTTAGAGTCCCACACAAACAACTGTCCCTTCTTGGTGAGACGGGTCAAGGGTAAAGCTATCTTAGAGAAATCCTCTATAAACCGCCTATAATACCCGGCTAACCCCAAGAAACTCCTAATCTCGATTACTGACTTTGGCGCTTCCCACTGGAGCACCGACTCAACCTTAGCTAGGTCAACTGCTATGCCACCCCTAGAGATGACATGCCCTAGAAAGCTCACCTCTTCTAACCAGAACTCACACTTAGACAACTTAGCATACAACTGCTTCTCCTTAAGGGTCTGCAAAACAACCTTCAAGTGCTCCTCATGTTCCTCCTTGGTCTTGGAGTACACTAAGATGTCATCTATGAACATCACCACAAACTTATCCAAGTAAGGGTGAAAGGTCTTGTTCATTTAGTCCATGAACACAGCAGGAGCATTGGTCACACCAAAGGGCATAACCAAGTATTCATAGTGACCATATCGCGTCCTAAACGTTGTCTTCGGGATGTCCTCAGACTTAACCCGAATCTGATGGTACCCACTTATATCAACGCAACATTGGACCACTAAAGGCATCCAATTACCTCATCGTGCGGTAACCCCGAGGGCACCGACTTAACCAACTCATTGTTCCTCATCGTCTTAATTATTATAAAATTAAGTTATCTATTCATCGTCATTTGTTTGGTGTGTTATGCTATCATTATTGGAAGCATAGGGGTTAAAACCCCATTAGACCGTAAGTCACTGATTCTGACCAGCGGGGTGGCACGGGCGTACTGCACGATGGCACGGGCGTGCTCCCTCCTACGTGTAGCACGGGTGTGCTGCATATATGGCAGCGTGTTGTACGATGGCACGGGCATGCTGAACTATAGCACGGGCGTGCTCTTTATACTGCACGGCCGAGCTCAAAGCGCGACCATTTTCCAGAATTCAACTGGGAGCACGGGCGTGCTCCCTGTTCAGCATGGCCGTGCTGAACGCGCGACAGTGCCGTTCTGGGCAGCGAAGAACAGGTTAATCATTTAACCAAAAATCCCTAACACTCTCAAAAATCATCCCTAGGTTCACGACTAATCCATTAACATAAAAACTCACTCTTTATTAATTCATGTCTTATGAAATATTTTTGGGGAACAACAGTCCCTTTATTATTTAACCAATTAAAATCCTAATTAACCAATTTTAGGGACATAGCAGCAAGTTCATATCAAACAACCATTTAACAACAATTATGCTATGCACATACCATCAAACATCAATTCAACAACAATGCATATAATAGCAGCAACCAATTATAGCAACATGCATAGTAACAGACAGGATACAAATAACCTCGGGGTCATGGGAACCCCTCATCTGACACTACCCTCACTGCCTAGTGATTAAACTATCTTTCTCCCCATACCTGGTTTGAAGGTTGCTGCAACGATAGCCCCAAGCAACCATCCGGTCACGTCCTTCCAAGCGGCTCAGTCCGTACTCAAGCCATGGTCAACTAAAACAATCAATCAATCGGTTTCTAATCCAAAAACATGACAAGAAACTAACAAGAGAGAAGAATGTTACCTACAGGGCTGACACAAGCGTACCAGGGCTTACCAAAGATCTCCAAAATTCCAAGAACACATCAAGGTTGATGGAGATCCGATACAAGATATTCTGGCCGCACTAGGGTTGCAGCCGCCGTTAAATGAGGGTTAAAATTGCTAACCCTCAATTTTTGTGCGATAATATAACCTGCACACATGACACGGTCGTGCTCTATTTCAGCACGCAAAATAAATTCTCTTAACCTAATTGCTAATTATAAATACGAATTGAAAAATTGAAAGAAGGGAGGTTTTTTCGAGAGAGAGAGTAGTGGGCAGCCAAGTTGTTTCGGTATCACCATCTTCCTCCTCACCTCAATTTTCTATAACAGTAGTTTCCCTTTTTTTGCTTTCACGGATACAAAGTAAAAGTCCCCTTTGAGATTAACCCAAGCTACAGCAAGCATACCAGAACCTGGAGGTGAAACAGAAGCTCTCCCCCACCACGCGCAGTGACTCTCCGCCACCGCAGAGCAGCTTGAAAAGCCCCGCGTGGCCCGCCGTCATAGCGTTCCTCCACCGTCGCAGATCGGCCCGGAGCATTCAGTGTCTCCTTGTTGCCCGCCCAGACACATCGCGCCGCCGCGTGGGTCCGGAGCTTTGTTAGCCGCCGTCGCCCTCGTCTTCCCTGCGGCCCTGCACCTCGGGGTACAGTGTATGCAAAAGAAGCGTTTCTGCTTCATGCTTTCTTTTCTTTCTTTTTTTTAATTTTTATTTACTTCACTTAATTTTTTTCTTTTTATGGGGTTATTTATTTGTGGTATATTGTTTCTTTTTACTGGTTCGGGGTTAACGGTCTGCTTGGTAAAATTAGTTGTTAGCGGATAAGTTAGTTTATAGCGGATAGCGGATGAGATAGCGGATAGCGGATAAGCTAGCTTATTTTTTGTGGAAGTGTTTGGTAAAACTAGCGGTTGAATTAGCTGAAAAATATAAAAAGACATAATAGGACATCTTCATTAATGATTTTACATAAAAAAGAGAAAAGAGAATAAAGGTAGAATTAAATGTAGATAATAAGGATAAAAGTGGAAATAAAAATGAAACGCTATAAGCTATAAGGTCAAAGGCTACTTCAAGTACCATCTGGAAAAAACGTTATAAACTCGTGAAAAAACGCTATAAGCTCGTGACAAAAGCGCTTACCAAACGGGACTACTTTCTCATCTGCTATAAACTATCCGCTATAAGCTCGTAAAATTGCTTTGCGAAAGAGGCTATAAATGTTATGTGGGCCTTGGGTTTAGTATTCTTTGGGTGCTTGCTGGATTCACTTTATTGGCGTATGTTTTAGTTGTTGGTTCTGGTGCTTTCAACTCTTGATAGGTTAAACCATTTTAGTTTAATTAAATAAAAAAATAAAATAGATATGTCAAAAAATATAAATAAATTCAACTGTTAATTAGTTGTGACAGTTAGATTAATTTTATTGCCTAGGACGCATGAGTTGAGATAACTCAGAAATTCTAAAGCACCCTTTTTTTTTAAAAAAATATAATAAATTAAATTAAACAACCTCATTTTCGAAAATAATAAAGTCATTATTGTAAGGAATTAAGTTAGCAGTGACAACTAAATCAATCTCATTTTTAACGATGCATGAGTTGCGACAGCTCAGAAGTCCTAAAAATAAAAACTCTTTCTAAAAAATAAAAAATTAATAAATAAAACCAACCGAACCACAATCATTTTCTATAAGAACTACGTAGCTTTGAATTCCCTATCGCACCGAGGGATACGTAGGAGCAAGGACCACCCTTATCAAGCTAAACAATTTTTTTTTAATTCTTCTTCCTTACTTTAGAACTCAAATTAATTAAATAATACATCTTTCGCTTTTAGGGGTAAAACATAAGTTATTATAATTTTACACAATTAATTAGAGGCAACCATTTTTAACAGACCAACTTAAAATAAAATTGGTGGTGACTCCTCCGAACCTAATTTCTGGTTAAAGACTAACTTTTTAGGGTTTTTCATTTTTTCCCTAATTAAAATAAAATTGGTGGTGACTCCTCCGAACTATAATCTATTTTCGCGGCGCCCAGACGGGATGGTCGCGACATTAATGTAGTTAATGAAGTGTTGAGTTTAATTAATGAATATACAATGTGTCTCAACTTACTAACCATCAACTGAATTTCATTAACCACGATTTTCAGGTGTTAGAATTTTTTGGGTCACAAATGTAATGTTTAAATGTGTTAGGGTCATTATTTTAATTAGCCAAAATTAAAGTGATCTATTTCAGATAAGGTTTGTGGCTAAGGACATAATTGTCATGGAAAATATTGTGCAGATACCAAAGGTCTTATTATTATTTTTATGATGGGTAGAAATAGAAATAAGAAAAGTTTGATAGTCATGATTCTTCATGAAAGGGTATGAATCCAAAGGGACATTACTCTTCATGAAAAGGTATATGACTCTTATAAATAAGGGGTTATGGTCCCCAATTGTAGTATGATAACAACTTCAATTCTCTTCATCCCATTAGAGGAGAAACTAAGGCTCTAAGGAAAATCTACAATTGGAAGATCACTACTCTATCAAGAACATCATCCTTTCCATCAAAATTCCATGGATCCTCCAGGTACGCTTCCGCATTCATTAATCATCTTGAATTGGTATGGGATTATAGATAGAATTCGGTTTTTGATTTGTGCTTGATGAAGAACATCTTCCATATAGATATTGATTTTGTCTACATGATGTTTAAGGAATTAGAAACATGTCAATAGGCAAAAATAATTAAGTCTAACAAGTGGTATCAAAGCCACCCATACTTGATTCACGTGTGATTATTTTGGGAATTTTGAAAATTAGGGTTCCAAAATTGGGATTTCTTGATCTTCCTCGGTGTGAATTGATTTTCATGGAATGTGCTCATTGGTTCCTGCATATCTTTTGGATTTAAATTTGCGTCAAACTCAGGATTATATATATTTATATTGAATCTTTTTCTATATTCAACTTCTTCCTTCTTTGGTCTTGGATAAGAAAGGCAAATTATGTACTATTTTGAAATCATGTTATTTTGTCTTCTCTGAAGACTATTTTTTGAATTGCTACAAAATTTATTTTTTTGGTTTGCGTCACTTGATGCACCATTTTGGATGAAGGCAGCATTAGAAGTTTTGAAACATTTCAAAACAATGATTCACGTTCTCAGGGGCCGTGATATGGTTAATGGCCATGGCCATTCAATTGTTGCAATTATAGAAAGGATCACGGGCAGACCGTGGTTTATTTCACGGCCGTGTCCCTTACGGACATTTAAAAAAAAAAAAAAAAAAACAGATATGATACATCAGTGTTTAAATTTTGGTTATAGTTGGTATATTTTATACAATTATTTAGCATTTTAAATGAGCCAATTGAATCAAGAAGTCGCCAAAGTGACCTCTCTTTTATAGATTGTTCATAAAAAAATGTTAAATGTTTGTGAGTGTGTTTATCCATGCGAGTATTAATCGGCCCAAAGGAAGGTTAATACTTTGCCGGATTGCATACACACATGTGATGATAAACATGTGATAAATATAAGGTTTTACATGTGAATAATAAATCAATCCAAAGATGGATTTATTGTTTGACATGTTTTATTATCAATGTTTGATCATTATAACAAGAGTACTACTAGCAATTAATATTACTGTCCCAAAGCCTTGATATTAATGGTGCACTAGGTATCTTGAGATGGGTTATACCATTATTTGAACATATTGATGATTGAATTTTTTATTATGATGTGAATTTAATTTATGTTGTTTATTTTGTTATCTCTTCAGCTACTATTGCTACTGTATCTGCTAACCTGAATTCGGTTCCAGTCCTTAATGGTACCAACTTTAAGGATTGGAAAGAGAACATCTTGATTGTTCTTGGTTGCATGGATCTAGACCTTGCACTAAGGATGGAGCAACCCTCTTCTCCTATAGACTCAAGTACCTCTGATGAGAGAAAAAATTATGAGAAGTAGGACCGTTCCAATCGCATGAGTCTAATGATCATTAAGCGTGGGATTCCGGAGGCTTTTAGGGGTGCGGTGTCCGAAGGGATAACCAGTGCTAAAGAATTCCTTGCCGAAATTGAGAAACGTTTTGCCAAAAATGATAAGGCAGAAACAAGCACACTCCTTCAAAGCTTGATTTCAATGAAGTATAAAGGCAAAGGAAACATAAGGGAGTACATTATGGAAATGTCTAATATTGCTTCCAAACTTAAGGCTCTAAAGCTCGAGTTGTCGGAGGACTTACTCGTGCATTTGGTATTGATTTCTCTTTCTGCACAATTCAGTCAATTTAAGATTAGTTACAACTGTCAAAAGGAGAAATGGTCTCTTAACGAGCTCATTTCATATTGTGTGCAAGAGGAAGAGAGGATGAAGCAAGAAAGGACAGAAAGTGCTCACCTGGCAAGCACCTTTAAGGAAAAGGGAAAAAAGAGGAAGAATGAAGCTGCTAAGGGTTCAGCACAAAAGAAGCAAAATAAAGGCGACAACAATTGCTTCTTCTGTGACATGACTGGACATGTCAAGAAGGAATGTACCAAGTACCACGCATGGCGTGCAAAGAAAGGTATGTTCCATACTTTGGTCTGTTCTGAGGTTAATTTAGCTTCAGTACCTAGAAACACTTGGTGGTTAGATTCTGGTGCAACTACTAACATCAGTGTTTCAATGCAGGGTTGCCTGAGTTACCGAAGGCCAAATGATGCTGAGAGACGCATTTATGTGGGAGATGGCAAGTCGGTAGAAGTAGAGGCAATAGGGCATTTTAGGTTGTTGTTAAGTACTGGTTATTATCTAGATTTAATGGATACTTTTGTTGTACCGTCGTTTAGACGGAATTTGGTTTCTGTTTCTTGGTTGGACAAGTTTGGTTATAATTGTTCATTTGGAAACAATCAATTTAGTTTATCTATTAATTCAAATGTTGTTGGAACTGGTACTCTTATGGTGTATGACAATCTATATTTGCTTGATACTATTACTTCTTATAATGAAACCTTGAATGTGGAATCACGTGGTACTAAGCGTAAAATTGACAATGCAAATTCAGGAATATTGTGGCACAAGCGTCTAGGTCACATCTCTAGAAATAGAATTGAGCGACTTGTGTTAGATGGGATCCTTGATTCCGTTGACTTTACAGACTTTAATGTCTGTGTTGAGTGCATTAAGGGCAAACAGACCAAACAGAAGAAATTAGGTGCATATAGCGCTACAGATGTCTTAGAATTGATACATACGGACATTTGTGGGCCATTTCCAACACCATCTTGGAATGGTCAACAATACTTCATATCATTTATAGACGATTATTCCAGATATGCGTACCTATTTCTTATACATGAAAAGTCCCAATCTTTGGATGTGTTCAAATCATTTAAGGCTGAAGTTGAGAACCAACTCAATAAAAGAATTAAGCGTGTTAAATCTGACCGTGGTGGTGAATATTACGGTAGATATGACGGTTCAGGTGAACAACGTCCGGGACCATTTGCCAAATACCTAGAGGAATGTGGGATCGTCCCACAATACACCATGCCAGGGTCACCTAGCATGAATGGTGTAGCTGAAAGATGAAACCGGACTCTTAAGGATATGGTAAGGAGTATGATATGTCATTCTACTTTACCAGAGTCACTCTGGGGAGAGGCATTAAAGACTGCAGCTTACATTCTGAACAGAGTGCCAACTAAAGCAGCTGCTAAAACACCTTATGAACTTTGGACAAGCAGAAAGCCTAGTCTAAATCACTTTCATGTATGGGGCTGTCCAGCTGAGGCAAGGCCTTATAAGCCAAATGAAAAGAAATTGGACCCCCGAACAGTGAGCAGCTACTTTATTGGTTATCCTGAACGATCCAGGGGCTATAAGTTTTATGATCCCAAATTAAAGACAATTTTTGAGACGGGAACTGCCACATTCTTTGAGGATATTAAGTTTGGGGGGAGAAATAAGGTTAGAGACTTTGTTTTTGAGGAAGAATCAGTTTCAATTCCAGAACCGATTCATACAATTGCTTTTGATGAAGCAAGTCCAGAACCTCTACAAGACATCGTTGTTCAAACTCCCATTCAAGATGAATTAGTTGTTCCTGATGAACAAACTCAACATCCTCAAGAACCTGTGCAAGAGGAACCAGTGCCTTTGCGACGATCCACTAGAGAAAGGAGAAGTGCTATTCCGGATGACTACATAGTATTTCTTCAGGAACATGAGGAAAATGATGGTATGATGGAAAATGATCCAATCAACTTCCGTCAAGCCATGCAAGATTCCAATTCGGAAAAATGGATTGAAGCAATGAATGAGGAGTATAAGTCCATGCAAGACAATAAGGTTTGGGAACTTGTCCCATTACCAGAAGGTGCGAAACCCATTGGTTGCAAATGGATATTTAAGACCAAACGGGATTCCAAAGGTAATGTGGAGAGGTATAAGGCTCGTCTTGTAGCCAAGGGCTATACTCAAAAGGAAGGGATTGACTTTAAAGAGACTTTCTCTCCGGTTTCATCGAAGGACTCTTTTAGGACAATCATGGCTCTTGTTGCACATTATGATCTGGAGCTTCATCAGATGGATGTCAAAACGGCATTTCTCAATGGCAACATTGACGAAACAATCTATATGGTGCAGCCAGAAAACTTTGTGTTGGGAGAACCAAAGAAGATGGTTTGCAAACTGACGAAATCCATCTATGGGCTAAAACAGGCGTCTCGTCAATGGTACCACAAATTTCATCAGGTAATTCTCTCATTTGGTTTCGAGATGAATCCTGTTGACGATTGTGTGTATCACAAATTCAGTGGGAGAAAGTATATTTTCCTGGTGTTATATGTTGATGACATACTGCTTGCCACTAATGATATAGGCATGTTGCACGAAACCAAGAGATTTCTATCAAAAAATTTCGAGATGAAAGATCTTGGTGACGCCTCCTTTGTATTAGGGATCCAGATACATCGAAATCGATCTCGGGGTACTCTTGGATTGTCACAAAGGAGCTATATTGATAAGGTCCTCAAAAGGTTTGGCATGCAGGATTACAAACTAGGTGATACCCCGATCGCTAAGGGAGACAAATTTAGTCTCAGTCAGTGCCCAAAAGGAAACCTTGAGATTCAAGATATGCAAAAGATTCCCTATGCATCAGCTGTAGGGAGTCTAATGTATGCTCAAGTCTGTACGCGTCCGGACATAGCGTACATTGTTGGAGTGTTAGGCAGATACTTAAGCAATCCAGGAATGGATCATTGGAAAGCAACCAAAAGGGTTATGAGATATTTGAAGAGAACAAAGGATCATATGCTCACATATACCAGGTCAGATTCTTTGGAGATCATTGGGTATTCTGACTCTGATTTTGCTGGATGCCAAGATAGTAGAAGATCCACTTCGGGCTATATCTATATGTTGGCTGGTGGTGCAGTTTCTTGGCGCAGTGCCAAGCAAACACTTATTGCTTCGTCCACCATGGCAGAGAGTTTATAGCATGTTATGAGGCATCAAATCATGGGATTTGGCTGAGGAACTTTGTCACTGGGTTGCGAATTTTGGAAGGAATTGAAAGACCACTTAAGTTATATTGTGACAACAAATCAGCCGTCTTATACTCCAATAATAATAGGAGCTCGACAAAGTCGAAACACATTGACATCAAGTTCCTAGTTGTCAAGGAGAGAGTACAAAGTGGACAGATTTTCATAGAACACTTAGGGACAAACTCCATGATAGCAGACCCTTTAACAAAGGGCCTTCCACCCAAGGTCTTTCATGAGCACACTGCCCACATGGGTGTCATACAGTTTGAGGATTCTTTAGTTTAGTGGGAGTTAGTCATTGATGTAATTTATGTTATATTTTGGTATTATGTATACATACTCTTATATTTAGATATTTTTTCTGATCAGAAATAAAGTTTGGTATTCAGTTTATTACACTTTGTACAATAATGTCTTTAAATGATCTCATTAAAGTAAAGTAGGACCAGTTGAAAATCGACATGTACAGATCACCTTCATGTGATTTTCATGCTGCACATTTCATGATTGATCTATGTCATTTGGTTGTGTTAATATTAGTGATCATTGCTGGGTTTAGTTATGATTGATATAATGAAAGCCGCTTTGGTTCTATATATTGATATAACTAATGGACGAGATAATGATATGTCCAAGGTTTATAATGGCAGATTTTGAGCTCATAAAGTCTAACACATTTGTAAGGATACATATGTGACCAGTGGGAGATTGTTAGAATTTTTTGGGTCACAAATGTAATGTTTAAATGTGTTAGGGTCATTATTTTAATTAGCCAAAATTAAAGTGATCTATTTCAGATAAGGTTTGTGGCTAAGGACATAATTGTCATGGAAAATATTGTGCAGATACCAAAGGTCTTATTATTATTTTTATGATGGGTAGAAATAGAAATAAGAAAAGTTTGATAGTCATGATTCTTCATGAAAGGGTATGAATCCAAAGGGACATTACTCTTCATGAAAAGGTATATGACTCTTATAAATAAGGGGTTATGGTCCCCAATTGTAGTATGATAACAACTTCAATTCTCTTCATCCCATTAGAGGAGAAACTAAGGCTCTAAGGAAAATCTACAATTGGAAGATCACTACTCTATCAAGAACATCATCCTTTCCATCAAAATTCCATGGATCCTCCAGGTACGCTTCCGCATTCATTAATCATCTTGAATTGGTATGGGATTATAGATAGAATTCGGTTTTTGATTTGTGCTTGATGAAGAACATCTTCCATATAGATATTGGTTTTGTCTACATGATGTTTAAGGAATTAGAAACATGTCAATAGGCAAAAATAATTAAGTCTAACATCAGGTATTCAAATATAATTTACTACATATATTTGAACACCTGAAAATCGTGGTTAATGAAATTCAGTGGATGGACAATAAGTTACGACATCTTGGTATATCCATTAACCAAGCTCAACACTTCACTAACCACGTTTTTGAACTACATTAATCATAAAAATTGTTATCGAATTTTATTATCCAATTTAAATGTTCAAATAACATTTCTCATAAGATCCGGAGTTTCGTCAATAAGGTCACCAAAGTTGGCTACCGTTCTAGTCATTAAAAGGCTCTAACATCACAAAGGTTTTGAATAAAAGGCACAATTTAAATAAAGTTCGTTTGAACTCAAGTATGATAAGATAACGATGAGACAAAATCGAACTAAATCCACAATATTAATTTTTATTAAAATAAGTATATGGTACCAACATGTGATTTATCCGAGTGATAAAAAACTCGAACACCTTAAGTACGTTTTCAGGGGTTCGAATCCTAACTCTTGCGTATGAAAAAAACCTAGTTGGAAGAGGAAAACTCACCTTATATATCCAATAGATTGCCCGACAAAAATTAGTCATCATTAACGATGTACCTATAACGTGATTATAAAATAAAATATATATGATGAAAAAGTCAGAGCCATGTGAATTTACTTTCATGGCTACGATCTGCCAATATTATTTATATTACAACTAAATTTACATAATAAAAATTTCAACGGCCTTGCATAATGGAAGTGTAATATAGCTTTGAAAATGGGGGACTGGTACAGTACCCCTACTAATTCAAGGGTTTTGGTACCTTGGATTTGAATACTTATATTTAAACGTATTAATGGTTTCAAATATTTTATCATCTTGTCTCTTATATCGAGAAACATATGCTAATCTTTTTTTAGCCTTAGTAAGAATATCTTGTTCTATTTCTTTAAAGATCATATTTTCTTCATGTAATATTATTCCTTCAAAATGTTTTATCTTTTTTCTAAGATAATTCATAGCTTCTCTGTCTTCATACATAAGGATGACATCAAATCCTTCTATAAGAGTAATTATCTTTCCTGCCATATGTAACCCTAGCTCTTCTATATATTCTATCATGGAGTTATTTTGATTTCTCTCTTAGTTGATTTTCTAATAGAATTAATTTGTTTTCTCTCCAAAGTATACATCTTTTAATTAATTTCCAAACTTGTTCATCTATATAATCTTCTTCCTTGTGTTTTAACAAATTAGATGAGTATTCATATTCATTTTTGAATTGTAATTTTATTATTTGTATTTTTTTTATAGTTGTAATTAGTTCGCTTTGACTCATGCTGCAAAATTTTCTAATTCATTTTTTATCCTCTTTAGCATTTTTAGTTTATAGTCTATTATTCCCTTTATTACGCATTCATCAATGAAATCTCTAGCTTCTTGCTGTTTCCAATATTCTATTTCTTTTCTAATTTCTCTTAGCCATTATTTTAACATGGTAATTGTCATCATGTTATTATTCTTTCGAGTCTCTTTTTGATCCACTTTTCTAATTTTAAGTGATGTTTTAGCATATCTTCCTTTAAGCATTTAGTCTGAAGATCCGTAGGTTCTTGTTCTTGCCAAAATATTATATCTTTTTGATTCTTTTTTAACCAGTGTTTCAAAGTGATAAATATTATCATGTTGTTATAGTTTCTGGTCTTTGTTTGAATATTTGGATTCGAGTTTCAACTCGTCTTATTTGGTCTTTGATTATGATATTAGGATTTTCTTCGTCTAATTCCCTTAAAGTTTTACGATAATTTCTTAACATATTTATCGTTTCCTTTATATTTTTCGCTGTTTTCATTATCTAGCTCTGATATCAATTAATTCGAGGCTGGTTTCTTTCAACTTTTTCATATTTTATTTTTTATATATAAAGTTAAATCATTAACTTGATTTACTAATTTATGAATATTATCATCTTTACTTCTTTCAGGTTCTATAAAATTAATAGATCTAGGGATATAAGGTATCTTTAAAGATTCAGATTTCTTTAAGAAGGTTCCTAATTCAGTTATTTCATTTTTTTGCGGGTAATAAATTTTGCCGATGTCTTCAAATAATTTTGGGACATCTATTCTTTCATTATTTCTAAAAGTAATGCTATGATGTGAATTTGTTAAAGCATAATTGACACAATATGTTACAGAAAATATTTTATCTCCTGGCCTCATTAAATTTTTTTTTAAGAATTTATGTTCTAATGTTAATGATTGGTCTAATCTTTGTGTACTTAAAGGGATACCAATATTTGGATGAATCTCAATTTTTAGTTTTACATAAGCTAACTCCCAATATTTTATCTCTTATATCAGTTATTCTTTCGTCCTTTAAAATTAGTTCTATAGGGGAATCTATTCCTTCTTGAAAAGTTGCTTTGATTAATATTTGAACTGCTCCGATATTTATATACCCTATGTTTCGTCTATGTGCTTCTATTTTTAGATTTTGCCTTAAGTCAGAAATCCTTTTTCAGTTTAATAATTGTATACTTGTGGCGCCTTGAGTTTCTGTTATGTCTATGGGAGTTTCTATGATGATTTTACCATAGTAGATAATATTCTCTTTCTGAATAAACCTTTTCATTATTCCTTCTAATTTTTCTTTTCCTTTCATATTTGCAGTTTTTGATAGATCTAATTCTTCCTTTTGTATTTTTTGAAATAAACGAAGGTTAATAAGAATACTTCCTTGATAATTTCCATCTTCTTCAGTAATTTGAAGGTGTTCTACATCACTATTTTCTATTATTTCGGATTCCATAATGTTCATACTATAAGTGATGTACTTAAAGATAGTAAGAGTATAGACATACCTGATGAAATTTAACGAATAGTCTTTTCCGACCCACTACAGCTTCCGCTTATTGCTGCTACTGAATGAATGAGTGATCTTTGAGTATTCCGGAAGATAATTGAAAAGTAAATGGAAGTTTATAAATAAGAGGAGTAATTTATTAATGGAAGTGATTGCAGAAGGGGGGATGGTATTCGCAGATGCCTAGTTTCCTCTAAGAGGAGACTAACAGTGTTTTTCAACTTGAGAAAGCTCGGGTGAGAGTTTTTCTCCAGATGATTCACTCTGTTTTGCCTCAGCATAAGAGGACTTATTTATAGGCTAAGGGATTATTGACTATTTACATTAGTGTCCCTATAGCAGGTAAGTGCTTACATCATTCTTTAATTATTGCTTCGTCTTCGGAATCTTTTCCTTGTGGCTGACAGCTAGTAGTGGCTTCTGACGTGGCTTGCTTTATACATCTTTCACATGCATGATTGCCATTTCTTTAATTATTGAACAAAGTTTGTTGAGGACAGCTGAGCAATAATTCATAGCGGGTCATTCGAATGCATAGAAAGGCATCTCGAAGCTTGTTAATAAGGCTAAGTCCTTTTTCTCTGATAGGTTTTCCACTTGTCTTGCTTAGAAGCAAAGTATTTGGTCCTTTGTATAGGGTTTTAATAAATGATTCCTTTCCAATGGTTTGACATTGGGAGTATATGCTGGCTAATTGGTGTGCTATAAAATTAATAATTTGATCTTCATCGTAGTCTACTCCAGTGAGTTCATCAATTAATGGGAAATTGTTATTGCTGATTCCAATAAAGACTAAGTGCTTTGCTGGTTGTTTAGTGGTGAAGCTTGGATAAGATGAGTAAAATTTTAAGAAAATAGCTCTTTCTCCAGCAATATTTTTTCGGAACATTTGGACTGCCTCTTTAAAGTAGTAAGGAAACAAACTAATTTCTTCAAGATTGGAATTTAAATAGAGACATTCAATTAGTCCGAATTGGAATAAATTGAACGTTAAAATTGATGGGGCTCCCGGTGTAAGTATTGCTTTGGTTGCGAATAATTTTCAATCGACCATGTATACACAATTGCTTTTTCCTTTTTCTGTCCAATGGATTAGTCTTTTAAGATATTCATAAAAATTTTCCTTTGAAAATTGGATTTGAAGTTCATGTTCCTTTCGAGTAATTATTTGGAAATTGTCTAGAGAAGAAGGGATTCTTCCTAGAATTTTCAGGGACTTCCTTGGTTCTGGGTTTAGTGTTGTAGTCTCGGCAAAAGTTCTAGGTCCGAGATAGATTTCTTTACCTTTCTTTCTTTCTTCGGCAATTTGGAAATCCTTTAATGCCTTTTCTGCTTCTTTCTTTGTTGGGTAGGACTTATGGATAATTCCTGGAATTTTCTGACAATGAGGGGCTGCTTTGTGCCACTCGTCATAAATTCCTGGAAATGGTCCGTTAAAAACAGTATACCATTTTTGGCTTTCTTCCTTCTGAGCTAGTTTAATTTCTGCTGGGATTGCTTTTTATAAGAAAGTTTCAGCTTCTAATTGTAAGTCCAGGACTTTGATGTCTGTTTCAATCAAGTCTAGTTCTCTCAGCTTTTGATCTTTAAGTGCTTTCTTAAGTTCTTTTTGTCTTCTCAGCATTTCCGCAGTTCCTCGCTCAATTCTCTTGATAATATATCTGCAAGTACATTCTTTTCACCTTTAATATGGGATATTGAGTAATTGTATTCGGATAATTTCATTTGCCATCTGATCAATCTTCCTTGCTTATAGGTGCCTTTATGATTGATATTTTTAAATCCTGCTACATAAGTGGAATCATTTCTGACAATAAATTCTTTGTCAAGCACATAAATTCGATGTTTTTCTAACATACGAATAAGTGCTAGAGTTTCTTTTTCATGAGTGGGATAATTAATTTCACTGTCTGAAAATGTTCCAGACATATATCGACATATTAATTCTTTCTTTTGTCCAGGAGGTTTTGCTTTCATAACACCTCCCCAATATTCATTCGAGGCATCTGTTTCAATAATAATTAAGTCATCATCTGATGGATGATATAATTTAGGGAGATTCTGATATAAGTTTTTTAACTTGGTAATAATTGCTTCATCTTCCTCAGTCCAAGACCAGATGGCATCCTTTTTTAGTTTTTGTTGCAGGATTCTTCTTTCAGCTGCAAGATCGTTGAGAAAACCTTCATTAAAGATATAAGTTAGTAGTCCAAGAAATCTTTGTAAATCCTTTTTATCTTTGAGTTTTGTTGGGAAATTATGGAGTTTTTCCAAAACATGCTTTTGCATTATTATTTTTCCTTTTTCGATTTTTAAGCCTAAATAATTAATTTTATTTTGGGCTAGAATAGCCTTTTTCTTGCTTAAGACTACTCAATGTTCTAAACATTTATTAAGTACTAAAGTAAATTTGTCAAAATGGTCTTCTAGATTTTTATTAGCAAAGACTAATATATCATCGATATAAATAAGACAAAAATCCTTATAGTCTTTGAGTATTGAATCCATTCGTCTTTGAAAGATTCTTGATGATTGTTTCATTCCCATAGGAAGTACATTCCATTCATATTGACCTTGAGGACAACTGAATGCTGTTAATGTCTTGGATCCTTCTGTTAATCTTATTTGATAAAAGCCTGATTTACAGTCAAAAATACTAAACCAATGCATATTTCTAATTCTTTAGATAATCAAATCCTTTTGGGGACGAAACTATGGATCTCCTTCCATTGCCTCGTTTATCTGTTTATAATTTATTACCATTCTTCTTTTTCCACGCTTGATCTCACTGTGGTTTTCTACATAAAAGGCTGGAGCAGAGTGCTTACTTTTGGATGATCTAATTAATCCTTTTTCAATCATTTGCTTAATATCCTCAACAAATTCATCTCTATCTTGTTCAGTATTTTTATTATTTATATTTGGATCTAAAGGATTTTCACTACATACCTTATTTAGTAGTTCGTCAAGATGGGTTGAGATTCTTCTATTTGGTTCTACATTAAGTAATGCATAGCGAATTTTTTGACAAATGATAGTGACTATCTCACCACGTTTCAGCTTGCTAAACTCTGATTGTTGGGTTGAGTAGGTACATTGAGAGGAATGGAGAATTGGTATGGAAAATATCTCACGTAATTGTATGTATCGTATGTAAGGCGTGCGAAGAGTAATATAATCTAAGTATTTACAAAAAGGTGCATAAAGACGTAAGAAGTTATTTCCTAGAATTACATCGATTCCTGTTTCTTGTTGATAGAACGTGGATACAGTAAATCGTTTAATTTGTATTTGCAGTGTTATTCGTTTGGCTACCCAAAACAAAGGGTGAATAGATTCATCAGCTATTTGTATTTTTAATGGTTTGTCTAGCCTTTCCCATTTATCGAATAATGCTTTTGTTGCTAAGCAAATACTTGCTTCTGTATCAATATTGGCTTCGGTTTCTTTATTACCTTTTTCTATTATAATTTTGATATAAGTACTATTCGGATTCTGTTTCTTTTGAAGATAATTCATCATGTTCAGTATATTCATAAATACTATTATCAGTATTGCTTAATTCTTCTTCTACTAGTTGAAGATTATATAGTTTATATATCTTTTTTACTATTTTAGCCTTTTCTTTAAATTCTTTTTCGTTTTTCTGTGGGCATTCATTGGCATAGTGTCCTTCTACATTACATATCCAACATCTACACTTCCTTTTTCTTAGGATAAGTTTTTCTTAAGTTTGGTTTGTTTTTGTAGTGTTTTTGTCTTTTTATAGGTTTATTTTCCGGGCAATTCTATTTCGGGCATATCACAACAAATCACATTTTTTCCTTTATTTAAATGTCTTATGGTTTCTCGGGTTATAAATTGTTCTCGTAATTCTTTATATAGAATTTGAATAATTCCTCCTAAGGTGTTTGCGATCTCGTTAGGATTTAATTCCCATAATAATTTTATTTTAGTGTTGAGTGGAAATGGTTGTTTATCTATAAATACTTCTTTATATGTCTCTTTTGTTGAGGTATTTAATTGATAGTAGTATTTTTGATATTCACATATAAAACTCTCTATTTTACACATGTCACATAATTGCATTTGGTTTAGGTGTGTTTTAGCTTTTTCATGTAAAAATTTACTTACTTCTGCATTATGTTCTATACTAGCGTATCCTATAAATTCTTGATAAATGAGACTCATAATAAGTCTGACAAAATCTTGGTTATTTGTTGTTATGGTTGAGTATTTTTGCCATTGTTCGTCTGATATACTATCCAAGTATTTTTGTACATTTCCTATTGTTTTATAAAGAATATAATTTTTTATTGATAACATGTTCAGGTTATTAAATTTTTCATCGGTGGCGATTAAAAGAGTTATTTCATTAGTTCATTGTAGAAGTATTTCTTCTTTATTTTTTACACAGTCAAGATATAATATGTTTCCAACTGACCTTGTATTTCATATCTTGGTTTGAATTCGTCTTAAACCTTTGACCATTTATCATTTCCTTTAACATATCCTTTATTATGCATTGTCTCTTTTTTCATATTTTCTCATATTTCAAAAACTTCTTTTCTTTTTCTTTTGGGTATCACACTACTACTTGGCTCTCCTCTTTGCATACGTAGTTCATTAAAGTCTGTTTCATCTGAAGAGGAACTATAATTTAACACTACTTCTTCAGTTTCATTTGTGGTATGAATTGGCTCTATATTTTGTATCCGATTATGTTCTTCTTCAAATATTATTAATTGTTCAAGAAGTTACTGAATTTCTTCTAAGTCATTTGACCTTTTTATTGTTTCAAAATATTCAGTTTTTAACCCCTCCATGTTGTTATTGGAGCTAGTAACTTAGAAGGTTGAGGAGTTTGTTTTATAGATATATTGGTTTGTTTGTCTAATAGCTCTTTTAAGTCTCCTTTGGTGATACATCTACTATGTTCATCTTCTTCGAGTAGTTTTTCTAACTGGTTAAGTAAGTTTCTGATTTTTCCACAATCTTCATCTTCATTTTCTATCTTTTTTCCTTTGTTTATATTAATTAAAGTTTCATGTATACTTGTTATTTCGGTTTGTCTTTTTTGTATCTTTTTATAAGTATACTCAGCAATTTTGATAGTAGTTTCAATTAATTGAGTTATATTTTATTCATTTCTTCTAATATTTTTTCTAGTTCTTTGTATTTTTTATCAATTCCTTCTAATAGATTTATAGTTTTCTCTTTATTTCTGAGGGTACCGGTACCCTCAGATCTTCGAAGGTACCATAGAAAGGGCCTTGAAAATGTTCATTGTTCATTGGAAATTAACTTACACAGACATGATCTCCACAACATAATTTTTATTAATAAATATGATAAAAACTCACATTTATATTATTACAAGAGTTTAATTATTATGCACTGACAGTATTTTTTTATACTGTCAACCAATCACTAATCAGGACATGAGTGACTTTTACGGTAGTTAGAGTAAAAGTCAACTTTTTTTTTACTGGTGTGACAATTTTTGATTTGATGTCTATATAAAAAAGTTTTACACTGTCAGTGTATAATAATTACACTCTTATTATAATATAACTAGTTTATATTATAAAATGTAAATCAAATTTTGTCCTTAGTAAAAAAAAATTGATAAACTGGTTGCCGGAGATGGTACATTAAACGGGCCCATATGTGTGTACAAATATACATACACTATAGAAAATTTCACACCTACTTCAACCGTACATGTGATCATGTTGTATAAGGGTCGCAAAAACTCAAATGCATTTATTAAACCGTTAATTACATGCAATTTGAAAAAAAAAAAAAAAAAAACATCACTGAGATTTCATATGCAAACTAGATGTAGTTTTATGCTCAGCACTAAATATGAAGTTATTGCTCAAATTGTAAAATTATTTATTTGATAATAACATAACAGAAAGCAAATCCACATTATCTAAATGAGGTTCACTGCCTAATGAAGTTGCTCATAAAATGTGGAAGTATGCGTCCATTTACCATGTAAGCAAAGTTTCACCTGAAAACACGATATGTTATACACAAATCCAAGGTAAGAAAGAGGTTCTGAAGGAACTTTTCGAAAAGCTGAATAAATGGCTCAACCCGAAGGAAACCTTGTTAACAAACCACATTTCGCCCTATTAATTACGAACGTAAAAACCCAGACATGGATCAAAGAAAAGCTTAAATTACCTCAGGATCAAAGCATATCGTTCAGGTATCAGTTGTGACTATGACATCACAACTTGTGTACTAGATGACGGATTCTAGCATACAGATGATAGGACAGGGCTAAGGCAGAAATCTCCACCGCGAGTAGGTTGAGTTTTGATGAATAAAATAAGAATTGGTAGAGAGAATTATAACTGAGGCTAATCAAACCCATTTTTATATATATCACATTAAAAAGGCAAAATGACAGCAGATAGGAGGGCTCCAGAGATTCTATTGCAAATTGATAGCGTCGCCGATAGCTGTGGCAGATAAACAGGAACATGAGGAGATAATGGTCGACCATATGCCTTTGTCTCACTGATTGTACCTGTGACATCACTCATAAAACGTTTCTGACCAGTCAATCCCAATGTGTTAGTATCCACATATCTCTCAAAACTTCTAGCCTTCAAAGCATTGACTCCCTGTTTAAAACGTGATCGCCATCAGCGTCGTCTGGAAAGCCAAATAGAAAACTCAATTCAATCACAGACGAACTTACAATAAAGGAACTCACCAATAGCATTGGACCCTTGACAGCCCAGCCCCGGGAACTTCCATTACCATATCCAGCTCTAGCCAGCACATTGGTGTCCTGTCCAGAAGCCTTGGGTCTCTTGACATGAGTGAACAATTCCAGGGAATTAGAAACTCAACAGAGCTAATTAGTAATGATTGTCTACCATATTCTCTGGCATAATCATTTTTTCGTTTTATAGAAAAAATAAGGAAAAAATTGAAAATTGTATTTGAAACAAAATGGTCCTTGAAGGATTTAAATCCATCATCTTACCCTGCACCGTGTCATCAAGGAGAAGATAACACTAAACCTAAAGATAAACAGTTCACAACTTCATATGTGCATGGTAAAATATCAAGCTTTGGAATGCTTGCAAATTGCAATAAAAGTATTATTTAAATAACAAGACTCAATAGTTGACGCTGCACATAAGCAAAAGAAATCACAACCCAGTAAGCATCGTGTAGATCGTTTAGCAAAAGACTGTCAATGATAACAATATGGACCTTTCAACAATTATTGCTCAGAACCATTTATAATGTAACAAGCATAACATAAAGGAAAACATGCCGAAGGAGGTTATTTATCAAACGCCAAAAACCGGATAACTACATACAATGGAATTAGATTTGAAATTGTGTTCGGCGATCACTCAAACTTTGGAGAACCAGTTCAAATATGATGGATTGTTATGTCGAAACTAGTTCAAAATAAATCCAACCACATTTATTTTCTATCTAATCAGATTGTATTTAAATCTGGAGCAAGACTAGTTCAAATAAATCCAACCACAGTGAAAACAGCTACTACTAGTATCAACAAAGAAAAGGAACCTATAAATGACATACAATTTTGTTCCTTTATTAGTGGAAGAAAAAACAGACCACACAAAGCAAGGGCTTCATGCTTAAAAAGAGAGAAGTAGAATTGATACAATTTGATACTAATATATTAGTGCCTAACCTACAAACCAAGCTCAGGAGCCTTTTTTGTTACAAGACCAGGCCCAAGCATAACACTTGGGTTTGATGTATTTGTACAGCTTGTGATTGCAGCAATCACAACACTGCCATGCCTGAGCTCTGCTGGCTGCCCATGGAAATCAAATTTTGCAACTTTTCCTTTTTAAATAAAACATTAAGGAAATATAGTATTTTATATTCATCTACAGTTCTTATCAAGCAACAGTGAATGAAACAGGGATGACTTCACTTCTACATATTCAATTACAATTGGGGGGGGGGGATTCTTATACTAAGTGAGAAACCCCTCCAGTTCATTTGCATGGATCTCCCAGATATTCAGTCACAAGATATGAAATCATACATATATAAAATCAATCAGAGGCTTCGACATGGTCACTGCTATTAAGCTCCCTCGGACAGTAATACAAAAATAGGAACATGAGTGATGGCTAATAATGAAGAAAACGTATCATACATAGTGGTCATTGATAGCTTGGGGCTCATGCTGCTAAGAGTGACCAACAGTTTGAAAATATTAAATAATGAACAAGTGAATGGTACAAACTGACATTGATGAAGATTACTTATACCAATAATAGAGCACAGTCACTCTAGCCATTGAGAAAGTTGATGTAAGAGGCAAACAAAAGTAACACAATTATAAAGAATGGAACTTGTATTTTCTAAAGAACTTTGTGAAATGACTCTGAATCTGTATGTTGAATGTTTACAACTTTAAACAATTTGAATGAAAGTAATTAAAAAACATTGGTGTTTGATGGTTCTAGGTTGCAGAAATAAAATGATTGAATGTATGAGCAGGATGCACATGAAACTTCCTTTAGAAACCACTTGGGTCGCTACGAATTTATGATGATGTCATTGAGGCTTACAAATGCTCCATATTCCACCTTCCAAACTCTAATGAATAAGGTTTTTAAACTTTATTCGAGGAAATTTGGGGCTATCTTTGATGACATACCGATTTACAGTAAGTCATTACAAGATCACGACACCACCTCAACTTGTTGTTTGTGCTTGAATCATTAAACCAACATCACTCATTGCTAAGCTGTCTAAATGTATATGAGATTTTGGCAGCTACGCAGTAAAGAGGGCAAAAAATGGTTACAACTAGATATATCAATGTAAAAGTAGTAAAGATAACTTGTACTTTTTTTTATTGTGCGTAACAAAGAAGGTGTAAGTGTAACATTACAGAAGCAATTATGAGTCTAGTGACTTCATATATATATATATATATAAAGAAAAAAGAAAAGCTCATGCAAGTGATGAGAAAGGGGCATACCAAAGGATTATCGATCTTATTATTAGAATCACTTCCAAGCTTAGTGATCAGATTGTTAAGAGAAGGGAGACTATTGAGCTGCTTTCCGAATTCACCGGTCAAGTTTCCCTTGGGAGTATTTTCATTTGCTGAAATGACATTAGGCGTCAAATTAAATGACCAATAAGATCATAGATTCAGCACCAGCTATTAGAAATTTTGACTGCATATTATAACTTGATAGCAACACAATCAATTAGGCATATAGAAAAAACCACACGATTTGTTCAACCAAGCATGAAATGAAATATGCAAATCCTCGATTTAAAATAGCGATCCAGAAGCAGGGACGTGGAAAAAGCAAAATTCTATTACAATTTATTCTGTTGGCCTTATTATCGATAACCTAATCATTATGAATGAATGAAATAAAAAGCAATGGAAAATGGAAAGAGTAAAGAGGGTGAAGACGTACCGAGAGGCATAGAAGCAGTGTTGCGGTGGATGGCAGGAGGAAGGGCTCCGATCTGAGGGAGAGAAGAGAAGGTTCTAGAAAGAGAAACAGATGAAGAGAAGAGTTTGGCCCTGGTAGATCTGAGGAGCGAAGACATGATTGGTGATGAAAAGAATAGAATAGAGAGAGGGTGTGTGTGTGTATGATCGGGAAATTAAGGTGGAGAAATAGAATTGCAAGTAAGAAGAGAAGAATGAAGAAAAGTGAAAAGTGACAAATGAAATGGTACGGGACGTGTGTGTGTGTGTGGAGACCCAAGGTTAAGTAGGGTTATGTGCCATGTGAGACAATTCTCGGATTTCGGATGCACACCTCCCAGTAACTGATGTGTTAGACATAGCCAATAAAACAATGACAACACATTAAATTATTGTTAAAATACATTGAATTAAAATAAAATTAAAAAAACAAAAAAGCTTACGGAACGTGTTCCTCCTCCTACGTCTATGCCTTTGCCATGTTCTCTAATCTGATCTATGTATGTAATGTTTTGGTTTTCCTTCTTTTTTTTTTATCAGGATGAGGGTTTTGTTCCTTTGTGTGAGAGAGTGACTTTTTATTTTCTAGAGGAAGTGGGTTGATTGGATATTCGGAATTAATCCGACACCATTACAAGCCACTCAAACACTGGGTTTAATTAAAGGATGAGTTTGGGCAATATAACTATCGAGTAAATATCTTATTTTATCTCCAAAATTATAGGATCGTATCAATTTAATCCATTACATTATTAATATTCTAAAATGATCATTGAAATTACAAAATGTTAATCAAGTTCGTCCCTCCGTTGATATTTGTATGGACTATAATGACATTAAATTCGTAATGTCAGGGATGCATTTGAACCTAAGTGAATAATGTCAAGGATCCATTTGTTAACGGATCCAAATGAAGGGACGAACCTGATTAACATTTTGCAATTTCAAGGATCATTTTGGAATATTGATAATGTGGGGGACTAAGTTGATACGACCCTACAATTTCAGGGACCACATTGTATAACTATCCTACATGTTTTGTTAACAAAAAAATGGCCAAATATCAATTTTGGTCTCTTATTTTTATTTTATTTTTCGTTTTAGTCCCTTATTTATTTTTTTTTCGATTTGGTCCCTTATTTTTGCAAAGTCATACCAATGTGCTCCCTCTTTTATTTTTTGTTTCGAAATGATACCCTATTTACAAAAGTTAAACCTATATGATCCATTTTTTTGTTCCGATATGATCCCTCTTTTACTTTTTTGTTTCGAAATGGTCCCTTATTTTATAAAAGTTATATCAATGTGATCCTCTCCATATCACAATTTAAAAGGAAAAGATTATATTGAAACTAAAAATAAAAATAAAGGACCAAATCGAAAAAAATAATAAAAAATGGACCAATACGAAAATTAAAAAAAAAGGGAACAAAAAAGTGATATTTAACCCCAAAAAAATAAAATCCCATGTTTGGCAAATTAATGTGCTGACAATGTTTCATTGCCCGTGCCTAACATATCACTTTTGGGTCTGTGCTGACACAAGATTTTTCTCGCACATTGATACCTATTCGGACGGGAATAAAACTGAATATAATAATAGAATAGAATAGAAAGTAAAAATATACAAGTTTAATTGGTATGCAAATTGTACGAGGTCCGACTTGTGTACATAAAAATTTGATTGCGAGAGATCAGTCCTTCAATATCATTCAATATATCATTGGATTAATCTCCACAATTATGCGTGAGATATTCTGGGAAACAAAAAAATTAATATTTTTATTGTTATAACAACTTATAATTAATTAATAATATAAAAAATCTTTATACTAATAAATGGATGACCATTAAATTCAAAGGATACTAATATTCTACTTCAATATGTCTGTATCCCATAACTATGAAGCCCTATGTTTTATTTTACCTTTAGCCTTAGGTAAATTTTCTGGTATCTCAATTATAATTTATCCTGTCTGTTTAGGTGGTTCAATTAAATGGTAATAATTATTTGACTTGATCCATAGCATGACCCATTTATTTAAGGTGGTGTATTTTAGTTGGGCAGGATAATTTTTATCCCAAAATTATTAGGGGTACCAGAGAAAGTACCTTCGCCCTAACAGGAATAACATTTGCTTGAATATTTTATTAATTTTGATATATTGTTAGTGTAAAGTCTCTTATATTATCAACTAAACAGAAATTGCTTTACGTTTGACTTTTAAAATAATTATTATAAAAGTTCAACATTTTTAATAATGTGATAATTTATAATTGATTGACAATATAAAATATCTTTACACTGACAATGAATATCAATTAAATTCATTTAATAATTAAATTAAACAAGACATGTTTCATGTGTCCTTTTATGATGATTATCATTTAATAAAAGTTATTAATATAATATCATTTTTAAGTTAATACAAATATAATTAAAGATTTGATAAAATAGAAAGGTAAATGCTAATCATTTTTCTTAGGGCTAATTAAGAAATTAAAAAAAAATATATCGAAAAGTGATATATTTAATTATTAAAAATGATATATTTGTTATAAAATTAAGAAAGATATGAGGAATCTTTCATTGATTTGTGTGTACATCGTGACTTCCAATACCTTTATTTATAGAGTAGGAATGCCCATAAAAGGAAATTGAATTGCATCATTCATCATTCAATCCTATAAAAGTTATGTAACTAAAGGGGTTGGGGATTATGGAGATCCACATAAATATTATAAAAACAAATATTTAAAACACTCCCCATTTAATGAGGGGAAAGTGGTGATGAGCTTGTTCTTTATTCACTCATTGCTCGGTGAAAAAGCAAGTGATGAAGCAGAAGTTTTAATGAAGGCAAGCTTTTCTTGATAGGCAATATTATCAACACACTCTTTATTATATTTTTTTTCAACATATTTTCTATTTTCATGTGAGATCCACTAAATAAAGAGTGAGTCCATGTGATTTATTGGATGTCATGTGAAAGCAACTATTATAAAGAGTGTGTTGAAAAATGTGTGTTAAAGAATGTATTTCTATGGGTTGTAGAGACTTAGGTTCACAAACAAGAGTATCATAAGAATTTTGCTTTCAGGGACAGATTGGGCATCGATGAAAGGGACGAGGAGGAACCGTAACGGGTGGATGCGGATTCTCTGCCTTTAGGGCGGGAAAGATAGAGTTTTCACTCACATAGACTGAATTTCGTCAGGCGCACGAAGTAAATCGGGCAAAATTCATCCAAGCGCACCATATTAAGACAATTGGAATCGCTTTATGTGACTGAAAAGTCACTACCTTTCAAACCCTAAAAATAAAGAATTTAGATCTGTAACTAGTAAAGTTTGTCATCGTTGTTTTAAATTTTTTAATTTAATATGTTATCATAATATTTAAATATGTTGCCAATGTTTTATTGGTTATGCTTAGGGATGTGCTCACATAAGATTTAGGGTGCATTTGAAAAAGATTATAGAGAGCTTATGAAAATAAATTGATGCAAATAATTTATGAAAATAGTTTATGATCTTCGCATAAGCTCTTTATAGCTTATTTCCATAAGTTTGTCAGAGAAACTTATGAAAATAAGTTGTTTTTAGCTTATTTGAAAAAGAGCTTATTGAATAAGCACTTAGTTAAACTGTTTATCCAAACAAACCGTTAGTCTCTTTTACAATAATGTATGTGCTCAAATCATTGTCGAGCAAGAAATAATGATCAACGTTGACATGTGTGACCAAGGCTGGCCCGAGGGTGAGGCAACTAAAGCCCTAGTTTTAGGCCATCAACAAAAAAAGTATTCACTCTTAGTTTTTATAAAGCAAAAAGATCACACATGTTAGCAAAAATGCCCAATCTAAAGCACAACCTCACTCAAGTACACTCTCTCACCTTAAACAAAAAAGTCTAACTCAAAGTCTGCTTTTGGCCTCACTCACTATTGGGCCGGCCCATGCGTGACTTGGGTGACTTGCAACTTTGCCACCAACCCAATAACTGTGCAGGTAAATAAAATCAAGACTAAACTATAAAGTAAAAAAAAATTCATGTATAAAATAATTTTAATTTTAAATGTGCAATTCATTAGAGCTGTTTAACTCTCCTTTTTATGAATCTCCCTATGTCATATCATCATTTTTTACTTTAAACAACTCTTCACTCCAATAATACAACTCTTCACTTCAATAATACAACTCTAAAAAGTTCATCAAATGAATTTCACAAATTACACGGCTTTTTCTCTAACATATTTTTCTTTCTTCTCTATAATTTTATATTGGGTTCTTATTTAAGAATGTGTCCTTATATGTGAAGGGCATATCATTTTACTCTGATGCAACCCAATAAAAATCAATTTTTAATTTTAAGAACTAGTTAAACAAGAGTTGCTCTAGCCTCTAAGTTGCCTATTTGCTCTTTAATTTTCCTATTTTAACTATTCCATGCTAAATTTGTGATGATAAGGATCGATCAGCGTAATTGTACAAATTAGATTCTAATACTCGCATAACAATCAACCCATTAGCTAGGTTTTTATGGTGACTTAAATCGAGCAAATATTAAAATCTCTCGGACGTAAAAGCGGTCCGGATCTTACCCTATGTTCGTGGTGTGGCTCCACCCAAACAGTTGTCTTATAAGCGACCCATGATTCAATCTCGATTTTCTTCTTGCTTCTAGGATCGAAAAGTCATTGAACCAGTTTCTCTTCAATCTAGAAAATTCTTATGAAAAAATATCCACTACCTGACACTTTAGCCAACGGAATGCCGCATGCAATCGGCAGGGTTCACATTGGCTTATACATTTGACCCCATTTTCAACGGGCAGAGTTATCGCGCAGAATTTAGAAATATAGAATCAATATATTCACTGCTCAACAGTCCTAATAATTAATAAACTCTTGGAGAAGTGTCAAAAATAACCTCCCTTAAAAGGATGTTTTCCAATTTATTGGAAATTTATTCTCCCTCACACTTTAAACCTTGAAAAGCGTGCAGCAGCAATGGCCTAGGAATTTTCCATAAAAAATGACTTCACTGCTTAATGAGGTTCCTTATGACATATGGAAGTATGCCACCGTGGTTGAAATAAGCAAGTTCTACCTGAAAATACGAGTGTTATGTTATGCACTAAATTAAGGGAAGAAAACGGTTCTGAAGCAAGTTTTAGAAAATCTCAAAAAATGGCTCAACCCCAGCAAACCCTGACATAACAGACCACACCTCAGCTCTAATAATTGCGACCATTAAATAAATAAAAAACAAACAAACAAAAATGAATGCTAAGCTTAAATTACCTCGGTATCAAAGCGTACTGTACAGGTGAAAGATTTTCCATGATCAGTTGTGACTGTGACATCTTGACCAGGCCTCATCTCACTGATTTTACTTGGAAGGTCAATTGTATAACGTTCATGACTAGTCAATCCCAATGTGTCAGCATCCTCACCGGATTTGAAGCAAAGAGGAATAATACCCATTCCTACCAAATTACTGCGATGAATTCTCTCAAAACTTTTAGCTATCACAGCTTTGACTCCCTAATGAAATTTGTGTCATCAACAACGTCAGGAATATTAACCTCTACATTCTAAGAAAAAACTCAATACAATCACAACCATAATATATATAAAGTTATTATAAAGTAACTCACCAATAGCATGGGACCCTTGGCAGCCCAATCTCTAGAACTTCCACTACCATATTCAGCTCCAGCCAGCACAATGGTGTCTTGCCCAGCAGCTCTGTATCTCTGACATAAGAGAACAATTCCAGGGGATTACAAACTCAACAGACCTAAAATTAATGATAGTCTATCACATTCTCTGGCACAAGGCGTTCACCACTTCTTTCTTTACAGAGGACAAAAGGAAAATGTATTTGATGCCAAATGGTATGCAGTGGATTTAGACCCACAATCATACCCTCCACCATGTCACCAAAGGAGAAGATACCACTAAACCAAAAGATAATGTTCCCATGCCCTAATCAGAATATCAAGTTTTGCAATGCTTGCAATAAGAAGTTACTATCAATCTATTTGAATAAGCAAGACTTGATAGTTGATACATGCACAGAAGCAAACGAATTCATTAGAAATATGGTATTTTGAAACGATTATTTTGTCAGACACACTTTATGCTAGTATGTTGAAAAAAAAAAAAATATATATATATATATATATAGGGGGCATATCTAGTGAGAGGGGTTTTTTATGTGAGAGTGAGAGAAGCAAATCTTGGCCATTAAAACCATACGTGGATGGTCAAGATTAAAAGTTTGTTAGTGGTCATGTGACCACTTAAAAAAGTCATGTGACTTTATGTTCTAATCTTGACCATTCATGATTTGATCCAAAGGTTAAGATTTGCTCCTCTCACTCTTATATAAAAACACTTCTCTCACCTGATACATCTCCTATATATAAGCCACCAGATAATATCATATAGAATTAACAATGCCATGCCACTGGAAAAGCTCAAAAGTAGTAATAGAAAAATAGGCATGCCATACTTGAGCAGGACATAACTCACCGTTGCTGCATCAAACACATAAAGCTTCTCCCCTGTAGGAATGTGAACTGTCTTGGGGCCAACTTCCCCATTCAAGAGCTTGTTAACAAGGCGAATGTTGGCAAAAGTTCCCCTTGCCATCACCTCATCATTGCCACGACGACTTCCATAAGAATTGAAGTCCTTGCGTTCCACCCCACGCTCCAGAAGGTATTTAGCAGCAGGACTGTCCTTGTTAATGCTTCCAGCTGGAGATATGTGATCAGTGGTTATACTGTCACCGAAATTCAGCAGGCAATAAGCATCTTTCACACCATGAGCTCCAGGAGGATCCATGGTCATGTTCTTGAAGTATGGGGGTTCATGAATATATGTTGAGTCGGGGTCCCATGAGTAGAGTTTGTTAGCAGGAACTTGTAGGTTGTTCCACATAGGGTTGCCCTTGGTAATAGCCTCATATGTACTTCTGAACATGTTAGGCAACACACTAGATTGGACAGCCTGAGAATAAAGTCACCCAAAGTTAATTTTGCCATCCACGTTGTTGAATATTTAGACTAAATTTCATATAATGAGCAAACTGGACATCATTTACCTCTGCAATTTCTTCGTTAGATGGCCAGATATCCCGCAAGTAGACATTCTTGCCGTCCTTCCCCATTCCAATTGCCTCCTTCTCAAAGTCAATATCAACCTGGAAATTTGACCACAATGTAGTTGATGAAAGTCCAAGGCCCAACAATATTTGGGGTCTTGATGTTTTTAAACTTGATTTTCATCAACCTTTTAATAAAAAGAAATAAACAAAATGTGCATCACACTGACTAAAGAAAGTTCTATATAAAACTTATATTCAATAGTCAGTTATGTTAGTTTGTATCATGAAATTATTTGTCAAGAATGAATATATATATATACACACACACACACACACACCATACTCCATAGTCAAACACTTTTTCATCACACAAAAAATAGACCAAAATAATGATGTTTCACATGCATATACATGCAATTATCACTGTATGTCAGAATCCATAACCAGACTTCAGGAAGTGAGTATGCAAAAAGTCGGGATTAAGGCAGTATTTGGTAGAAGAGAATAGAGAAGGAAAGAAAGGAAATGTACAATGCATTAGTACCCCGCTTGAGTTTACAATAGCATAAGGCCGCTGAATTAAATTTCATTCATACAAATGATGACAATGTAGATTATGAAACTGGCAGATAATACCAATTGCTTGTGATTAGCCTACAATAATTTTAGCATTTATCTTTTTTATTTACTTCCAACAAAGTCCTGCATTAATAATATAAATATTAAAATATGAATCAGATAACTATTGCCCTTTGCCAAGAAATATGAAAATCAGATAGTAATACCAGAAGAAGAAAGAACCAAAAACATACACATTATATATATGAATTAGACATACATACCGTGCCAGCAAGAGCATAAGCAACAACAAGAGGAGGTGAGGCAAGGTAATTAGCTCTTGTCAAGGGATGCACACGACCCTCAAAATTACGGTTCCCAGACAGCACAGCAGCCGCTACAATATCTGCATCAGACCACAAAAAATTAATAAGGCAAATATAAAGCAGAATACTTCTAGGAGGATATCTAAAGGTTATAAACAAGAACAACATTATGTGAGCGAGCCAAGAATTGTACAGAAATCGGCCTCAGTTCAAGAAATTGTATTTGGTTATGAAATATCACCATTTTCTGAGATGGCAGAAGCAACAGATTCATCCAGCTACCCAGAATTGCCAATGCATGTTGTACAGCCAAATCCCACAATATGAAAACCTTGATCATTTAGATATTTCTGAAGTCCACTGCCAAAAAGGTAAAAACAAATTCAAAATCAGAATGCACTTTTCCTTAATTGTGCCATGGGGAAGTGACTACATTATAATACAAATTGCAAATTATATTCTAATAAGAACCGCAAAATACCTCTGGAGTAGATATTTCGTAACAACTCCAGAGCCTGGAGCAAGACTTGTTTTAACCCAAGGCTTGACCTGGAAAACAGTGAAAACAGCTACTGTCAGTATTATTAACAAAAAAAAAGGAACACATAAATGACATAGACCTTTGTTCCTTTATTAGTGGAAGCAAAAACAGACCACACAAAGCAAAGGCTTCATGCTTAAAAGGAGAGAAGTAGAACTGATACGGTTTGATACTAATATATTAGTGCCTAACCTGCAAACCAAGCTCATGGGCCTTTTTTGCGACAAGACCAGCCCCAAGCATAACACTTGGGTTTGACGTATTTGTACAGCTTGTGATTGCAGCAATCACAACACTACCATGCCTGATCTCTGCTGGCTGCCCATGGAAATCAAATTTTGCAACTTTTCCTCGTGCCTCTTTTGGTATAGCAAATCCCTGTATTTAAATAAAAAATTAGAAAATGTAGTATTTTATATTCATCTAGGGTTCTCATCAAGCAACAGTGAATGAAACATGGATGACTTTACTTCCACATATTCAATGACAATTAGGGGGTGGGGCGGGGCCAGGGTGAGGAGGGGGGATTCTTATACTGAGTGAGATAGATCCCCTCCAGTTCATTTGCCATGGATCTCCCAGATATTCAGTCAAAAGATATGAAATCATACATATATAAAATCAAACAGAGGCTTTGACATGAATACTACTGTTAAGGTCCCTAAGACAGTCTTACTAAAATAGGAACATGAGTGACGGCTAATAATGAAGAAGAGTCTTGATTTTTTCAAAGGTCCAGAAGACGTATCATACATAAGTGGTCATTGATAGCTTGGGGCTCATGCTGCTAAGAGTGACCAACACTCCAACAGATTGAAAAATATTAAATAATGAACAGGTGAATGGTACAAACTGACGTTGATGAAGATTAATTATACCAGCAATACAGCACAGCCACTCTAGCCATGAAAGAGGCACACAACAGTAACACAACTATAAAGAATGGAACTTGTATATGCTAAAGAATTTTGTGAAATGGCTCTGAATCTGTAAGTTGAAGGTCTACAACTTCAAACAATTTGAATGAAATTAATAAAAAAAAACATTGGCGTTTGATGGTTCTAGGTTGTAGAAATAAAATGATGGAACTTTGTAAAGGCAAACCAATTAATCTCAAATCCAACAATTCAAACTTTGTATTGCAATAGACATCCCAGGTGAAAAACCGTGGACAAAGAAGCACTATTATTAGTTTGCCTATTATTGCAGATGAATACTGAAAGTGAAACTAATGTGAACCAAATTAGCTTTTTATCACAAAAACAACCAAATGGGAAGGAAATAGCCGCTTTGCTTAAAAGTACAAGAGATAATTCAAGATATAAACTATGAAATTCCTTTCTGCATATAAGACCGAAACAAAATTAAAGGTTTTTGACTAGCACAATCTTACTAACCTTAAAACCAACTTTGTTATCAAGACAAGAATGCCAGTCAGCCTTCATTTCTTTCAAAGGCACCCGATCATGAGGTCTAGAGAGAGTATTATTCGTATGAATTATCACATAGATAATTGGATAGAAATTCTTAAAAACCCACATTGAAATACAGTACAGGCAACATTTGAAAGAGCACAGGATCTTACCTCTTCGGTCCTGAGATACATGGTTCAACATCGGAAAGGTTTAATTCAAGATATGATGAATAAACTCTGTCTTGTTGTGGCTGAATTTATAGAAAATAAATTAGCATCCTATACCTCCAACACACAAACATGTTTCATTTTTTTTCTTTTTCAAAAGTAGATTCTATAGGACAATCTACTAATATTACCTCAATATAGTCAACAAACATTTTGTTTGCCCTGAGATAAGACTCTATCATGGCCACCTATATCCAGAGAAAATGAAGGTCAAATAGTTCTATAACCATTTCACATTGGGAAGTAAAAAATGAGTCACTATGGAGTACATACAGTCTCATCACTTCTCCCAGTTAACTTGAGATATTGTAATGTAACATGATCCACGGGGAAGAAGCCCATGGTGGCACCATATTCAGGAGACATGTTAGCAATAGTGGCCCTGTCAGCTAATGATAATTTACCCATGCCATCACCTGGAGAACAAAACCATGAAAACTGTTAATTAGAAGAGACAGATCGACATAAGTTAAAAAAAGGAGGGGGGAAATGGACAGTAGGGCTCGAGAGAACTTAATTACCATAAAATTCAACAAATTTCCCAACAACACCATGCTTCCTAAGAATTTGCGTCACAGTTAGAACCAAGTCAGTTGCTGTAACACCATTCTGCAATTTTCCAGATAACTTGAACCCAACAACACCAGGCAACACCATGCTCATAGGCTGTCAGTATCATAGGACACGGCATTAGAATCATCACACAAACTGTAGCTAAATTACTCCATATGCTGTTTTCCAGATAAAGAAAAATAACAAGAAATTCTAAAAGAGTTAAATATGCTGTCAACATCTGTTAATCATTACAGTGTTTTGGATAGAATCAATATTCATTACATTACATGTTTATATATCAAGATCAGAAGGTAATGTACCTGGCCAAGCATTGTTGCCTCGGCTTCAATACCTCCAACACCCCATCCAGCAACACCAAGCCCATCTATCATAGTTGTATGTGAATCAGTCCCAACCACACTGTCAGGATAGAGTAGGCCCTCATTATTGAAAACAACCCGTCCAAGATATTCAAGATTGACCTGCAATTCATAACATCACATCACAAATTCCAAGTGCTAAAAACAAAAGTAAAACATTTAAATTATATTAAGTCATTTTGTGTGTTGCTTCCAAACTTACCTGATGTACTATACCAGAACCCGGAGGAACAACAAGCATGTTGCGGAACGCGGTTGACCCCCATTTGAGAAAAGCAAATCTCTCCTTGTTTCTTTGGAATTCAAGCTCCATATTAGCCTGAACTGCATTTTCTGACCTTGCTACATCAACTTGAACTGAATGATCAATGACAAGATCAACAGGAACCTGCCACCAACTATTGCTCAGAACCACATATAACCAACATAACATACACAGAAAATATGTCTAAGATGGTGTTTTCAAACTCAAAAACCCCAATAACCATGTACCATGGAGTTAGTTTTCAATTTTATTGTTAGGTAATTACTCAAACTTTGAAGAACAAGATTTAATATGATAAAATGATAAATTATAAGTCAAAACTAGTTTGAAAGAAATTCCACACAATAATCAGGTTTTATTTAAATCAAAATGACCCCATTAGTCTCCAATTTCAAATTTGATAACTTTGAGAAACTAGTTCTAACTTGCAGGGTTCTGGCCTACATTTTAAATTTGCCAAACTCCGCAAAAGCTATAACAGTAAACCAGGGAGCAAAATATATTGACTAGAGTTTTCAGATACTATGTACAACCCTGTTAGTCCTATATCAATTGCAGAACTTTAAGAGCTATGTAGAAAAGAAGGCAAAAATGGTTACATCTGAATTATTGGATATGTCAAAGTATAAGTAGAAAAACTAACTTTTCTTAGAGTAATACATGACATTCGAAACTTTTTTTTATTCACATAACAAAAAATACGTGATATTACTTATCATAGAAGCAATTATGAGTTCAAGGTGGTACATATATCACTAAATGATGTATACTTAAAAATTTGAAATCTTTTTGGTGACTGCCATCAATGACTTCATAAAGAACAAAAGCCCGTGCAAGTGATGAAATAGACATGTACCAGAGGGTTGATCTTATTCGAATCACTGCCAAGCTTATTCATTGCGTCACGCATGCAAGCCAGGTCAACAACAGCTGGGACTCCAGTAAAATCCTGGGAAGAGGAAAGAAGTTCAAAGGATCATAACATATATTACTTAATACCACCCATCCCTAATATAACTTTTTCACTGTATCCATCTTCCAGAAGTTAACGAGGTACCTGCAAAAGAACACGAGCAGGCTTGAAAGGAATCTCAACTAGCTTTGCGCACGTGTTTTCCCAGTCAATAATCTTCTCAACATCTTCTTTAGTGACTTGGAAATTGTCACAATTACGAATGGCAGATTCAAGGAGAACTCTAATAGAGTATGGCAACCTGTCTGTTACGCACACAAAGTTGATATCATCAGCAATTGAAATAGCCCAAAGAAGAATGCACTATTCTGAAGAAGGACAGACTAGTCCTTTGCCAGACACATAATATTATAATGAAATTACCAATATCACATATTTTAACCAAGATTCTGTTAATATTTAATAAATAACATGGCGTAAATCATGAAAAAGAAAAAACAAAATCAAGCCAAGCCAAGTTAGCAAATTACCAACTCTTGGATCGTTGAGAGAAGGAAGACTGTAGAATTTCCCAAACTCGCCACCACCAGGCTTGGGGAGGCTTGTCAAGTTTCCCTTGAAAGGATTTTCATTAGCTGGAATGGTCAGCCAGAACATAAAATTTAGTAACAGATATTAGAAACTTGATTACATATTATAAATTTATACAAAAGACAGTTAGATAGTCCAAATTACACAATTCCTTCATTACATTAAGCTAATAGAATGTAAGAAACGGATAGAGAAAAGAAAATTCATACGCATAAGATACTACTTATTATTCTCTTCGCCTAGTTGATAACCAAAATGAAAGATAGATAAAAATGGAAACAAACGATTTTCGTTCCGTCCACTGGTCTCAACACCGAAATGGAAGAGAAAACGGGAAATCGCAGTGGAAATGAACAAATCTTAGCTCAAGCACTGGATTAAAGAACCGAAGAAACATTCCAAAATGGGTACCCATGGTGGCGATCTTGCGATGGAAGCGTTCTATGACGGGAGCGACGGCTCTGATCTGAGGGCGAAGAGTGAGCGGAGAGCGCCACTCTAAGCGGTGGCTCCAGCGGGGGACGGAGTAGCAGAAGGATCGGGCGGTGGCGGAGGAGAAGGTGCGGGTTGAAGAAGGAGGATAAGCGAAGGTTCTAGAAATAGAAGAAAAGGAGGGTTTAGACCTGGTTGCTCTGAGGAGGGAAGAGGCAGAGAAAGAGGCCGTTATATACATGGTGATCGCGCATTCATAACAAGAAGGATAAGAAGAAACAGTGTGTGTTTGTGATTGAGAAACGTAGTATAACGGTTTGTGGCCTCTTCTGCAACTAGATAGATAAAGAATAGAAAAGAATACGAGACAAGAGAGAAGAAGAGAGATGGAGGAGTATGTATGGTATGGAGCGTTTAGGGCTGCGTGTACCTTGTTGCTCAGTCAGCCTCCGCTGAGGTGAGGTGAGGTGAGGTGAGGTGAGGTTCACTGACATATACAAAAGAAGGAAAAATTACTTTTACAAATATTCTCTTACTACTTTTACAACGAGTTCTGTTACATAAAAATCAAATTGTGAATACGGTATATGATTAAAAAAAAAAAAAACAAGAAGGATACTGCATGGTATCTTTATTTAGATGTTCAAAAAAATATATTTTTGTTTATGAACCAGATAAATACTAACTGGTGTACGAATTAAATATAGAAATGTTGCATTAAAAAATAATGTATTAAATTAAATACCTTGAAAATTTTAATATTACATTTTTTAATGTAAAATTTTTATTTTTAATTCTTTAATCAATATCCTTAAAATAATCGTTAGCAAAACCTTATAACAATTAATTATGTTTTAGTTATTTTATTTTGGGTACAATGTTTTAGTTATTTATTAATATTAATTAATAACTAGTATTCCATTCGACTAATATTATAAGCAAAAAGGTTTCAAAATTTTTGGCCAAATATATAAATAAAATACAATCACTTTCCTCATATTTAATGACATTATTTCTAAAATACCATTTTCATTGATTACCAATTTTGTTTTCTAATAACTCATTTTATTCCAAGTCCCAAGTCCCTTTATGAATGGTATTTTAGATAATAGACCTAATTTTTTAACAACATTAAATGAGATTCACCAACTTCTTAATATGTGTATTCCATTAATTTTTTGCTTATAATACTGATCGGATGGAATATATGATATATCTATTGGTTAATGAACTTAAAAGAATGATAATCCGTTATTAATGAGGATATTATTTCTTCCTAACTATCAACTAATCATTACATATTATGCACTTAATCTAACTTTAAGGAATTGACTTACAATAGTCCCCTTAAATAAGCTAATCTGGTTAAGCTGCAAGACATGAATTATTAATACGAAAATTTAAACTCTCGGCAATGTGTTCCGTCCCTTTTCTTATTTCCTTATTCTCTTTCCTTCTTCTTTACGTAAAGCCTCTTATGAGTCTTCATTTTGACAAAAAAAAATGATTTATAATAAATAAGTGATTATGGGGGGTGTATTGAATTGGGATTTTAAAAGACTATTTTGACATAAAAAAGTCTTGTAGATTTTAATGGACTACGTAGGAATATAATGACTTGTAAGATTTTTTTTAAAGACTTTTATAATCAAGATTTTATTATTTGGATTTTAATGGATTTATATCTGTTGTATGATGGATTGGTGCTAGCCGTTTATTCGGCTAGTTCTTCAACAGTGATTCCCCTTTTTGATCTTCAAACGTTAGAAAATGGATTTTGTTTCCTAACTCAGTGGGTTCTTAAACTACTCCAAAGAGTGTTTAGTGTGAAAGTGAAAGTAAGAAAGAGGTAAGCACAAGAACCAAGAGAGACTCGAAATGAAGAATGTAAAAATTTTCCAAGTTGTATTTGATTGATTATGCATAATTCGAAATGTACAACTCATATTTATACCCAAAATTGTAATTCTATACTAAAGCCTCTTCTATTGACCAATAACTCTTTTTTTCAGCAACTAAGATACATCATGGCTGACAAAAGACACTTTAATACGTAAGTGGTTACAAAACCAACGGCTAACCATGATTAACAAAATTTCCTATATTTTAGGCATGTCCTCACGATCATCCTAGTTGGTCAATCCTTCAGCCTAACACAAATCCTTAAAACAGCAAACCTTCCGACGTTTAGCCTTCAAACGGTCTTTTTCTCTTTTATCCAAATCTCGCTTTCATAGATACAAGCAGTTAGCAAATACACGGGCTTCACTCGAACTTCGACTAATCAACTTAGCTCAATTATTAATCATGCAAATTTCTTCACATAATCCAATCAGAGTATTTAAGCAACTAATCAATAATCATTATAACTTAGTATTAAAACGGCTACCAATTTTATCATTAATTCGGCTACCATCAATAATATTATTTCAGCTGCCTAGAATAATATATACTCAGCTTCCCTTATTCATATTCATTCGGCTCTTCTTATTCGACAGTCGCCTCACCCTGCTCATTCGGCTGACCATTAATCAACATCTATCGAGTGAACACTTTTGTGGAGATAACAATATCATAAGAATTTATAAGATTTGGAATGATTATATGGATTTATAAGATTTGAAAAGAACACATAGTGAAAAATAAAATCATAATTTATAAATCAGATTCTATTTCTATAGTGGAGAATAAAGACAAACTCTAATTACAATATTACTTAGCAAAATCAATTTTATAGTAGATAAGATAACATATTCACATGTTTTTGTTCTCATGTTATTATATTTATATAGTGAAAAAGGAAATTGTGAACTTAAAAAAACAAAATAATTTTCTTTTCATAATGTCATAAATATTATATTCTATACTTTTGTTGCTTGTTGTTACTGATATATATTAGCTATCAAGAGTATATAAATTTGATGTGTCATTAAAAATAAGTGTTATAAGAGCTTGTTTGGGACTGTTTATTTTCTTGAAAAATGCTTTTTTTTTCCCCTAAAAATAGTTGTTTTGAAATTATTCTAATATTTTTGACAGATTAGCTTGAAGTAAAAAAAGTTTTTTTATGGAAAAAAGTGATTTTCAGAAAAGCTAAAAATTTTAGGCTTATTTGAAAAAAAATTGATTATTTTGAAACCAATCATAATTTTTCATTTTACCCTATATAACTAACTACAAAACAAATATTATTATTCTATACAAACAACTTCATGTTTTTTTTTTGTAATTTACTATATAAAAGTATTTTTTATACCATCCAAACAAAATAGATTATCTTAAAATCGTTTTTTAACAAGTATACCCAAACAAAGACTGATTCTCATTATAATCGATTATTACAATTACAATAAATATATAATCGATTATTGAAGTAAATATCTGAAGATCGCTTTGTTTGGTAATTTATGTCGGGTTGAGCAACAACCATGGGGGAAAGAGAGGGGGGAGGAAGGGAGAGGGGGAAGGAGAGAGATAGAGGGAGGGAAGAGAAAGAAATGTGAAGACATTAGGTGAAGAGAAATAAGGATTGACAATCTTGAGAAATCTCATGTATTAGGGTGAGACTTTTTGTTACTAAAAAATAACTAAAAAGTCTCATAAAATCCACCTTAAAAAATAATCCATCGAAATCAGGAAGCTTTTTAATACCCCAAGACTTTTTGTTACTTGTAAAAAAGTATTGATTGAATACCACTAGGTTTCGATTCCCTTTTTAAAAAATCATAATAGTCTTGATCGAATAACACCAGACTTATGTAGATTACTTAAAAGTCTTGATTGAATACCACAAGACTTATTTATCATAAAAAATCTTTTAAAATTTTTTACAATCTCAATCCAATACATCCCCTACGACTATTCTAACAAAGCTCCAGCTTTTTTTTTAAAGTGAATAAGACATCCCTTAAATTATTCAATAGATTTGAATTCCATGGTACTTAATTTTTAAATTGAAAAAAAAAAGATACATATTTATTTATTTATTTATTTTTAAGACAAACTATTTTTAGAGAAGATATTTTAGATAAATATAATATCTGATGTAAAAATAAATATGATTTGAATCGTGAAGCGTGCTTTCCTAATCAGCTCTATCCACTCGTGTAAATAATACTGGTAGTAACATGACAAAGTACATTTTGTTTTCGTAGGTCTAGTGTTAAGGGTGCATTTGGAAGAACTTATGAAGAGCTTATGAGAATAGTATACGAAATTAAACTTATACAAATAGTTTATGAAATTAGTTTATGATCTTTTCATAAGCTGTTTTTAACTTATTTCCATAAGCTTATCAAAAAGGGTTATTAAAATAAATTATTTTTAACTTATTTAAAAAAGAGTTTATTACATAAGCGCTTAAATAAACTATATACCTAAACACACCCTAAGTACCACATATGTATGACGCTGGTATTTTTTGAATCAGCTCGGCTGGCAGTGAGAGTGAATTTGCAAGTTTTATTTTATATTTTTATGTAATTAAACATGGAGGGGTTATTTTTTAGAGTAAACATCATTTTGATCCCTTAGGATCCGTTTGGTGGTCAGAATAAAGGAGACATGATAGGATAAGTTATCATGTCCTGCTTTAATCTATAGTTTGGTGAACCAGCAGGATAGGATAAGCTTATCCTGTTAGCTTATCGTATGTGTTACTTATTTATAATTCTATCCTGAGGATGGAGCTGGGTTATAACCAACAGGATAAGATAAAAAATGTTTTCTCTTTTATCTCTTATCCTTAATATTATTATTATTTAATTATGGTTTCAAACCTAATTAGTCAACTTTATTACTAATTAAAATATGTGATTTAATTTGCAATTTTTATTAAAAGTGAAAAATAGTTAATTTTTTTAATTTAAAAAATGGATTAATGTATAATTAAAAGGTCGAAAATATATATTATCAAATATTTTTAATTTAAATGTATAAAAAAAACTACATAATATTAAAATTTATTTTTGAAAAAAAATGTAATTTTGATATAAGGGTAAGTTTATCATTTGTGGGTATTTTATATCATATCTTATCATTATCTGATGCATATCAAACATCAGACATGATAAGAGCTTATCATGCTCATATCTTATTCTATCCTTATCCAGCTCTCATATCTTATCCGTCCTTATTCTATCCTGACTACCAAACGAGCTCTTAAAATGTAAGACCCTATCAGTTCAGTCCATGAAAGAAGTTAAATTATGTAAAAATCCTTCAATGTTAATTCCGTTAATCAAGTTAATCTTTGCCTTCATCCCAGTCTGGGACCAACCTGACCAACGAAATTAACATTGAGGGACTTCTGCATAATTTAACTGCTTCTCGGGACTGAACTGACAGCGCCTCACACTTTCAGGGATCAAAATAATGATTTACTCTATTTTTTAGTAGTTCAGTTTTTATGTTTTTACTCTTGTAAAAAAATGTTTTTACTTTTTATAGTTAGGTTTGTGAATAAAAAGAATGGAAATTCTAATCAATGTCCTAAGGGCATTGGTTAAGGAAACAAATATAGAAAATATGTATTGGGAAGTGGTGTATTCAATTTTTTCAAAGTTTAAAAGTTATAATTCTCAATGCAAAGTTTCTACTTTTTGATTTCTTAACCAATGTATTTAGGGCACTGGTTAGCAAGACCCTAAGGGTGCGTTTGATTTGCAAAAAAGTAAAGAACTGGACACAAAAATAATTGTCCCAAGTTTGATTTGTAAAATGGTCAATGGACTGGACAAAAAAAGGAGGTGAGGGACTGGACAAAAACCCAAAATCTTGTCCCTTACCAAACCATGTGACTTTTGTCACATGGATATATCACCCAAAGAGATAAAAATTATCCATACTTATTCATTATACACTCTCTCAGTGTATATATATATATATATATATATATATATAATACTTATACTTATTTAATACAACATTATATATTATAAATGATATTTAAGTAAATTTTACATGATTTTACTTGTGATGTTCATTGTTCACCAAATAATATACAAGATAAAGAGTTGTGCTGTGACTCAAGCATTTGTAATGTGTTGTTCTTTTTGTCCTGTACATCAATCAAACGCCCCCTAAGAAGAATGATGTTTTATTTACATTTCTCAAATATTCAATTACATATGTGAGACATAAGTGGCAAAATAAAATATAACTATGTATAAGAAAATAAAGTAAATTTAAATTAAATTAACTAAATAATAAAATATAAGATATATATATATATATATATATATATATATATATATATAAAATAAATATGTACGATAATAAAAGAAAAATTGGTTCAGAACCCACCGTAATTTGGACCTTTAGCTCTCCGGTGGGTTCACTAGGGTTTTCCCACAGCTTCGACCCACCGTAAACTTCGCTCGATCTCTCACCCGATTATCTATCGATTACTACACACATACAATCAATCAATCCATTAACACAAAACCCAAAGATTTCTCCTAATCTCTACCTCTAGGGTTCGGCCCTATGATTTTGAAAATAGATAGGGAGCTCCAAAAATTCTCATCTCTTGGACACTACCCTAACTAAGTGAGATAACCCTAGATACACCCTCAAAACATCAAAATCCGACCAAAAACCTACTCCCCCACTATGTGAGAGTTCCGGCCCCTCAATACCCATATGGGTTAGAGGCATTTCTTGGCTCCAAGCTCTTGGATCATTAAAGGATGTCATGAACCTAGGCCAAAGAAATTGGTTTGGTATTAAAAGGATTTTTCTACAATTTTTTATGGATTTTTAAAGTTTATTGGTTAAAAACTCTAACCTCCATGAAACTAAGATTTGAAGAGATGAAAGGAGAGATTGAGAGAGATAGAAGAGTGTCTATACCTTCTAGATGAACTTCTTTCAAAGAATCAAGCTTGAATCACTCAAAAACTCAAGGTTTCCAAGCTTTTCAATGGAGGAAACTTGAAGAACTATGAAGGAAAGAAGAGAAAAATGAGATACAGAGATGAAGTTGTTTTGGCCGAATGGCCTTGAGTGATGGAGTGAAGTGAGATGTTATTTTGTCTCAATGGCAAACTTGTAAATAATTAGAAGGGTATTTTGGTAATTTTGCTGAAAGATCAAGGGCAATTTGGTCATTTCGCGTCCAAATATTTTGAAAATCATCATGAAACTGGCACGAGTCCCTAGGTGACTTGACACAGACTTGACATCAAGATTATCCGCTCGCGGGACACCGTGAAACCCTTATTCGGCTCTAATCGTCTCCTAGTTCAATTATCGACCCGAATATAATATATTATTTTCACTTTTGAACATAAGGATGGATTTTAGCAAATATGTAGAGGATTGAATTCTAAGACTAGTGGTTCTGACCGTTAATCAAAATTAGGTCTTTATAGTAGTAAAACACTACTATCCGTGAAACGTAGACCGAACTCCGTTCGATTTTTCGGTCCAAAATTTAACCGTATGCTCCTACGATTACATGGAGCATGAATATGATTTTACTTTTTCCAAAATCATTTTCTAAAACACAGATAAAAATATAAAATCATTTATATAATTTATTGGTCTTAGAAAACGTGAAAATTGGGGTGTTACAGACTCACTGTTATAAAAGGGGTCTCAAAATGCAAAAGACACTAGTGACTGCCCCATGAATGTATGTATATTCGAACAAATATAGGGATAGACAAATAGGAAATGAAGATGGTAAAGAAATGAACTTTACAAGTTCGTCTCAAGTTTGAAAAGAGTCAGAATGAAAAAATATAGTGAAAAGAATCAACAATTGCAGCGTTAAATTAGAAAAAAGGAAACAAGAAAACGTAGACTTACTGGATCAATTCATTGTGGCAAAGAAAGTGGAGAGGAAAGGTAGGGTTTGGGGATTTTTGAGCAATGCACAACACAAGAGAAAATATAACACTACTAATGCCACTACGCCACATTAGGGAATAAATGACGCTACCTCCACCAACGTTTGCCCGTGAAACGCTAGAAAATATGAGGCGGAGAAGGATTGCCGGCACTTACCCAAGGAAGCGCTAGAAAAGGGTGGGGCTTTGCTAGCGCTTCTTTGAGTAAGCGCTAGCAATACTCTACGTTAGATATTACTAGTGCTTAGTCAAGGAAGCGCGAGGAAAGGTGATGGTCCTTTACTGGCGCTTCCCTGGGAAAGCGCTGGCAATTCCCCTTTCCTAATATTTGATTTCCCTCCCACATACTTCACTCTTCAGACACTCTCGCGCGCCTAAGTCTTCACTATCTTCCCTCCCCCGCAGCCTAAGCACTCACTGCGACTGTGAAACCCTCTCCTCCACAACCATCGTCCCCTTCCCCACTCACTGCGACCTAAGTCCACTGGTCGCGCGGGGCACCGTGACCCTCAAATCCTCTCCTCCCTTCACAAAACCTCATTGTTCTCTCCCTCTCAAACCCTCTTCTCAACAACACGAGGACCATCGTCCCCTTGTTCTTTGTTACGTTTCTTTTTTGGTTAGAAAATTGATAAAATATGTACATATGTACATGAAAACGTAGTAGCATCCCAAACCTAAACCTCTAATCTTCCATTCGGGCTTTTTTCTATATAAAAATGCTAAAAATTCGGTTTTTATTGTTTAGGGTTACACCATATCTTTGGTTCCTCTGCTTTTGTGGCTGCTTCAACTAGCAGCGAAGATGAAGGAACGCCAAGGCGATCATGTTAGGTTTTCTTCCAACCCATCCAATTAAAAATTCCTCATAACATACTCTCTTATTTTCTTCCTGAGCTTGTTGATTATTTTGTTTATCAATGTGGTGGTTGTGATGCTGTTCTTAGAGATAACCCTTTTCTTCATATTCTTCTCCATTTTGCACTTAGTTTAAGGTCTATGCTTCAGAAATTTTTATGTGTGTTACTTTTAAGAATAAGTCAATTTATGAGGCAAAATCATGGATCAAATTTTTTGTCTTGTTTTTTGGATTATACTTTTTATCTTGTTTTTTTATAAGTCACGGCCACACAGGCTTTGTCAAGTCATGTGGTTTATGATGAGGTGATGGTATTTTTTCATATCCAAATCAAACCGGTCATAGCTAGGATTTTGGTTTTTGCTTGTATTAATATGTACATGAACATAATTAAGTATCATTTGTTGTTGTTGTTTTGCTAATTGTACATGTAGATGAACATATATTAACTTAGTAATTATATATATACATTGTTTTGTATACTGCCCATTACTTGTTTTGCTTGTGTTGATTTTGCTGAGTGCAGGGGGAGAATTAGTTAAAACAAAAGTAAATATAAAAAAAAGGGAATTGTCAACGCTCGCTTGGAAAAACGCTGGCAAATCTGCACAATTGCTAGCGCTCGTTTGAAAAAGCGCTGGCAATTGGTCACCTTTCCCAGCGCTTTCTGAAGCGAGTGCTGGCAAATTTTTCCCAGCGCTCGTTTGCCAGCGCTTCTCCAGCGCTAGCGAATTTTTCCCCTTTTGTTAGCGGATAAATAGCTAGGGTTCAGAAGCGCTAGCGAAGGCCTAAAAAAAGCGCTGGTAAAGCCCTTTTCTATTGTAGAAGTGTTGTTTCCTTCTTTGTTTGGAAGAAATGGAAAGAGGAAGAGGAAGGAAGGAAGAAGAAAGGGAAAGAGAAAAGGAGAAAAGATTTGTTTTCTCTCTCTAATACCCAGATTCCAGTGAGGGAACCCAGAATCTGGCGACGGATGGTGGTTTCCGGTCATTAACGGTGGTTTACTAATACTATTAGTGCAAATCTAATAGAAAGGACCAACATAGTATAACGTTATAAGATAAATGACTAAAACAGATCTTTTTCAAGATAAAGGATCAAATCGAATTCTAAAAATAAAATAAATGATCAAAAGTATATTTTAGCATATTTTCAAATATATCAAAAAGTAGTTAACACGACACATCTACTATCTACTTAATCTTAAACTCATCCTAACCACTCAAATTAGACTGGAAGTAGCATAACACCAAGAAAAGCTATTCAACTACTAGGATTGGCAAAAATGTAACATGGTGGGTCAAAGTCAAGGAGCAGGAGAAGGTTCTGTATCATTCAGAAATTGTCTTGCCCTTGATAATCACATACGTCTTGAAGTACTCCTCAATAAAGGTATATATATATTGGATAAATAAAAACGTTAATAACACATTCTTTAACACTCTTTTTTCAATATAGTCTTTCTTATTGGTTGAAATTCATGTGGGTTCTACTGAATTTAAGTGGGACCCACATGAATTAATGAGATCCATTTGATTTTTAACCTATAGAAGAAAGTATGTTAGAAAGAGAGTGTGTTAGTAACACACCTCTAAGCCATGTTTGAATCAGATATTGGATATGCACAAGTGAGGAAAGTGGTGGAGCCTGTTATCGCGATGCCAGAGGAGATAATATTTAAGGTTCCGATCTGGTTATTTCAATATTAAAAGGTGGACAACAAAATTTGATAATAATTTCTATAATTAATGTAGTTTAAAAACGTGGTTAATGAAATATTGAGTTTAATTAATGAATATACAATGTGTCGCAATTCATTAACTATCAACTGAATTTCATCAATCATGAATTTTCAGGTATTCAAATATAATCTACTACATATATTTGAACACCTGAAAATCGTGATTAATGACATTTAAAATCGTGGTTAATGAAATTTAGTGGATGGATAATAAGTTGCGACATCTTGGTATATCCATTAACCAAACTCAATACTTCACTAATCATATTTTTGAACTGTATTAACTATAAAAATTGTTCTCCAATTTTATTGTCCAACTTTAATGTTGGAATAACATTTCTCTTCAGATCCGGAGTTTTTTCAATAAGGTCACCAAAGTTGGCTACCGTTCCGGTCATTAAAAGGCTCTAATATCACAAAGGTTTTGAATAAAAGCCACAATTTAAATAAGAGTGAAGGTTTAAATCGGTCCCTGAAAATTTTCGGAGACTTACTTTCAGTCCTTGAAAAAAATAAACTAATCATTTAGTCTCTCAAATTTATAAATGCGGGACACATTAGTCCCTGGGTTTAGTTCCGACGCCATTTACTTGCCTATGTGTCTAATTAACCATCTTACCTGACTCATTAATGGTCATTTGTGGCCTATGACACATTTCCACGGTGAAAAACGAATAAAAAGTAAAAAAACATGCGCAATTTTAAAACTCAAAATATTTGAAAATTATACACTTTTTTCACTTTTCATTCATTTTCCATGATCAAAATTCGTCATATGCCATGTAGAATCACTAACGGGCCAAATAAGATAGTTAATGGAACACATAGGCATGTAAATGGATGTCGGAACAAAACCCAGGGACTAATATGTCCCGCATTTATAAATTTGAGGGAATAAATGATTAATTTATTTTTTTCAGGGACTAAAAATAGATCTCCGAAAATTTGAATTGAGTGGTTTGAGCCTTCACTCTTTAAATAAAGTCCGTTTGAACTCAAGTTTGATAAAATAACGATGAGACAAAATAGAACTCAATCCACAATATTAATTTTTATTAAAATAAATATATGATATCAATATGTGATTGATCTGAGTGATAAGAAATTCGAATATCTTAAGCAAGTTTTCAGATGTTCGAATCCTAATTTTTGTGTATGAAAAAAATCTAGTTGGGAGAGAAGACCCAGCTTATATGCACAATAGGTTTTCAACAAAAATTAATCACAGCTAATTATGTACCAATAACATAGTTATAAAATAAAATATATATGATGAAAAAGTCAGCCATATGAAATTACTTTCATGGCTACGATCTGCCAATATTATTTATATTACAACTAAAATTACATAATAAAAATTTCAACGACGGTGCATAATGGAAGTGTAATATAGCTTTGAAAATATTCTTAGTTCATTGGAACTTAACTTACACCGACATGATCTCCGCAACATAATTTTTATTAATAAATTAATAAATAAATAAATAATAAATATGATAAAAACTCAGTTATATTATTATAATATGTTATTATAATAATATAACTAATTTTATATTATAAAGATTAAATTACTCTTTTGGTCTCTCATTTGTTTTAATTTATTCAAGTTGATATTACTATTTTAAAAATGTTCAAGTTGATCTTTTACTTGTCAAACATTAAGCAATTTGATCCTTTTCGTTAAGTTCTGACTAAATTACTCTTTTGATCCTTCATTTGTTTTAATTTATTCAACTTAATGGTAAAACTTAAAGGAAAGGACCAAATTGCTTCACGTTTGGCAAATAAGGGACCAACTTGAACATTTTAAAAATAAAGGGACCAACATGTAATTGATCCGAGTGATAAGAAACTCGAATACCCTAAGCAAGTTTTCAGAGGTTCGAATCCTAACTCTTGTATGTGAAAAAAACCTAGTTGGGAAAGAAGAACTCACCTTATATGTACAATAGATTCTCAACAAAAATTAATCACCGCTAATTATGTGCCAATAACATGGTTATAAAATAAAATATATATGATGAAAAAGTCAGCCATGTGAATTTATTTTCATGGCTATGATCTGCCAATATTATTTATATTACAACTAAATTTACATAATAAAAATTTCAACGACGGTGCACAATGGAAGGGTAATATAGCTTTGCAAATGTTCTTAGTTCATTGGAAATTGGAAATTCACCGACATGATCTCCACAACATAATTTTTATTAATAAATAATAAATATGATAAAAACTCAGTTATATTATAATAATATATTATTATAATATAATTAAGTTTAGATTATAAAGATTAAATTACTCTCTTGGTTTCTTATTTGTTTTAATTTATTCAAGTTGATCCATTTATTTTAAAAATGTTCGAGTTCGTCTCTTACTTATTAAATATTAAGCAATTTGATCCTTTTCGTTAAGTTTCACCGTTAAGTTTGGACTAAATTATCCTTTTGATCCTTCATTTGTTTTAACTTATTCAACTTGGTACCTATATTTTATTCAACTTGATCCCTCATTTATTTTAATTTATTTAGCTTGATTCCTCATTTGTTTTAATTTATTTAACGGAAATGATCAAATTGCTTAACGTTTGGCAAATAAGAGACCAACTTGAACATTTTTAAAATAAATATACCAAATTGAATAAATTAAAATAAATAAGAAATCAAAAAAGTAATTTACCCTATTATAAAATGTAAATCAAATTTTGTCCTTGGTAAAAAAAAATTGACAAACCGGTTGCTGGAGGTCGTCCATTAAACGGGCCCATATGTGAGTACAAATATACATATACTGTAAAAAATTTAGCACTGACTTCAACCGTACATGTGATCATGTATGAGGATCGCCAAAACTCAAATGCTTTTATTAAACCCCAACAGTTAATTACATGCAATTTGAAAAAAAAAAAAACATCACTGAGATTTCATATGCAAACTAGATGTAGTTTTATGCTCAGCACTAAATATGAAGTTATTGCTCAAATTGTAAAATTATTTTATTTGATAATAACAACAGAAAAGCAAATTCACATTATCTAAATGAGGTTCACAGCCTAATGAAGTTGCTTATGAAATATGGAAGTACGCGTCCGTTGTCCATGTAAGCAAGTTTCACCTGAAAACACGACATGTTATACACAAATCCAAGGCAAGAAAGAGGTTTTGAAGGAACTTTTCGAAAGCTGAATAAATGGCTCAACCCGAAGGAAACTTTGTTAACAAACCTCACTTCTCCTTATTAATTGCGAATATAAAAACCAGACATGGATCAAAGAGAAGCTTAAATTACCTCAAGATCAAAGCATATTGTTGAGGTATCGGTTGTGTACTAGATGACGGATTCCGGCATACAGATGATAGGACAGGGCTAAGGCAGAAATCTCCACCATGAGTAGGTTGAGTTTTGACGAATAAAATAAGAACTGGTAGAAAGAATCATAGCTGAGGCTAATCAAACCCATTTTCATATATATCATATAAAAAAGCAAAATGACAGCAGATAGGAGGGCTCCGGAGATTCTATTGCAAATTGATAGCGTCGCAGATAGCTGTGGCTGATAAACGAGAAGATGAGGAGATAATGGTCGAAGACCATATGCCTTTGTCTCACTGATTGTACCTGTGACATCACTCATAAAACGTTTCTGACCAGTCAATCCCAATGTGTTAGTATCCACATTTCTCTCAAAACTTCTTGCCATCACAACATTGACTCGTTGTTTAAAACGTGATCGCCATCAGCGTCGTCTGGCAAACCAAATAAAAAACTCAACTCAATCACAGACGAACTTATAATAAAGGAACTCACCAATAGCATTGGACCCTGAGCAGCCCAGACTCTAGAACTTCCGTTACCATATCCAGCTCCAGCCAGCACATTGGTGTCCTGTCCAGAAGCCTTGGGTCTCTGACATGAGTGGACAATTCCAGGGGATTAGAAGCTACATTAGTAATGATTGTCTTCCATATTCTCTGGCATAATCATTTTTTCGTTTTATAGAAAAAAAATAAGGGAAAAACAGAAAATTGTATTTGAAGTAAGATGGTCCTTGGGGGATTTACATCCATGATCATACCAAGCACCGTGTCATCAAGGAGGAGATAACACTAAACCTAAAGATAAACAGTTCACAACTTCATATGAGCATGGCAAAATATTAAGCTTTGGAATGCTTGCATATTGCAATAAGAATTCATTATTTAAATAATAAGACTCAATAGTTGATGCTGCACATAAGCAAAAGAAATCACAACCCAGTAAGCATCATGTAGAATGTTTAGCAGAAGACTGTCAACGACAACAATAGGAACCTTTCAATAACTATTGCTCAGAACCACTTATAATGTAACAAGCATTAAGGAAAACATGCCGAAGGAGGTTATTTATCAAACTCCAAAAACCCGATAACTACATACAATGGAATTAGATTTGAAATTGTGTTCGGTGACCACTCAAACTTTGGAGAACCAGTTCAAATATGATGGACTGTTATGTCAAAACTAGTTCAAAATAAATCAAACCACAGTTATTTGCTATCTAATCAGATTATATTTAAATTTGTGAGCAAGACTTGTTTTAAGCCATGGTTAATGGTTTGACCTGGAAAACAGCTACTATTCGTATCAACAAAGAAAAGGAACACATAAATGACATACAATTTTGTTCCTTTATTAGTGAAAGCAAAAACAGACCACACAAAGCAAGGGCTTCATGCTTAAAAAGAGAGAAGTAGAACTGATACAGCTTGATACTAATATATTCGTGCCTAACCTGCAAACCAGGCTCATGAGCCTTTTTTGCAACAAGACCAGCCCCAAGCAAAACACTTGGGTTTGACGTATTTGTACAGCTTGTGATTGCAGCAATCACAACACTGCCATGCCTGCGCTCTGCTGGCTGTCCATTAGGGGTGGCAAATGGATGGATTGGATAAATTTTTATTCGGATTATATTGGATAGACATACTCAAATTTGATAACTTTGAGAAACTAGTTCTAACTTGACGGGTTCTGGCCTACATTTTAATTTGCCAAACTCCGCAAAAGCTATAACGGTAAACCAGGGAGAAAAATATATTGACAAGAGTTTTCAGATACTATGTACAACCCTGTTAGTCCGATATCACTTGCAGAAGTTCAAGAGCTATGTAGAAAAGAAGGCAAAAATGGTTACATCTGAATTATTGGATATGTCAAATTATAAGTAGAAAAACTAACTTTTCTTAGAGTAATACATGACATTCGAAACTTTTTTTTATTCACATGACAAATAATACGTGATATTACTTATCATAGAAGCAATTATGAGTTCAAGGTGATACATATATCACTCAATGATGTATACTTAAAAATTTGAAATCTTTTTGGTGACTGCCATCAATGACTTCATAAAGAACAAAAGCCCGTGCAAGTGATGAAATAGACATGTACCAGAGGGTTGATCTTATTAGAATCACTGCCAAGCTTATTCATTGCGTCACGCATGCAAGCCAGGTCAACAACAGCTGGGACTATCCTGGGAAGAGGAAAGAAGTTCAAAGGATCATAACATATACCCATCCCTAATATAACTTTTTCACTATCCATGTTCCAGAAGTTAACGAGGTACCTGCAAGAGAACACGAGCAGGCTTGAAAGGAATCTCAACTTGCTTTGCGCACGTGTTTTCCCAGTCAATAATCTTCTCAACATCTTCTTTAGTGACTTGGAAATTGTCACAATTACGAATGGCAGATTCAAGGAGAACTCTGATGGAGTATGGCAACCTGTCTGTTATGCACACAAAGTTGATATCATCAGCAATCGAAATAGCCCAAAGAAGAATGCACTATTCTGAAGAAGGATAGACTAGTCCTTTTTAGAGCGATTTATGACTGATGTAAATTCCAGTAAGTCGACTCATTTTATTTAAAGATTCATTTTTGCCAAATGTTCATTCCGGCAAGATTCATTTGCTTTTGGAACGAGTCTGTTGAGACATTGGAAGAAGGTCGACGAGATCCAAAAGATGATCGAAGACTTCTCATATCTATGAACTTCGGCTGTTACCTATATCATTGTTAGTTTTTTTTCTTGATTGTTGTTCTTCCCCAAGCCTGAAGTGCTAATACTTCCAGATTGCGAGAGGCTATTAGAGATGTAATTGGTTAGAAATTAGTTAGCAGTTAGTTACTTTCCTATTCTCTATATAAGGCATGTAAATGTAATGATTTAAACACACTTTTCATATTCTATCAATTCCATATTCATAGTTAATTAGCTTCTTTTTTTATTACTCGGACTTGTGACATTTTTTTTAGTGAGAGACTTTAGTTGCTCTGATACCATATTAACATTTTAAGATTGGACTCAATTGAGAGGGTTGATTGATTTGTATAATAAGTTTGAGAGTTACTTTATTGTCCAAAAGGTCTAGACAATTTATACTCAAGTTTTTCAACTTATATATATTACAATTGTTTTTATTTTGACTTATGAGGATTTTTATTCTCCAACAAAAGGAAAACACACCACACCCGGTTGGTTGTCATATCACATTACATTACTATTGCTTCTTGTGAAGAAAGGGGGCCAACCTCAGCACCACACAAAATCAATCCTATATCCAGGCAGAACTATAAAATCCTGGGAATTGGATCCCTCATGTGAGACTCTTGTAGATCATTTGATGAGAGAAGTAGACATAATGTCGTTGTGAGAATCTCGCGTAAAGGAATTCCAATCAAGTGGAAAAGGATAAATAAAACACATAACGAAACTGCATGTATATAGAAAGAACTTACGATAATCCTATTTTCTTGTATTTATATTATTTACTTGATGAAGAAACAAAACTTATTACAATTTCAATGAATATTGAAACAATAATATGGTAATGCAATGAAATTGAGAAGAGTTTAATTTTAATACACTGTCAAAATTTATACTGTCAATCAATTACAAATCACCTATATGTGATATTTTAAGATAATTGTGACAAGAATGAAACATTTTTTAATGATAAGACAATTTATAATGAGTTGATAGTATAAAAAATCTTTACACGTGCGTAACTACCAATTAAATCCAATCAAGAATGTACTAGAAAGACTATCTCAAATTAGGATTCCTTTACTCATTATTGAGTGACAATATAAACATATTGGATGATTGGAAACGAATGAGGACCTTTGGTCCTTCTCTAAAGCCTCAATCAATATCCAGCTTATCTGAAAAACCCTGAAGCAAAAATAACTCAAATATAGAGAATTCCAAGGTTAAAGAAGCCTCTTGAGAAGTAGTACGGAGGTGAAGAGGTGAGGTAAAACCAAGTTACCAATGAAAAGACCTGCAAAAAATGGAAATTCAAATTAGACACTCATCAATGCGAATGCATAGGTATCCATCCATCCATGTTTGATTGTGTGTGGGGAGGAGGAACCAACAAAGATAAGCTCCTCATCTGATCAAGTTGAACAATTTTTCAGCGCACTAAATTAAAATGTCTAGCAATCCATCCATCCCTACAGAAGTCCCACATCTTAGTATTATTGGTGATAAAGCCAAAGTAGATAGCTCTAAAGCAAACTAGTTCTAAGGCTTAAGAACTTGTATAAAGAGTTTTGTTCATTTCATCTTATTTCTCTGTTTCATTTTTCTTTGAAGAATCAAAATACATAAAAAAAAAAAAAAATTCAATCACACACATTATCGTTGTCTAGGATACTCCATGGAAGCTTCAGTGTGGGAGGGTTTAATGGAAGCTCGTGTATACAGGGTATACTGTGACTTCATTCTATCAACGGCATGACATAAGCATCTGGCCTATTAGCTCAGTTGGTTAGAGCGTCGTGCTAATAACGCGAAGGTCGCAGGTTCGAGACCTGCATGGGCCATTTATCATCTTTTTAATATTTTTAATCCATTTAAAAACCTTTATGAAGACATAGTTTATGACATAATACAATGATGTCATTTGATCCATTCAGCCAACCCTACCTAGTGGGAAAAGGCTTTGGATGTTGTAACAACATTATATTAAGGTCTTTATTTTAGTAAAAGATTCCCTGGCAAATTTGCATCAGTCAATACACCACAACATACAGCTGTAAAACATGAGCATAAAAAAGTGCACAAATAGGTTTCAACTTCCACATCCTCACAAGATAGATTTTTATTGATTCCACACCTTTCCTTCCCCTCCTCTCAATTATAAAATGATTCATGACTGAGCAAGAGCAAGAAAACATATATATCACATTAGCAAAACTATTTTACTGGCCCCCATATTGACATCTGCCTCTTTAATGGTTAAATAAATCATGGATGTAAGAGAACAGAAGGCACTTTTTATACCATACTTTACAATTATCATTGCTTTGGAAATGAAGAAAAAATCAGACATGAAAAACTAGTTTGTAGCATTACAATGTGGACGATGGTTCTTACCTTTTTGTGAAGATGTTGTTGTAGGAAGGGAAGGAAGTTTTGTAGCTGCAATGCCATGAATTCAAGGAACAAATCAATTAGACATCATACAAAGAGTGAAGGTATATTATGTATTTGGTCATGGTCGAAGGATTACAAGGAAAACACAATTCAATGTGTAGAAGGGAAAAGGTGATATATGTAGGGTACTTAGACATACTTCTATTGCATGAGGATGGAAACGGGTTTGATGTTGAAGGCCATGGAGCAACAATGTTGTCATTAAGGTCGCAAATGAATCCAATCCCTGAAGTTCTATCAAATACTGCATCTGAAGGAAGACTTGACAAAAGGCAGCCAGATTCTAGATAAATTGAAATGATTGATTAAGTTAGCTACCACAAGACCAAGGAAAATTAGATGCAATCTTTAGAAGAATCTGATATATAAACAGAATAAATGATGTCACTTAGAATATCTTGGTTAAAGTAACACGTATATGTTTTTCGCCATTAAATAATCTCATAACCATAGATGGGATCACCTAATTGCCTTCAACTGCCATCAGGAATGAAACATTTCACTCTTTAAATTACTGACAAATTGTGTGAAATTTATTCATTGCAGCACCCAAATGCAGTTAGTTTACCTTTTATTTTAAACATTTGACCGCAAGATAGATTCATTCTTAAGCGAAATTGAAAATAATAATAAAAAAGGAAAGTAATCAGAAAACCACTGTAATTATGATAAAAAAGGGGAACAAAGAAAAAGTACATAATCTTTTCTCATTTCAACAGCATGGAAAAGCGGTATATCAATAAAAATCTCAGGCCATAAATGATACCTTGTGATCCAACTGATCGATCCGGGAGAAAATCCAATGACCATTAACAATAAAATGCAGAACATTACAAGCATCAGTATCAATACTAGAAGAAAGGGTAAAATAGTAGCTTTCTAAGCAAGAAAATATAATAGTGCCAACCTTGAAGAGAAAAGTCCTTCAGGCTTATATGACAGATTATATACATCATTGGAGACATTAGCACATTTCAAGGCTTGCAGATTGGTTATGAAGCTCTGGTCTTGCAAATAGGACACATAACTTTTGATGGCTTTGCAGCAAGCTGTTTGGTTGCTGATCACATTTGCACATTGTCTCACAACACTTGTGGCATTTGGAAAAACCAATGGGCAGACTGAGCAAAGTATTATAATAATTAAATATCAACATGTCAGATGTATGCTTTATATTCCAATAAATTGGTCAGAAGTGTAAAAAATCAAACATGATGCAAAGGATGCATTTTCCTTTTCTTTCTCCCTTTTTGTTTCTCCTTGCTCACCTTTATTTAGGTTGCAGTTTGAAAGTCCTCTGAAAACACTATTTGCAGTTGATGGATCGAGTTTACTAGCCAGCCAACGAAGGACAATATTCTTACAATCATTAACCCTAGCTGTCTGCCCGGGCGAGCTATGGTTTCCATCCAAATTAGACATATCATTCAGGGCAATCTTTTTAGCAGCATAATCTATAGCACTTTGACAAACTTGGTCACAACACTCATGTACAGGATCAATTTTTCTACAAGCAGTCAGAAGTCTTGAAGAGTCTACAATGCTCTCAAATTCATCAACAAAAACAATAGGACAAGAAGCTTCAGTGAGATTTGCTGGATTAAATGAACATATATTTTTTAGGTCACTGTTTGCTCCTTGACTGACCAGGACTTTCTGAACATCAGAGAGGCAGTGGCTAGCATGAGTTGTGTTCAAAGCTAGGACCCCAGTGTACTTGCTTGACTGCCCTATGAGGGTCATTATCATGGCATCAAATTGAGGACAACATACAACATTTGCCAAATATGGAGCAAAGGAAGTCCAGCAATCAGTAGCAGTTATGGTCATTATATCTTGAGCAGCAGAGAAATTTAATGAACATAGGCCTGAAAGTAAAAAGGAATTCTAGGTCATCTCAGCAACCAAAAGGATTTGCAATTCAATGCATTTCATTTGATAAGGTGGTGGATTTAATCATACAACAAAGCTAGGCATAATTGCAGAGGTACCCTAATTTGCCAGAATACCCAAATCCACCTAAAGAATGAAGGAGTCAAAAACATTTCAGTGACATAAGACACTCACTGCTTATTTATCCGACATAAGACACTCACTGCTTATTTATCCATATGTGCTCTAATCTATTCACCAACAACCATAACTGTGTCAAAGGGCGGTCCATGTATGTGAAAATGGGAATTTAGCAAATGAAAATTCCCATTGTAAGGTTTCAAATTGACAAGCTGAAAAGGAAAAGTATACCACACCTGATAACTTAGGCAAAGAATCATTTGTGAAAGGTCCCAATGGGGAAGGAGCTAAAAGAGGAATAAAGGGCTGTGGCTGTGTGCTTGGAGAGATATCAGGAGGCAGCTCATCAACCTTAGTTGTGATAGAAATGTAATGTTTTGCACCACTTGTTGGAGAGCCCTGGGACTTGTCCATAACTGCATAGAGGCAATTTTCAGCTTAAGGAGTGATACTTCTAAAAGAAAATGAAATAGAAATACTCCTACAGTGTTTAGATATCTGACATGGCCCATAATTGTATTAACTATTATGTACAAGCAAAAAAAATTACAGCATGCCAAATTGAATAACATATTCAATTTTTGACTGATTCTAGTAATGAGTTGAACTGAAAAAGAAAACTAAACATTTCTGAGCATTTGGCTATTATTTCTGGCAGCTCATAGACATTCTACAATGTGCAAAGATATGAATATTTCCTTCTTAAATTGGATCAAGGTTGCCCTTTTCATCATGTTTTGTACCCCAAAACATATAACATTAATAATATATGTTATTCTGCAGCAACACATACACAGAAGAAGAAGAAGAATAGAAGCAGAAGAAGAAGAAGAAGAAGAAACAGAGTACTGTGAAGAAGGGGGTTGCAAGAGAACACTTCCTTCATATTTGTACCTTGTCACCAACCAAGACAGCGAATGGCAAAGTGAACATTAAGAATGTTGGTATACACGTTCCTGCCTTCAAAATCTCAAAGAAAAAGCTTCAATGCAAAAATAATAATAATAATAATGGTAGACAGAGGGAAACAGAGGAAGAAGTGATTTGCAATTTGAAAAAAAAGAGACCCCTCTTCACTGCTTCACTAATTGACGCACTCAGAGGTGAGTACAGAGTCTTTCAGACAGGAGAGAGAGAGAGATGGCATTGCCAGCCACAATATCAGGTAGCTTGGTTAGTTAATCCCATGTTACCATGATTCTTTTTTGACTTTACGCGTGTATTTAGAAAAGCTGAAAAAAATAGATGATGCTGATAATCGATTATATATATGATCGATTATTATGATAATTCATTATAATTAGAATCTTTTTTTATTTGGATATGTTTGCTGAAAATTGATTTTAAGATAATCTATTTCGTTTGGGTGGTGCAAATGAAAAAGCTGAAAAAAATAGATTAGGCTGATAATCGATTATATATATGATCGATTATTGTGATAATCCATTATAATCAGAATCTGTTTTTATTTGGATATGTTTGCTGAAAATTGATTTTAAGATAATTTATTTCATTTGGATAGTGCAAAAAAATCACTTTTGCAAAGTAAATTACAAAAAAGAGTATGAAGTTATTTATATAATTTAATAATACTTGTTTGGAAGTTAGTTTTATAGGGATAAATAGGAAAAAAAGTTTTGAGAATGAAAAATAATCAAATCATAATAATCTTAAGCTAAAATAAATTAGATGATATAAAACAACTTTTTTTCCAGAAAAAGCTTTTTTATAAATTTAAGCTAATTATCAAATATGATAAATTATGTATGAAATAACTTTTTAGTCAAAAAATAGTCGAAATGGAAAAATCTATCTTTTCGAAATATGCTCTTAGATTAAAAGTCATCTGTATCTCAAGTTTGTGAGGCAGAATTAAAATAAATATGTGTAAAAATTATAAAATAAGATTAGATGTAAATAATTAATTAAACTCAAGAACGCTTGTATGAGATGATACGAATCTTTTCTAGCTTAGCTAGTAGTCTTGATTTTGAATCCTAACCTTGAGAATGTAGCAACGTTAAAACTCTGGAGCGAGAGCTTTATTGTCTTTATGGTTCTATCCCGCTCAAGATATTATTCTCCGCAATTGCTCGCTTGATACCTGAAAAAAAAAATTAAATAATTAAGCATTTGAGATCATAAATGAATAAAAGTCTTATACGATAGCAATCATAAGTAATTTGCTGAATAATGTTGTATATTGTCAATTCATTTTATGAAAAATATTTGTTTGCACGTTTCACACTAAGATTTTCTCACTATTTTTATATTAGAATAACAAGATATATAGGTTGGTTAATCGATGAAGAATTTATTACTTAAAAACTAGTAACATATTATTAATTCATTAACTAATTTATATGTCATATTAATTAATAATTAAATTATTTTTAACTTGTGTAAAATTTTTTATGTGCAAATAATATTATCAATATAACAAATTTAAATTTATATTATATAAAATTATGAAAAATTCACCAACCTAATGTTGGGAGAGTTGGTAACTTGACTCTCCACAAGGAAAATGACGCAAGTTCGATTCCTGGAGTCGTCCAGTTGGAAGACAACTCAACCTTGTGTGTAAAAAACTGGACGTCCATCACTGTCGAACCAGGAATTAGTCTCATAGCTGGTCCAAATGGTCAAAATTGTTGGGACATCCCGGGGGATCGATCCACTGAAGATCCAAATGTCCTAATTAAGGTGGATTCGGAGCCAAAAAAATTATTAAAAATTCTAATAATGTTATATAGATGTGAGTTTTATTAAGTAGATGTACAATCATTAAAAGCACACTTTAGACCCATTAATTATTTAATTCCATCAACCTTTCTTCTTAAGGTGAACATTTCCGGTATGTAGGAAAAAAGTTGGATATCGATACCCAAGTTAAGTGGCTCAATCTGATTGGGTACAGTTGTATCCCACTTCGAGGTCAGTAATAGTTTTTAATTTTGCAAATAGATCCATTGGTTTTTAGATTTGCATAATGACCCTTACTACTTTAAATTGGTTGTTTCGCTCTCTTCCTCTACTTCTTTGAATAAAGAACCTCTTCTTCATTTCTTCTGCGACATTGTGTTTTGTATTGCTCTGATCTACCACTTCTACGATCAGATCTGCAAAAAACAAAGTTTATATCATTGGAGCAAGCACTCCTTCACCCATTCAAAAAAAAATTATACCGTTTTTGAAATTTTTTTAACATAAAAATCGCACCATATAGGATCAAATAATGATTCCCCATCAAAAACCATTGAAAAAGGTGCTAAAATGTTCAATAAAAGGCCAAAATGACCTTGGGTCGCGCGGACCCGTTTTACTGCATATGGGTATTTCTGACCCGGCTGGAGGTTAGGGGTGATGTTGCCCCTCTTTTAGTTATAAATAAATATAATAGACTGATAACAATTGACATCTCCTTCTTGTGAGGCTCAGTGGTTTGAATATTTTTAAATGAACTCCTTGTACAGGGTTCGTCCTCGACCCTGTCATATTTATATTTTTGAAATTTTTTTACAGGAATCGAACACGGAATGCAAACATTAGTAATTAGAGAGGTAACCACTGGACCATTAATATTGATAATCAAATCCAACAGATTATATATATTAATAACACCAGTTAATATTAAATGATTTCTTTGGACAAATATTTATTTAGTTTTAGGACGTCATTAATTGAGTTGGGTTATCCAGTACACTTGTGCTTTTGTAAGATGACCATTTATTCTTTTGAAAAAAAAATTAAAAAATAGATAGAGCTCAAATATGCCCTAACTCAATCCTAATAATCTATAACCCTTGCTTCCGAGTGAAAATAAAAATTTCTAAAAATCATCATAGAGCTTTCTCACCTCCGAACGGTATACTTGGGTTACCCACTACACTTGTGCTTAGAGGATATGACCATATTGTATTTTTAAAAATAAAAAATTATTTTTAGGTCAAATATACCCAAACTTGACCTTTATAACCCATAACACTTGCTTCCAAGTGAAAATAAAAATTCTAAAAATTATCCTAGGGTATCCTCACTTAGGGACAATATACTTGGGTTACCCACTACACTTGTGCTTAGAAGACAAGAACATATTGTATTTTAAAAAAAACATTTTTAGGTCAAATATGCCCTAACTTGACCCTTATAACCCCTAACACTTGCATTTGAGTGAAATTAAAAATTTCTAAAAATCATCCTAGGGTATCCTCACCTACGGACGAGATACTTGGGTCACCCACTACACTTTTGCTGAGAGGACATGACTATGTTGTATTTGAGTCATTTTATTAAAAACCATGTTGTACTTGGGACACCTACTACACTTGTGCTTCCAAGTTAGGGTATATTGACCTAAAAATATTTTTAAAAAAAATACAATATGGTCATGTCCTCTAAGCACAAGTGTAGTGGGTGACCCAAGTATACCGTCCGTAGGTGAGGATCCCCTAGGATGATTTTTAGAAATTTTTAATTTCAGTCAAAAGCAAGTGTTATGGGTTATAAGGGTCGAGTTAGGGCATATTTGACCTAAAAGTATTTTTTATTTTTATTTTTAAAATACAATATGGCCATGTTCTCTAAGCACAAGTGGAGTGGGTAACCCAAGTATATTGTCCCTAAGTGAGGATACCCTAGGATAATCTTTAGAATTTTTATTTTCGCTCTGAAGTAAGTGTTATGGGTTATAAGGGTTGAGTTAGGATATATTAGATTTAAAAATATTTTTTTATTTTTTATTTAAAAATACAACACGGTCATATCCTCTAAGCACAAGTGTAGTAGGTGACCTAAGTATACCGACCGTAGGTGAGGATCCCCTAGGATGATTTTTAGAATTTTTTATTTTCGCTTTTTATGGGTTATACGGGTCGAGTTAGGATATACTTGACCTAAAAGTGTTTTTTTTTGTAATTTTTTTAAAAAATACAGCATGGTTATGTTCTCCAAGCACAAGTGTCATTGGTGACCTAGTATACCGTCCGTCGGTGAGGATGCCCTAAGATGATTTTTAGAAATTTTTATTTTCACCCGGAAGCAAGTGTTATGGGTTATAAGGATCGAGTTTGTGGTATATTTGACCTAAAAATATTTTTTTATTTTTTAATATTATAATATGATCATATCCTCTAAGCACAAGTGTAGTGGGTGACCCAAGTATACCATCCGTAAGCAAGTGTTATAGGTTATTAGGGTTGAGTTAGGGCAAATCTGAACTCTATCTATTTTTTAATTTATTTTTTCAAAAGATAAAATGGTCGTGGTACAATACCCATGTGCAATGGATGACCCAACTCATGAAATCCCAAAACCAAATAATATTTGTCCAAAAGAATCATTTAATATTAACTGTATTTTTAATATATATCTATACATTGAATAAGGGGGAATCCAAATTTACTGTTGAAAAACACCTGTCGACTCCTTGCTTTTTTAGGGCCATTTTTGTTTTAAAAATAAAATTAATTTTTAGGACATTTTTCATTTAAAAAAAGTGAGCTGCACTATGGATTGATCGTGTTTTGACTGATACCAACCATTGCAGAAACATTTATTGTTTCTTGAGAGTACTTTTTCTGAAATTTTTGGCTACCTCTCTCCTCCTTTTCCTTTTTACCTCGGCGTTGTTCTTACTTCCTTCTCCTCCCTCGGGTTCATGATCGGCGACTCTCCTCCCTCATTCGCTTTCTCCGGCCACCATCAGAGGTTAAGCTTTCTCCCTGCAACTCTTCTCGCCTCCTCCCTCTTTGTAGTTATCAGATCGGAATCTACGGTCGATTTGTCGGGTTTCTGAGATCCTGAAATGAGACCTGCGGATCGGTCGATGGAGGGGGAGGTACGGTTTCATTTTTTCACTCTCAGATCCCGCAAGCTTTCATTTTTCTTCTTTTCTCAATTTTCTCAGCTCCGATTTCTGTAAGCCATCTTTCTTCTCACAAATTTATGCTTCTCACTGTAAACCCTATTTTGTTCCCAGATTTTTCTGCTTTTCTGAAGTTACCAAGCTCTTCGATCGCTCCTCCATCCCTTGCAACCTCTTCGTTGATCACGTGCGCGCGTTGCAGAAGTAGTTCCTTAGGCCCCTCCTCCTTTTGGTGTTTCTTCTCTTTCACAAAGCTACTATTCTTATTTCTCTATTTTTGTTTGTTCTACTTTCACTCTTTTTATTTTTTATTTTTATTTAAATTTATGCTTTTCAAGTATTGGAGGTGACTCAAATTATTGTTTTTTCTATTAAATTTTAAATTTTTTTTGCACTTGATCGGTTTAACTGGCAAGTGGGTCTTTGTTATTTTGGTGTATAAACTTTAGCTGTTGATGAGGAACCGTGTTCTTTGGTGTGATGCTTAGTGGTGGTAGATATAATTTGAGAGTAAATGTATTTTTTTCTTTCTTTCTGGTGTTGGGTCAACTCGATTCGATTTTCTGGGTTGTTTTGGTTTGGACCTGAAGTTGACGTTGTAGCCTTACTCAGTTGTGCAGTGCAGCGGCTACTGAATATTCTTTATTTGGTTTGCTTCAATTTGTCCTATTTATCTTTCCTATTATATAGGCTTCTGCATTTATGGTTAGTATGCTGGTAATCTAATGGTAAGTTTACTGGGTAGAAGTACTTAATTATTTGAGTTACTATAACTCATAGGTAGTGGGGTTGTGATTTCTATCTGTTTGAACAATGTGAAAAGGATACTTGTGCATGCCTTTTATTTTCTGTTTATGTTCTCCTTTTACTAAACAAATTTTTTGTTAGATATTGTTTCAATGCCTACATTTGTGGTTTCATCTAATCTTGGTATTTCCATAGGAAGAATGATTGTGTTGAAAATTGTAAGGATTTTGAGGTGTGCCAACAGAAGGTCATTTTAAGCAGTTCAGACAATGTTAGTGTTGTTGATGATGAAGCAGATGAAGAAGAGGAGGAAGAGGAGATAATTGAAGAGGTTAAGATTGAGATGGAAAAGGAAAGCTTTGATGTGAAGGAAATTAATATTCCAGAATCCAATTCCAAGGTTGTGAAGGAACCAGAAAATAAGAAGATTGTTGTGAATGAAACTGAAAAGAAAGTGGTTGTGATTATGAACTAGAGAATAAGAAAATTGAATGAATCAGAACCTAAGAAGGCTGTGAGTGCCCACAGGCGATTTCATCACAGAAATGAAAGACCAGTGTTTGTCCCTCTTGCTGTGAAGCAATCTTCTCCAATTAGAAGGCAGTCAACAATTTATCAAAATTTCTCCAAAGCTAATTCAAGTAAGGTCTTTTGAGTTTCATCATAGTTTGTCCTTTCAATATATTTTTTGGACTTTGTGCTTATTTTTAACAAGTGTGACTACTCTTTATGGTTCAGTTCCAAAGGCAAAAGAATATCATAGCTTTCCACAAAACCTGAACAACTTACAGAGTCTAGGTGATTCATCTACATTTCATAATTATGAAAAACTGTTAAATTTGCTGGCAAAACTTTGTTCATATTACATTACTAATTCTTTATATATATGGTACTCCTCTTTCATGGTTTTCTTTCTTCTTTTCTATATTGTTAACAAGGTGGGATTGGGCAGGTGTTCTTTAAGAGTGTATTCATTTTAGATTTGTGATTATCTTTAAAAAAATTGATTCATTTGTTTTGTGCATCTTGCTTGAGAGAAATAGCGAACGTTGCATTAGTGTTACCATTTGTTGCTTAAAAGATGGAGGAATATTACATATTTGTTGCATTAGGAGTTGGTTCTCTTGATTAAGAAGATAACATACTACTTCTTCACAGTAGGAAGATAGAGAAACTTATTTATAATTAGTAGTAATTGGAATAGAATGCACCTATTTTAGATTATCAAATGCTTCGTGTATTTGCATTCTACAATGACAAAGTAAGGTCTGGTTTTATCAAATATATTGTTCAAACATGTTGCCTTCGTCTAAGGGTTAGTTGTGTGGATTATTGAGCAATAATGGATGCAATCAAAAGGGCTGAAATACCAAAGCCTTTATGCTCCCTCTGCCTCCCCCTCCCTCTTCCTTTCTTTTCCTTTGAATTGGTATTAATGGGTTTGTCTTAATCCTTAAAGTGACTGCATCTTTCTTTTTCCTCACATGATCCTGTTCTTGGTCAGCATACCTCCAGTTCATCGGAAAATGGTGCAGTGGTGGAGACAATCGACAATAAGATACTTGTGTTACAATGAAGTAATAATGTTGGTGAATTTCCTTGACATTTTGTTTTACGTAGAGGCCATCCTGAGGTATTCAACAGTGAAATACAAATTTTTGATCCTTTCTATTGCTACTATTTATTAGTTGAAATTGTAGGTTTCTTTCTATAATAAGTATGAAATGTGCAGTTAGTGGACTTAGTTCTGTAATTAATCCTTGATTTTTTTTTGGGTTTCTGATGTATTTCTTTATCATGATATCTGTTCACAGCAAATGCATATGATCTCTCAATTCGTAGATTATCCATCTCTCTCTCTATCACATTTTCTTTATTTCTTCTATACTTGTGGTGGTCATGTTTTTCCTTCTCTCCTCCTCTCACTCACAGGTTGATCGGGACCAGAATTTCACGTGCTTGGCTGTCTCATAGTTAAAGAAGAAGGTCATGGCAGGACTCTATAATCAAGTTAAATGATACAGTTTAACTTCACTTCCAATCTCTACCCTGCCTTTACTTTTTAAAGATTTATTGACAATTTGTGTATGTATTTTTTCCTCCCTTCTTTTAGCAATAAAGCTTATGTTGGTGATCACAAGTTAAAGTATTTTCCTTGCCTGCTCAAATTTAATATGCAAGGAAGAATTTCACCTGTTTGGCATAAAGCTTTTAAGTACAGTGTGACTAATCTTCTTTCCTTTGCTTTATTGCTTCTGCGCATTTCGAATGGTTTTAGCTCACAAACTTCACCCATGGAATCTATTACATACAAATAGGAAATCATATATATTCAAGTCTTTACACCACACCACCTTACATGACACAATGACAGCAATCATTCTTACTTCATTTTACTTCGTTTCTTATGTCATTAGTATTTTATATATACTTTCTAAGCATTTATTGTCTAGAGTTTGATAATGTTAAAGTTGTATTTCTTGTGAATGCTTCCTATATGATTGGACAAATCTATACATTGAATAAGGGGGAATCCATTTTTACTATTCAAAAACACCTGTCGATCCTTAATTTTTTGGGTCTTTTTCGTTTTAAAAATAAATGGTGTTTTTATGGCTTTTTTCGTTTTAAAGAGATTGTTTTCCGGAAAGCTTATTTCAGTCAAACACGACAAGGTTATTTTGAGGGGACTAAAGCCTATCTAAACACAATAGGATGGAGGTCGGTTCTGCAAGATAGATGAAAAAAACTAGACTAGGAAAGTTGTCTCATTCCATAGAAATCATTCTCCTCTTCTTGCAACAACGATAGGTTTTGAATCATTCATTATTTACATCTTAATTGATATATTATAGTTTTTTTTACGGAGATATATTATAGTTATAATATTAAAAACATAATATTTTTTTGTTCCAATCAATAACATAAAATCTAATCATATATCAAAATATAAGTAACAATTATCATTAATAATTGATTCAGATGTTATATTAACTAATTTTAAAGGAAAATTGACCCGTGCGTTGCGCACGGGTACTTAATATATATATATATATATATATATATATATATATATCTTCTTTTGGAATAAGCTACAATTATATCTATAACGGTCATGCGGTTGTCTTTCCACCTGCCAATCAGCACGGCCCGTGTTCTTTACCTTCGATTTTTAACAAAAATTCATGACATTTTTCAAAAATATAAAACATTACATTTGGGGGTCGAATACAAACCATTGCGCCGCACAAGAAGGAGCTGTTACATGTTATCATTCGATTTTATTTGTAACTGGACAACATAGCAACATCATCCCTAACCTTTAGTTGGGTCAGAAATACCCATACGCAGTAAAACGGGTTCACGCGACCCGAGGTCATTTTTTGCCATTTTATTGAACATTTGAGAACCTTTTTCAATGGTTTTTTTATGGGGAATCATTATTTGATCCTTAGGTGTGATTTTTATGTTCAAAAAATGTCAAAAACGTAAAAACAAATTTTGGAACGGGGGAAGGAGTGTTTGCTCCAATGATGGCCTTCGATTTTTGCAAATCTGGTAGTAGAAGTGATGGATCTAGTGATGCTTTGGGCTGGAAAGATGTTCTTTGATTCTTGCACATGGTGGGTGACGGTGGTGGATGAGGGTGGAAGATGAATAGTGTTTTTTCATGGGTGAACGCTTGAAAAAGATAATTTGTATCATAGATCCATGTTCTTAACTTTTTAATTTACAAGTAAGTCCTCTTAACTCTAAAATTGAAAGTAATATAATTATGAAAATATAAAGGGTTAAATATGTAAAATAATTAAAAGTATCATGCTTTAAAAAACAAGACACCTGTCATATACAACCATAAGAAAATCTTATTTTTCTCTCATCTCCCTCACACTCTCACAGACGGCGGCAGGTGTGATTTTGGGTCATTTTGACGTAAAACTACCCATTTACTTCGCTTTTTCTCTTCTTTTATTTTCATAAGTGGATTTTCCACATAGATTTGATTCTTTTTGTGTTTTTTTTCCTTGTTCTTCGTAGTCTTGGTGTGGCTTTGTTTGGTTTCCCGTCTTGGTGCGGTGTTGTTTGATTCCCGTCTTGGTGCGGTGTTCGTTTGTTCCAGATTGACAGATCTGCTTTGATCCATCACGGATTTGATCAAGACTTGAGTCTCAATGCTACAGATTTGGAAGCGTGGGTATTCCGATGACTTTGATGGTATCACTTTTGTAGGCAATTTGACCTTGTTGTATTATGCTTTTAACCTGGGTGCTGTGAGTTTGTTCGCAGTTTCATCCTTTTCGATTTTTAGCAATTTTATATCTGTATTGTCATCGACGTATTCTATCAATTTGAATGAATGAATGTCTTTCTTTATTTAAAAAAAAAAAAACTACACCTGTCATATTATATTGCGCCACTTAACGTGGGTATAGATACCCAACCTTTTTTGTGGGTACAGAAGAATTTACCTCTTCTTAATTTGCTCTCTTTCAACGTTTGTGAGAACTAATATTGGCTTTGGCAATTGGCATGCATAATATCTAGCTGCTTAAATGTCCACTAATGTTGGTTTCAGTTTCGCAAATAAATTTTGTACCGATCCTTCACAACGAGTACAGGTGGCAAACTAATGTCCACTTATCACATCAGTCCATTGTTTTTCTCTCTCCCTGTTGATGTTTGTATCTCCCCTTTGGTCAAAATATTTGTAGATGATTAGTTTGTGAAACTAACAAAATCCTGAATTAAAATTTCATTTTACCAAACATGAAACAATCTCAACTTGGAAGCATAGTAGAGATTGTCTCCCAATTACTGCAAATCGAGCTACAAGGGTCCAACATTTTGTTCAAATGAAACAACGGAAGAAAAGAACAAGTGGATGAACCGTACTTATCCCATGTGAAGAGATGCCCCATCTGGCTGGCATCGGCTACTGTTTCTACATATATATATATATATATATATATATATATATATATATATCTTTATAATCTTTATAAGAGTGAGTAGTCTGATTACTGTGGATGAATAGTGAATGATGAGGTGTCCTTGTGTGGTTGAGTTTGGCACTTAAAAAATTATTATTTGTTGTTAATGGATCGGGCTTTGTATTTCCATTTCAAGGAAGGCCCATGAAAAACGATAACTTTTGTGTTCCTGTCATTTGGTGTGGTGTGTTTTTGGCTGCATGTGTTGCTGACCAATTGCATTCTCTCTCCCGAGCAGGTCACCGACTCATTGATTACACGCAACGGTTCTTTCACACGCAACCATTGTAATCACCTCTCCCTTTCTTATCTCTCGACCAAGGACGACGACCAGTCGACCACCAAGCGTTGAGGAAAACCAACGACGAGCTCGATCGGCGGCAGCGGAGAGGACGTCGAGGAGTAAGGCGGCGACGGTGGGTTTCTGAACGGCAGCAAGGAGCCAAGGTCTTCTGTCTCCTAGGTTCCTCTGACCACCACCGCCACTGTGCTCTCTTGACGAGAGAGTCGCCGCCGCTGTCCATGCATTTTCTGGCCAAAAGAGGTGAGTTTTCACGAAGCCATTTGGACCATCTTCTTCCACTCACTGTGCGGTCCCTAACCCACATTTTTGGTCACGAACCGCCGCCTGCCGCCACGCCGAACCGTCGCCGGAGAAGAAGATGTTTGAAGATGTATTGGAAGATGGAACTGAACTAGGCTACTATGCTCATGGAAGATGTATTGTTGCCCCTTTTTTTTTTAAATTTCAAGTTGATTTAGGGTTCCTTCTTTGTTTGTTTTGGTTTGTGAATGGGATTATTGTTACTGTTAAAATATCTTTGATTCTTGAGGTTTGTTAATTAACTTACATAATAAGCATTGACGGTGCCACCAGAGTTTCCGGGGACAACCTTGAGCTGCATGTCAATCCCAAGGAGGTACTCATTCTTTGATTGGAATCCTGAACCGGAAGCTTTGACCAGTGACAGAGTGAGTAGCTCCCCAATGTTGAGTATCTTGGCAGGGAGTGTATTACTCCCTAGAAATCATCATTGCACTCTTTATTGATTTTTAGTTTGATCCAATTGTAGACATGAATTATTGATTTATTATATGAATGGTTTATTATTGACTCTTTTCTTGAATTATTGCTAACATTGTCTGCAAGAAGGTTGATGTTGACATGAATAAAAGGTTTACTTTCATTGCCATTTTTTTCTCATCATCAGTTGTCTTTACTTTATTGTTAGAAAAGAGTGATATGATTCATTGACTTAGGATTTGTTTCTTATATCTGTGGATTTGATTATTCACGTACTTAATTGAAATGAGTTTTTGGTTTTTTATTTTTATTTTTGTTGTTTACAGAGCTATTGAATTGAGTGCTGCTGAGTTGGATAATCTGATGACTATGGTTGCCAACTCTCAGCAATGCAAGATCCCATACTGGTTTTTGATTAGGAAGAAAGACTATAAGGATGGGAAGTATTCTCAGGTGGTGTCAAATCCACTGATAGACCAGGAGAGACTCAAGAAAATCATGTGAGTAACATTTGGATTGTAGATTTTTAGTGGAGAAATTATTGGGTGTTCTTAGAGCTGTGTCGATATTGCAAAGTAATGCTTTTTGAAGAGCTTTTAAGCTACAATCATACTAATGTACATAAACTTGAAATTCTGTTTATCTACAGTTATTTATGAAACAATCTGTCAAATCAACTATGTAACAATTTTAGCAGGCAAATAATGTTTGAGAAACAAAACACGGGCAGACTTAATGTACAAAGCTGATGAACTTGAATGTACATGTGAATTTGTTTATATAAAAGACTGTTGATATGACTTGCACATACGGAAAAAAGGACATGAAAGTTTTGGCTTTTTTTGTGGCAAGACTCTTCTGTTTTATCACAATAAATCTGACTTCAATGTTTCTTTTTTCAGTTGTTTGTTGAGATTTACTAAAAGTAAATGATATCTAGGAGAGTTTATTTTAAGGAAAATGAATGAATTTGGGAGTTGAGAATAAAGACTCCTACAAAGATATTATTGGTGGGATTGAATTCGGGTCCCATATTCAATGCTTTTTGTCAAGACACTACTAAGATATTTTGCAATGGCAATCAGCCAAACCTTTTGAAGCGAGGCTAAGTATAGTTGTTTCTTTGTGATCAATCTACAATTCTATACTCATTGAGTGATACTTATTCAATACATTAGTTGTTTCTTGGTGGTCAATCTATAATTCTATACTCTGCGGATTTCTGTAAATAGTCCCTTGAGCAAAAGGAGGATGCAATTTTTGAGAATAACAGTGATTGCTAGGTGAGAGAATAGATGTATGATATTAGCTGAATGTCCGGAAAGGGGATGGTGTGGGTTATTTAATTTTGAACCTTAAATTAAGGACCTACAAAGTCTTCTAAGTCTTGACTGTACGTGATGCATATTACTTTTGAATTTGATAAATGTGATTCAATTCTCTGAGCTCACAGACTTGGTAATTCTCATTTTATCAATGTGTCGACTTTCTACCAAAGGTAGATTTTTATCAGAACTAGGAGAAAGGGGATGGGATAGATGCAAGATGTTATGCATTGATTATGCCAAATTCATCAATAAATAAGATTACATGTTGCCTATTGTTAAAGATGATGGGATGAATGCCTCTTTCATTTGTCAGATTCTGACCCTTTTGAGGGCCATAAGATGGTAGGTTGTATTTGTTTTATAGAAATATTGATTGTTAAATTAGTGATTTTATGGTCACATTTTCCATATGTATTATTTTTATTTCAATGACTTTCCACTTTAGTAGAGTGTTTTGTTTGTTTAAATGGATTGACTTTCCACTTTTATGTGTTTTGTTTTGTTTTCATCATTTGTATGATCAAACATAAGGATCCGTAACATTGAGATAACAACTATAATAGGACCATCTAAGTATTTTTATGGTTTATGTTTCATATTTTGTAGGTACTGAGGAGGAAGACCCTGCAGCTTGACTTTGTAGAAGAGTGTGTGAGTTCATTTCCCTTCATTTTTTTCTTCCGGGTTTGGTGCAATTGTGATCCCAAATTTGAGAATTTTAATGTATATTATGATTTATTATTATTTAGATTTGTTGAGTAATTTTGGATCTGATTTCTGTGAAACCCTAATTTTATTCTGTGAAGCTTTGGAAATTAAGGTATAAAGCTCTCCATCTCTCCTCTCTTCTGCTCTCTCTATCTCTCTTCTGTTGCTTCCATTGCTTTTGGGTGTGATTTATTCCCTCGGCTGAATTGCTTGCTTTAGTCTTTGATCATTGATGAAAATGCATTAAATTTAATACGCAAAAGTGATGAAAGTCTGTGTGCCAAGGTCTTTCTGATTTATGATCCTGCTTCTAGAAGAAAAAGTAATTATGGAGCATACTATTGTATATATGTATTTATTGATGACCATTGGAGGAGCTGGGTTATGTTGGTATGCTTTTGGGAATTGAGTAGAAGACTTTTAGCATTCTGACAAGATACAAGACTCTTCATAATTGGTGTTATTGAAAGGTCCAAATTAATATTTGAACTGTTATCACTTGCATTGCTCCAAGAACCCTCGGTTTCTTTCTTGAGGCTAATTGTTTCAATTTCACAACACTCTTCTTTTTAAAGCTTCTAATTGCAAACATCACATATTAATTAAAAACCAAGAGTTAAGATGATCATGTAGCAACATATTAATTATTCAATTAGAGTTATTGCCTGATTTGGAGTTGCAACATTAGCTTCATTAGCCTTTTCATCTTCTGATCCAAACCATATTCTTCCTCCAGGGAGTGCTTCCTCAAGAAGGAACAGGAGTTCAACATTCTAATGCGGTGCTTGAAATGACTTTTTAATGAGCGAATTATCTTATTTATTTTCCCTTCAACTGTTCTCTTTCACTTATCAACTTTTGATTTTAAGTTTTTATTCTCATCCATCTTCCTCTTCATTTCTGTTTCTGATTTGGTTCTATTTTCTATCTCAAGTTGTAAATCTTATTTACCTTTTAGCTTTTGTGAAATTTTCATTTTTATAGTTCCTCCCGAGTTGTGTTTTGAGTTTCAGTCAGATTAGGACTATATTTCTAGATACTAATTTTTGAGTCTTGAGATTGGGTTGCTCTTGCTCTCTGTAGCTAATAGCTGATTTTAATATGTGTTTTGAACAAAATTTTGGTCGAACAAACTGTAAAACAGTCATTGCTTGCTGATGCGTCTCCTCAACGAGATGTGTGAACTTCTTCGCCAATAGTGTGAGATCCAAACTCTCTCTATCTCTCTTTGTTATTCTTTATTTGAAAGCAAAGCAAGGTTTGGTTTGATTCTATTTTCAATTCCATGCTTTCAGATTACATAGTGCCTTGAGATCATGAAGGCCTTTGTAGAGGTGCAATTTATTCTTTATTCATGTTTCTTCTTCACACTATGCAATTTATTTTCTTCTGTTTTTGCATTTAAAAAATATAATTGAGTATAGGGAAGAATTTAATGAATGTAATTGGTCATTCAGGGAGATAGAAATGAATCAGAAGATCAACATCCAGCTAAATGTACACTATTATCTGTTGCAGTGAAAGTACTAAACCTATTCCATTCTCTTTATTAGTCATTTTTCATATATTTTTGTTATTATATTTATTATAGGAATCAGTAAATGCTCAAGTTAGTCCTTCAAAGATACAATATTAGTCTCTGAATGATGAAAAATAGGGGCTAATTTAATTATAAAAAAATGTCTTCATGGAGTATCTTGAGCTTCACTAATGATACAAGTACATGAAAATTGAATTATATGTTGTTTTTTCATATGAAAGCTGTGTTTTTCTGAAAGCAATGCTTGAGGCATTTTGACTGATGTTTTATTGATACACACATATCCATAAACTGAATTTAGTTCATTTCATTTCACAACTTCAGTCATCAGTAGTTTTATTATGTCCTCCATTCTGATTGTTGAACATCAGCATGAAATACTTGATGGAATGTGACAGTTTTTTAAATTATGGTATTTACACTGGAATAAATCAAAATCGATAATATTGTAAACTTAAGTAATAAGTAATAGGTCAATGGTTAAATCAATAATCTAAAGCTAGCATAGCATGGTCAGCTACCTCCTAAGCATCTTTGTCTCCACTTCCTTCTCTTATGGAGTTTGAAGCATAATGAATGTTTAGCATGCAATAGTGGTTACTATTATACTGTAGTGCTATAACTATGAACAATATTACTCATAAAATGGGTGCTTAATATTTCAAATATTTCACTCTTAGATATATTAGTATACACACTTGAATGTGAGTTGTTTGTATGAATTTTTGAACTAATTTATTTCCATAATTCAACCGTCTGTTTTCTCTCATGCTTTTAACTGATTATATTTCTATGTAATGAAATCATCTTGGATTTTAATTCTGTTCATGACCAAGAAATGTCGTAACGGTCTATTGCACGGGTAACTAACGAGATAGTGTACATTGTTCTCAGCCTTTATATGGTCACCTACTATGTTTTCTTTAATGTATACTAAATAATTGTATTATTGTTCTTATAATTATCATTTACAAAATAATTTGTATATCAATTTCTAAATAATTTAAGAATTAGTGATATTTTCTTTCAACTTTGCATGATATTTTCTTTCAAACCACAAACATGTGAAACGCTGGACCCTGTGAAACGCATGGGTAAATAGAAGGCGGCGACGGAGTGAGCTGGTGGCTTGAAAATGAGAAGTGGGAAACAAGGTATACATTTAATATGTGTCTAATTTTGCTTATACATTTTAATCAATAATGTAATATCATTTTCTTTTTCTTTTTTTTTATCAAAATTACTACCATAATTATTAATATTATATTATTCAACTCCCGATAGTTTTGCTTTAAATGAAATCTTCCCCGTGCACGTGCACGGGCTCTAACTACTAGAGTTCTAGAGTTGTCATCGGATGATTTCAAGAAGTTTGATCTCCCCTGTGAGGCTCATGAAATCTGGAAGGAATAGCAGAAGAGAAGACTATTTTGTGTACATGAATTTGTCCCGTACTATTTAATTTGTGTCATTAGTATTATCCTATACAATGTTTTGTGGTTATCTGTTTCTGTGTATTGTTAGGTTTTATGATTTTATCTGTTTATGTCTTTAATTCTCTTGGTCCTGGGTTATGGTTTTATTCGCTTTTAGCTTATTTCTGGAAGAATCATTAGATTATAGAGAATTGATGTAAACATGATCATACATTATAGATTATTAAAGGCAAACTTGATAATGTTGTATTGGCAGAAAATCAGATATTCTGATCTCTGAGCCCATGGGTAAGGTCATATTGTGCATGCATCAGTCAATCTGGAGGATGATATTTCCATGTATAAGTTATGTTACATATTATCTCCCCTTTAAAAATAGCATACTTTCTTTTATTAAATCGATTACCCATCCCCCAACCCTTAAATAATCAGTTTAGCAACTATTTCCGATGGTAACAAGTATTCCAATTTCAATGGCAGTTCAGAATAATATTCAACAAAATTATATTAAAAAAATGTGTCATTTATGCTTACATGTACATTTTGTTTTGACTTTCTTGTGGTTAGAATTTTAAAGTTCGAAGATTAATTATTTCAGCATTATTTGTCTTTTCCTAACGTTGAATTTACTCACTAATGTAACTCTCCTTAATCCTTCTAAGTAGAATGAACGTTAAGAAGCAGACACACATGGCATAGATATTCTACTTTACTAACATAGTTCCTTGTGCCTTGAGATTTGTCCTAGAAAGTTAATTTGCAAGAACTTGCAGCAGTAAAATTCCTTTGGAGCTTAATTTTCTTAAACCGAAATAGTTACTTTTGTTCTTATGTAAACATTTTAGGTCTCTATATTCTTTGATCTTCTTTTCATGTGTCAACATTATGAGTTGTATCATTCAAAGAGGGTAGCATCAACCCCTCCTAAGCTCAACAAGAAAGTCACAGAGCCCCTCATTAAGTCTCATGATCAGCCTATAGCAGCAAGTATTATTCTCTCTTTCTTAGACAATTTTTATCGTTTTAATTGAATTTATGAATGTTGAATTCTGCAGAGAACAAGCACCCGTGGATTTCAAACAAGTGGATGCTCATGTCCATCAATACAAGGGAAGCAGTGCCAGGTACAACTGCTATAGAATTAGTTTATCTTATCTTCTCTTTTCTATATCTTATTATCTGTCTCTGTATGTATTGTATTACTAATTACTAATCTGCCAGTTTCAGCCATGCAGTGCTAATTAATGATCTAAACTTGATCTCCCAATGAAGAGAAAATTAAGGGAATATGATACCCCTCTTATTTATGTACAGGGGAAGCATTTTCTTCTTATTTCAAACATGAATTTTTACCCAATTTATGGTTGTGTAGTTTACACATTTTAGGGAAGTAAAGATCCTCTCCATTTCTCAAAAGAAATGGAGGGCTCCATTACCATAGTTTTTGGTGTATAAAACACATAAAAGCCTAATAAATGTCACCCATTTTAGAAATAAATGTCTTTATACACTCAAAACTATAGTAATGGAGCCATCCATTTCTTTTGAGAAATGGAGATGATCTTTACTCATTTTAGGGTGTCTTTCATCAGTAATTCAGATATATGAATTGATTAGAATATGGCATTGAATGTTATAATTTGAATTTAGCATGATATTTTTGCACTTAAACATGTCAATGGAGTGATTAATATAATTTATTAGTCATTGGGTTGTGTTTATTTGTTCCTTTCATTTTCTTGGCATTGTTTTTTTCCTGGATGATGTTAAATTCTTCATCCCAATGCCTATAAAATTCAATGTCACTCATTTTCTACAGACTAAAAAATTGATAATGGGGTGTCTGTATATTATTGAACTTGGTGGAGTAATTTACTGTTTCTATCCATTTGAAGTCATGCATCGTATGTACATACAAGATGTTACCACAGAATTTATAATAATAATTCCATACTTTCTTGGATTGTTTTATTGTATAGAGGAATTATGCGTAGTTGCCTGCAGCCCGAACGATGCAACGGTGGTGGCAATTGGGGGTGGTGATGACAGGATTTCTCTCGAAGTTTGGCCAAGGAGGTTGGGCTTTTGAGCTTCAAGGATTTCTCTGTATCCCTTTTTCTGTTTTAAAGTTCGGCTTGAATGAACTTTCTGGATGAATCTATTTTATAGTGGAAGAATGCAGTGCTCTTCCATATGAATCTAAAATGACAAATATTATTCCTTATCAATTAATCTGTCATTGAAGATGTTGAGTTTCTTAATACTGTGAAATCATTTCAGAATAAATTTTAGTATACCTGATTATCCTTATCAATTTTCTCTTCTCTGACAGCCGGGGTAGTTGATGCCTTCTATTGAGTTGAAACTTAAATGGTTGGCAAGGAGAACCCGAAGACTGATGACTTGAACTTGTGCTTTGAGAAGCTTATGTGGTTGGGTGTTGTCTCTGTTTTTACATTTTTGGGTTGATTTCACGAAGGTAATATTTTGAATATTTAAAGGAAGATTATCTATTTAATATTTTTTGTGTGATTTTTTATTTAAATTATATATTTTTGGTTTATGAGAGCATTCCATGGGCCAAGGAAAAACAAATCCTTCGAGAAATTAAGCAGGTTGAGGGGACAAGAGAGAAAGTTGTTGCTGTGTTATTAATTTTGCATTACCCACTTACAAGGGTGAATATGCAATTAACCGAACAGTTGTGACACTGAAAGCAAAGTTTGTATGTGTATGACTTAGTATTCGAATTTATAAAGCTCATGTCAAACTCATAGTTTTTATATGTTTCCCTTTTTGATTTGGAAAGTTTTGACATTAATAACTTAGTGCTCAGGTAATGAAACACTTGCTGCCTTGCATTTTTGTTATATTTGGAATGTTGCGATAAAATCTTGGTTAAATTGTACTTTTCGTCCTCCAAATTTTTCTTTTTAGCGAAAAAAGTCCCTCAACTTTTTTTTTGGTTAATTTAATCCTCCTAAAATCCAAATGTTGCGAATTTGGTCCCTTAATTTTTTTAATTGCATTTTTGGTTCTCCATTTTTCCAAAATCCATGATTTTTAAAGACTAAAAGTGGAAAAAACCAATAATTTTAGGGATCAAAAGTGCATTTAAAAAATATAGGGATCAAATTTGTAAAATTTGAATTTTAGGAGGACTAAATCCACCAAAAAAAAAAATTGGGGGACTATTTTCGCCAAACTGAAAAACTTCGGGGATGAAAATTGCAATGTTGCCTAAAATCTTTGTCTGTCGTGATGCAGAATACAAATATCGCTTTGGCCATTTTCTGTTCTACTGCGACTTGCAGCTTTAGGTTTGTTTAAGTTTTCCCTACTATTTCTTCTCCCATTCTTTGTTCTGTTCCACTGCTGCCTGTTTTTTTCCTGTGCTTATGTTCTGCTTTTTTTCCCTCATTTTTATTTTTGTATGGGAAAGTCGTATTAAGGTCAAGTATTTTTCAAATTTAAGTATATATGTTTTCTAAGTAACCAATGCAAACATGCACAATACTATTCTGAAAACATATTGTGCTTTATGTGATTCTGGAAAAGGTTGTGAAGTTGTAAAAAGTAGTATGAATAATGTTATTAGAAAGAATTGCATATTGATTTACACATGGCAAACTTGGTTGGTAATTGTTACTCGCTAAATATATTTAAATTGAGAGTATGAACATTTTAAGCGTGAAGGATAATAAACAGTTATATATATTTCGTTTTCCTTTTTAATTGGTAACTAACAAGGTCTTTTGGGCGGAGATTCGGATGACTTAACCCTTGCCAAGAGAACCTCTCCACAGGGGAATTTGACGGAGCTGTCAGTGTGCAAGTCTCAAGCTTTTGAAGAAGGATAACAAAGATAGAGAAAGATTGAAGACAAATTATGATTTCAAGTTCCGTGTTGCTTCTTTAGTCCGCCTTTATGAATTGTATTTAATTTGAATTTGAATGTGGGATTTCATCGGTTGAATTAATGTTTTGGTTCTGTCAGTTTTAATTTGAACATTGTTATGAAGGTTGTATAAGGTGCATCATCCATCAAAGTGATGCATCAATGCACCACCCAAGTTGCTAAATCTAAGAAGAGATCCGATAAGAAAAGTTGAATTAGAAATTATTCGTATTAAGTATGAAGTTGTTGGTATTTTTAATTTTAAACTTAGGTATAAAAAAAATTAAATGTTCGTGATTATTTCTATCTTAATTATGTGTCATTTATTATGATACAATTATTTTTAAACAATATATTTAGTATGTGTATGTGTATAATTGTGTTTTTGTTTTTTAATTAATAATGTATTATTATTATTTTTTATCAAAATTGTTATCGCAACTATTAATATTATTCAATTTTTATTACTTTTCCTTTAAATGAAATACTTCCGGTTCAAAGGGTTAATAACTACTTTGAAGATATTTAATGTATAAATGTTTATATTATTAGCAGTATAAAATTAAGTAGTTAATGGTGAATGGATTTGATTACTTTTATACTTTTGAAAGTTGGCCCCTCCATTGTCATATATATTTAATTGAAATCCAAACAAACATTATTGTGTTTTTAAACTTATTTTGATAATATTACTTCCTTGAGGCTGCAGAGTAATTTATTGATATGACAAATGCCATGACTTTAAGTGATTATAGCAAATGGTCCAAAGTGTGAAGAATCTCATAGTTGATCTGTCTTTTTTTAAATTTTTAACCTCCTTTTTTTGAAAGTTGTTTTAGGGAAGTTTCTTTATTTGTTGTTAGCGGGTAACTTAAGATGAAGCGTGGTCAAAACATATCTCATTTTACTAATTTCGTGATTCTGCTGGCAATGTCTTTTTAACTCTATTATTCTATCTCTTTCTCAGCATTTACTAATCCATTGGACAAGGAATGTTCAACATTTACTTTATTCCCGAAATCACATTCAAAGATCAAGAGAAGCATGCAGAATCGTAAATTATGTTGTAAGGATGGAAGGCTTGAAGTAGTGAGTGAGTGAAGCATTTTATTGATCAGATGCTCCCTTACACTGATTGAGACCCACATAACCATAAAAAAAATATGAGAAATAGACCCTTTGAGTCTGACATAAGAATGCAGCTAAATATATGATGGGTTCTCTGCAAGATTACTATTCACTTTATTATGTAAAATGTATATTTTGCATTGTTGATAATATGCAACCAGTGCCGTAAAATTGTCTATTATATTGGATCAACATCTTTGACCAAAAGGAACGTTTGTGCTGTAATACATCCTTTTTCTTTCTAACATTTTTTAGAATATGGTTTTGTGAATCCCAATTCAATAACAAATTCATAGGCATTTCTTTGTTTTATATATATATATATATATATATATATATATACTTTTGTAGGGAAGTTATTTTTCCGTATATATAAGATGAGTTTAATTGTTATGCATTGATAGTGTAAAATATTTTTACACAGACAACCAATCACCAATTATAGTATGGATGACTTTTACTGTAGTTAGGATGAAAGTCAATTTTTTACTGATATGATAACTTATGATTGGATGTCTATATAAAAATATTTTATATTGTCAATATATAGCAATTAAACTCATATAAGATATATGCCTAACATAAATAGTTGTTTACTTTTTAATCAATATTATACTATTATTTTATTTTTAATCAAAATTTCTACCTTAACAGAAAATTTTTCCCCGTGCAAAGCACGGGTAATAACTACTAGTATATCAACAATTCTCATATTAAATGGGACCAAATATAGTGCTTGTACAATAAATGAGGTCCTGAAGCTGAAGATGTCTTGTGCTTATAAATCTCCTCCATGAATCACTATCCTTCGTCTTTACGTGAGATTGCATATAAATTTGATTTGGCTCTAAAATTAAGGCTATATTCATTAATTGTTGGTAAATAAATGAATTTCTTTCTATGAACCTGTTTGGTAAGGCACTTCAACGAGTTTATAGCGGATAGCTTATAGCGGATGAGAAAGTAGTCCCGTTTGGTAAGCGCATTTGTCACAAGCTTATAGCGTTTTTTCACGAGCTTATAACATTTTTTTTCAGACGCTACTTGAAGTAGCGTTTGAGTTTATAGTTTATAGCGTTTAATTTTTCTTTTCACTTTTATCCTTATTATCTTCATTTAATTCTACATTTATTCTCTTCTCTCTCTTTTATGTAAAATCATTAATGAAGATGTCATTTTATGTCATTTTATATTTTTCAGCTAATTCAACCGCTAGTTTTACCAAACACTTTCACAGAAAATAAGCTAGCTTATCCGCTATCCACTATCAGCTACCTCATCCGCTATCCGCTATCAGTTAGCTTATCCTCTAACAGCTAATTTTACCAAATAGGCTCTATATTTGTTTTGATTATCACGAAACATACGTTTCAATGGTTTGACAACTTTGGGTTCTCTACTTCTTTTTACACAAAGTTGGAGTCATTTTAATTAATCCACTCAACAGTTAAGCATTAATAGTAAAATTAATTAAGGAAGCTCTAAATTCTACTAAGCTTTTTTTGGTTTCGCAAGCTATCCCGCACGCAACTGCCACGATTAATCCCTTGAACCAAGTAGGAATCACAAGGGCGGCAAAATTATTTCTCAAAAGTTTTAACGTTGCTGCATTTTTAGGGCTAAGATTTGAACTTGAAACAACTGATTAAGTCGAAAGAGAGTTGTATCATCTCATCCAAACATTCTCAAATACTACGTTAATAACAAGGGCCTTGCTAAATCTGAATATAAAAAAATTATTGAAAAGAGCAATTTTTGAATTTTCAATATATTAAATATAATTTTAATATTTCTTTTTTTATTTTTTGAATAAATTCCATAGCTTTTGCCTAATCAAATTAGGTTTGATTTTGCACAAAAGAATAAACTACTCCCAGTTGTAAAGTCAGCTGCAGATGGATTAAAAAATACAGTATAATTAAGTTATGCACATTGAGAAGGTATATGATTGATTATTTAAAGTGGAATGTTAATTTATATACAATATCCAAATACCATAGTTTTTCTTTTTGTTTGTTCCCTTTCTTTTGTTTTCGGTGGAATTGGAATACAACTGTTTATATACAGGTATTGAAACACACGGTTGACCTTTTTTTGCTATTTTGTTGACTATTTCAAATTGGTTGTAATAAGAGACATATTCAACCCCTAACTAAAGTGCGAGAAACCAATATTAATTAAAGCCCTAAAGTCTAAACGGAGTCGTCAGATTGATAATTAAAGTTGTCCTATGATGCTAATGTGTTATTAGCCTTTCAGATAATTGAGATGTATCCTTTTTTGAGCAGTGATTAGGGGGTATCAAACACGGCGACTTTCCTAAGAATAATCTGTGCTTCTACCTATCAAATCAGAAACTCAGAATTACATTGTAGTTTATTTGGTTTAAATTGAATTGATTTGATTTACAAATTAATCCACTCAAATTCAACTATATTTGAACAAATATCTACATGTAAAACAAAGAGTTTTAGTCCCATTGAGTCAACTCAGTTAGTTGTTGTGAGACATGATAATTGTGATTACGCAAATTTAAACTTTCACAATGCACTCCGTCCATTTCTCATTCCCTATTTCCCTCTCCTCCTACCATGAGTTTTCCATTGGACAAAAGAAAAACAAAGGATTTTAATTTAAAATCAAGTAAACTTTTATTTTGTAACTTTCCCAAAATAGGAGTCATTTGTAACTCAAATTAATCTAACTTTTTGTGTGTATATATAATTACCTTACAATATATAATAACTAGTGTTTTTGGAATGTGCAATTCACAGGTTAAAACATCTTCTAATATAATATTTTATATTTTGTAATTAACGTAAATTTTTCTTACAAAGTTATTAATTATAAGAATATTTTATCTAAAATGATTATACAAAAACTCAAGTTATTTTCACTAATCTTTTCTTTACATGACCTATATGCAGCATCTTCCTCAAATTAATTGTGTTCCCTATACCAATACTCTTCACCTATAATATTCATATATAGCATGAAACAAATGGGTACCCAAAAGCATATGATACTCAGGAAGAGAATCCCTACTTGTTTATTCCGAATTCCCGACGCAACAACCGGATACTCCATATGCTTTCTCCTCCCCACTCAGTATTTATGACTCACTTTGAATAGACTCTCTTCATGTGTAGTTCTTGTTGAGTTAAATGCTTCATTAATAACATGGGGAACTGTTTGAGAAACAACAAAATATCAGCACAAGATCATGAGAACTACTAGTATGTAACCCCAACAGAACCTAGCCATGAAGCAAAAGTTGAGCAGATAAAGGCATCTTCCTTGTCCAAGTTGGAAGCACCACTAGTTCAGCAGGAACAAGGCATGAGGAAGAAGGTAACTAGGTTTAAAATACAAAAGGATAATGAAGGTGATAGAGGAAGTCATAGTAATTCTAAAAGTGGGGCTGTGAGGATTAGAGTGGTGATGACTCAGGAAGAGTTGAAAAGGATGTTGAGATGCAAGAATGACACTCAGCACACTTCATTGGAGCAATTACTAAGTGCTATGAAGTGGAGAGGAGGAAGAATTTCTGAGGTTGGTGAATATAATGGGGGCATGAATTCTTGGAGGCCAGCTTTAGAAAGCACTCCTGAGGATCGCTTAATATTTAACAATCCCTCTCTGTAAACAATGACAATTTTTAATTTTTAATTTGATGTAGGAGTATGTGTTGAACTCCATATCAATGAAGTAGCTAGATTCAATTTGACATGAGAATAGAAATGTGGAATCAAGCTTGTGACTTTTTGTGGGAATGATTCCATGTTCTTTATGAAAATGCTCATTTTGTTTTGGATGAAGCATTAAGAAATAAGAACCATACATCCATTCTATAATTTTCCGACCTTGGAATGTTATTTTTATTGAATGCTTTTATCATCAACAAAACATAATTCATGATTTTGCCCTAAGATGACAACATTTTGATAAAAACAGAAAATCTGCAAGCAATGATCATATTACTGCCAAGTAAATCATAAACATAAGGCAAAATAGGTTGATTGGTCCTATACCTTTATTTAAATTTTCATATCGGTCTCATAAGTTTTATTTTTTTTTCAAATCGGTTCTACACGTTATATTTCGTTTCCACATTAGTCCTTTTCGTCAATTTCGACCTAACGCCGTCAATTTTGACCTAACGTGACATTGTATTAGTGCTACACGTGGCTTTTGATGTGACGTCGTATGGTCGAAATTGATGGAAAAGACTAACGTGAAAACGAAACATAATATATAAGATCAATTTGAAAAAAATAAAACTTATAGAACCGATGTAAAAATTTAAATAAACGTATAGAACCAATCAACCTATTTTGACTAAACATAACTCTCAGTCGATTTATAATAACTGGGAAATACGACTTTGGCGGTGACATCAAGCATTGTTCACATTCATTTTATTCTTAACTATGTTCAAAGTGTATATCAATGGTAGTATTATTTTCAAGGGCTAAAATACGCTTTTGAACTTTTATCTTGTTTTCAGAATTCGATTTGATCCGTTATCTTTAAAATGATCTATTTTAGTCCTTTATCTTATAACATTCCACTATTTTGGTCATTTTCGTTAGATTTGCACTAACGGTGTTAGTAAACCACCGTTAGTAGTCGGAAACCACCCTCTGTCGCCGGATTTTGGATTCCCTCACCGAAATCTGGGCATTAGAGAGAGAAAACAAATCTTTTCTCCTTTTCTCTTTCCCTTCCCTCTTCTGCTTCCTCCTCCTTTCTTCTTCCTTTCTTCCTCTTCTTCTTCCTCTTTCCCTTTCTTTATTTCTTAATGACATTTTATTAAACACGCTTTGGGTAATACTCAATTAACTTGATTTTGCATTAAATTACACAGCTATTGCAACTTGGACAAACAATTCCAAAACCAAAAATGGATAAATTAGGACAGAAAGGAGTGACTCACTGTTATAAGAAAGGTCTCAAAATGCAGAAGGCACTAGTGGCTGCCCCGTGAATGTATGTATATTCAAACAAATATAGGGATACACAAATAGAAAATGAAGATGGTAAAGAAATGAACTTTACAAGTTCTTCCCAAGTTTGAAAAGAATCAAAATAAAAAAATATAGTGAAAAGAATCAACAATTGTAGCGTTAAATCAGAAAAAAGGACACAAGAAAAAATAGACTTATTGGACCAATGCATAATGGTAGAGAAAGTGGAGAGGAGAGATAGGTATTTGGGGTTTTTGAGCAATGCACAACACAAGAAAAAATATAACACTACTAATGCTAAGTGTTGTTTCCTTCTTTGTTTGGAAGAAAGGGAAAAAGGAAGAGGAAGGAAGGAAGAAGAAACGGAATGAGAAAAGGAGAAAAGATTTGTTTTCTCTCTCTAATAACCATATTCCGATTAAGGAACCCAGAATCTGATGACGAAAGGTGGTTTCTGGTCATTAACGGTGGTTTACTAATACCGTTAGTACAAATCTAACAGAAAGGACCAACATAATATAACGTTATAAGATAAATGACTAAAACAGATCTTTTTCAAGAGAAAGGATCAAATCGAATTCTGAAAACAAGATAAATGATCAAACTTTTATAGTGTATGTAGATTTGCGTACAAATACACATACACTATACGGTGGATCAAATTGTATATGTGTGTAAATATACATACATTATAAAAAATTTCACACCTACTTTAACCGTACATGTGATCAGGTTGTATAAAGGTCACCAAAACTCAACTGCATTTATTAAACCCAATAGTTAATTACATGCAACTTGAAAAAAAAAACATCACTGAGATTTCATATGCAAACTAGATGTAGTTTTATGCTCAGCACTAAATATGAAGTTATTGCTCAAATTGTAAAATTATTTTATTTGATAATAACAACAGAAAAGCAAATTCACATTATCTAAATGAGGTTCACAGCCTAATGAAGTTGCTCATGACACATGGAAGTATGCGTCCGTTGTCCATGTAAGCAAGTTTCACCTGAAAACACGACATGTTATACACCAATCCAAGGTAAGAAAGAGGTTTTGAAGGAACTTTTCAAAAAGCTGAATAAATGGCTCAACCCGAAGGAAAGCTTGTTCACAAACCAAACTTCACCCTATTAATTGCGAATGTAAAAAACCAGAGATGATCAAAGAAAAGCTTAAATTACCTCAGGATCAAAGCATACTGTTCGGGTATCAGTTGTGACTGTGACATCACAACTTGTGTACTAGATGACGGATTCCAGCATACAGATGATAGGACAGGGCTAAGGCAGAAACCTCCACCGCGAGTAGGTTGAGTTTTGACGAATAAAATAAGAACTGGTAGAAAGAATCATAGCTGAGGCTAATCAAACCCATTTTCATATATATAATATAAAAAAGCAAAATGACAGCAGATAGGAGGGCTCCAGAGATTCTATTGCAAATTGATAGCGTCGCAGATAGCTGTGGCTGATAAACGGGAAGATGAGGAGATAATGGTCGAAGACCATATGCCTTTGTCTCACTGATTGTACCTGTGACATCACTCATAAAACGTTTCTGACCAGTCAATCCCAATGTGTTAGTATCCACATTTCTCTCAAAACTTCTAGCCATCACAGCATTGACTCCCTGTTTAAAACGTGATCGCCATCAGTGACGTCTGGCAAACCAAATAAAAAAATCAACTCAATCACAGACGAACTTATAATAAAGGAACTCACCAACAGCATTGGACCCTGGGCAGCCCAGACTCTGGAACTTCTATTACCATATCTAGCTCCAGCCAGCACATTGGTGTCCTGTCCAGAAGTCTTGGGTCTCTGACATGAGTGGACAATTCCAGGGGATTAGAAGCTAAATTAGTAATGATTGTCTTCCATATTCTCTGGCACAATCATTTTTTCGTGTTATAGAAAAAAACAAGGGAAAAACAGAAAATTGTATTTGAAGCAAAATGGTCCTTGGAGGATTTACATCCACGATCATACCAAGCACCGTGTCATCAAGGAGGAGATAACACTAAACCTAAAGATAAACAGTTCACAACTTCATATGAGCATGGCTAAATATTAAGCTTTGGAATGCTTGCAAATTGCAATAAGAAGTCATTATTTAAATAACAAGACTCAATAGTTGATGCTGCACATAAGCAAAAGAAATCACAACCCAGTAAGCATCATGTAGAATGTTTAGCAGAAGACTGTCAACGACAACAATAAGAACCTTTCAACAATTATTGCTCAGAACCACTTAAAGCATAAAGGAAAACATGCCGAAGGAGGTTATTTATCAAACTCCAAAAACCCGATAACTACATACAATGGAATTAGATTTGAAATTGTGTTCGGTGATCACTCAAACTTTGGAGAACCAGTTCAAATATGATGGACTGTTATGTCAAAACTAGTTCAAAATAAATCAAACAACAATTATTTGCTATCTAATCAGATTATATTTAAATCTGGAGCAAGACTTGTTTTAAGGCAAGGTTTGACCTGGAAAACAACTACTATTAGTATCAACAAAGAAAAGGAACACATAAATGACATAAAATTTTGTTCCTTTATTAGTGGAAGCAAAAACAGACCACACAAAGCAAGGGCTTCATGCTTAAAAAGAGAGAAGTAGAACTGATACAGTTTGATACTAATATATTAGTGCCTAACCTGCAAACCAGGCTCATGAGCCTTTTTTGCAACAAGACCAGCCCCAAGCATAACACTTGGGTTTGACGTATTTGTACAGCTTGTGACTGCAGCAATCACTACACTGCCATGCTTGAGCTCTGCTGGCTGCCCAGTGCCCATGAAAATCAAATTTTGCAACTTTTCCTTTTTAAATAAATGTTGTATTTTATATTCATCCAGGATTTTTATCAAGCAACAGTGAATGAAACATGGATGACTTCACTTCCACATATTCAATTACAAATTGGGGGGATTCTTATTCTAAGTGAGAACCCCTCCATTTCATTTGCATGGATCTCCCAAATATTCAGTCACAAGATATGAAATCATACATATATAAAATCAAACAGGCTTTAACATGGTTACTGCTGTTAAGGTCCCTAAGGCAGTCTTACAAAAATACGAACATGAGTGACGGCTAACAATGAAGACGTATCATACTGACATAGTGGTCAATGATAGCTTGGGGCTCATGCTGCTAAGAGTGACCAACAATTTGAAAAATATTAAATAATGAACAGGTGAATGGTACAAACTGACATTGACGAAGATTACTTAAACCAATAATAGAGCACATCACTCTAGCCATTGGGAAAGTTGATGAAAGAGGCAAACAATAATACAAGATATTACTTATCATAGAAGCAATTATGAGTTCAAGGTGATACATATATCACTCAATGATGTATACTTAAAAATTTGAAATCTTTTTGGTGACTGCCATCAATGACTTCATAAAGAACAAAAGCCCGTGCAAGTGATAAAATAGACATGTACCAGAGGGTTGATCTTATTAGAATCACTGCCAAGCTTATTCATTGCATCACGCATGCAAGCCAGGTCAACAACAGCTGGGACTCCAGTAAAATCCTGGGAAGAGGAAAGAAGTTCAAAGGATCATAACATATATTACTTAATACCACCCATCCCTAATATAACTTTTTCACTGTATCCATCTTCCAGAAGTCAACGAGGTACCTGCAAAAGAACACGAGCAGGCTTGAAAGGAATCTCAACTAGCTTTGCGCACGTGTTTTCCCAGTCAATAATCTTCTCAACATCTTCTTTAGTGACTTGGAAATTGTCACAATTACGAATGGCAGATTCAAGGAGAACTCTAATAGAGTATGGCAACCTGTCTGTTACGCACACAAAGTTGATATCATCAGCAATTGAAATAGCCCAAAGAAGAATGCACTATTCTGAAGAAGGACAGACTAGTCCTTTGCCAGACACATAATATTATAATGAAATTACCAATATCACATATTTTAACCAAGATTCTGTTAATATTTAATAAATAACATGGCGTAAATCATGAAAAAGAAAAAACAAAATCAAGCCAAGCCAAGTTAGCAAATTACCAACTCTTGGATCGTTGAGAGAAGGAAGACTGTAGAATTTCCCAAACTCGCCACCACCAGGCTTGGGGAGGCTTGTCAAGTTTCCCTTGAAAGGATTTTCATTAGCTGGAATGGTCAGCCAGAACATAAAATTTAGTAACAGATATTAGAAACTTGATTACATATTATAAATTTATACAAAAGACAGTTAGATAGTCCAAATTACACAATTCCTTCATTACATTAAGCTAATAGAATGTAAGAAACGGATAGAGAAAAGAAAATTCATACGCATAAGATACTACTTATTATTCTCTTCGCCTAGTTGATAACCAAAATGAAAGATAGATAAAAATGGAAACAAACGATTTTCGTTCCGTCCACTGGTCTCAACACCGAAATGGAAGAGAAAACGGGAAATCGCAGTGGAAATGAACAAATCTTAGCTCAAGCACTGGATTAAAGAACCGAAGAAACATTCCAAAATGAGTACCCATGGTGGCGATCTTGCGATGGAAGCGTTCTATGACGGGAGCGACGGCTCTGATCTGAGGGCGAAGAGTGAGCGGAGAGCGCCACTCTAAGCGGTGGCTCCAGCGGGGGACGGAGTAGCAGAAGGATCGGGCGGTGGCGGAGGAGAAGGTGCGGGTTGAAGAAGGAGGATAAGCGAAGGTTCTAGAAATAGAAGAAAAGGAGAGTTTAGACCTGGTTGCTCTGAGGAGGGAAGAGGCAGAGGAAGAGGCCGTCATATACATGGTGATCGCGCACGAGACGAGAAAAGAAGAGAGACGGAGGAGTATGTATGGTATGGAGCGTTTAGGGAATTAGGGCTGCGTCTACCTTGTTGCTCAGTCAGCCTCTCGTGAGGTGAGGTGCGGTTCACTGACATATTACAAAACAAGGAAAAATTACATTTTTCACAAATATTCTCATACTACCTTTATAACGAATTCTATTATATAAAAATCAAATTTTGGATATCGTATGAGATATTATATATATTTATTTTTATTTTTTATTTAGTTTTTATCTTGTTTGTGTGTATGTTTTTTAAAAATTCATAAAAAATTAAAAGAGATATGTATGATATTTTTATTTAGATGTTCAAAAAATATTTTTGTTTTATAACAAGACAAATACTAACTAGTGTAAGAATTAAATATAGAAATGTTACATTAAAAAATAATGTATTAAGTTAAATACATTGAAAATTTTAATATTATATTTTTTCATGTAAAATTTCTATTTTTAATTCCTTAATCAATACCCTTAAAATAATTCTTAGCAAAACCTTATAACAATTAATTATGTTTTAGTTATTTGATTTTGGGTACAATGTTTTAGTTATTTATTAATATTAATTAATAACTAGTATTCCATTCAGTCAATATTATAAGCAAAAAAGTTTCAATTTTTTTTGTTAAATATATAAGTAAAATACAATCACTTCTCTCATATTTAATGACATTATTTTTAAAATACCATTTTCGTTGATTACCAATTTTGTTTTTTAATAACTCATTTTATTCAAAATCCCAAATCCCTTTATGAATGGTATTTTAGATAATTGACCTAATTTTTTAACAATATTAAATGAGATTAACTAACTCCTTAATATGTGAATTCCATTAAATTTTTGCTTATAATACTGACCAGATGAAATATATGATATATCTATTGGTTAATGAACGTCAAAGAATGATAATCCGTTATTAATGAGGATATTATTTGTTCCTAACTATCAACTAATCATTACATATATTATGCACATAATCTAACTTTAAGGAATTGACTTACAATAGTCCCCTAAAATAAGCTAATCTGGTTAAGCTATAAGACATGAATTATTAATACGCAAATTTAAACTCTCGACAATGTGTTCCATCCCTTTTTTTATTTCCTTAGCCTCTTTCCTTCTTTTTTACGTAAAGCCTCTTATGAGTCTTCATTTTGACAAAAAAAATGATTTATAATAAATAAGTGGTTAAGGGGGGTGTATTAGATTGGGATTTTAAGAGAATATTTTGACATAAAAAAGTCTTGTGGATTTTAATGGACTACATAGGAATGTAATGACTTGTAAGATTTTTTTTAAAGACTTTTATAATTAAGATTTATTGTTTGGATTTTAATGGATTTATATCATAAGAATTTATAAGATTTGGAAAGATTATATGGATTTATAAGATTTGAAAAGAACACCTAGTGAAAAATAAAATCATAATTTATAAATCAGATTCTATTTCTGTAGTGGAGAATAAACACAAACTCTAATTACAACATTACATAGCAAAATCAATTTTATAGTAGATAAGAAAACATATTCACATGTTTTTGTTCTTATATTATTATATTTATATAGTGAAAAAGGAAATTGTGAACTTAAAAAAATAAAATAATTTTATTTTCATAATGTCATAAATATTGTATTCTATACTTTTATTACTTGTTGTTACTGATATATGTAAGCTATCAAAAGTATATAAATTTGATGTGTCATTACTTGTAAATCAATTTTACTTTATATTTAGGTAGCGATTCACCCAACTTTTTTTGAGACTTAAAAGCTACTTTAAAGTAAAAGTTAAAAATAAGTGTTATAAGAGCATGTTTGAGACAGTTTATTTTCTTGGAAAATGCTTTTTTTCCTAAAAAAAGTTGTTTTGATATTATTCTAATATGTTTGACAAATTAGCTTGAAGTAAAAAAAGTTTTTTATGGAAAAAATGGTTTTCAAGAAAGCTAAAAAATTTAAGCTTATTTGAGAAAAAAAAATTGGTTATTTTGAAACCAATCATAATTTTCCATTTTACCCTACATAACTAGCTACCAAACAAATATTATTATTCTATACAAACAACTTCATATCTTTTTTAGTAATTTCCTATATAAAAGTATTTTTTTATACCATCCAAACAAAATAGATTATTTTAAAATCGTTTTTTAACAAGTATACCCAAGCAAAAACTGATTCTCATTATAATCAATTATTACAATTACAATAAATATATAATCGATTATGTAAGCAAATATCTAAAGATCGCTTTGTTTGGTAATTTATGTCGAGTTGAACAACAACCATGGGGAAAAGAGAGGGGGAGGGAAGAAGGGAGAGGGGGAGAAAGGAGAGAGATAAAGGGAGGGAGGAGAAAGAAATGTGAAGATATAAGGTGAAGAGAAATAAGGATTGACAATCCTGAGAAATCTCATGTGTTAGGGTGAGACTTTTTGTTACTAAAAAATAACTACAAAGTCTCACATAATCCACCTTAAAAAACAATCCATCGAAATCAGGAAGTTTTTGAATATCACAAGACTTTTTGTTATTTGTAAAAAAATATTGATTGAATATCACTAGATTTCGATTCCCTTTTAAAAAAATCTTAAAAGTCTTGATTGAATACTGCATGACTTATTTAGGTTACTTAAAAGTCTTGATTGAATATCACAAGACTTTTTTATCATAAAAAAGTCTTCTAAAATATTTTACAATCTCAATCCAATACATCCCGTAAGACTATTCTAACAAAGCTCGAGCTTTTTTTTAAAGTGAATAAGTCATCCCTTAACTTATTCAATAGATTTGAATCAATGGTACTTAATTTTTAAATTAAAAAAAAAAGATACATATTTATTTATTTATTTTAAAGACAGACTATTTTTAGAGAAGATATTTTAGATAAATATAATATCTGATGTAAAAATAAATATGATTTGAATCGTGAAGCATGCTTTCCAAATCAGCTCTATCCACGCGTGTAAATAATAGTAGTAGCAACATGACAAAGTACTTTTTGTTTTCGTAGGTCTAGTGCTAAGTACCATATATGTATATCGTTGGTATTTTCTGAATCAGATCAGCTGGCGGTGAGAGTGAATTTGCAAGTTTTATTTTATATTTTTTCTGTAATTAAACATGGAGGGGTTATTTTTTAGAGTAAGCGTCATTTTGATCCATATAAATGTAAAATGCTATTAGTTCAGTCTCTAAAAGCAGTTAAATTATTAAAAAATTCTTCAATGTTAATTTCGTTAATCAAGTTAGTCTCTGCCTTCATCCCAATCAGGGACCAACCTGACCAACGAAATTAATATTGAGGGACTTTTTCATAATTGAATTGCTTCCCGAGACTAAACTGATAGCGCCTAACACTTTCAGACACCAAAATAATGGTTTACTCTATATTTTATTAGTTCAGTTTTTAAGCTTTTACTCTTGTAAAATTTTTTTTTTTTTTACTTTTTATAGTTAGGTTTGTGAATAAAAAGAAGGGAAATTCTAATCAGTGTCCTAAGGGCATTGGTTAAAGAAACAAATATAGAAAATATGTATTGGAAAGTGGTGTATTCAATTTTTTCAAAGTTTAAAAGTTATAATTCATATTGTAAAGTTTCTGCTTTTTGTTTCCTTAAACAATGTTTTTAGGGCACTAGTTAGTAAGACCCTATGGGTGCGTTTGATTTGTAAAAAAATAAAGGACTGGACAGCACAAAAATAATTATTCCATATTTGATTTGTAAAGTGGTCAATGGACTGGACAAAAAAAAAAGGCGAGGGACTAGACAAAAAGCCAAAATCTTGTCCCTTATCAAACCATGGGATAACTTTGGCACATGGATATACAACCAAAAAAGACAAAATTATCCATACTTATTCATTACATACTCTCTCCGTGTGTATATATATATATATATATATTAAGTACATATAATATAATATTATATATTATAATGGGTATTTAAATAAATTTTACATGATTTTACTTGTGATGTCCATTGTTCATCAAACAATATACAGGATAAAGATTTGTGTTGTAACTCAAGCATTTGTCATGTGTTGTTCTCTTTATTCTGTACCTCAATGTGAATCAAACGCACCCTAAGAAGAATGATGTTTTATTTATATTTCTCAAATATTCAATTTCATATGTGAGACATAAGTGGCAAAATAAAATATAACTATGTATAAGAAAATAAAGTAAATTTAAATTAAATTAACTAAATAATAAAATATTAAATATGATTCCAAAAAATATATTTAATATAAGATATATATATATATATATATATATATATATATATATATATATATATATATATATATAATAAATAAATATGTACGATAATAAAAGAAAAATTGGTTCAGAACCCACCATAATTTGGATCTTTAGTTCTCCGGTGGGTTCACTAGGGTTTTCTCACAGCTTCGACCTTTTGAACCTGCTATGGGGATAATCCTCGGTTCAGCAGCGATGAACGTCTGATTTTTTACACACGGGGTTGGGATGCCTTCCAAATGAGCGACTTCGGGAATCGAACTTGCGTCATTTTTTTTGGGGAGAGTCATGTTACCAACTCTGTCAACATCATATTGGTATATTACTTAATAGGGTTGATGAAGTTTTTGGTCCATGAAAATATAATGTTTTTTTGTTTTAGTCCCTATCTTTAATTTGTTTTACTTTTGGTGTGTATAACTTTTAAATTTTTGTGTTTGGTCCCTGTTGTCAACTCCAAATGTTAACTGCTGGCGTGGTAGACGGGAGTCTACGTTAGCTGTGACACGTGACAAATTAATTATTTTTTATTCCATCTGACTGGCATAACAGGGACTAAAAACAAAAATTTAAAAGTTACATACACCAAAAGCAAAACAAACAAGTGCTAGAGACTAAAACCAAAAAACCTATATTTTCAGGGACCAAAAACTTTATTAAGCCATTAATAAATATGATTTTCTATAATTTATGAATTAATTTGATTTTCTGTCAGATGAAGAAGAATTGTAATTTTTTAAAGTGTGCTAATGTTGATAAAGTGATTGGAAACTAAAGTTGGGTTTTGCTTATTTTGTATTTTCAGTTGATAGTGTCATGACTAGTATGTCTATTTGTTGCGGTGCTTGGTGTTATGTTCGACAATTGAAAAATACTAAACATGCAAAATCAACTATAGTTCCCAAGCACATTATCAAAATTTGAGACTTTTTTCTTTCATCAGCTACCTTCAATTGCAACTTTTGTCTCTTCTACTATAGTTCTTCAACATGTGCTTCAAGTACCAAAGTGACATCCTCATCGTCTACACTTGAAGGATTATTTGCTTCAAAATCAGTCTACTAAAAAAATTATAATTCTTCTTCATAGAAAATCAAATTAATTCATAAATTACAAAAAATCATATTTATTAAAGGTTTAATGAAATTTTTTGTCCTTGAAAATATAATGCTTTTTGATTTTAGTCCCTATTTTTTTGTTTAGCTTTTGGTGTCTCTAATTTTTAAATTTGTGTTTTTGGTCTTTGTTATGCCAGATTAATGGAATAAAAAATAATTATTTTGACACATATCACTACTAACGTGGACTTTCGTCTATCATGTCAACAATTAACGATTGAAGTTAATGACAGAGACCAAAAACACAAATTTAAAAATTACAAATATCGAAATAAAAACTAAAACAAAAAATTTCTATATTTTCAAAAACTAAAAACTTAGTTAAACCTATTTATTAAAAAAAAGTCTTAATTATAGAGATCTCTGTGACGAAAAATATGGATCTTTTCCATTGTGTACGGCTGTCCCCAAAGTAGCATCTCATTCCGAAAAAAAGCGCAACGATTTGACGGACGGGTAATATTCTGGTTATCCGGCCGCATGTCTGAATTTCCACTGTTTGGTAGTCCCACGTGTTTAGGATTTACCTCGTGTAAAAGGAAATGGAGCTCTAAAATAAAAAAAATAAGAAAATATTCATTATCGATTTAATTAAATGCATAGAGCTTCCAATTCTTTAAATAATCTAAGGGTGGATAGTATTTTATTTCTTATTTTAGGAGCCTATTTGGTAAAACTAGCTGATAGAGGATAACTTATAGCGGATAGCGAATGCGGTAGTGGTTAGCGAATGAGGTAGCTTATTTTGTATGGAAGTATTTGGTAAAACTAGCAGTTGAACTAGCTAAAAAATATAAAATGACATAAACAGACATCTTCATTAATGATTTTATATAAAAGAGAGAGAAAATAATAAAAGTAGAATTAAATTAAGATAATAAGGATAAAAATAAAAAAAAATTGAAACGCTATAAGTTGTAAGCTCAAACGCTACTTCAATTAGCTTCTGAAAAAAAAAACGTTATAAGCTTGTGACAGAGACACTTGCCAAACAGAGCTACTTTCTCATCTGCTATAAGCTATCCGCTATAAGCTCGCAAAAAGGACCTGCCAAACAGACTCTAGAGCTTCACTCACTTTAAATGAGCCAAATCTCATGTCTAACACAAACATTGTCCATTCTCAACATTTTCTTCCCCTACTTTATTTATTAGGTCTGGATAACGAATGCTCTAAGGATATTGTTTAATCAATCAATAAAAAAGAAAAGTTTTTATTGGGAAACTATGTGTAACACTTTTCAATGGGAGTGGATCCTCTCATATTGCAAAAAAACATGAGGGAATTATGTTTTCATTCATCACCATTCAATCACTTTATCCCTCATTTTAAACACTCTCTCTTTCTCCTTCAACATATTAGATCAGGGATTAAGATTAAACATGAGAAAAAAATAATATGAGGGGATCCATTCCCCTTTTCAATTCAAGCAAAAATTCCTTTTTTAATTTCTTAAGTAATGTTCTAAGGGTACTCGTTACCATTTTTCTTATTTATTTACTACTAGTGTAGTTGATCGTGAGTATTTAAAAATCACACTAATTCTGTAATTCTGTTAGTTAAATTATTATATTTCTGATTTAAATTATATCTGATTTAATTATAAATTTAAATAAATAATAAAATTGAATTATAACTATTATAATTATATCTTAAATAGTATTCCATTTAATTATAAATGTAACCAGTTCAAATAGTTGTATTATGACTAATATTAAATGCTAGTGTCATATGTTCCATGGAGGGATTGGTCCCATTATTATATTGAGAACTTTTCATTCTAGGCAAAAATATTAAGAAAAATAAAAAAAAATCTCAAACTACACGTCTTTCTACCAACATCGTGTAACATGAATAACAGATATCCGAGTCCCTTAAACATATAGCCATGGATTCGATCTTTGATTGATGTGTATGGAAAAATATCTGTTGGGAAAGGACAACCTCTTAAATGGACCACACACTACAAATTTAAAGTCCGATATTATTCGATCACTATAGAGATCGATTTAGAGATTGAATCCATCTATTTCTTGACAAAAATTTAATTGGTCTTAAAATCAATCACAAACATATTTTAGAGATCGAAATATAAACCAATTATTTGATTTAAATTAGAGACCCAAAAATCGGTCTCTAAAATCAATCTCTAAAATTGATCTCTAAACCAGTATCAAAAAAATCGGTCACTAAATCGGTTGCTACACATTAAAGATTAATGGTTTAGCAACTGAAAAAAATTGGTCTCTAATTCAATCACTAAATAATTTAGTAGCCGATTTGTTCACTTTAGTGACCGAACTTTCAACCTCGACAACCGGTATTTCTTGTAACAATTTTCTCGTGGAATTAGTCTCTATTGTTAGGTAATTATGAATTTATATTTATGTGGAATGGTATTTTTACCTGCATGCATGTACTCGTCTATGCCTCAAATTCTATATTGTGCACATCAGTTTAAATGCTTATGATCATCATAGTTTTTTCTTATTTTCTATTGTTTGACGTCTTAAACTAGGTTATGAGGGATGTGATTTAACTGATTGAAATTGACTGATCTGATTAGATTTAGACCCTTCACTTCCGGTTTGTCAATTTATGCAGATATGTTTGTGAAATTGATATGTTTTGTTGGTTAAAAATATTTAACTTAGATATCATATTTTGTGATTTTGGATGTTTCCAAGATGGTCTGCTCTCCGATTTTAAATAAAATTTATGTCCAATCCATGAGAGTCATATAATGTATATATCTTTATATATATAGTAAATATTACACTAACATTCTAGACCAACCCCATGTCTACTTTTGATGGAGTATGAACTTGGTAACTACTAACATTGGTGACTGCTTTTATGTGAAAAAAATGATATATGGGATAATGTGATTGATTAGAAATAAATCCTCATAAAAGCTTATAAAATTTGGACAATCCTCATCTCTTGAGCTAACTTTTGGGTTGAATTAAACCCAAATCTAATATGATATCAAAGCATATCCTAGATCCATTAAAGGATTGCCCACCAGATTATCCACGCACCAAGTCCAATAGTGCTGGGCGTGAGGGGGTGTATTGAGAAAAATCAAAGTCCCACATTGATTAGAGATAGAGCCTTATAAGAATTTATAAAGCTTGAAAAATTCTCACCTCTTGAACTAGTTTTTGGGTTGATTAGGTCCAAAATCTAATAATATCTATTATGGAGCTGTTATTAGATGTATAAGGATTCCAATCATGAGGAGTTCAATTGTTTAAGCATTGGGAACAAGGTAGACCAACCTCCTATACCAACTTGTACGGTTTTTCTTAAGTATTAACTTTAATGATTGATGAAAACCTGATGCCAAGTATATTAGGTTGAATATGCGTAACTCCTGATGTCAAGTATATTATGCAACTGATGAAGCATTGGGAACAAGTAACTATTGTTGAGGCAAATTACAAAGGCAAATTACAGCTTCATTTTATGATAAATGCAGTAGTAAAATAATTGGGAACAGGTAACTATTAACTTGGTGCAATTGTTGAAGCATTGGGAACAGATAAAATAAAACATGAGGAGCTTAACATACTCATTAACTACAAAGCTTAATTATTATACCGTCAACAATCATAAATTATCACATCATTAAAAATATTTGATTATTATTCTAATTACCTTAAAAGTCACTTATATTTAGGGTTAGCCCAACACCTATTGAGGCCTAAAGCAAACTCTGTGGTGACAGCTTTTTAAAACTAATATTCCCATCGTTCCATATCTTTGGTCTCTTTAGAAATTTGTTTTTGTTTCAAAACAATTGGGGTTTTATAAACCTAAGGTATAATTTCCCCATTTTTTCCATATATACCCTTAATTGGCTTTATATTTTTCTAGGTTATGCTTCTTGGTGAATACTTCATTTAATTCTTCACTGGATATTTTGGTACATTTACACGCAAATTAATGATTTCTTAATTTGTGTGTAGAATGCTAAAAAGACTAAAGAAATGGAACGGAAGGAGTAACAAATTAACCCAACAATTTTCTCATATAAAAATAATTATTTTGTACACAATGATAGTTGATCCCTGGACCTTGAAGCTAATGGTAACCTTTCATCCCAAATGACTAGCTTATGTTTGTTAATATACCAAACATATCAAAAATATAATCTAAAAAAAGATACAAAGTGAGTTTTTTTAAAGAAAAAATTGATTTTTTGAGAGGCCGAAAGCAAGGACCTCACTTGCTTTTTGACCTTGGGCCGGGTCTGTCCATATCATAATTTGTGATTAGTAGACAGTATAAAGACTTTACACTAATGATGCTTAACAATTAAACTCTTAGGTTAACATAATCATTATGGTGAGCAAAATTGTTTTAATAATATGATAATGTACAATTATTTATTTATTACTTTTCTAATTATTGATGTATACCTATTTAATTATTTTATAATTCTAATTCATAATTACTAATTTATTAATTAAATCAATATATTATTAGTATTTATTTTTAAATAAATAAATAAATAAATTATTGTCAAAGTAATTGGAAAAAAGAGTAGAAGGTGCAAAGGGTGCAAAGCTTTTTTTGTATGCGCCTCGGTTTGTTTTGAAACCCTCACCAAAGTCGCTCTTTCTTAAGCACTTTGCTTCCCACCTCGCCACCATCCTATACAAATCCCTAATATCTCTATCGCTCCGCCATGAACCGGAGAACCAGACCAAGCAAACCTCATCATTTTCACAAGTACCTTAAATCGGGTGCACTCGCCCGAATACGTGACTCACAGATCACCGCTAGAAGAATCAACCGACTCAACTCACTTTGCCACCTACCTTTGCACCCATCATCGTCGCTATCAAACGACGCTCAACCTTAGAGCGACGATTTTCCTTGCTTTGTCTACAGAATCTACGCTCCACGGTGCCCTCAGAGGAAGAAGCTCATGGCTGCTAAGTCTGTCTACTTTATAACCACTTCACTACCAATTCAACCACCGATTCGCCTGATACGGTACTCATTGACTCATTCAGTAATGACATTATCGTCGCTAATTGAATGCAATTGAACAATGGTTCAACTTTTGTTGAAAAAAAATACCAAAAAATTGGTAGTGGTTTATTAGTACATTGTTGAATTTATGTGAAATAACTTTCTCAGTTAGGGTTTGGAATTAATGAAATATAAACAAATTCTAATTTTGAAACCTGTTATTTGATTTCAATTATGGATCCGTTACTGATTTATTTGTGCATGATTATTAGATTTGAATGCTTTTGATGAGATAGGGAAATAGCTATCTCCGATTTGGATATGTTTTATGATGTAGATTTATTATCACAACATTAACTTCTATGTGTTTGATTAAGAGTAAATACTCAAATTGATCTAGATAATTTTATCATGTTGCTCTTTCAAACATTTTGTACTTTATTTTAATCCTTTTTAATCTTTCCAAGTATAAACCCAACCCAATATGAGCGTTAGAGTGTCTTTGTAGATACTTTATCGGCTGAAGAGCTTCAATGTAAGGAGGGAGACCACCCAATTTGTCAAATAGGGATCAAATTGATGTTCAAAGACATATTAAGAGCCTAAAATGATGTCCATTTAAAACATTAATAAAGTATCAAGTTGAAGTCCTAAAGCTTTGGAGGACTACCTTGATCTATCATGTATTTTGAAGGACCTATTTCAGTATTTTGTCTTTGAATAATTCGTTAAGAATCAATTTGCTTCCATACTGTCATAAATTAACAATGCTCATGAACTGAATGCGGCTATATGTTATGTACTAATTACTGAGTTAATTTGGAGTTCTGTATTTGTGATGTTACCGAGTTACTTATTTGTGATTATAATGCTGGGAACAAAATGATCTTCTTGACTTAGCTTTTGCTTTGTATTCATATACCTGGAATGTTGCGTTAGTTAGAACACTAATGCAAATCAAGGATGTATTTGCTATGTAAACATATGCTTGAGTGTCTTATTTATCTGCTGTCTAATTTAGACCCGTATTTGGCTTTTTGTTTTAGCGTTTATTTTATATATTTTAAGCATGTTGTTTGTCTTTTGACTATGGCATAAGCATTTATTTCTCTAGGCTGATGAGTTCCTGAATGAACAAATTGCTCCTAGAGATATGTAATAAAATAAATATTTGAAAATATAGAAAGGCTGTTTTATATTTGGGCTCTGCCATTCACTACTGATACCGCTGAAATATTGTTCATATAATGAGTGAACAAATTCAGGCTTTTTTTATCAGTCGATTTTGTATTGGGGGTTGGTAAGGGCACCACTTTTTATTAAGGGCATCCCTTAAACAGTAAAATACCGAAAATGCCGCTAACAAAAAAAACTTTAAAAGTCAATTTTTTTTTTTTCATATCATTGTTACCCTCACAGATTACCAAATTCAGAGAGTTGTAAAATTTTTCTGGAATCTCGCAAATAACATTTGTGTTTTCGCAAATACCTTGTTCACTCACAAATTAGGTAATTGCGATATTTTTGTTGATTTACTTCACACGCAAAAAAGGTATTTGCGAGTGAAGGAATTTTTTTCCTTATTTGCGAGTGAAGGAAAATTTCCTCTTCCTTCACACGCAAATACAGTATTTGCGAGTAAAGGAAAATTTTCCTCACTAGCAAATACCTTATTTGCGGGTGAAGGAAGATTTTCCACTTCCTTACTCGCAAGTTAGGTATTTGCGAGTGAAGGAAAATTTTGCTTACTTGCAAATACCTTATTTGCGAGTGAGGAAAATTTCCTTCACTCGCAGGATTATCTTAAAAATATTGATTTTAATTTGTTATTTGTTTCAGTAATGCCGCGCACTAGGGGAGCAAGTTGGTTGGCCGGTAGGGAGGCGGAGGCAGAGGCCAATAGGTTGGCGGTTGAGGCTGCGAGAGCAGAGGCTCAGCGACAGCGGCGAGAGCAGCAGGATGCTATGACTGCTTCGCACCGTCGGAGATTGGTTGATAGTAGAGCTGGCCCGAGCAGAGGGGGACGTCGTACACCTCAACCTCAGCAGGAGCCACCTCAGTACGAGGACGACGAGGCATCTCAGTACGAGTCACCTCAGGACAAGGGACATGAGAACGAGGGACAACAGGACGAGATGCATATTGATGCACGGGCATAGGAGGGACCATTTCCTGGAGGACCTTCCGATACATCGCTCCTGACTTCATTCAAAGACCACATAGCTTACAGCTTGTGGAATGGAGAGGTAATTATTGTTTACTGTTTTTAAAACATTTAAGGTTTTTTTTTTTTTTACTTTTGTATAATTCATGACAAGACGTCTATTTTTATGTGTGCAGGATCGGGAGGACCCGCTTAGGGTTTTTATGCACGGGAAAAAGTGGCAGAAGTGGTTTGGCGAGCGTCAGCCACTACCATCAGCAGTACAGGCTCATGTCGATCGAGCTGGTCTGTCGCCTCTTATGTATTGCAGCTATCCGATGGTAGATAACTCGCTGCTGACAGCGTTTTCCGAGAGGTGGCATCTGGAGACCAGCTCGTTCCACCTTCCGTTCGGAGAGATGACCATCACGCTGGATGATATGTCATGCATTTTGGGCATCCCGATCAGAGGTGCATTGTTTATACCCCCCGAGATGGACATAGTATATCAGTTCTGCAGTCGTTGTTGGGGGTATCTTATGAGGATGCTCGGGCGGAGGTGACGGGCACTGGGTGGGCATCTGTCAGTTTATCTTGGCTGCAAGACCTTTATGATGCACGGAGAATTGAGGGTCCGATGGACGAGGCAGCAAGGGCATTCATACTGGTGCTACTCGGGATGACTCTACTGACGGATAAGACTAGCACTCATATTGACTGCAAATATATCGAGCTGCTGCGTGAGTTGGAGCTGGTGGGACAGTGGTCATGGGGAGCTTTAGCCCTATGCCACTTGTACGGTTATCTTGGTGACGCCACCAGGTTGGCGTGTCGTGGGTTAGCGGGTTACATGACACTCTTTCAGGTAGCAGTGTGTTATTAAATTAGAAAATTAAATTTACAATTGTTTTAATTCTGACGTGTTTTCGTAACTAATTCGTTATTTGTGACAGGCCTGGATCTACGCGTATTTTCATACTTCGGTGGTAGATCGGAGACTTGTTGAGGGTTACGAGGGTGCGCCTGTACATGTTAACCGCTGGAGAAGCAAGAGGGGTCATGGGAGGGTGCTTCCATACAGGCAGGCATTGGATGCGCTGACCGCTGATGACGTGTGCTGGGCACCATGGGCCGCATATAGACAGTATTCCCCATTTGATCCGGTGGCATACTTTTCGGGGTACCTTCGGTGTGGGAACACTATAGTGCCGTACCTGCCTGAGAGAGTACTACGACAGTTCGAGTTCAGGCAGGAGATTCCTCGGCAGCCACCATGACGTCCCTCGGCTGAGGCCATTAGTCTTAACTGGATGTCCCCTCACCTGTACTCTATTAGATACCTATTTCGGTTGAGGTCGGCCAGTTATCCAGCTGAGTGCGCCCCGGATTACTTGGATTGGTACTACAGGCACTCGCATCCACTGCTGATACCTCCACAGGCCCCACCTCCACAAGCTTCACCTCCGCAGGCTCCACATGATGCACATGTTGATTGTGTCCCTCGGGTAAGGAATAATAAGTTTTTACATTGTATATATTATGTCTAGTCGTAACGTCATCTATTTTTTTCCTTATATAATGTACTTATGTTATTATGTATTTATGTCATTCGTAGGCGGCTTATGTTCTTGCGGTTAGTAGGTTCGATAGAATTGCCGCCATGCTGCATCAGATCGTTGATTACGCACAGGAGGGAGATGACATGTGTGACTACCTTCGGGAGGTGCTTCGGATAGCGGAGGATCAAGAGCGCTGAGTTGTTTTATTTTTTTGTAATTTATTTTCATACGAACACTTAGTATTTATAATGTAAATATTATTGTTATTGTTATGTAAATATTATTGTTGTTATTAATACACCTCCGCAGACTATTATTATTGTTATTGTTATTGTTATTATTTATTATTAATGAACTTAGAAATACAAAATAAAATAACAGTAAAATGTAAATATAAAGGTACAACGAATAACGAAGGTGTATTAGTCAATGGTCATCTAAGTTTATTAGATTGTATACATCATGATGTGAAAGATTAGGCGGTGGAAATATTGAAGACCATTCTTGCAATCGACTAATATATCGCGTTGGCCATGAATAAGCCTCAGGACGGAAAAAGCCACGCCAATGTGATGCTATGGTAGGCAGTGGACAACTATCCTTCAAAAATACCTGAAATAACGTAAATACAATTAAATGACCGACTAATCATAACATAAAAATAAAAACATAAAAATATTACATCAATTACCTGTACCCAATGATTACCGTTGACAAAACCAATGCAAATGAGTGGATGGTTTGGAGTTGATGCACCTCTAAGGGGAAAAAATGTCCAGCACGTCATACTGGCAGATGATATCACATGACCCATCTCTGGTAGTGTCATCCACTTGTTTTGGTGACATGCATCGTATACGTTCCGTAAAGAAGACTTCAGTTCTTGTAATTGAACACCGAAAAGAGGGCCATATAAATCAACATTTTCCATAAGCTCTTTATGCAACTCCTGACGGATTAAAGGCCAACTATCCTCAGTTCTACCAAGCAATGCTGCAATGCAACGATACCCACAGTTTCCATCACTGTCCACGTTAACTATGTCAGCAATGTATGGCTGAAACTGCATAAGAAATTGATTCAAGAAAGGCAAACGTCTCCTCTTTGCTTGGGCAGTTGATTTCAACGAGGAACGCGCAGAACTATTCTCATGTGCAGAGTATAATGCATCGACATGCTCAAAATAAGATGGGTCACGTTTACAATCAAATCCATCTGTGTTGGTCTTCTTGGATTTGGGTGCCCCCTTAGTCTTCACCATTCCGGGCGGTGGGCACATTGAAGTTGTCTCAGGACAACATAGTTCTCGCACTTTGCGATATAGTGTCCTTTTACCAACAATGTCAAGTGTGCGGAAATGGGTAATCAATACCTCCCACTGAAGCGCAAGTTCCTCTTCTGACACTGTTTCATCTGTTTGTTGTTGATCCTCTTGTTGGCCAAAATGTAATCTCCTCCAGTGCACATGGATTACCTCCAATGGAATTGGAGTACCCGTCATACTGTAATGAGCCAGCTCACAAGCACAGGGTAAACCGTGTGTAGTTCTAAGAGTACAACCACATGCAGATTTATCAATACCTACATTCATCGCTCTGGTCCACTCACGAACAATATGTTGCAATGCACTCCGAGACACGAATCCAATCAATCTGATAAGCATACGAATATTGTGTGAGTGTTCGATCACGGTTATGCTCCTCTCAAATGATGCCTTTATCTCGTTGTGTTGCAGCGTAAGCATGTTATTCATCGTCTCCCAACACATACACATGTCACCCTTGATGGTTTGCAACAAATTCTTCAATCTCCAATGTTGAGACTCAACCCTATCAACAAACATTCAAAACAACTTCAGCTATAGCATAACATGATTCATTAACAATTTTGACACTAGTTTGATCATACCTGTTTGTGGTTGTATTCCCCAACTGCATCACTTGGTTAGTCCATGCCGTAACAAATTTGTCTTTGTGTGGATCCAACCAAGTCTTTTGCACATAATCAATTAATATAGGCCACTCTGCACATACTTCATGAAAACTCACCAGGCATTGCTCATACTCAGTCTCGTCAGCAGAATAAACAACACTGTTACATGCATCCTTGACTACCTCCAGCTTTTTGTTATCAGATACCAATTTTTTGCATTTTGCATAGACATTTTTTCCTATGTGAAATTGGCACAAAAGATTGCGAGTTGTTGGGAACACAACTGCAACCGCATTCATCAAAGCAAGATATCTATCTGTCACAATAACTTGAGGAATTGACTCATCTAGCACGAACAATTCTCTTAACTTCTCTAGTGCCCAGACATAGTTTTCAGCCCCTTCAGAATCCATATAGGCAAATCCCACAGTAAATGTCACTTCTGTTGAAGTAACACCAACAATTTCAAGTAGTGGCAACTTATATTTATTGGTTTTGTAGGTACTGTCAAGGATGAGGACCATGTTAAATGTATTCAACAAATGGATGAAATCTGCATGTGCCCAAAATATATCTTTAACAACGTCCAAACCGTCATGTCTTCCATACCAACAAACATATCGATCTCGATGTATTAAGTTCAGCAAATGTTGCATTTCTGTTCTAGGGCCTTTCTCAAATGATCGGTACTTTTGACGTTCGTTGTAAATGTGTTTAATTGTAGATAGGTTATCCTTATCGCGACCTTTAACCGTCAACAGAACATTTTTTGGCTTGACATTGTTCTTGGTCATTTCATGAACAAGTTTCTTCTCCTCTTCGCTTAAACGACCAACATAAGAATGACCCACCAATGTTTCAGCTAACCGATGGTTGTGTAATCCACATCTTACTTTCAGCATCCATCCTTCAATCTTTCCTTCAGTCATCGATAAAGGTATTCCTTTCATTCTGAACATGCACTCACACTTTCGAGTACCAGTTGCTTTAGAAGATGCATGCTTTTTAGGCTTATACTTCCCACTCCTTTCACAACCTAGAATTAATTTTGTACGTCCGCCATTTTGTCCTGTCTCTGACCTCACAATGACAACAACAAATCCATTTTGTTTTCCAACCTCTCGAGTCCAACACAAGAAATCATCTCGTGTAGGAAATATCTCCATAGTAGTGAATGCTTCTGTACAGTCCACAACTGTCGTTTGGTTAATCTCATTAGAATCAAACATATTGCTGCCTTCCATCTCCAATAACACTACAATGAAACAAACAAAATAAAATAAATACCTAATATATGTAAAACGTAAAAAAAAAAAAAAATTCCATTACACTCGTAAATTAGTTATTTGCGAGTGTACAAATTTTTTGTTTACTCGCAAATTATCTATTTGCGAGTGTACAAAAAAATTGTACACTCGCAAATACCTAATTTGCGAGTGTAAGAACAAGAACCACTCGCAAATTATATATTTGCGAGTGTGCAAAAATTTACACTCTCACAAATAACTAATTTGCGAAAATATACCTTCTTTCGCGAATATCTAATTTGCGAGCGTCACGTCTAATTTGGGAAATTTGGGAGAAAACTATGAGTACTTGTAAAAAATGAAACGGCCTTCACATATTTATCAGAAAATGGATCCGCGTATTAATAAATTATTCTGTCTTGAACTCATTGTTCTTTTTCCCTTTTTTTCCTTCTAGATGTCCGAAACATATTAGCATCAAAAGGTTTTAACGAGTGCGTTGTTTTTTTAATTGCTCACTCGCAAATATGATATTTGCGGGTACGTGCTTCACTCGCAAATATCATATTTGCGAATGACTAATTAAACAAAATAATACACTCGCAAATATGATATTTACGAGTGAAGCACATACTCGCAAATATCATATATGCGAGTGAGCTAAAATAAAAAAAAACTTTTTACAGAATATTTTGGGAATTACACTGTTCACGGGGGTGCCCTTAACAAAATAGGGGTGTCCTTAGCAAAAACCTTTTGTATTGTGGAGTTCCCCGTTAAATATCCCAAAGCAAGAGCAAGCAGCAAGTGTTTGTAGGACATATCACCTTAACAAATGGTTTATAGTTTGAAATAAATGTGACATGACATGACTATTTTTCTTTCAGGTTTTTGCTTCAATTTATGAAAAATCTTTTTTTGGAAAAAAAACTGTTTTATGCTATCTAATTTGTTTTAGTCTAAGATTGTTGTGATTTGATTATTTTTGATTCTCAAAACTTTTTCCCTATTTACCCATACAAAACTAACTTCCAAACAAATATTATTAAATGTTACAAATAACTTCATAACTTTTTCGTATTTTACTATGTAAAAACGATTTTTTTGCATCACTCAAACAAGTAGATTATTTTAAATTTGCTTTTCAGCAAATATACCCAAACAAAAACAGATTCTGATTATAATCGATTATCACAATAATCGATTATATATATAATTGATTATCAGCATAGGTGCCTTCTAACATGAGGGAGGAAGGAAGTCCCTCATTGTGAGGGAGCAAAAATCACTTGTTATAGTAGGTCATTTCGGTGGTATGTTTATAAATTTAAATTTTATATGGGTTGACTTTTTAAGTTGTTATTTGCAGCAAAGTTCCTATTCCTTTTCCTCCACACACTTTCTCCTTAAGCTCCGATTATCTTCCACAACTCTCCACTGTCGTCATCGTGAAGGTACGAAATGGACACCCAAAGAATGTGGGCCAAAAAGGTCCAATCTTGACGGTCGGAGGTGCTAAATCGCGACCTGCCAATGTGGAGCATAAGTGCCAACCATTAGGCTAACATTAAAGTTGTGAAATTTATTGTCTTTTATATATACTTAACCGTTTATAATTTTTTTTCAGTCACATCACTATCAGAAAAGTCACTCATCCCTACCCAGGGTTCTTCAGATAACGTCGAGGTGGTTGTGCAACTTCCCTGACAACAACATTTCCATTTTCAAATCCATATCTTTATACAAACATATCTCACCCGAATCTTTCTACTTGTGGAGGAACCATAAAATCAATAAAAATATGATAAATTTAAAGACACAATTGTGGGGCTGTGCTTTAGGGGAAAGAGCGGCCAAGGTTAGTGTTATAGCCTTCTGCCACCAGATCGACAGCTCCGTTTCGCCATAGAACTTCAAGCGACTGTAACACTCCCATTTTCTTAATCTTTTTCATTAATCAGTATTTAAGTAATTGAATTTTATTGGAGGGTCTAGAAAATTAAATAAATTATTCCGAGGCCATAGTCACGCTCTACGCTACTGTAGGAGACTATGGTTAAGTTTTGGGCTGAAAACTCAAACGGAGCACGATCTATGTTTTTCGGATGATAATATTTTTCTACTATCAAGACCTCTTTTTGACTAAAGGTCAGAACCTTTAGTCTTAGAATTCAATCCTCTACCTTTTTGCTAAAATGTGTCCTGACGTCCAAAAATATAAATAATAATTTATATTTGGACCGATAATTAATCGCGTACACGATTCGAGCTGTCTTAGGGTTTTTCGAGAACCTTGAGCCGATAATTTTCATACCAGGGCTATGTTAAATCATTTGGGGGCTTCTATCAGTGTCGCGAGGATTTTCAAAATGTCGGGACGTGAATTGACCAAATTGCCGTTGATTAGTTTTTACTAATTACCTTTTATTACTTTTACCTATTTCTTAACTCCTAAGTTTACTAAATAAATATCTTATTCTTCACCCTCACTCTCTCATTTTTTTGGCAGAACAACCCCCCTTCAAACCCATCTTCTTCCTTTTCTCTTCTTTCTCTTCTTTCCTCACTTTCTCACCATTTTTCTCCATTTTTTGAGCTTAATCCTTGAAATTTCTTGAAGCAACCTTCACTCATTTTTGAAGGAGATCATCCTAGGAGTTAGACCCCCATCTCTATCTCTCTCAATCTCTCATTTTTATCCTCTAAATTTCATGATTAGAAATGTTACAGTTTTTATCCCTAAATCTTCAAAAATCCATGAAAAATTGTAGAAAAATCATTTTAATACCAAACCAATTTCTATGGGCTAGGTTCATGACATACTTGCATGATCCAAGAGATTAGAGCCAAGAAATCTCTCTAGCTATTTGTATGAAGGAGAGGCCGAAACCCCCTATTTGTGTAGGGTAGGGTTTTTGGTTGGTTTTTGATGTTTTAAGTTGATATCTAGGGTTATCACACTTAGTTAGGGTGTTATCCAAGAAATGAGAATTTTTTGAGCTCCCTAGCTATTTTTCATATTTTTCATGCAATAGGGCCGAACCCTAGGGGTAGTGCAATAGGAGAAATCTTGGTTTTTTGAGTAAATGCCTTCATTGGTTATGTATTAAGGACCTTAAGGATCATTGATCCAAAAGTTAGGAATTTTCAGACATCCCTAGCCTAATTAATTAAATAGGGAGAGTAGCTAAATCCTAAGGAATTAGGGAGTTTTTGATTTAACTGTTTTAATTTCTGGTTGTGTTTTGTTTTATAAAATCGGACAGGACTCGAACATCCGACCACGCACCCGACTGACTGTTGAGGAGTCGTAGCCGGAGCTGCACGTGAGCATTACTAAGGTGGGGAGACAGAACTAATATCTTCGGGAAAGCATGTTTAGTATAGAGTATATATATCTGTGTAGGGGAACCCTTAAACCCTACTAGAGGTTGAGCCCTGGATAAAGTGTCTGGATCCTGGGTGTAGGTACTTTTGGGCTATCACCACTAAGTTGATATCATGGGTGATAAAATTGACTAAGGTTGATGTGTTGATTTGTTTAATTGATTATCTGTTCACCTGTTGTGTTAAACTATTGGAGTGATTTATTGTTATCTGGCTTTATGGTGATGTTTATACTGGATAAATTACTGTTGTAATGTTATTGTGATTTGACTGGTGGTTGAGCGTTGATGAGAGTATGGTGAGTGATGATGTTGTTTGGGTTGATATCGTTGTGGTCCCGACCATGTAGCTGTAGCTCGTAGACACAAGGCGTTGTGTTACTGATGCTAATGTTGATGTTGATGATGATGTGATGTTCATGTTGATGACTGATGTTGATGTTGATGTTGATGTGATGCGATCTGTCGTGGTGGTGGACGAGTGCTTAGGCGTGAGGTCCCGATATCAACCTGCGATGGATGTTTGTTACATTTTCATATCATTTCATACCACAACATTTTATCCCAAAGGGGGATGTCCAATTGGGGACGTTACTTTAAATCCCGAGGCGGGATGTCTAATGGGGGACGTGATGTTATGTAAACTGAGGACGTGATGTATCGACCGACATGCATATAGGGAAGGCATCATATACATAGGGATTAGTATCCCTCTCATAGGATTATCCGAGAGAATGACTTTGGAGATGACTATGACGGGTGATTTAAGAGATGGATGAGGTTGTGCCGCATGATTTACTGGTGTTGTGTGATGTGTATATATATATATGTTGTACTGATGCCCCTCTCCCATATTGATGAATTATGTTTCTTATCTTCTGCATTTTTCTGTATATGTTATTTCTATTTTATGGAAAGACCCCGAGGAGGAACCAGTTGCTGAAGAGCTGGACGACGTTCCATACGAGCCTGACGCCGGAGGACGTGCCACGGACCCTAGTCTCGAGAGGTTGGGCAGTGATCGTGGTTAGCCGGAGGATTGTCTCTCGGCCTACTTTTCATGCTTTTATCTTGGTCTGTATTAATATACTCGTATGCATTACTTTATTACTATATTCCCATTGACAGGGCGACTGATGTATGTGATATATTTATTTATATTTTAAAGCTGTGTACTCTGAAGCGTTGCGTGCCGTGTATCATTTTGCTTCCGCGCTCAATTTTTCACTTCGCTTCGTATTATTAAGGCGCGCTAACGATTATTATGCGATTGAGGTTAGTAATATCTTAGGTTCTACTGATGGGAAGATGGGTCGTCTCAGCGACCACGCCACTATGACGATGATCCAAATCCCGTTATAACGAATACAAAAAAAAAAAAACAGAGCTTGAAGGGATAAAGAAAGTTGAGTGGCATGAGATTTGTATCTGGTGATTGGGGAGGATTAAGTTGCAATTTATAATTTGATTAAATTAAATATCAGGGACTATTAAGCAATTATAAAAGGAAACTTGTATTACTAGGTTTAAGTAAACAATCCGAACCATTCAATTATTTTAATAATAAATTCAATGGCTTATTTTTGCTCCCTCACAATAAGGGACTTGCTTGCTCCCTCATGTTAGAAGACACAATCAGCATAATCTATTTTTTCCAACCTTTCCAAACACACTCTTAACCGTGCTTCAAAATTTCTTATCAAGCAATTGAAGGCAGTGAATAGAACTTGAACAACCGAAGGTTGCAAGTCTGCAACTTGGTATACAGATGACCGGTTGAACAAGTTCTAGTAGCCATTCATTAATCATTGATAATGTTTATTTGCTTTTTAACGGTTGTACATCAAGTATCCATACTCACTTAGCATGTTGATTGCAACACTATCCGAACATTCATTATTCATCAAATTCTAGTCATTGAGTCAAAGCCTACATTGGTGTGTTTAATGGCGCACTCGTCTTGTGAGCTTGTTAAATGTGTCAAATATGTAATGTGTTTATTATGTATAAAATGTGTTACATGTTAAATTTGTTTTGCATATGTATCGTGTGTAGAATGTGAATAGTGTGTAATTATTATGCAGAAAAAGTTGTAAAGCTCTATGTACTCTACTCAATTCAAAAAATACAGAAATTATTTCAATTTTTCTCTTACTTTTTCTATTCTTAGCCAGATTCATTTTCTGGACAAGGATCTTATATCATCTTCAAATTCAGTTTAAATAGGTTTTTATTCACCCCTTTCATTCATTTCACTTATTTCCAAAGGTTTGTTAAGTCTTGTAGTTTGTAGATATTAAAAATTTAGAGTATTATCTTCAGGCGTCTACTTTTCAAGATTCTGTTGTTACCTGCTACAAAAATAAAATCTCTTCATTTTGTAGTTGTATATCTTTGTACGGACAAATCAAATCTTTTATTTTGTGAGTTTTTTTTAATGAATCATTATTATATCATTTCATTAAAAATCAAAGAAGGAATATAATCAGGAATTTGATAAAAACTATAGGAAAGAGGACTAGACTTAAATGGAGCCACTTTTAATTTGTGAGTTATTATGTGAAAATAACATTTATACAGCACTTATATAAGAGTTTTTATTACTTTTTATGCTCATGAATCAATGACAAAAAAAAAAAAAGAAACAATATTAACGTTTAATATACTAATATCTCATTTTCCTTTTGTGCTAGGATTTCTAAGACTTAAAACACCTTGAAGAATACAATCGAGTAAAACGATGAAAAGAAAAAAAAAAACAAAAATGCATGAGGAATTGATGAGAACCTGTAAGGAACAAGTACGAAAGTTTACTGATACACAAAGATTATGGATATACCTATTGTATTATTGTATAAAAGGAAATTAGTACAATATAGCCAGAGGTTGTAGAGTCTAATCTGCTAAGTACAGAGAGACTACTAAGCTATAAAGACTAAGATAACAGCAAAAGAATCAAGGGGAAGAGAGAGCCCAGGGGGAGAGGGTACAGACCAAGTCATACATCATTCATACCCCTACTCTCCTTATAACACATAGTCCTTATATTTTTTGTTATTCCTTTTCACTCTGCTACTTTTCCTTGTTTCCTGATTTCCTGGATCAAGCACCACGTGTCCATTTTGTCTAACCAACTCTGATGTCACGTTGGTAAGGCCTTGGTTGCCAGCTGCAAGCCTAACATTATAGTCCCCCCATTAAAAGAAACCTTGTCCTCAAGGTTTTGGTCAGGAAAGTCTGCAAGTAGTGAAGGCCAATCTTCCCAAGTTGCATCCTTGACTGGAAGTCCTTCCCATTGAACTAAGACTTGCTGGATTTGTTGGGCATTGCGGATGAGCACTCGAGATTGCAATGTCGATATAGGACGAGGCAAGGGTCCGTGCTCAGCAATCAGAAGAGGCAGTGGAATATATTGAGAAGAATCATCACCTTTAAAAGGTTTGAGAATATAAATGTGGAAGGTGGGGTGTATTTTAGCCGAAGGGGGAAGCAACAATTTGTACGCTACCTGGCCAATCCTTTCCAGAACCGGAAAAGGGCCAAAATAACGCAGTCCCAATTTCTGGTTTTTGCGCAATGCCACTGAGTGTTGGCGGTATGGTTGCAGCTTGAGTAAAACCATATCCCCAATGTGAAGGTCCAAAGGTCTTCTACCTTTATTTGCATATTTCTTCATGAAGTGTTGAGCCTTGCTTAAGTTTGCCTTCAATTGGTGTATCACTGCATCCCTTTCATATATCATATATTGAAGAGCAGGAGGGTCAGAAGATTGGGTCACATAACATGTCAATGATAAGGGCTCTCGGCCATATACAACCTTGAAGAGGGGCATGTCAATACTACTATGGTGAGACGTGTTGTACCAAAATTCTGCCCATGAAAGCAAGTTCGACCATACCTTTGGGTTTTCCAAGGTTAAACAATGTAAATACATCTCCAAGCACTTGTTCAAGGCCTCGGATTGACCATCGGATTGAGGGTGATATGCGGAGCTCATCGCTAATGTTGTACCACTTAGCTTGAAGAGACTTTGCCAAAATTTGCTTGTGAACACCCGGTCCCTATCCGACACAATGCTCTTGGGTATACCATGTAATTTAACCACCATGTGCATAAATATTTCTGCAACTGTAAAGCTGGAATAATCAGACTTGAGTGGGGTAAGGTGAGCATACTTCGAAAGGCGATCAATAACCACAAATATAACTGCAAAACCTTTGGAAGAGGGCAGCCCCGTGATGAAATCCATCGCCACATCCTCCCAAATCTAGTTTGGAATAGGGAGTGGTTGTAGTAACCCAACTGGAAGGGTGGTGGAGGCCTTAGGTTGCTGACAAATAATATAGGTGGAGACAAACAAACGTATGTCAGTAGTCATATGCGGCCAATAGAACTGCCTAGCAATACGGGCCTTAATTCGTTCAACACCCGAATGGCCCCCAATAGGAGATGAATGGTACTCCTTGAGAATCATATGTACAAGGTCAAGTTGTGGTGGCAACACAAGCCTGGACTGCCAATACAACATGTTGTTAATTACCTGATAATTCGGGTTAGGTGTAGAATCTTGCAAGCACTGATCTCTAATGGTAGCCAAGTTATTGTCAGCGGAAATAGCAGCGTGGATTTGTTGCAGAAGACTATGGTGAGGAACTGATAAGGCCATGAAGAAGGACTGAGACAAAGCATCAACGACAATATTTTCCTTTCCCAGCTTATATTCAATGGAAAAATCATAGCCCAAAAACTTGTGTAACCAAGCCTGTTGCTCCAGTGTCAGGATAGTTTGTTCTATAAGAGCCTTCAAACTCTTCGGATCAGTTCTGATTATGAATTTGTGCCCCAATAAATAGTGTCTGAATTTAGCAATAACTTCCGTGATGGCATAAAATTCCCTGATATAAGCTGACTGCTTCTGCATTCGCGGACTAAGCTTCTTGGAGAAAAATGCAATCGGGTGTTTGGCCTGGTTGAGGATCACTCCAATGCCTATGCCTGAGGCATCCGTCTCAAGTATGAATGGCTGGATAAAATCTGGAAGGGCTAAGACTGGTGCATTTGTGATGGATATTTTTAAGTTTTGAAAAGCCTCTGTGGCCCTAGAATCCCACTGAAACCCATCTTCCTTGACTAGCGTAGTGAGGGGAAAAGCTAAGGCTGCATAGCTTTGTATAAACCGACGATAATGCCCCGTTAAGCCGAGGAATCCGCGAAGCTGTTTGATTGAAGTTGGTAGCGGCCAATCCAAAACAGCCTTAACCTTGGACTGATCCATTTCCACGCCCTGACCAGACACTGTGTGGCCTAGGTAGTCCACCTTTGTGAGTCCAAAACAGCACTTGGACAATTTAGCAAATAATTGGTGTTGTTTATATTAACTGCAACTGCAAAACCTCTTCCAAGTGCAACAAGTGTAAAGCCCAAGAGGGACTATAAACTAAAATATCATCAAAAAACACAAGTACCGACTTACGGAGCTGGTGGTGGAATACTGAGTTCATGAGACTCTGAAATATGGCTGGGGCATTTGTGAGCCTGAATGGCATGACAAGCCATTCATAATGTCCTTGATGGGTGCGGAACGCAGTATTGTGAAAATCTTCCGGAGTGACCAAGATTTGATGATAGCCAGAACGTAAATCAAGCTTGGAGAAGTATGTTGCCCCAAATAATTCATCCAAAAGCTCATCGACAGTTGGAATTGGGAAGCCGTCTTTAACTGTAATGGCATTCAAAGCCCGATAATCTGTGCAAAAGCGCCAAGTGCCATCTTTCTTTTTGAACAAGAGGATTGGAGAGGAGAAACGACTGGTGCTTGGTTGGATAATGCCTTCAGTTAACATATCTTGAATCATAGTGTCAATTCGCTCTTTCTGGCTATGTGGATAGCGGTAAGGTTTGACCTTCACAGGATTGCTACCTCCTAACAAGGGAACGGTATGATTGTGAGTGCAGTTAGGGGGCAGTCCTGATGGTGTAGCAAAAACACTCTGATAGTTGGATAAGAGAGCCTGCAGATCAGAGGGTAAGTGTGTGACCTTGTACCTGAACCTGTAAGTGCCGAATAAACCCCTCTGCCATTAAGCTATTGCCATTTCCCATGAGGACTTGGAAATTCGTGGCAGGTTCGACAGGCAACTTGAGAAACTGGGCCAAACGAGGTTGTAAGAAGTTATCGGAGTTGCCATTGTCAAGGAGGATTTGCAGCTTCAAACCCTGAATCGAACCTTGAAACCGTAAGGTACCCACCCTATTTGACCCTTTCAAGGCATTGAAGGACAAATGGTGATCCTGGTCCGAGGAATCAGGTAGATTCGGGTCGATGGTGTCCACATCCTCATCCTCCCCTTGTAACATTAAATATTGCCGGTTGGGACAATGATGACTGAAGGAGAACTTGTTGTCGCACGTGTAACATAAGCCCTTGTCCCAACGAAGCTACATTTCGGCGGGGGTCATCTTCTTTATCGCGTGGTGTTTCTGTGGTGGGGAAAAATTTAGTGTTTGGGAAAAAGGTTTGTGTGAGGGTATGGGTAGGAGAGGCGGTAATGCGGAGGGCTTGGTATAGGTGGGCTGATTTTGGGTAGTGGGTCGCATACCAGAGGATGTAAAATAGGGTTTAGATTTGGGGAGGTATTTGTCCTCGTATAGCTTAGCGAGGGACACAGCCTTGGACAAGGAAAATGGGCTTTGGGCCATAACATCGCGTCGGATGTTGGGTTTCAGCCCACTGAGGAAGCAGTCCAACAACGCGTCGGAGCTGATACCGTGAACGCGATTCGCTAGGGCGGTGAACTCAACATAGAACTCGTTGACAGAGGCGGTCTGTGTCAACTTGAACAAGGTAGAGCGTGGACACTCAAACGACGATGGTCCGAATTCCTGCTCAAGGGCACGAGTGAATCCCAACCAAGATGGAAACTGGTTGTTACGAGACATTCTGGAACCATGGCACCACATTTTTTTCCAGGTGCGCAGCAGCAGTGGTGAGTCTTTGTTCATCAGGGTTTTTATAATAATCAAAAAATTGCTCAGCTTTAAAAAGCCATTGCAAAACCTCAGTGCCATCAAAACGGGGAAAATCCAACTTAATGTTCCTTACTTGAAATGGTTGAGAACCAGAAGCGAGGGAAGAGCCCGACCCACCAGCGGGGGCGGAGTGCGGAAAGGACTCCATTGTAGACTCCATCCTGTCCATGCGTTCCAAGTCAAAGGATCTGTGCTGAAGGTACTCTTGGTGGCACAATTCCATTAAGTCAATCATCTTTTTCATGTTAGATTGCAAGTCTTTAAGGCGAGTATTGTTAGCCATGGTGGGTGAACGAAAGCACCAAATGTTATGAGTATAAGCCCAAAGGGAGCGCCTATCCCAAAAGACTAGTCCATTAGGTGGGAGAACCTTAAGGCTTATAAACCCCACTTGTTAGGTGAGGCTTCCCAATGTGGGACTCATAACAATGCACCACCGTTCGAGAGCTGACGTCCCCGACGGTTTTCACTCCATGACACTTCACTCGGTGACACTTCACTCAACCTCTTTGTTGGTTAGAACCCTCCACCAGTCAGAACCCTCCGTGTGTAGCCCTTTCCGAGAAGTCAGCCTCTTAACGAAAGCACCAAATTGTAAGGAACAAGTACGAAAGTTAACTGGCACACAAAGATTATGGATATACCTCTTGTATTATTGTATAAAAGGAAATCAATACAATATAGCCAGAGGTTGTAGAGTATAATCTGCTAAGTACAGAGAGACTACTAAGCTATAAAGACTAAGATAGCAGCAAAAGAATCAAGGGGAAGAGAGAGCTTAGGGGGAGAGGGTACAGACCAAGTCATACATCATTCATACCCATAACGATACTATTCCCTCTCCTTATAACACATAGTCCTCATATTTTCTGTTATTCCTTTTCACTCTGCTACTTTTCCTTGTTTCCTGATTTCCTGGATCAAGCACCACGCGTCCATTTTGTCTAACCAACTCCGATGTCACGTTGGTAAGGCCTTGGTTGCCAGCTGCAAGCCTAACAGAACCTATGGCAAATGGTTGATTGCATTGCATTACACCATTCTAGTAAATAGAAGGGGAAAGTATTGAAAATTATTCACTCCTGAATTCTTTCTTCACTACTCATCCTCAATTCTAAACCCCGAAGCAAAAAAAAAAAAATGAAAAGGCTAACTTAATTTTTGAAATAATTTTGATGATTCAATTGAGCATGGTGTGTTTGGTTCAAATGAGAGGAAGGAAGAGATTTTAATGGAGGGGAGGGGAGGGATTTTAATTAGTTATTGTGTTTGGTTGAGAGGAGGGGAGAGGAGGGATTTTAATGGAGGGGGAAAAGTAATACTATTTGAGTTTGGTTCACAAAGAGAGGATGATTATAAAACTAACTTACTTTCATAACCTTTTAATTTTAGGTTTTAAAATACATAAATAGGGATATTTTAGTCATTCCATTCAAAATTCCTTCACTTTTGGAGGGGAGCCAAAATTGGGTGAGGAGGGATTTTGCTTCCCTCCCCCTCCTAAACAATGAATCAAATAATAAATGTTTAAAAAATCCCTCTCTTCCATTCCCCTCCAACTAAACACTATCTTAAAGTAAAAGTTGTGTGTCCCATGAGTGGGTGTTCTGTTCCCTCGCTCGTTCAAACTTCTTGATTTAGGGGAAAAAAGAAAAATCAATATAAAATGAGTTTTTTTTTTTATAAATTGTTAATGATTAAAAGGAGTTTGATTGTTATGTATTGATAGTGTAAAGTTTTTTACACTATCAACCCATCACCATTCATGGTATGAGTTACTTTTAAGGTAATTAGGATAAAAGTCAATTTTTTTAAAGACATGTCAATTTATGATTGAATATATGTGTAAAAATGCTTTACACTGTCAGTGTATAACAATTGAACTCATTATTAATTATAAAAAAAATTATGCTGTCAAACAATCACAAATCATCCCATGTATCAATTTTAAGATAATAATTACTATTAAAGTTAAACATTTTTAATAATATAATATAATATAATAATCATTTTAATAATATAGGCTTAATTTCACTTTTGGTCCCCCAAGTATTACGATTGTGCAATTTTAGTCCCTCGGGTTTTAATTGCGCCAATTAGGTTTCCCATGTATTACGATTGTGCAATTTTGGTCTCCCAGGTTTCAGTTGCGCCAATTGGGTTCCCAGGTATCACGATTGTGCAACTTTGGTCCCTCAAGTATCATGATAGTACAATTTTTAACGCCAGTAGCTTACGTGGCCCGGGTGGGACTGGTTTGACACTTAGTGAGGTTAACTTGATAGCTGACAACACATTCTTATGTGACGTCATTAACATCTTACACACTTTAATGGTCAAATGCATATCACTAAGTGCAACATAGGAATGACACGTAGCCTGTCAAGTTGACCTCATTAAGTGTCAAATCAGTCTCACATGTGCTTCAAAAGCCAATTGACGTTAAAAACTGCACAATTGTGATACTTGAGGAACCAAAATTGCACAATCGTGATACCTGGGGGACCCAATTGACTTAATTAAAATCCGAGGGACCAAAATTGTACAATTGTGATATTTGGAGGACCCAATTGACGAAATTAAAACTTGGGGACTAAAATTGCACAATCATATTATCTCAAGGACCAAAAATGCAATTAAGTCAATAATATAATAATTTATGATTGATTCACAAGAGAGTATATATAAAAAAAAGTTAGTGGATATATGGCAAGTTTGGAAGAGCTTATAAAAATAGCTTATGGAATTAAACTTATATAAATAGTTTATGAAAATATGTTATGATCATTCCATAAACTCTTTCTAGCTTATTTTCATAAGTTCATCAGAGAAGCTTATGAAAATAAGCTGTTTTTAACTTATTTAAAAAATAATTTATTAAATAAATGATTAATTAAATTATTTATCCAAACACACCTGTTGATGTTGTATCGTAGGATTTTTTCGGTGGACATTGTTTCATAGGTTTTAAGTTTTAACCGTTGAAGGATATGAATATTATGGGGTGAAATGTCCCACATTGGGTTGGGCTTTTGATTGTTGTTAGTAGTAATTGGTAGTAGATTGAGAGTCTTCACTGTTGTTTCGTTCTTTTATTATTTTGTGCTCTTCAGTCTTCACCGTTGTTTTGTTCTTCTATTTCTATCATCATAATAATCATAATAATAATCATCTTTGCTATTGCAATTTGAAACAGATGGATGAGACGTGACACTGAGACGACGTCGTGTCATTAAATTGTCGGCGTGAAGTCTCTTCTTCTCTATTTTCTTTCCCTGGATTAACCGGGTTTTGTGCCCAGTGCTCCGCTCCGAAATCCACTTACTGATACTCAAGGTCACTGATAGAGCGTGCGTTAGTTGTAAGCAAGTAGAGAGAGGGAAGGTCTCAATTCATTCTCAACATTCAATCAAGAATGGCAGAACCCAAAGTTAAATACGATCGCCAGCTCAGGTACTCTTCCTCCCACATTTCCTCTATTTTCCACTTCTCCCTACCCTAATTACTACTCTCAAGTGTATTATTATTATTATTATTATTCCAATCGAATCGATTGAAGTGTATCGTCGTGTTTATTTGTTTGTTCCACAAGAATCCACGACTATTACTTGAACGACTCAAGAATTCTGTTATGGTGATGTGTTGTTTATAACTTATACATAATCCTGTGAATAATCGATTGTAGGATGCTAGGAATTTGGTAATTTGATGAAGTGCATTAACCTACAAATATCAACTTGAGTTTGCTGTGTCTGAATGAAATGCATCTTGGAATGAATGGAGCTGCTTTTATTGCAAAACAATTTTGTTGCTAGCTAGTTTTCATAATATTTGCTTGCTTATTCAGTGAAATATTCCGATTCCTAGTGGCAGTAAGATAACTATCTTTTTTGCTCTTCTTTTACTGAAGAAACTCAACTGAATGCTGAATTGCTGATTCTGGTTTTCGTGCTTTCTTTTATATGCTCTTCTAATTGATTCCTTTTATTGTAAACTTGTAGCTCTGTGCTTCCTTTCTTGTGAAATTACATGTTTTGAATTTGCTGTGGAGGGGGCGATGGGGCCTTTTTAAGACTTCTCATTCCGTATTGTTAAGTTAATTTGAAAATGCAGAATATGGGGTGACCAAGGACAGGCAGCCCTTGAGAAATCTAGTATTTGCTTACTTAACTGTGGTCCTACTGGCTCTGAAACACTTAAGAATCTTGTTCTTGGCGGAGTTGGAAGCATCACTGTAGTTGATGGGTCTAAAGTTGAAGCGGGTGACCTTGGAAACAATTTTATGGGTACAGTCTCTTCTTGTTCCATACTTTTCTTTCTTCTTTTTTGTTTTTTATTTTTTGTGTCTCTCTTTTGTTCGTCATTCTGTCTCTTATTTTTAGTGGATGAATCAAGCCTCGGGCAGTCAAAGGCAAAATGTGTATGCTCATTTCTTCAAGAGCTGAATGATGCTGTTAAAGCAAAATTTGTAGAAGAGTATCCAGAAGCATTGATTGAGACAAATCCATCATTCTTTTCTCAGTTTACTTTGGTTGTTGCCACACAGGTAAGCTACTATAATGCTAACAACATCTATAAGACAAAGACATTTCGCTTGGAGAGTTTGGTATAAAAGTAGATTATGCGCCTCCATACAAAATTATGATTTTCTTTCTATCTTTCTGCATGAAAGAAACCTATTAATTTATAATGTAGCTTAATTATAAATTCATTTTAAATAAGCATATTGTTATACTTATTCTTATCAATTGCAATCTCACTAATGTTATTCTTTGATAAATTTTTCAGCTGGTGGAAAATTCAATGATAAAGCTTGACCGAATCTGCAGGGAGGTGAATGTTATGTTAATCTTTGCTCGCTCCTATGGCCTTACAGGGTTTGTTCGAATTAGTTTGAAGGTAATTTGGTTGATTGATAACTGTTTTCATCGGATATTTGATATTACAAGTTTAAGGAATGTTCTGATGCTTGACGAAACATAATATTAATTTTTATTTTTGATGTAATTTATTCTGATATTTGTCATTTAAAAGAGAGAGAAAATAAAAATAATTTAATCTGCCTATTTGAAAAACCATATTAAAAGGAGGGAAATAAAGGCTGGAGTTGCAATGCATTGACAGTCAGGTTGGGTAATTTTTTAGTCATATGTATGGACTAGAAAGCTGAAAATGCCTCTGTTAAAAGAAATCAACATGTAATTGAATATCACCGTGATTTGTATGCTTTGGTTAATTAGTGTTTTGTGTTGGTTCTATCAGGAACATACTGTGATAGAGTCAAAGCCTGATCATTTTTTGGACGACCTCCGGTTAAATAATCCTTGGCCTGAACTCAAGAGGTATAGAGTCATTTTGTTTTATTTATTTGTTTAAATATTTATTTATTTTTGGTTAAGTACCTTTATATACTAAGATCAGATTTTGCCTTCATCAATTTCACCTGTCAACCTATGTAATTGTTTTAAACTGAGACCATAGACGTGGTCACAAGGTCCTTCACAATTCCACTTGTTGTTCTCATTGCATGTATAACCCCCAGGTTTGCAGAGGGCTTTGACTTGAATGTGCAAGATCCCGTGGCTCATAAGCACATACCATATGTCGTCATTCTTGTCAAGATGGCTGATGAGTGGGCGAAAAGCCATGGTGGTAGGCTTCCATCAACAAGAGAAGAAAAAAAAGAGTTCAAGGTTTGTTGCTATCGTTTAGCCTTTCCATATGCTGGTCTGCTAGTTATGTGATTAGCTATGGATGTGAACAATGTAGGAGCTTCTTAAGGCCGGGATGGTTGCACAAGATGAAGATAATTATAAAGAAGCTATTGACGCCTCATTCAAAGTATTTGCACCTCGAGGAATTAGTAAGTAGATAATATAACATTCATTGATTGTAACTCTTGCCTTTGCCAATCTTCATGTTGGAAATAGTGATAATGTTTAATGTATCATTGGAAATTATAAGAGTTAATGTTCATAGGAAATAGCCAATTCTTTCTTGTAAATGTAAATTTTGCTTATTCCTTTCTGTATATAAATATTAGAGTGCTGAGTGTTGTTCACTCAAGCAGTTCAGTTATTTTTCACTCTCAACTCTCAAGTTTTCATTTTGGAAATCACTCTATCCTTTTGTTTTCTTGGATAAGGAGCATAATAATGTATTGTCTTTTGCAAACATGTAGGTTTGAATCTTATTGGATCCTTGGAAAGGGTTGGTGGGAATGAATCAAATCAAATAAAACTGTTGAATCTTTTAAATGTCAAGTGTATTATATAAAGGTTCTAAAAGTCTATCTTTTGAGCTTTGCCAAGAAATTACCGTCAACTTTTTCACTGAGAAATTCATTACTTTGTCTCTGAAAATTGACAAACCCATACTTTGCTCACTGTGGAAGGATGTGTAATCACTGGTTAAGGGTGGGGTCATTATGATAAACTTTTTCAAAAAAATTTCATTAAACAAATTTGTTTTCATCAACAATTTTTTAGCTATTGTGTGAACATTTAACATCCCCTGTCCAATTGAAATTATGAGATTTATTTTCTAATGGAATGTACTTTCTTAGGTTCAGATTTACAACAGATACTCAACGATAGTTCTGTTGAAGTGGATTCTAGTTCATCGGATTTTTGGGTGTTGGTGGCAGCTCTGAAGGTTGGTGATTCTGGCATTGCATCACTGACCTCGCTTCAGATATAGTTTGCTTCACTTTGACGTGGAGAAAATTTCTTATATTATTTGATAATTATAATAAATTTTCTTATTGAATGGTAATTGGTCTGAAGCTTTGGAACTGAAAGAGTGGAGGATTAAATTAATAGAAAGTTGTTTAGAGTGTCATAATTTGCCACTTTGAACCTTTGACTTGCTGTTCAGTTTTGAGTTTAGAAGCACCAAACTGGTGAACTATAATTAAAGTCAATGTTCTTGGTTGCTACCATATAATTTAGTCGTTTGATGGTCTCATCGTTTTTCAGGAATTCATTGCAAATGAAGGTGGTGGGGAGGTGCCTCTCGAGGGATCTATACCAGACATGACTTCTTCTACCGAGTTAGTAGCCAAATGTTTTCATATTTTCAGGATAATTTTTATTTTCTCTAGAAAATAAAGATCAATTTATTTACCTGAGGTATATCTACCCTCCTGTAGGCAATATGTGAATTTGCAGAATATTTATCAAGCTAAGGCTGAGGCTGACTTTCTTGTAGTAGAACGATTGGTGAGAAGTACTTTGAAGAAAATTGGTAGAGATCCAAATAGCATTCCAAGGGCAACAATTAAAAGCTTCTGTAAAAATGCAAGAAAACTCAAAGTAAGCATATGAAGTTATTGATCAAATTCATTTTAGATTTGATTGCAAATAATGAATGCATAATAATCTCCTTTCCTGAATAATGATATTCTTCAATTGGTTTTGTCAGCAAATCTCAATTTCCACGACGTCCTTAATTTAGAAGAAGTGCAAATATAATCTACAAACTAAATATTTCTTGTGGAGTTACTCATATTGTACATTTGACTGTCAATTTTACATGGCATTCTCAAGTTTTTTCTTTTAGATGAAATGAAGATTATTTATAGCTTGCATAAGTTTTTTTCCGAAGTGCAATTTAGATTAATCCAATGCTTTCAATGAATTCTCCAAATGACTGCTTATTTAATTCCATCTGTATGCTGCAGTAATCTTATTTGGTTTGTTTAAAGTTAAGATTTCTGTTTAGTTGGTTCAAAACTAATTGAACTTCAGCGAGGATCTCATTTTCTATTTAGAACACTGACCTTTGCATAATTTAAATGGATTTTGGATCTAATTGATGGTGTAGAAAGTTAAAGTTGACCTTAATGGTGTAATAGTGCACAAATGTCACTGCATTCTATTATCACTAGGGACTGTAGCTCAGTTAATGAATGTGCATAAAACAAATGAATTGTTTTTATTTCTAATTTTCTTTTAAAAAGAGGTTTTTTGAAAGTGAAAACAATGAAGTTAGTGTAGGAGGAAAATATGGAAGAAAATTCTTTATAGATTTATATAATGAACAATCAAAAGGATTACATTGGTTTTGAAATTTAGCGACCAAAAATATGGATTGAAAATTGCCTTAACTTTCTTTCTTAATGGTGGAGTATTATTACTATTATTGTTGTTGTGAATGGGTCTCATGTAAGTTTAGTATTTCCCAAGTAGAAGACTGGAAAAACCTATTTTCTCCCAAACTTTTCTCCAGCTCGTTGTATATTAGAGCAATTGCAGGATTAGAGATTTTAGCTTAAGTCTTTTGTATAGTTGCTAATCTTTATATTGTAGGTTTGCAGGTACCGCCTGATGGAAGATGAATTTAATTCTCCAAGCTTACCTGAGTTACAGAAGTACCTAACTGATGAGGATTACAGGTTATGTCCATTTTATAATTAATACTTCTGGTATTTTCATTTTCAGAATTAATCTATGGAGAAGAATTTCTCTTGCTGAAAAACTGGTTTCCTGTTCATATGTGTGGCAGCATTGCTGTGGGAATTTATATTTTGGTTCGCGCTGTTGACCGGTTTGCTGCTAATTACAACAGTTTTCCTGGACAGTTTGACAGGTAATATCTCATACTGTTGAAGGTATGAGTATATCCTCTGTTTTATAGTGTTACTGGGTTGTTTTTTGTTCATACGGTCATTGATTTTGCAGTACAATGGATGAGGATATACCTCGATTAAAAAGCACAGCTATTGGCCTACTTAATGACTTGGGATGCAATGGCGCCACTTTGGCTGAGGACCTTATTAATGAGATGTGTCGATTTGGTGCTGCAGAGCTTCATGCTGTTGCTGCTTTGGTTGGAGGAATTGCATCGCAAGAAGTGATCAAGGTTTGCAATTCTAGCTCATCTTGAATAGTTTATTTTGGAATTCAAGCTTTTACCCTCTTGGTTTGTTTGCTTCTAAGCTTGTTTTTAGATGAAAATTTTATAGGCCGCTTATCTTGGTTCAGTCTCTTTTATCATAAGCTTGCTATGAGAAGTTAACACAAAAGACTCTGAACAGCAGATTATATGTATAAAAACAAGTCAACTAAACTTGGTCATGTGTTGCATTTTCTCATCTTTTGCAAGGATTCCTGCCTCTTGTCCCTAGGTCCCAAAGGGGGGTGGGGAGCTTTTCTTCTGATAAATTTTGGATTTGTTCCTTTATGCATGAATCATAAACCATCATTAGTGTCCTCATGAGTATGGGCCGGGTCTTGGCCAAGTACCAAGTATCCAGACCCAAATCAAATCCATCTAGGTAGCAGATTTAAGCCCTATCTCCATACCTGCTCAATGCTCAATTCCGTGGACCCATTATTTACCCAGTTATCCTTTACCATTTATATAAAGCCAAAATATGTTTTTTTCTTCAGAAAACTAAAAATAAAAGAGCTCAACAGTTACATTTGTGATGACATTACAATATAAGAAATTAGTTCTGATTTTTCATAGAAACTCTACATGAAAAAACCGTGTGGGTGTTTTTATGCCCAAAATTAATAGCACAGAGATGACATTACATCAACTAAAATTCTTCTGGAAGAATAGGTTGTTAGATTGTTGATGAGCAAGTCAATTCAGACTGATAATGGATTGATGAGAGTGAGGGAGTTATGCCATGGAATCTACAGACTTGTGAATAAGGGTCTTCTTGCTCGATAACTGGCTTCTAATGGTGCATGTGAAGATAAGTATGCTGTTGGCAAATATTAGAGAGAAAATAGGAGCGTGGAGAGAAGGAGCCAATGAAGAAGGCTTAAGTTGAAGCATAATTACCTTTAGCTCATGCCTTTATTTAATATTTATACTTGGGGGATGAGTATACAATAGTATGATTAAGCAAAGATTACCTTATTAGTTTTTCATACTGTTAGCATATGCACTGAACAATAGATGGAGAATCACCCTAACGTGGTCTGGAATCAAGTAGCAGCATGGAAAGACATGGCAACGGAAGGATTGAATAGAATCCATTTTGTGAAACTTTCAATTGTTTATGACTTAAAATTCATGCAATGGCCGATGCATTTGAAATGAGGTTCTTGTTCTCTGTAAAAATTCATGCAATGCTCGATGCATTTGAATTCAGATTCTTGTTCTCTGCATAAAAATAGAATTTTGTAGTTGTAGGTGGCAGCACTTGGCACAATCGTATGAATGCGCAAAGAATGGAATCTTTGATTTGGAATAACATTACTTTTGTTCCTCGCAGCTCATAACAAGGCAATTTGTACCGATGTCCGGGACGTACATCTTTAACGGCATTGACCACAAATCACAGCTGTTGTCACTGTGATTGGTTTTACTATGGTAATACTGGTATGGTTTCATATCCCCTTGGGTATTGTAATCGCGTGTAACTATTGCTTTCTTGCATGTTATATAGTAGCGCAGTTTTGAGGGATTTTTGCTCGTTAGGTGGGACAAGCGGATTCTTATCATATACGGGCATTTTGTAACTTCTTACGGATATGGATTTCAGAGAGACAGAGATATTTATAGAGGAATAGATTTTCAGTTACAAAAATGAGGCGTCCGCCTCATTAAATGAATACTATTGTGTATGTTGTAATTTGAGATCTCTTGGTGTTTGGGAAAGATTCACAAGCTGTTATTTTGAAAAAAAAAATTATTTCGAATTTAGTTAATATGTTCAATAGACCTAATTAAATTATAAAAAAAACTATTTTATGAGAAAAAACGATTTCTTAATAACACTCTTCCAACGTCATGTAATATCCGAGAAAACCATATGATCATGCACAATACGGCACTATAATTTCATAATAATCCATTAAACACTGAAGCTATTACTTCAATTCTATCAAAATAACTAATGTGCTTTATCTTTATGTACGAGGTTTTGGGAATGATGGGCAAGTAAAGTCCTTCGTTCCTCAAAGAATTTGCCTGTTTTTAGTTGATCGCCATCAAGGCGTGATAGCGATCTAAAGATGTGGCCCAATGTTTGGAAACCAGACATTAAGATACAGCAAAGAGATACGGCAACGTAGTTCAATTGTAATATCATGAAAATGCTTAACAAAAAGCATGAGCAAATGTGTTTGAGGAAGATAACAAGAGAATGAGATTAACATGTTGACGTTGAGTAGTTTCTATTTTAAAGTCGCAAGTAGCATTTTAACAGTTCGGGCAATACAGCGAGAGCAAGTGGATTAACACATTGAAATTTTGATAGCATTGAAGTAGCAAAATATGCATGTTACTTGCAGATCCCGCGTCGAGTCACTACGTATTAGCAGCGGCCTCTCTTCTCTGAGGATTGTATACACTGAACTCGCCGAAGTCCCTTATTCCACTGGAAAATGAAGTTCCCACAATCAAAGCCTTGAGGAAAGGAATAATAATTCAGTTGCTATACATATTAGTATCACATAAGTGCACTATAAATGATTATCTAATGGCAATAAAACAAGCATCAATAGAATTTTCTTCTGAGAGGTTCACCTTGAATTATATTATTATTTAAGAATTTGATGACAATTTTAAGCAAAACTGATTACCTTAGAATCCAGCCAAAGGAAGTTCAGAAGACAGTAAATGGCTAAATTTGAATGCGAAATTTTGTTTCTACACTATATTCACGACCTACGAACCTAATGTTAGTCTCCTTTGCATGAACTTGCAAATGAGTCATTTTCCCAGCCTCTCAATTGTTCAAAAGAAGGATTACATGTTTATATTCTTTTAACCTACTGATTTGATGAAAATATGCCTCGTAGAAAAGATATATCGATCATATGAAATAGATGCTTATTTTAATTATAAATTAATGATGATAGCATACCTGTGTTTTACATCCCAACCACCAGGAAGAAAACGTGGATTCAAAGCTTGAACAAATACATGTCTCCATCTTTGACAAAACTGTCGAATGCCATCTTCACCATATTCCTTCAGTAAATGTTCTACAACTTGTTTCCCATGTGGCCCGTGTCCCAAGAGTGATAGTTTTGAATTATGTTTAGCTTGTGTCGATTCTTCATCTCTGGGGGGGTAAGATACGTCACAAATTCCATTTAGTTGCCTTCTGCTCAGACAGATAATATCAACATTTACAGCAGAGTCACTGCTTCCGTTATAATCCGTAGTTTTAACTGCACTTGTATTTCCATTTGAAGTAGCAGAGACAGCTCCATCAACAAGATTAGAAGCTAAAGAAGGGTTTCCAAAATCATCTTTTACCATAAAAAGTTCTCTATCTACTTCCTTTCTTGTTTCTTCATTTGCATATGAACCTTCAGGAGCACCAACTTTTGATGCGTTCACATTAACCATCGTGGTTGTGTATCCAGCATGGTTCTCCTGGTCTGGCTCTGGAGCAGTACTCCCCATAGAATGTCTAAAAATTTTCCCTCTCTTTTTCTCAAATCGTCTTCTCTCGTGAGGACTCATGCCAACTAGCAAAGCTCTTTCCAGATCTTCATCAGATATCTCCCTTCCTCCATAATATCTCTTCACAATCTGCATATAAATTAACAATTAACCTGATAAAGAGAAGCTCCTACAGTTAATGAAACTCTTCAATAACAATGAAAAATGATAATCACTACAGAAGTTCAATTTAGAATCCATATTTAAAGTGCACCCAATCTATCTTCTAAAGATTCCTTAAACCCATCCACTCCCAGTTGGCTATATAACCACATTTAAGCTTTATCCAAACCATCAAATTAACAATTTGCAAATCCATTATCAGGTAGGGCTCTACCATAGATGTGTGTTAGAGCAACCAATAACAGATAGAAATATTATCAAACCTCAGTCAGTTCTTCACGGCGATTCGGAGGCATTCTTGGTCCATGGCGTAGAAGAGCCATAGCAGCTGTTCGTAACTGTAATGGAGATACACCTCCCTCCTCAGTCTGTACTTCAGTCTCTTGTCCTGGATGAATTACTCTCTGAACATAGAGAGGAATCCCAAATTCAGAAGCTATTTTTCTCTTATACTTCTCTGCAGAAGCATGGGCAACTTCATGACAGTCCACACAAAGTAGGACAATATCATGAGAACGATGGCTTTTCAAATGCTCAGGAAAATGCATTCTGTAACATGATGGGATTATTCGGTACCGCAAGTAGTGTTTTCCTTCACCACACCCAACACATATGTTTTTCTTACTCTGGATATAAAAATCATTGTCTTCGTCCTCTGGGCGACCTTTGGGTTCGAAAAGAAGCATTATAGCTGGTGGGTCCTCATCAACAAGTTTCGCGAGACCCCGACTAAGGTACCTGGAAAGTTGAACGTTTACCACAGACAAACAATACCTTTTACAAAGGGAATAAAAGTAAGTGAAAAGTGCACCAACCATTCAAGCTTCTTCCGATCACAATAACAAAGCAACCTTCCATCATTAGCAAATATCCGGCAATTATGATAAACAGGAGATTTACAGGAGAACTTTTGAACAAACAAATCTCGAGAAGCCTTCCGGGAAAATTGTTTAGGATTTTTTAGGCCAGAGTGTTTATAGGCTAAAGTAGGACTCGGGTTACTGTTAATCAACAAAGCATAATTAAATATAGAAAGTGGACAAGTCCCATTGTTACCTAGGCACTTCTGAAGAATCAACGAATAAATATCAGCATGGTTAACCAACTCATCAGCAAGTAGATGATAGATATCACTCAGGTGGCTGCAAACAACAGAAGATGGGGAAGGGATAAAAGAATTGAAACCCATTTCCATATTGACATCAGCCTGAGCTATGATGCTGTATATTTCAGAGTGACTTGCTGAAGGCTGACTTGCTAAAGCAACAATTGCCTGGTCTGACATTACATATTTTAAGCTCTCATCATGAATTCGAGCCTGAAAGCATGAACAAGACACAGACTAATCAGCTCATGTTATTAAAATACAATATAAAATACATTCAGCACAACATCAGAATTTGTACAGCAAGCAACAGAATCTTGATTTATAAATTTATTTCATTATCATAATAAAGACAGTTTAAAGTACTTTTGCAGATTCTTTTGGGGGGAAATTATGGCAGAAAGAAATTTAAGCTTACATAATAAACTTGACAAACTATCACTAATTATTATCTGAACAAAAATATTAAGTATTTTTAATTGAAATTAATCTCAACATATTGAAACAATCCTCAATGTACTTAGTTAGACCCCACATCATCTCCGTCCAGTATTACTTCTAGGTTTAATTTTGTTTAATAGCACAAAAAGATGTTAGCATGATATCAAGAAGCATGTTGAGATCTCTCGAATTTTCAAAACAGGCATGGGGCATGAATATCTTTTCCATTTCATGATTTGTGAACTAACTTAGGTCAAGCAGTCTACTCAAGGATGTGGAGAAACACTGATATTTACAGTGACAAAACTGGTATTAAAAGGTAGCTAAACTTAAGGGGCCTTCATATATCATAACTGACCATCAGATCTCTCCACGTGCAGAGTTGCCTCACAATATTCTGAAACTGAAATCAGAGAATCACATTAAAACAATATATCCAACTAGACCGTTCACACTACTTCCAATCTGCAGAAGAAGAAGCAAACCTGGGTTTCATTGGAAATTGAAGGAAAACCTTGACTGCTCACATGACGTGAAAATAATGATAATGCAGCAGATTCTCCAGGAGAAGCTTCAATCTCTTTTGAGAAAAGTTGCAAACAAATCATGTTTGAACGCCGACTAGCCTCGAGAACAAAATGGTATTTGTCATCGGAACAAGAGTTTTCTGACACCATAATAAATTCAGAATTTCGACACAACAATATAAACAAATAAAGGTCCTAAACAGTTATTGAGTTGAGAAGTGGCAAATAGAAAATGTTTATATCTTCAGTTAGTACAACTAAGGAAACCTTTTTTATGCTCTTTCATCAAAGTTATCCTGTCAAAATGGCAAAAATACTTAGGGCCATAACATAACCATGGTTGCAGATCTTGCACATCTGAAGTATAAAATGACCTGCTTATTTATCTAGCCACATTTTTTGGGGCTGGGGAAGGAATATAAAGTAGAAGAAAGAGAGCTTAAACAAGGTAGGTTTTCAAAGTTTCAGTCTACTTAATAAAATATTTAATATTAAATATTTATGTGAGAGAAATTTTGGTTTCTAATTTTCCTCTCATCCCTTACAATATGAAACAAGAAGGCATACCATTGTCTAGATGTCTGAGCTCGGTGATCAAACAGTTAGCAATATACAACAAATAGTGTGCATCTGTTCGTGCATAATGTACCATTTCTGCAGAGAGGGGGCGCTGTCTCCAGTCTTCACGCTACAAATAAGCATATAAAAGAAGTAAGAATTCGAGTCACTAACTACAAAACATCCCAAACCCATAATAGTAGCATTTTTTCTTATTTATAACATATTACTATGTGAAAAAGAAAGGTTGTGCTATTTCTATTCATTGATGTATCTCACAGTAAATGCCTGCATCATTAACAACTAATGTAACAAAATTTTAAACAATTCATTGCCAGTATAATTGTTGGTCCATTATGATTCATTACTCAGATGGCTACTTGTGGATCAGCGGAAAAGGGAGATTTTTTAATGTATGATTTAGAAATATCTTCTCTGCAGGAGAACCTCAATGTCAATTTGAATACTGACCACTAAAAAGCCAGAATAAATTTATTATGTGAACTACACCATTAAAAAGTCATAATTTTTGCTCCTGATATAAATGAATGTTTTAAGCATTAATTTTTCCCTAAATATATCCATGCTAAATACTTAAGACTACAACTCCGTTGAAGACAATCAACAAACTCATCAAATGAAGTAGATCAAGCATGATGAGGCTAAACCTGTAATAATTTATTTGTCGTCACACTGCAGTAAGTCTCCAGTAAATAAGCAAGGGATTTCTGTGGTTTTGACAGCACCTCACATGCCTGCAGTGCATGAACACAAATTGATAAAACAGGCTGCCAGTTAATTGTAAAAGGAAAACTTCTCCAGTCAATATCATGCATGAGTCGAAATTTCAGTACGGTACATGGCATCTTATACATGGCCAGGTAACATGATTGCAGCATGAATAGCTCACCTTTGAAGTATCAAATAGGTTAACGACATATATATGGAAGTCCCTCTGTAGCCAGACTACATCATTGTCAGCCCCATGGAACACCTATCCACAAATTTTCCATTCAAGAAAAAAAATGCAATAAATAGACGGGGACAACAAAAACACAGATAAATAAATCAACTACAATATGTTCAATAAATAATATGCTATAATCCATAGTATTTGGCACAGGCTACATATATATAACAAATCTAAATTCTAAATTATACTACCAATAAAGGGCAACTTGGTGTTATAAAGCTCCCGCTATCGCTATGCATAGGGTCTAGGGAAGGGTCTGATCCACTAGGTGAGTCTATAGTAACAATATATTATAAAAATTATCTTTTATTAAAAATTATAAAATTAGGTTTTGAAAAAGTAACTTATTGATGTAATTAATGTCAGTGTAATCATCACCCCTCCCCAAAAAAAAATTCCAACTCTTATTATGCAGTCTAGAAACATGAAGACGATAACTTACATACTTTACAAATAGAAGGATTGGCAAAAACTAGGCGAAGAATCCCCATTAAATCATGCAGGGCAATTGTGTCAACTAAATAATCTTTCTGCTGTGTAGAAATCTGCTTGACAACATAAAAGGACACATGTATCAACAAATTTATCAAAAAATAAATTACAGGCTTAATGCAATCAGAGATGAGGGGTTAAAAGCAGCACAAACTTACCTGAACTAATGCTGTAAACCCTAGAAAAGAACGTAAGCTATGTTGTTCCGTGTCTACAGCAAAGAACCTCTCTTTGCTCAATACATTGACCAGTTCCTTTAACTCCACCTCTGTATCGACCCAAACATACGAATCATTCATTTCCATGTCTGCAATCATAGTTCTAAGTTCAATTTCAGGCAGATGATTTTTAAGCAATGCTGTAATCTCTGACTCAAAAGGATGTGAATGTAAAGCATTCTCTGCAAGAAAACCAAGAAACTTAGATTGATCTTCATAACCTTGCATAGAAAACTCAAATGCAGGTCATCGAGAATACAAAAGAAACTTAGACAACGAATTTGATAGCTTTCAGTAGTATACTTTATGCCTTTTTTTTTGTGTGTAACACTAAGAAGTCTAGATAATGAAATCTCATCACTTCAAATTTAACCTTCCTTCAACCTCAATCGAATTTGCAACATCAAAATTTCCATAAAGCCTCACCGAATTCCACCACAGCTACACTGAACAGAACTAGGCTACCTCAATTTTCTAACATGATGCAAAAATCACAAAAACTTCATCAAAGAATCGGAAGGAAGCAAAAACACGAAAACACTTATTACCTCTTCGCTAACATTATTGCTTCAAGCATCAGGATTAATTAACACACGTAAATTTTAGCGCGATTCATATTCCTTCATTTTCTCAGCAACCAAACACATAAGTTGCTGGAGTGAACTTATGTAAGCTACTTCGATTTTTTCTATGCAAAATCAGAAAACCGTATTCTGGAAGCAAGCAAAAACGCGAAAACACGAAAACAACAAGTATTACATCTTCGCTACCATTACTGCGACTGAGCAACAGGATCGATTAAACACATAAAATTTTTCACGCGATTCCTTTTCTTTTCCTTCATTTTCTTGACAACCAAACACAGAAACCAGTGAGAAATGTACCATCGCTAGTGGAGTCGTTGAGCTTCGAGTGTTTGAACGGAGCGTAGGAATTATCCGCTAAGACTCGCTTGAACACGCGCTGTGGTTTCGGTTCGGAATGTAAATAGCAGGAACTCGAAGGAGACTTGTGTTTGCGACGACTAATACGGCGTCGTGCGGTGAAGAAGATGGAGATAGCTGCTATGGTAGCAATTACAAATGCAAATCGTAGCTTGTGTCCGTTGTTCATTTTGTTGCACTTTCTTTTTCTTCTTCGATGCTTAGACGAGTTTCGTTGGGTTTTGTGCCGAGGGAACGGTGGAGGCTGTAACCGCTCGCGGCGGCGGAGTCCGATTTATGAAAGTGTTGCTGGGCTTATGTGTCAAATTGAAATGTTGACACCTGTTCATCGTAATTGGGCCTTCATGGTTGAAAGCCCAATGTAGCTGAGCTCAACTTGGGCCTGAACTGAAAGCTTAATATGCCTTAATCAACTGACATAAAATCTGAATCACTATTGTCAGATTAAATTTACATGAGACATCAACTTGGTTTTGAAAGCATTATTATATTAATTTGGTACTTAAATGACAATTTTTTGACATCGAAATAGTTCTAAAGTTCGTGTTTATGTGGATCAAATTAATTTTATCCTACGAGAAAAAATAGTGAAATACTAATTTGATGTCACTAATATTTTGATGATCAAATTCATGTTTCAAAAATCTTTTGAAGACCAGATTGGGAGTCATCTAATGGATTGAATTGAATGGGAGCCGATGACTTACGAATATCGAAATAGAAATGAAATTTTCATAGTTATTTAAGCTTAGACTTTTACCAGATATATGTGGGGATGATATCCTAAATTACTCTGCACCTAGTTAATGATGTGTTCTCGATGACTTAGGCTGGCATTCATTGTTGGTACCTAAACCCACGTTATGGTTAAGCGTGAACTATCTGCATTTGTGAAAAGGAATTGGATTTCAAGTTTTAATCAAATTGACCATATACCGAAATTTGAAGTTTGCTTGAAGCATTGATTGTCACATAATAATTGGTTCAAGACTTCAAGTCATATTAAACTTCATTAAAAATAATAGTAATAATGTACAGGTTCTTGTCACCATCCTATAAGTGACCGTGAATCTTCCAAAGATGGTCGTAGCATTGAAATGGAAGAATAAAAATAGGTTTTGTTTCACAAAAATGACTTATAAGTTAGTTTATAATTAATAAATTAGCTTATAACTGATAAATTAATTTTTAGCTGATAGCTGAAAAGCTAGCTAATTGAATTTGAAGTATTTGATAAAATTAGCTGTTGAACTAACATATAAATATATAATGACATAAAAAGACATATTTATGATAAGCAAAGTGGGAATTTCATTAAATGAATGAGAGTAAAAATGATAGAAAAATCAATAAGTTATAAGCCATAAACTAAATAAAATAGCTTATGAAGAATAGTTATAAGCTCATCAGATAAGCTTGTTTACCAAACACCTCTATTTCAGTCAAACTAGCTTATAAACTAGTCAAATAAGTTAGAACATGTTTGTTTTAAATTCTTTTAAATGCAAACGGAAATTTATTGGTCCCGATGCACTTTTTTAAGAAGCTCAAAACTTCAGCTTCCTGCAAACGGGTTTCAAACGGAGATTTACGTTTTGAATAATTTAAAACAAACATATGCCTATAAATTAACTTATTGGACTTGTCAAACAGAGTCTTAATCAGTTCATAAATTAGATTTGACTGATCCAATCTAATCTATTTTTTTATACGTCATCGACATAGTTAAAATTGTTAAACTTATTCAAACCCGTCAAATATCAATATTTTAAATTAATAATTTGTCTTCTCTGATTACACAAATTCAAATTTCAAATACATGTCGAAGCTAATTATCAATTATGTCCATATATCATGAAGTTATAGATGAATTAAGTTACCAACGCCTGTGATATGAAGTTGGGTTCCCTTAAATAAGGTTTGAGTTAAGTTGTCATTTACAAAATAGTAGCTTATGTTATTTATTTTGCAAGATACCATTTTGGTTTTTAAATTTATTGTAGTAACGATTTGAAGACACCATTTTTGCACCACCATTAACAAATGTCTTTGGAGAAAGCCAAAAAACGATAGATGCACATTGAAATCCCTCGCACAATGCACATCTTCACGTGCTCTTTTATTTGAGGCAGTGACTCCTCCTCTCCTAGAGCTGAAGTAACAGTGACAGCAGGACCATAGCTGGTAGCCAGTGGCACTGGGTGAAGTCTGAGTGCGACCTCTTGCTATGCTGGGAATTAATGGGGATAAAGATGTGAATGATGGTGATTTGGATTTGGTGGAGACAATGTCATTTTGATTGTATGCAATGTGCTCGTAATTCCCCACCAGGAAAAAAATGAGAGTATGATTTCTGCATCACCAAATGGCTCTTCTTGGACTAAAAGACTTTCCGAAATTAGTCAAGGAGAGCCCTTTTCTGTAACTGAGTCTCTCGGCACATGGCTACTCCAATCCGAAAGAACACGTAAAGGAATGTAAAACAATGATTGAGCCGTGAAATATGTTTTGTTTAGATTCTTCAAATTCTAAGTGTCTCCTTCCTTAAGATTCCGGACAACCTAGAATCAATTTTGGAAACAAAAATAAAGTCAATAGAATTAAAAGTTAGTATTCTTGTGTTTGGATGGTTAAATCGTGAAGGACAAAAATGATTCTGGGTGGATAGAAATTCCGATGGATGCAAGAATTTATAACTTTTGTGTTGAATAAAATCAATTGAGTATGGAACCCACAAAATTCTTTATGTGCGTGTTTGGATGAGCATTTGACAAACGTGATTTTTGATAAAATTGATTATGTAGAATTGATTTCAATACAATTGAGTTTGAAGTGAAGTGATTTATGTTTGAATGTTTTTATTTTGAAAGAAAGTTTGATGTAAAAATTAGTGTAAATTTTGCAATTCAACACAGGATCTACTATTTAAATCAATTTTATCAGACAGTAAGCAAACACCTATGTTTTTACTAAAATCACGTTTGATAGGGATATAAGCACTTCTGATGTCTCTAGAAGTGGAACCAAACACACACTAAAATCCCTTTAAAAACATGTTGAATGAAAACTTCAAATACTATCAAAGGACATTAGGAAGGCAAATTTATAATGAGAGCTGTGTTTTTTAGGTTTGCATTTAAAGAAATCTAAACCAAATACACCCTAACTAGTCTTGACCAACTAAAATATTAGCAATTGACAATTACATTTGTATTTATATATGGTATATTTAATTTATTTTCAAAACTAGTCTCTTAGCAAACTAACTTTTGGTATTGAGGAGTGTTAGTAATACATTCTCTAACACTCTTTTTTCAACACACATTCTCCTATTGGTTGAAATTCATGTGGGTCCTACTAATTCATATGATTTTCACTTGAATTTTGTAGAACTCAGTGTTGTTAACCCTTCAATATTGTCCAGTATCTCGAGAGATTAGTTTTCACAGTTACGCATGAGATATCCGGGAAACCAAAAAAGGAGACACACTCTTACTTTTGAAATCAATTATCCAAAACCAAAACTCAAGGGGCAGTTAAATAGTGTAATTGCAGCCTAATTAAAGCAGTGAGACAAAAAATCACAACTTCTTGTTTCATAGCTCTTTCCCATAGAAATCCATGTTAAAAATGACATATTGCAGCAGCGCGCAGGTGAAGTTTCTTACTGAAAATTACCCAATACTTTCATGTTAGTGACTGATAATGACATTACTTTTTACTCACTTCATTAATCCCCCTCCAGTTAAACTGCTCAAATGAAATGTCCTTGCTACCCTAACTTTAAGAACATACAGAATCTGTACTAGGACTATTTGCCTTCGAATCAAATGTAGTATCTGGAACTTGGGAAGTTTGATGCCATATCTCTAGCCCCCTCAAGGGAGCATTTGGTGCACTGTCTCACAGACAGAGCAGTGGATGCTGCAGTAGGCCACTTGAAAAGGGCATTCAATTGTGGCATTTTTTGAAGGGTTTTTCTATCATGTACAAATTTGTACATATTAAAAAATAATAGTAATCCTCTTCTGAAAAATATTACATTCAATATATTAAAAAGTTAAAAGTGTGATTTTCAATAAAAATTTTCTATATATGAATTTTTTAACATATGCAAGTTTGTATATGATAGAAAAATTCTTTATTAAAGGCCCAATTACCTGATGACTTCGGCCTGTGGGTCACACTGACATTCACATGTCTATAATTGATAATAAATAAACACAAAATGATCTCATTTAATAGGGAACGGTGGGTGTCCCTTGTTTTTTTTTATTCGTCCCGTTTTTTGGTTTTAGGGAAAACTGTATCACGAAAACAAAATCACATTGTCAGACAAGTACTTAATTAAAGATGCATTTGAAAGGATTTATGAAAATAGCTTATAGAATTAAATTTATACAAATAATTTATGATCTTTTCATAAACTCTTTTTAACTTATTTTTATAAGTTTGTCAAAGAAATTTATAAAAATAAGTTATTTTTAGCTTGTTTGAAAAAAAATTTATTAAATAAACATTTAATTAATTTGTTTACCTAAACACATCCGAAGTCAAATGGGAGATGAACAATATGATAAAGTAGTAAGAAATAATTATGTGAAATGAGGATTTCCTTTTTGTAAATATTTTGGGTAGCTTGGTTTATTTAGTTGAACTAATCCATCCGATTATGCAATGCATAAAGCCATAAAGTAAAAGAATCTAGATTGGTAGACATTTTTGGTGTTTGGTCCATGAATGTGAACTGGTTAAAGCAGTGCAATTTAGGTTTCTTTATGGCTATTAGAATAATCAGCAAATCTGAAAGAAGTCGATTGGTAAGTATTTTCTGTGGGTCCTAAACGAACCGGTTTAGCACTCTTTCATAGTTGATTGTGGTAGTTCTTTATGGAAAATGGATCATTCGGGACAATCTAAAAAGTGCAATTTGATTAGAGCGTTCGGGACAATCATGCACATATCATAAGCCCTATTTGCCAAAAATATTGTCATTATAACTGCAGAGTGAGTGGTCGCCCTAAAGTTGCAAATTGGCAAATAGTTTAAGGGTCTCTTTGATGTTTAAGATAAACAAGATAAGATAGGATAAGTTATAATATCCTGTTTTAATCTGTAGTTTGGTGAACCAGCGGGATAGGATAAGTTTATCCTATTAGCTTATCATATCTTGCTACTTAGTTATAATTCTATCCTGAGGGAGGGGTTGAGTTAGAACCAATAGGATAAGATAAGAAAATGTTTTCTCTTTTATCCATTACTCTTAATATTGTTATTATTTAATTATGATCTCAAACATAATTAGTCAACCTTATTTCTAATTAAAATATGTGGTTTAATTAACAATTTTTATAAAAAATGAAAAAAATATCACAAATTATTTTTTATAATTTAAAAAATGGACTAATGTATAATTAAAAAGTCAAAATATATATTATCAAACATTTTTTATATTTGTCAAAAAAAGATATTTTTTATATTTTTTGATTTAAACGTATAAAAAAATCAATAATATTAAAATTTATTTTTTAAAAAAATTGTAAATTTGATATAATGATAATTTTATCATTTGTGGATATTTTATAACTATCTGATACGCATCAAATATCAGATAGGATAAGAGCTTATCCAACTCTCACATCCTATCCTATCTTATCCTTATCAAATCTCACATTCTATTCATCCTTTTCGTGATTATCAAACCAACCCTAAAATTGCTTCCATGGTTAACAGTCGGCATCTTTTCCAATTCAGTTTTTTTAATATATAATTTCTTAAATAGCCAGTATTCATTTGATTTTTCACTACTGTTGGAAACATTTAGGAATATGTAACGCCTTTTTATATCTTTCTTGGAAAACTCTTAAGTGGGCACTGCACATTTTATTTCGAGTTGACACTTGTAAAATAACCGAATGAAATGTTTATGATATAAGCTACTAACAATTACTTAACTAATTCTTAAAAATAAAAATTGGTTTCTTGTTAGGTTGTATCATATAAGTAAGATAATGTGACATCTACATGTAAGGACAGTTGCTTCAATAAGTAACTGATTCTTATATAAAAACTCATTAAAAAGAGAGAAAAATAAACTAGACAAAAAGTAGGATAATTTATAAGACCCATTTGATAAATTTTTTAGAATTACACCGTTGGAGTGAAAAGTTACTTAAAATAATATAAAGTAAAAAAATGGTGATGTGATATGATGAAATCCATAAAAAGAGAAATTAAGCAACTCGAATAACTTGCATTATTAAAGATCTTCCAAGATTGAATTAGTAATAAGGGACTCAAATAGTTTACATGAAATCATAAATTTAAACTTCATTACCACCGTGATTCAAAAGAAGAATGTAATGTTTATGTTAAATAGTGCTTATAATTTCTCTTATCATTGTGACTAAGGCAAAAGAATAATGATGCAAGGAATAATATACTTTCATCACGATATCGTTTTCTTTCGCCCGTGTCATCACTTAATCGGGTACATCTGGGTTGGTGGATTTGGAAATCAGGACCTATTCAAATGAAGAAATAGCTTCTCCTTCAAAGCATCTTATCGAAAGAAAGGCATTCGGAGAAGAGTTTCATATTAACCGCGCACACTGACAAGAGGCAAAAGAATGTTAGATTTATGGATTTACATAATTTATATGTTTATAAAAATAAAACCTATATTAATTTGATGTCAGAATTAATAGGGCATATTGTTAATTCTATTATTAAGTTCAAAATAAAATGATCAATTTTGTAGGGTTATTATAAAGCACTACTTGTAAGTGGGTTTGGGTATGGATGGTGCACTAGGTGAGTTACAATGATGGATAAGTTAACCTATATTGTTATTGGATTTAATTGATATACATTATCAGTATAAATATTTTTTATACCGACAATCAATTAGAAATTTTCACATAACCTAAAACGTTTCACTTTTATCTTAATTACCTTTAAAAGTCACTCACATCATAATTTATGATTGGTTGATAGTATAAAAAAAATTTACATTCTCAATATATAACAATTAAATTTATTATTATTTTTTTATTTATTTATAAAGGAAAGGACCCTATATTCCAAGTCACCCTCAAATTGTCCCATTGAAATGACTTGTGAACCCTCAAGTAAAATGAAAATATTTTACTCTCCTTTTCGTAATCAAGAAATCAACTATAATTTCCTCATCGTAGTCCTTTTCAGATAAATTTTATTTGTCATTTACGAAATCATGTATATCGTATTTGGGATCAAATTCATCTATTTTTCTAACAAAGAATCCTTGACATTTATTGAGAGTGAGTAAGAGCCAAGGCATTTTTAACTTGTGTAACAAAGCATCCGCACCAAGCCACCAAACTACAGTTGGTCTCGTCTCGTGCAACGGCAGCTTTGGGTTGCTTCAAAGAAAGAATGTAAGGGCAGTGCTTTTAAAAGTGACAGAGGAATCCTATTACAAGCAAATAAGCGAGGGCATTTCTAAACTTGTCCCTGACCATTTCCACGGCCACACAGCCTCTCTTTTCATCTTTTTCATCTTGGTGTACAAGTTCATACACTCACCCCGAATTGATTGGGAAGCAATGATGTTTCATTTCTCTTTGAAAAAAAGTTCATATCAGTCATTTACAAAAAAAAAAAAAAAATGATATTTTGACTCCTAATAAATAAAAATATTAATTTGATTATCAATAATATAAAATACAGATCAAAATAGTTTCTATCAGAAACTGAAATGTTCATAAAAAACTATCATTAAAAGGATTAATTTAACCTATATTTTATGATGAATTCTTCCGTATCCCAAGAGTAATTTTACCCATCTTAGGTGGTCCAATCAGATGGTGAGAATGATATGACTTGATACACTAAGATGATCCATTTAATTGAGGTGATGCATTCTGATTGGGTAGGGTAATTTTTACTCCAAAATTATTGGAAGTACAAGAGAAGGCACCACATTTTACATTCTCATGAACCAAATTAATGTTTTTCATTTTCCAGGAACCAAATTGATCTTGTGAAGGGGCATCTAAGCATCTCTTATGCCTACATCCTTGTCCTCGTCCTTTTATGTAATGTGCATCATTTTTAGATGTAACTAGTACGATATCAATACATTTGCACGGGTCGCATTGATTTTTATGCGCGTTAGTAAACGATCTGTGTATACATTATAAAGTTAGTATATATTAAATCTATTCATCTAATTCATTGCCATTAGATACTAATAAGCTAATACTAATAAGTTAGTATATATTAAACCTATTTTGTGCATGTAATGTATAATATGCATGACATTAATTTTATTAAATAAATTAAATTACTCGCAGACCAACCACTTTTAAGTGATACATAAATAAGTTTATGTGAATAAAAATGTGATAAAAAGTAAAGACAGTGTATGGTAGTAGGCATGCGACAATAAATAAATATATGGGGCACGCCATGTTAACTGCAGCAAGAATATAATTTAGATTTTTTTTTTTTCTGAACCCTTGGTATACGGAAATTACGTCGGATTCTGACTAATTCGCATCGAGCTGAAAAGAGATGTTCAAGGGGATAAAGCTCTCTAAACGTCTAATTTTTTTATTCATCAGATTCAAATCCGAGACTTTATTTAAGGGGAATCAAACTCCTTACCAATTAGACCAACAAATATTGATATATAAATGATATATTTTGGATTTTATTAGAATACTGATTAAGGAATAAAAAATATAAATTTTTTCAATATATTAAATATAACATTTCTCAATAAATGCTTAATTTAATTATAAATTCCGCAATATTTAGACATGACAATATGAGATATTAATTGTTCAAGATTTATATATATTCAGTAAAAAAAAAAAAGATTTATGTATGTCTAAAAACAGAAAAAAAAAAGTTTTATTCTTTTCTTTTTAAGCCATTGTACCAAAAAACACAGGAAAAATACAAAACAAATCTTTATTTTTATCTTTTATAGCATGACATGGTCACCAGAAACATAGAAAAAAAATCAATTCAAACCAGTTTAATGAAAAGAAGCAGCAACATCTACATCCAATTATGAAGAGTACAAGTAGAAGAGAATTGAACTTCAATGACTCACCAGAGTGCCTTGGGTCAAATTTTCTAGGTTCTATCTAAAACCACCGCACAATTTTTTGCAGGTGTTCTGTAAACCCAAAAATTATCCAAAAGGCCATAGCAAATAACAATGAATTGGAAGCAAGAATTGAAGTGGGTATGTAAAGTACAGAAGATACGACTATGGATTAGGAATTAGGAATAATGAGAAGTGAGACATGGGAAAGTTTCCACCTTTGTTGCTGCAGTGTTGCTCCAATGTGTATCCTCAACTTCAAGCTATTCGTTTTGCTTGGACTTGCTTTGAGCTTTTTGTTTTACTACCTATTTTTGTAATTTTCATTACAAGAAAATAAAGAAATAAAATGTTTAATTATATTTTTCGTCCCTCGATTTTTTAATTATACGATTTTGATCTCTTAAAAATTTTAACTGTACTTTTCATCCCTTAATTTTTTTAAAATTACACAATGAAAACTTTTATTTTGGTTTCTAGAAAGATTAGTTTTTTACAACTTCATAAAGTTGAGGGATGAAAAGTGTAATTAAATTTGTTAAAAGATCAAAATCACACAATTAAAAAAGTTAAAAAAAAAATACAATTAAAATTTTTATTGACCAAACTTACACAATTAAAAAACGTTGGAGAATTAAAAATACAATTAAACCTAAAAAAAACTCATTGGAAAAGTCTCGCCCCTCTCTTATTGCTTCACCTTTTGTGGTTTAGATTTGAAGCCAAGTCAATTATTGATATTGATTTTGATTACCTTAATGTGGTGGACTCGGCACAGAGCAGCGGAAACAACGACAATAATAGCAGAGTTCAGCCGGAACAACGGCGGTATACTAGTGGTGCGGGTGAAGAAGGCCGTCGATGGTGAGAGGGAAAAGGTGAAATGAAAAAGGATAGAGAGTTTTGGAGAGGAGAAGATGAAATCAAACAGACCGTCGATGAAGGTCGTTGATTTGAAGAAGTCGATTATTGATACTGAATAAAACCCAATGGAGAGAGGGAGAAGATGAAATGAATAAAATATAAAATAAAATAAAGATTATATTAATTTATTTATTTTTTAAAATTATTAATTTATTATATTTATTGACATGTCAGCGGTGCAAGATAGGTTCGGAGTGTCACGTAGGTCAGGAGATGACACGTTTTGGAGGAATGGTAAAAAAAACCTAAATTTGTCATCCGAATCTAATTTAAGAGACATATTTGACATGAAATAAACTTAGGGGACCAAATTGAAAAAAAAAAATAAACTTAAGGAATTAATCTAACAAGTTTTGCCTATAAGTTATTAGAGGATTAAGATTGAGAAATTTCAAATCATAGTCATTTAGACAAAGTTTTCTATGTAACAAATTTTATTGAAGTCAAATGTCCAAATAGATTTCCAAATGGCAAAGTCAACTTTCACATAACAAATGACTAACATATCAATCCTATGATGCAAGGAAAATATTAAAGAAAAAATAATATAATATTATATATACCTCAATAAAGGTGAAAGAACTATATTTTAGGATCATTTTAGTAAATTAAATCTCACATTTCTTAAATTTCTCCCCTTCTCATTGGCACAAGAGTTGGTGTAATTTGCTAGTATACTCTTTCTAACATACCCCTCAATAGCCCTATCATTAGCTCCTTTGTAACGGGGTTCAATATATCTAGAATTGCGATTTCATTCTAACTTGCTTTTATGTGTGATGAGGCGAATTGGAGCAAGCTTCCACCACCACCATTTCTCAAACTTTCAAGCCACAACCCTTGTCTAGAAGTCATTTGCAAAATGGGATTTGAGGCAACTTTTGAGGTTTTGATGTAGGATTTTGGAGAAAACGAATTTGGCCAACTTTGGGATTTTGTTTTTTAGGGATTTGGAGAAAGTGAATTAGGATAAGTTTGGGGTTTGATTGGTTTTTATTAATTACGGATTTGCAGGGAACAAAATTATCATGGTCAAATGGTTGTGAATGTCACAATAATAAGTTGAATTTTGAGGAAGAAGACTGATGATAAATTATAAGAGGAAGAAGTTATCGCGTCTCACTATCTCGTCTTGGCTCAAATCTAATTTGAAGGCTTTAGGTTTTAGAAACTAGACCCAATGGTAGGGTTATATTTTGTGTCGTCTCAACCCAACTTGGTTTCCTGCATTTTTTTAAGTTTACACTTTTTACTATTAGATATAAGTAATAAGACTTTTTGACTTAAATCAATAACTTTTTGCTTAACATGATAATGTATTTATATTGATATATATTTTTAAATATGTTGTAAAATATGTCTTAATTTTACTTCTATAATGGTATGATTTAATTATACATAATATTTGAGTTTATATATTATGCTAACATATAAGATTGACTTGATTTCGTCCTAAACATGATGAAATCATAATCGAATTGGATTTGAATTCATACAAATAATTCTATAAAAATATCCAACCAAATTTGAGTCAATTAATCTGTATTGATCCAAGTAAAAGAGACCTGGATCCCTTAAGCGTGTAATTCATGGTTTCGACCCCTAGATTCATGTGTATAAAAAATACTATTATGAGGGGTCCCCGACCTGGTTAAGCGTCTAACGTATCCCGAAAAATTAGTCTCTCACCTATTGGGTGAGAAGATACTCTAGAAAAAAAAAACAAATTTGTGTCTGATTAAACCTATGTCTAGGGGTAGTCATGGATCGAGTCGAGTTTAGTGGGAATTTGGACCCAACCCAACCAAAGTTGAACGGGTTGGGTTGAGTCGAATTTGCAAAAAAATTTTAGTAACCCGACTCTAACCAATCCGGATACATTCGGGTCGAGTCGAGGTCATCTCGTTAAATGTTTGGAACACAAAAAATACAAAAAATGGAGAAAAAACTGAAAACCCCCAACGCCCCACATATCTACTTTGGCCCCTAACGCACCACCCCTACTTTGGCCTAATGCATCACTTGGTCCTAAAGATCTAAACCATCAACAATTGCAAAATGCAAACCCTATTCTATTCTTCGCTGTTGGTTGTTGCGCCACCACCCTATTTGGAGGAGAGTTTCTCTCCTTACTTCTTCAAAAATCAAGCTACATTCTTTCTCTCTTTCTCTGATTTCTCATCTTAAGTCTTAGCACTAAATTGCCACACCCTGTTCTTCTATGTTGCGTCGCCACCCTATCTGAGTTCGTATCAAGCCTCAATAGAAATCAAGCTACGTTCGTATTCGCTAATGTCTGCGAGCAAGCATCCGTTGTGGTCATGTGCAAGGCTTACGCTCTCGCCCTCTGTGTCAAGTGTGATTCTGACACCTACTTCGAGAACCCCAGTCGCCCAACGCTGCCGATGCCGCTGGTTGGAGAATAGAGAGAGATGACTTGACAAAAGGGTTGCAGAGGCCAAAGTGGTTGGTTGTAAAACGACAGAAGTATGGATTGAGTTCAGGCCAGATCCGATTGCTCAGGTTGCACATTTTCTAACCCTGTACCCGAATCGAACCCTCAAGTTCTGCTTCCTATAAACGAACAGACAGTTCAATTTGGTTCAATTCCGATAGGTTAGGTTCGCGGGTCAAATTGGACCCGTGACCACCCCTACCTATATCAACCTATCCCGTAAATACCCACAATGCGAGGGCAAGAAACTGTTACTGAGTTTTCAATTTCCCATTAAAGAAGGTAATGTGTCCCGGCAAGGACAGTTTGGTAATATAAAACTGGTCGGTTAGAAAGTCTCTCTAGTCTTCACTTCTGTTCAACGTCCCTTACCATATTTGCAAAGACGCACAGAGAGAGAGAGAGAGAGAGAGAGCACAAACTCACAATACATAGCATAAAGAAAAGAAAGCAACAAACAAACAAACCACAAGTGTTAAAAACAGAGCATCTCCTCTGTGTCTCTCTCTGCTCTGCCCTCACCATCTCTACTTCTTCCAAAGGACCACCTCGCTTTCAAATCTGCTTCCTTCTTAGTTCGTGAATCCCAGTTTTGCACATGGGTTTTGCCTATTGAAGCGCCAAGTTTGAAGATAGTTTGATTGATATAAGAGAAACCAAAAGAGAAAAAATAATGAGTTGGAAAAGCAGAGGAGAGGTTCCTTCTAGAAACTTTATATCTCAGAGATGGGCACTTTTGCTGTGCCTGGGAAGCTTCTGTGCTGGCATGCTCTTCACTAGCAGGTCCATGATTTCTCTGTCTCATCATCTTATATCATGTTCCCTTTTATTTCACATTTTTTTATTGATAAATGATAATTTCTAGGATTTTCAATTTTTGATTCATTATGATTCTGAATATAAGTTCTAGTTATCAATTTTCCAATGTCTCCATGTATCCTGGATTTTTTTTATCTTCCAATCAGTTTTCTCAGATCTCAATGATGCCTAGTGTTTTTTTAGTAAATTAATTAATTAAATTATTTACTGGTTTTCAAGTGCTTAATTTATTGACCTTCCTATATATACTTTTCTCACCTATCTAATGTTCACCAAAAGCTCATTGAAGAAGTGGATTAGATCTGAATTCAATTGTCATGAATGATTTCTAAACCATGCCAATTTTCTGTTTTATATTCCATCCTTACCCTCTTTTTGACACTTATTGACAAGTCAACTCTGGCTTCTGGTCTAACAGTTCTCTGCCTCTGCTCAATATCTGCGAAAACATTTAATTCCTGGTTCAGTTCTCACTACTGTTTTTGTTGAATCTATCTGCAAGTTTAAATGCTGTTTTTCAAGTAAATTCACTCAAATTTACTGTTTATGCTAATTGGCACTGACAGTTTATCCTATGGTAGTTGTAACTGAAGGCCTTAGTTTAAGATTCCCTAGCTTTTAAAACCTTAAAAGATGGCTGTTTTTATTTTTGGATCTGCCTTGTTTGTTATTAATTCAGGATAGTCCAACTTATTTGGCGGTGGTGCGTTATTTTTCTTCTTCTTCTTCTTCTAAATGCATACTTCATTGTTTAAGATCAAGTGTTGAAAATATTGTCAATGTCATGCAACTGGTAAGATAGTTATTTTGGTACTTTTTTCTGATGAGAAATTTTAATGTTCATAACAGGACGTGGACTCTTCCTGCGCCTAAAGGACTTGCACGACCAACAGCTGCAGAAGTTGAAAAATTGAATGTAGTTTCAGAGGGTTGTAATTCGAGAATTGTAAGTATTGGTTTCATTTTCCCTACTTGATTGATCTCAAGAATTATATGGTAGCTATCCAAGAAAGTATATTTTGAAGACATGAACCTTTTCTATGTTTATCAGATGAAACAGTTCTGTCATTCCTACACCTAAGTTAATGATGTATAAATTATTGATTAACAAAGTGTATCAATTGGTTATCGAAATGGTAATATGTTCCCAACTTATCAGTAAGAGCGGTTGGCGTTGTTAACCAATAATTTACACGTGATTAATAGGTGTATGGGAGATGTAGAATCTCAGGTGTAAAAGAAACATTTCCCCATCTGAAATTCCTATGTTTATGTCTGTTGGTCTCTTTTTTTAGTTGCAAGAGATGGAAATGAAGCGCGGAACTAAAGACATTTATGGGGAAATTTTCAAGAGTCATAATTCCATAGAGTAAGTTATATGCTATTCTGAGTCTAATTATTTTTTGTTATTTTGGATGCCAAACTCATGGGAATGTATTGAACGTAGAAATTTGGACAAGACTATTTCAAATTTAGAGATGGAATTAGCAGCTGCAAGGGCAGCTCAGGAATCTATAAGAAGTGGTGCTCCTATTCCAGAAGATATAAGGATGACTGAATCGTCCGGTAAGAGAAGGTACCTAATGGTCATAGGTATTAATACTGCATTTAGCAGCCGGAAAAGAAGAGACTCAGTTCGTGTGACCTGGATGCCACAAGGTTCAAAATTTGATCTCATTTCGTAATATTTTCTGTTATGGATTTTTATGTTATTATATTTTGACTATGGTTTGAGATATTGGTTCTTTTGATAATGTGGAAAATAGGTGAGAAAAGAAAGAAGCTAGAGGAAGAGAAGGGTATTATCATCCGCTTTGTAATTGGACATAGGTAGCTAACTTATCTCTCTTCCAATGATTATATTACATGATTGGCGACTTTATCATGCTTTTGTTTTTATCCCAGTTGAAAATGCTTTAGTAAAAGATTACATTAGTTAGACAACCATGTCTTCAAGCTGTATTTTTAGGCATCAGAATTCTAATTTGCTAGCTGCTGTTAAATTTTATCAGGAAGTTCATTGTTAGTCATAACTCATAATATATTAAATAAATTACAAGTTTGACCTGTTTTTTTTTTTATTTGTTTTCTCCCTTATCTAGTGCTACATCAGGGGGTATTTTAGACAGAGCCATTGAAGCAGAGGACAAAAAGCATGGAGATTTCTTGAGGCTGGTAATTTAACATGATCCTTTCCTTTCATTGCTGCTTCCGTCTACCATATCCCTTCTAATTTTGTTTCCGATTTTATAATAGCTTGACAATATCATATTTATGAAGGGAAAAGGAAAGATGCCACAGGTTTACAAGTCTTTATTCTTTGTTTATGCAGAATCATGTCGAAGGATACCTTGAATTGTCAGCAAAGACAAAGACATACTTTGCCACTGCTGTGAACTTATGGGATGCTGACTTCTATGTCAAAGTTGATGATGATGTTCATGTAAATATAGGTATTGAAAGATTTAAAAAACTCCTGATAATCTGTAACTTTATATATAAAATTACGAGGATTTGGCATTTTGTAATTAACTGAAGCCCTTGGGATGTTGAACATGTTCACCTACTAAATGCCAAACATGAGTTTATATTTTATTTTTTGGTCTCAGTATGGTATTCAATCTGTTTCAGCAACACTGGGAGATACTCTTGCTAGTCACCGATCAAAACCTAGGATATACATTGGATGCATGAAATCTGGACCTGTCCTATCTCAAAAGTAAGACATTATTTTTCTTATCTTTGTTTTATTGAATTAAAGAGTTAAAACTCTTTCACTTTTAGCTTCTTACATGCCTACTTTGTTGCACAGAGGGGTAAGGTACCATGAACCTGAATATTGGAAGTTTGGCGAGGCAGGAAACAGGTACTTTCGTCATGCCACAGGGCAGTTGTATGCTATTTCAAATGATCTGGCTTCATACATTGCAATGAACCAGTAAGTGCTACTTCATCTTACTTATGAAGGGGAAAAAGAATTCAATTATGGATGAGATCAGATTAATAGACTGAAGGGGATAATATTGTGCTCTCGCCGTGTGTGTTTGTATATTTTTATCTCAGGAATGTTCTTCACAAGTATGCCAATGAGGACGTGTCACTAGGGTCTTGGTTCATTGGACTTGATGTGGAGCACATAGATGATCGAAGACTTTGTTGTGGCACTCCTCCAGGTGAATATTTTTCTTGAATTATATGTAGGACCTCTTTAAATGATTTATGTGACCACATCATTATTTGTTTGGTTTGTTTGTGAATTATTAGTTGTGAGCATTTTCAAATTCTTGAGTTGGTTACACTTGCAGATTGTGAATGGAAGGCTCAGGCAGGCAACATTTGTGTTGCTTCATTTGATTGGAGCTGCAGTGGGATTTGCAGGTCTGCTGAAAGAATTAAAGAGGTACATAGGAGGTGTGGAGAAGGTGAGAATGCTTTGTGGAGTGCCTCTTTCTAGGAGATATAACTTTGGAGTTCTTCCTAACTCAGGAAGATTATTACTTTACCATGAAAATGGATCAAGCCTGCTGCAAAGATCCTCTTTTTCTTTTTCTATATTTTTGTGAATTGTAGAGAATTATCATTTTACACGAGAAAGCTGAAATGTGTGAGAGAGTGTCTGCACCTTGGACCTTCTGCATTTTAAGAGGAGAATGACCATGGTAGCAGCCAGGAGAGGAAGCACGAGATAGTTCATATCCATTCTTTGATGCTTGAAGGGCCACTTTGTTTGTTAATATAGTTCCATGGCTATCAAGCTCCTAATAAATATATATTTGGGTGGCTATTGCTGCCCTTACTTTTGTGTTTCTGCCTAAATTTGATTTTTCTGATTTGGTTGAAACAACTCTCAGTGATCTCTTCTTATCCTCCATTTGACACGGTGAACAAATCTTCTAGCTTATTGGACAACTCTAGCACAAGTTTTTCCACTAGAAAAAATAATTCACATTAACTTCAACCTTCAAACCTGACCCTACCTTTTGTTAAATATTCTATTAAATATACAATAAACTCTAAATAGTTATATACAACAATACAACGTAACAAAAATAAACTCTAATATAGTTTGCCAGATACCAATTCAGTTGAAGCAATATGCAGTTAGTTTATAAGAATGCTTTATATTGAAACAATGTAAAAAACGAAAAGCCAAGACTTTCCAACTAATCCATTGATAGCCCAATCTTTTGAGTTGGCATGTGAATGTCTAACTTATTTGGACTTTATCCCTTTCAGAGAAAGTCCCCTTTTCCTAAATTGTTTGTATTTTTTAATTAAATGACACCCATTGTGTAAGTAAACTGACCCCGCTTCATGGGTTTTTCTTTAGTTGAAAATTGCAATCCTAATTATTTGACCATAATATGGTGTGGGGGTCCTAATTGAGATGTAGGATAGATAAGAAAAGTTTTTCTTTTCATTGGTCAAATGGTGAGAAAAGTTCGAAGTGCTCAAGTGACTAGTTTAGTAATTAAGCTTTGTCCTTTCTAGGAAACGATGCTGATGGGCCCAACCAGGAAAGTTTCTGTTATAATGGTAAGTCCTATTATAACTACTTTTATGTCTTTTTTTTATTTTTAACATAACCCTTTCACCTCGTGTTAGTAAATAAGAGGATGTTCATCGATGAAGTATTATCAAATCAAAACCAGAGGTGTAAGAAAATGTTGCAACTTGTAACAATCATTTGCCAAAACATAACGAAATAAGGCAAACGGAATGGGTACCAAGAAGGCACAAAAATGGAAATACTGAAATAGGTAAAATTACTTTTCATTTATTGTTCTTGGTACAAATTCATTGCATCGAGTAACAGTAAAACAAGTGCAGAGACCAATATTAAATAATGCTGCTAGAGGATTGTACCACGATTTGTACTCAAAGCATTGTTAAAGCATGGAATTATTTGTTTTACAAAAAAAAAAAAAAAAAATCATGTCATATAATGTATGTTTTAAGCTGCTTCAGTTCATCACTGTACAACGCTGAGGAAACTCGAGTGAGTCAGCAACTGCCAAATGGGGGTAAATTCAGGTAAAAGTGTAAAGTATAAGTGATGGTGTTTCCTACAAGAGTAAACTGTTATAACGAGCATTCAGTAAACATATGACAATTGAGAGAGACATTCTAATTTACATGATTTTACCTCCTTCATTTGAATACTTAAAAAAAATTCTGAAATTATATGTAGTTCCTCAAGACTACTAGAAAAAAGTAGGTTCGGAAAAAAAATCGATTGTTAAGAAGATAATTTGATTTTGGCCTTAACACAAAGCTTGGGCTTCATTAATGGGAGAGGTATTATAGCTAATGTGGGGTCTTCAAGCTTCCCAATGTTCAGGCTTACTTAGATGTTATTTTACTTATTTTAGTCCAACTATATGCCCCTTGACCTTGTTACACCCACATTGGCTTCTATTTTTTACCGACCAAATCACTCAAAACAAAAGGAGTAAATATTCAAATTTGTTTTTAAGAAAAAATGTGTCTGTGGTTCTTAAGAACATCAAATCCCACTTAAAATAATCTTTAATAAGGACTCACATGTATTTTCATATACACTTGAGAATTTCAAGGTATGTGAGCATTGTTTTCTTCTCATAAAAAAAGTAAAATTTAATAAATAATCAATAACTTTAGGAAAATTGTTGTTATTATTATTATTATTATTAAGAAAATGCTAACTGGACACCGGTTAAGGGTTAAAAAGACATGTTTTATGAGAAAAGTAGAGTTTTTAGCTTTTCAATAAAATCTTGACTTTTCCTTATCAATATTTTAAGGATACTGATTAGCTAAACCTCATTATTATTATTACTATTACTACTCCCTTACGCCAAAAAAAGATGAATAAAATAAGGTGAAGAAAACCATTAGAGTTTTATTATTTAGAAAGTAAATATGGGAGAAGGATAGAGAAAATTATGAAAATATAGATAGAGAAAAGTAATGATAAACAAACACCTGTTGCATTTCCCACGTGAATAAGGATCTTCTCATTCATTTTGATATATCACATTATATCCTAACTAATAATATTTTGGCATATAAGTTAAAATTTTATTTAATATTTGAAAAAATAAAATACATAATAAGAAATTATTGGTTGGGACATGATATAATATACCAAAATGGAACGAGAGATCTTTATCCTTCGCACATGATAAACTTACCAACTAGAAAAAAAAACCTCTATGCAGAAAAACATAGAGCAGCAGAGAAGAAAAAAAAACATTGGATCTCAGTTCTCAGACATCAAGAATTAAAAACAGACCCCTATGAAAAACTTAGACATCAGACTTCAACAAGAAAAACAGTCCCCTGTTACAGATAGCAGCTAGCCCTGATCATATCTTGTTAAGTAAGCAATTAACATCATATCTTTGAAGACGGTACTATTACTATAGTCTTTTCTCCTTACATTGAAGTTTGTTTTTATTTTTGAAGTATACTGTATACGTAATCTTTTTATGTTCAAATACATATTATGCATACGTGTGTAAATTTGTACATACAGAAACAAATGTCTGATGCGTAAAATGAAACGTCTCTGTGTGTGTAGAGAAACAGAGAAATTCATCCAAGTAAAGATACAGAAGCAGAGAGACAGTCACAGAGAATGCTTCAAATACTGCACAATGCTAATTCCATGTCCTACTCTTCATCAAACTTTGATAAATGATAACCTGCGTGAGCTAAGAGAAGTGTCCATGGCATGCATGACACAGATGGCACAACTATTGTGACTTAAATAAATAATATAGTCAACACTTGTGAGTTTGTATGTAAGCTAAGTAAAGTGTATTTATTTTTAAATTGTAGTAGATTAAAAGCACAACACATTTTAGATTAAATAAACATTTTAAACTAAATAGAGGATAAATACACTTTTTTTTTTTTGACTTATTTACTTTAAAAGAACTTAATCCAAATAATACTCATATATGTTGTCATATCGTCATACTTACTACCCAATATTACATATATGCTTCAAATAGTCTGGATTATTTCTTGATTTATAACTTTTGAAAGAATAATTGAATGAAAAATGTTAGACTCAAATGCCATAAATCGAAAAGGAAACAAATAGTTTAAAAGAAGTAAGAAAAGAAAAGGGCTAAAATTTAAAGGAAAATCATCATAAAACGAGAATGATGAAGAGGACAATCTGCATATCTTCCGGGAATGAAAAAGCAGGCCAAGAATGAAAACAGAAGCACCACCTTTAAACCTTTGATAAGAAGGCTTCAGGGGTGTTAGGAGCAGTGGCACGTGATATTGGCACGGCTCAATCAAAAAACAGGGCCCCAAATATTTTTGAGCATTGCTTTCTTATTGAACCGGACCAATATCCCGTTAAACCGGTCCCCTCTACCCCTCATTGCCACCATGTTGGGCTTAAACTTCATTTGCACCCATCTTGCTGTAAAGATAATCACAGACATATTAAGTATCAAAATAAAACATCAATGCAAACTGTTAATTGATAACAAAAATCCAGTAGGGGCCCTTCATGCTTTTATTTGGGAGGTAGATAGTGCTAATGTTAATAATGTAACATTCATATAACCCATGATTTAATTAAATGACATGAAGAGAAGCAGGAAGAGACTGACAGTGATCTGTGAATGGAGAAGAAACATGATATGGGGGTCGACATATTGAGTGGAGTTTATGTACAAAACAAAGAGACAGAGATAGGGATAGGATGTGTGTGTGAGAGAGGGGGAGAGATACTACCGTGTAAGTTTTAAAGAAGGTAGTGCCCAACATTAGAGACCGCGAAATATGGCTAGTGGTGGTAGCATTGAAGAAGTTGCATTAAATTCTCAACTACCTAGCAACTAAGGAAGTTGGAATATTAATTTAAGGAGGTACAGGAATCGTGAAAAAGCTCAGAGGAGACAAATCTGTAGCTTTTAATGTGTGCATTTATGGATTATGGGGTAGAGGGAGAGGGATGTTGGTTCTGTTCAATCAGCATTTATGTATCAAACAGTGAAAAAGAACCTTTGCTTTATGGGGTTTAGGCTTTTGGTACTCATAGCCATCATACCCAACCTCTCATGAGGCACTTCGTAGGTTCAGTGATTCCACTACATATGCAATTGATGCATCTCTCTCTATGGTTTTCTCACATGGTTAGCTGCCTCCAATTCTTTGCTTCAAATAAGCGTAATATGATGGTTAAAAACTGGGCATGTGAACTAGTTGTACCAAAACTAGCTAAGCAATATGTGGTCCCTTTTATTTAGAGGTTCCTCTAGTTGTATCTTGTTAGTTTTAAATTGGGTAATATAATGACCTAACCATATGATGTAACATATACTCTTACTATGAGACCATATTGTAGGTAAAGATACCCAAGAATTAATATCATATAGATATAGATATAGTGGAATTTAAAATCTCTATATTTAGTATGACAATTAAAAATGTTTCAAAGTTCAGACATAGTACATGAGATATGTAGTGTAAAACACGGGAATTGGGATATACACCATCGCCGCACTAGTGTGGTTAGGTGACGAAGAGCAGATCATACTTCTCATAATCACGTTAGTGCTTTTGAGAATACTAAAAAAGGGCATTGATGCATATAGAAAGCTACTAGTACCTTTTTTCAATAAGGAATCTTGGAATAAATTTTAGCATAATTGTTTCATTTAAGTAAGAGCACTTTGGGAAGAAAATGAGTTAGGCTAGGTTGGGCTTTGCCTAAATATATTTAAGTTTGTTTTGTAACGTGTGGGTTTGAGTTTGGCTTGTCGCCAGTTAGAAGTACTTGGTATAACCTTAAATAAAATTATTAATTCCATAAAAAAAAAAAACACTAATATGTACTTGATAAATTTTTTTTTGGTTAATTGTAATTGATAAATAGGCTGACCTCACCTGGTAGGTTAAATAGGCTTTCTCAAAATCTCGTCCCTAACAGCTCTATCCCAAATAATAATAATAATAATAATAATAATAAAAACAAATGTGTCCAATTGTTGATTTAATTCACTAACGATTATCAAATAAGTGGGTTAGGGAGGGAACTTACTAATATGTACGCATCAACTTAAGAATATAAAATTATGATTTATTAGGTTCCTTATACAGAGATTTTCTTCAGTATATATAGTCGCTCTATTGCCTTTTATTTTGTCAAAAGTCACAGCCCGTTTATTTATTAGAATCCAATTATATTTCCAGTTTAAAAAATATTTCCAGTTAATTACTGTATATATATATTTTTGCCTAGTTAGTAGTTATGCAGATTTACAGTTGACAATTGTTACTATAAAGACGAACCATGGGGCAAAGCAGACAGACAATCGTGAAGAGAGAGCTGAATCTTCCTTCCATAGTCCATGCCCATCCAGCATTTAGTTATGGCAACCGAAGGCGAAGGCCACAAAGGACAATACACAGTAGGCCTCTACGCTCAGGCACGGATCCACGTTAGTGAGAGTGGGGTAATTGCCCTCACAAGATAAAATTTTTTTTGGTGTGAAAACAAGACAATTTTTTAAATTATATACTTAGTAATTTTAATTTTACCCTTATTAAATTTTAGATGTGGCCCCCACATATAAAACTCATTTTTTTGATGAGAGTGAAAATTACTTTTGTAATCTCTTATTTTTTGTTTAATGCATTGCTTCTCATTTCTCACTCATGGACGTAAGTTTCACATTAAAATCGAAACACGTTATATATTGTGTATTTTATATTATTATTTTGATCACTTATGCATATTTATAATATTTTCTTTTAATAAAAATGTTTATTAATTATTTTTTACCCTCCCTAATCAAAATTTCTGTATTAATCACTGTCTAGGATGGATACTTCAGACCCATATGATATGATTAATGCTACCTAGCTATTATTAATTAATACAATTTTTATTAATTAATTACAGTTGAGTTTATTTTGTTTTCTGCATATTATATATGTGCATGTGATTAGCAATTTTCATATGATAGGTTACCTTTTTCTTTAATCCTACAAGAGTGTCTCAATATACTTTCAACGTGAGAATAATTTTCAAATGTATGATATTAAAGTTAGGCGAATGTTAATCAGTGTCCTAAGAATATTGTTTACGGATTCAAAAGAGATAGGTCTTCAATATTGGGAAATGGTGTATTTAACACCTCCAGAAGTGATTATTTAGTTTATCAATGAAAACTTTCCATTTTTTAATTTCTTAACCAATGTTCTTAGAGCATCTCTAATCCAGCACCTCACATTTTTACATTTAGGGGATCTTAAATGAGTCTCACCCTTACATATAATTTATTTTTATTTTTTATAACTTAAGTACCTCATCTCTTCAACTCAGTACCTTCAAAAAATTTACTAAGATCCACTAGTGACCACACACATCCTTACATTTCATCAACAACCACCACTCCTTATTACTTAATAGGGCCCACCAACCACTTTTTTCCTTTAAGTATATGTGCTTGTATAAGCACCTTCCAAAATTTAATGTTTATTAAGAACCTCACTCCAATGGTTGATTCTTAATAAGAAGGATGTTTAATAAGCAAAAATTGCATAAGCACCTCCCCTTTGAGATAACCTTAGGGCACTATTAACAATTAAGGCTTAAAGTTATTATTGTTCACGAGCAATTTAATGTTGTGACTTATTTTCTTTTGAAAAGCGGTTTGTTTTAGATTATTTTATGAAAAAAAATTATTTTTTTAAAAATAATCACTTTTAAGGATTTCCTATCTGTTTCTTTCAATTTTTAAAAATAATAAAAATTTGAAAAAAATAATCTGAAATCATATTATAATTAGAAGCTATTTTGAGTAGCTTATCATGAAAAACTGATGCTATAGATGAGAGAGAGTTCAAAAGTAATTTTTATGATTGTAAATAAACATAAATTAACTTCAGCTTTATTTAAAAATCTCTAAAACATAATCACTAAATTATTTTATATAAAAAAACACTTTTTTAATCTCAAACTAATTAAATCAATCACTTATTTACTTACAATTAATTAATTACAAATCAAATTAACCATATATCCAAGTAATCAACTTAAATTTATCAAATTAATGTAATTAACCATTTATACAACTCTATTAATCATTTCCATATGTCACATTCAGGGTCGGATAAAATTCTTGAGAAAAAAATGCTTGTTACATATTACTTTTATGTCACCTTTCTTCACATTACATTATGTGACAAAATTAAAATAGAATTCTACAAAACATAAGATAAGACTAAATATAACCGGATAGTAAAAAATATATAAATATAAAATAATATATTAGTGTAATTTTAACATGTGTAAATAAATATTAGACAAAGTCCTATCCTTTTTCTTACATTTCATATCAGTACTATACGTTTATTTTTTTCAAATTGATCATACATGTTATGTTTCGTTTTCATATTAATCTTTTCCATCAATTTCGACTTAATACCATCATTTTTGACCTGACGTGACTATTTTGTTAGTCCTACACATAGCTTTTGATATGACGTTGTAAGGTCAAAATTGATGAAAAAAACTAACGTGAAAACGAAACATAACGTATATGATCAATTTAAAAAATAAAAACTTATAAAACATAGATATGAAAAATAAAAAAAATATATAGAATTAATCAATCTATTTTCCCTAAATATTACTCTTCTTGACCTTGACATATACATAAAAATATGTTTGTCGGTAAGCACTATAATGTGAGAGTGACTACACTACACCATTAAATAGTGCTGCGACTTCTTGATGAGCATGCATACATCACGTGAATGAGAAGGGGAATACAATTTTCCATATTTAAATCTGTGATGATAAAGCACCCATATAAGTCTCATACTTCTGCCTGCACATTAACGTGACTAGGCAATAGGCATCTTTTAAGTATGTAAAACCTAACCCTATGGTCCTATACTCTTAATTTCAACATGGCCAAGCATCTCTTCGCAGAAACTCAAGTATTGCTCATTTTCCTCAACCATTGTAGATTGCCACACGGAGCCATTTCCTTTGCCCCCAAGCCTTCTCAAATCTCTCACTTGTCACTTCTCCCTGCTACCTTGTGCGTTTGCTACTTTAATTTGCTCGCTTGCGAGGCAAGTGCAGATTTTCAAGCCCCGCAACCTGGAGTAATATGGGGTTTTGAGGGGCTTATCTTATCTTTTTTTTTTTTTTTGATGAGATCGGGGCGGGGCTTATCTAATGTTAGCCAGAATAAGATGATTTGAATATTTAAATTTTGGCATAATTTCTACGTTACATAATATTTTTTTTTTTTTTGTAGAAATATATTATAAAAGAGGAGAGATTGGAAAATGTCATAAGCACACGCCTTTAAAGTAAAGTGCTTTTAATGTCGGTCTTTGTACAGAACAAATCTTCTTTTGTTCTCTAAATCATTTTATATTCTTTCATAAGATCAATTTGCTCAATTTGTTAAGATTTAATTGGTATATATTATCATTGTAAAAATATTTTATATTGTCAATCGATTATAAATTGTCACATCAGTAAAAATATGCGATTATTCTAACTATCTTAAAGATCATTCATATCATGATTTCTGATATTGATTGATAATTAATGTAATAAAAAATTTACACTGACATTATATAATAATTAAACTTTATTTTTTATCCATTAGATTTACATATGAATCTTGCACACTACAAGAAAAATGTTATTTAGGGACCCACTACATATATATTTTGATCGCTAATGGCAACAAAAATAATACCAGTTCAGAGCAACGAACACAAAATCGTAATTAATCTAATGCAATCAATTTTGAACGGTTGTTGAATCAATCGCTAAGAAGCATAAATAAAAAGTCAAAGATAGTTGATTTTGTATCGGTCGCTAAAGCTAAAAGCATATGTTCACCACCCCTGGCGAACTATTCAGTGACTGGTTGCGTTTTCATTGCTATGTTTGCATTGCAAAATTGGTCGCTAGTGCAAGTCAAAATAATTGATTAAAACCTATGACAGTCAATATATTTGCTGGCTGCTAAAATGCGAGCCTACAGAATTAACAAGACGGAACTAGCTACCAGATTTAATGATTTATGTGGGGCGACGAAGTTAGAAACCGAATATTTTGGTAACTAATAATTAAAAATTTCTAATACGTACGTGATTCTTTCTTTCCCTTTTATTTCTTCTCTTCGTTCATTTTTCTCTTCCCATAGAAAGCATCGCCGAACTCCTTCATAATCATCATGACACAAACATATGCGACCCAAACACAAACTGGCGCCATTGTTAGAACCACCACAGTACTCCCCTCTTGCTCTTACTCCCTCACTGTGAGCCTCACTCTTTCCATCAATGTTTTCTTTCCTAAACACCCACCACCACCACACGGCCTTCTATGCTCGCTGCTCTCTTTCTTCTCAATCCCTCATTCCCTCACTCACTCTTGCAAGAGGATTTTTCGAGTGACAAAGGGAATTTTTTGAGCTTTTGTTATGTTTTTTATATGTTAAAAATTTTCGGGTAACAAAAGTCATTTGGCAACCTCATTTTTTGTGTGGTAGGTTTTTCATAAAGGCAAAAATATTTTCCAAGAGGCTAAATTCATTGTTGTAAGTATACATGCATTCTTAGACTTGTAGTTCTTATATTTTATTATGTTTGTTAATTGTAAAAACTCATTTAATTATATTTTGTACCAACCGATTATTAAGTGTTGAGACGAGGCTCGTGCACATGTCGAGGAAAAAGATGCTTCTAGTTAGGAGCAACACTCTTCAACAATGCCATCTTTATGGAGGTTGTTGGAGGTAGAATAAGAAGGGACACATGTATGGGTTGCGACAGTTGGGCGATGAGTTCCTGACCTCATCATCTAGTTAGTCTGACCTTGGCATTGATGCACAACTGATGAGGAAGATGAGGGAAACGATTGTCAAAACCCGATGGTGAGCTCGTCGCAAAAGAACATCAACTTCTTGAAGATTATGTCACGGTTGGAACATGAGAGAGAACTGATAGGACCGAGGATTTGGTGCGCCAGAACAGACCTAGATTCAACAACTTTTCCAGCACTTTAACATTTAGCCTGCTCAGTGACCACCTCCACCACCTTTGTTGATGACACCATTCTGCCACCTGACCCACTTCCACGATTTAGGATATTGTATGTTTTTTAACTTTATTTATAGTATATTGTAATTTTCATTCATAAACACTTCATCTATTAGATATTTTGACCATATGATTGATAAAATATAAATTATGTCATTGTATTTGGCTCTTTTTGTCATGATGTTCTTTGGTGTGGTTTTGTTGAATGGGAAACACCGTGGAACGCAAAAAAATTGAAAAACCATATTAGTAGCCAAATATATCAATCGCTAAGGGGGTCAAGCTATCTTTATTATTAACTTTTTAGCAACCAAAATAACGACCATTTTTTCAATCGCTAATTTGATCACGCGTAAGAAGAATATTCGACCAATGATTAACGATCATATTTAATAAATTAGCATCCAAAATATGGGTCGCTACCAGTGACTGATTTTAAGTTCAATCGCAAAATGAGTTAGCTATTAGAGTTTTAGCAATCACTTTTTTTTCGGGAGTTGGCGACCAATTTTATTCCTTTAACGACCAAATTTTTCAATTGCTAAAACAATTTTTTTATATAGCATGCATATGAAAACTAAAAAGAGGCTGAAATAAACTATAATGGATTCTAATGTATGAATAAATTAAGAATTATATACAAAAAATATTCAGCATAGTTGGTAGGTAGTTAAGTTTCTTAAGCATGTTTATCAGAGGTTGGATTCCTATCGTGTATATGAAGAAAGCTTTATTAGAAGAAACAAAACTCATTTCGATAATTTTTACACTTTGAAAAGAAATAGTCTCCGACAATCGACTGAGAACATTTTCATTAAAAAAATAAGAAATATTGGTAGGGACTACAATCAGGTTTGAGGTGGAGGATTTATTAATTGGTCAAATTTTTTTTTTGATAGCAATTAATGGGTCAATTTTTAAGAGTGACCATACGAGAAATGAAATGAAGAAAGCCCCACCAATTGGCATACATCAACTTGTAACTGCAAATAAGAGATTAATGCTTCGCACGTTTGATGAGGGTCCCGCTTAGGGATGTAAATGGGGCGGGGTGGATACGGGTAATAACTCTCCACTAGGGGTATTCATCAACCGATCCAAACCAATTCAAACCGCAAAAACCGAACCGAAAAATCGAAAACCGAATAAACCGAAAATCGAAAAACCGAAAACCGAAAAAACCGCTTTTTTTTCATTGGATTGGATCGGATTTCGGATCCCCTAGTGAAAACCAATCCAATCCAATCCAAACCGACCTACTATATACATATACTATTATTTTTTAAATTATAGTACTACTCATACTTAAGCATTGTTTTTCATACTTTTATGAACGAACACTCTCATTCTCTTTAATATTTTTGTTGGAATTGTCAAATACTAGATGTATTGGAATGTGTATAGTTATTCATGTACCTAGGAATCAATAGTTATTCATTTACTTGAAGATTTTATGCATGTACTTAGGAACTAGAACTACATTAATTCTAGTATATATAGGTTTAATGTTGGTTTTTGACTTAATATAACTATGTAACGATGTATTGGTAAAAACCGAATTATCCAATCCAATCCAAACCGCATTTGATTGGATTGGATTGGATCGGATTTTTTTAAGTAAGCAAACCGATCCAATCCAAACCGCAAGTTGTTTTCATCTTTGGATCGGATGGCTTTTTGGCTCAAAACCGATCCAATCCAATCCGCGAACACCCCTACTCTCCACTACCTATCCCTGAACTTCGTATCCGTCCCCCTCCCATATTTATGCGGGTATTAATCTTGCGGGTTTTAAGCAAAATTTATTAATATTTGCGGGTATCCATGAATATTCATAGATATTCAACACCTCACAAAAAAGATTATTCACACATGAAATTTAAACTAATTTTGCATTAATTCCTTGCTAGTAGAAAAGATCTTGTGCTTGAAAAGTACTATTGTAAATATACTAAACAAAATGATATATAAATAATATAATCAGACATGTCATTAAATTAAAATTTAAAACATTAATTAGTAAAACTGATCAATAAGTATGTCTGAATTAATCCATTCACATATGAACATCATTTCAATCCATTGGCCTAATATTTTTAAATGTAAATATTCTAATCCCTTTCAATCAAATCTAAAATTTTGCATCAATCACACATTAACATTAATCGATAAGCAATAAGCAGGAAACAATAATCAAAAATTCAAAAAAGGAATTATGAAAGGAAGAGAATGGGGATCGAGAATTAGAGTGAAAATATTAGGATAAATTTTTCATAATGTATAGGGATATTTTAATAATTTATATTAATAGATACCCGCAGGTATGGATACTATACTATCCAATCTCATCTTATTAATAAACAGATAAAAAAAATATCCGTTCAATTTATCAAGTATCCATTACTTATCCATTACAGATATTATCTATGAATATTCATGGATACGAATAAAATTTAGACCCTTATAGTCCAGCTGGAGAAATTATTCTCTACACAAAATTCTAACACGCCATTTTAAGCCACATTCACTTACAAAATGCTACCTAACGTAAAAAGTGGGTCTCACTTCCAAGTTAACAAACTCATCATAGGCGTCACCTATTACAGCTTGAGCTTGCTGATTTGATAATGGAACTCATCTTTTTCCTTTTCTATTAGGGATGGCAATGGCTATCCGATTTAATGGGTATCCATAAAAATTATTTATGAGAGATAGAGTAATTACTCGTTTAATAGGTATGGATATAGATACGGATAATTATCCGCAAAAATTAATGGGGATGGGTGCGGGTACGAGTACTCTAGTACTCACCCTATCCCATACATATACTATATATATATTTTTTTATTTTTTTATATATTTATTTTCTATATATATAATTATAATATATTACATTAAAAAAAAAACTAAAGCTTTATTGTCAATTCCAAAGCTTCATCGTCAGTTCCATTTAGCTAGCTTCATCGTCGTCTATACTTTGTATGTTACTTCATCATGCCTTAATTATAATATATTACATTAAAAATATTTTAAAAAAAACTAGAGCTTTATCGTCAGCTTCACTTGGCTAGCTTCATTGTCACCTATACTTTGTATGTTACTTCTTGATTAATATAATTAAATCATCTCCGGTGGAAATGTCTGGGTTACTATGTTTTCTTTTTCTATTTAGTATCTTAATATTTATAATAATCTCGACGTGTTTTCCTCTGTCTTGTGAACAAACCTGACAATAATGATAATTATCAAGCGTTGGCAAATGAAATAAAAAGGAGGCATTAATATTGTTTTTTCTGCAATTCAATAGCATTCTTTTCTTTTTTTTTTACTAATACTCCTTTTAGTGTAATGTATCATTTTTTATTGTAATATTTAATTAATGTTTTGAAGATTGATTATTTGACGTTTTGTATTTGAACCTTTGAATTTCATACATTTCATGTTCACAAATTGATTATTAAATCTACGGGTTGCATTTTTAGTTTCGTATGCAAGACATTTACTATGTGGAACTCAACTTTATGCAAGTACAAAAATAAGTTATTTTATTGTTTAAAGTGAATAATATGAAAATTATATCAATCGAAAACCTTTGGGTATATCATATTTACTTATCTTATTTTCAAAATCCACAAATTTCTTATATAAAGTGAGAGTAATGGGTGCGGGTACAGATACTTAGGTACCCAGCGGATGAGGGTACGGGTATCAAGATTACTACCCACGCCAGTATGAGGACGGGGATGTGTATTTTTTTAAAACACGGGTATGGGGACAAGTATTATAATACCCAATCCATTGCCATCCCTATTTTCTATAAGAGTTTTTCTATCATTTACAAATTTGTTTGCATATGTTAAAGATTCAATAATAATAATTATTTATTGAAAAATATTACATTTAATATATTAAAAAATTAAAAATGTGATTTTTCATAAAAAATTTTTGTATATTGACTTCTTAACAAGTATAAATTTATATTTGATAGAAAAATCTTTCTAATAATAATAATAATGTGATTGGACGAAAACATGATGTTTTAGAATAGTGTCTTGGTAAGAATTTATCGTCCAGCACCAGCACCAGCACCTACCCGGGACGTACGCGTGGCACGTTGGGATAAGCTTGGGCTTCGATCTGTTGTGTTGTTTCACTGTGACCGAGGCCTGGGCCCAGAAGATGTTTAAATGAACAAGTATTACCTTTTCGTACATTTCAATATGATCCTAGAATCACAATAAAACAGAAGTAACATTTCATTTTTGTCTTCAGTAAAAAATTATTATTCTTAGTCTTCCACGAGTGTTCCTTAATTCCTGCCCAGGCGTACAATAGCGTCACTTTAACCATAAAGTTTAATCAGTGTAATTGGATCAAATAATGTATATTTTGATGTGTATTGTATGGAGAAATTGTGTAAACTGTTTGATATTAAAAGGAAAATAGTTAAAACTTGAAAATCTTCCATTAAAACGGGGCTAAACGTAGTGGTGAAGAGTGAAAATCAATTATCATCAAGCTTCCTCTTTTTCCTTTGAACATGCAACTTATATTAAGTACCATATCCATTCCCTTAGCCTTTGAAGAAATGGTATTAAAGAAACAAAACACTGGTAAAAAGGAAACCGCACTCCTTGCCTGATGTTGTTTTGGAATTATTCAATTGAGGAAGAGGTTGAGAACCTTCCATGTTCAGCCAAAACAAGCTAAAGAAGATATTTGATTATTTAATGATAATATACCGGTAGGCTGACCTACTTGGAAAGAAGTTGGGATCTTCTCCATTTCTCAAAAGAAATGAACCCTCCATTTAGGAGAGAGATGGATATAAAGGGGAGATTTATGTTTCAAATATTTTTTATTATTTAAAAAAATTTAAATCATTAAAAACTCTTTGTGTCTATCTCCCTTATAAATGAAGCTCAGCATTTCTTTTGAGAAATAGAGATGATCTCAACCCGTTGGAAAGGGTCTTGGCATCTAGCATTTCAGAAAACAAATTTTAAAAAGTTAAAGAGTATGTAATGACGGTGTAAAACTTTTTTACACAGACATCTAATAAGATTTCACCATTATGTCACTTTGTTATATTACTTTCTAGAATATCTCAACAAACATCCACATGATAAAATCTGATTGGACGACTGTGTAAAAATGTTTTACACTATCAGTGCATACTTTTTTAACTCTTTTTTTTTTTAGTGCTCACTCCTTTAACTCTTTTTTAAATAATGTTTTGTTGAATTTATTTTTCATTTACTATGTAATTTTTTTTTTACACCATCCTGTTACTGCGAAATGTAATTTAAAGGCTGTGTTGTTAAACTTTTGGAATTGGGTTTCGGAAGACAAGTTTGTAAAGCAAATTATTGCTCAAAATTTTAATGGTAAAAACAATATATTAAAAATTTAGTAACAATAAAATGAGATTTCAACAAAACAATTTTTTTTGAAACCTATTCTTATATATTCGATCTATTTGGACCATCTATAAGACTAAATTTTATTCATTAACAAGATAAACAAGAATTATAGTATCTCTCCACAAAATGACTTCATGCAATATTCAAAACAAGTAATTAGATACAGTTATACCTCCATATAAATTAATATACTCCATACCAACAAAGGTTTGGTCGAGTGATAAGCATCTCGACCCAATAAGAAGGAAAACGCAAGTTCGAATCCTGGTAACAAACACTCTAATTGGGAGGTTGCAAAAATTAAGGGTTAATTCTCCGCTCTAAACAACCGACCGAGGATTAGTCTCATAGTCAGTCCAAAGGGTCGTAGTTTGTAGGTATATCTCGGGATGACACTGGGAAGACAAAGATCCTAATTACAGTGATTCACCAAAAAAATTAATACTCGATAATTTAATAACCACCCTAATTAAACTAGTAACTTTTTTCGATCCCAACTTGGATCAGTTTACAAAATTAGTAATTTTGATAAGTTAATAAGATAATAATTTTAAGGAAAACCCTTATATAAATTTATAGTCCAGCCAATGTCATATTTTCCATGAAATTTAAATCTACATGGATTTCATCTCTAACTTTTCTGATTGCATTCAAAAGCTTTGGTGTCATGTTCTCGAACTGCAAAAAAAAAAAAAAAATTTGTGAAGAGTTGTTGTCACTGTGAGTTCCTTTTGCTTGATTGGTTCCAAAGGTATTTGATCGTTCTCAACTTTATCCTCACGATGATTTTCAATGACACTGGCCATAGTTTCTTCTAAGCTTTGGACATCTGAACATTCTTCAAGAATTTCTTCCAAGGGATTTATTTTGCAGAAGGCGGGAATCGAAATAAGACCTCTCATTGGAGAGTATCCATGTACACATTTGTCCTACCTTGCGGATCTAACATGCTTCCACTAGGTCAATCTCGTTTGGGTTATTTTCTTAATATATATATGCACAATGAGGTTTTTAAAATTTATTCAGGAAATATGAAATTTTATATTTGTTGAATCGAGAAAACATTATTTAAATAAATATATTATTAATTTATCGATTAGCTAATATCTCTCTAAATTAATAAAATTTCATGGTTCCAACATTATTAATTTTAGAGGTTTTACTAAATATAAAGTTTGCAGTATCAACTAATAATATTTTATAGTTTAAATTCATTTATATTGTTAGATAGCATATAAAATTCATTTAGTTTGTCACTTTTAGTTCCTTTTGCTTGATTGGTTCCAAATGTATTTGATCATCCTCAACTTTGTCCTCATGAGGATTTTCAATGACGCTAGCCACGGTTTCTTCTAAGCTTTGGACATCTGAACATTCATCAAGAATTTCTCTCAAGGGATTTATTTTGCAGAAGGCGGGGATCGAAATAGAAACCTCTCATTGGAGAGTATCCATGTACACATTCGTTCTACCTTACGGACCTAACATGCTTCTATTAGGTCAATCTCATTTGGGTTATTTTCTTAATATATATATACACAATGAGGTTTTAAAACTTATTCATGAAATATGATATATATATATATATATATTAGTGATATACTCAAAAAAAATTTATGTAATTAAATTTTATATTCATTGAATCGAGAAAACAATATTTAAATTAATATATTATTAATTTATCGATTGGCTCATATCTCTCCAAATTAATAAAATTTCAAGGTTCTAACATTATTAATTTTAGAGGTTTTACTAAATATAAAGTTTGCAGTATGAACTAATAATATTTTATAGTTTAAATTCATTTATATTGTTAGATAGCATAAATTTCTTTACTATACATTTAATACTTAAAATAATTCACATCTATATAATAAATTTGACAGCTATCTCCTTAGTGTGTAGTTTTCTAAGCTTACTGCTATGAAGTGTCCATATGTATCTCATCTTACTTCTCAATCAAATTAAAAAATCCTTGAAGAGATGTTTATATTACTATCTTTTGTAATTTTTTATTACTTTAAAATAAAACATTAACAACTTTGGGCCTGTCTAGCCCTTGGTCATAATGAGGTGGCTCACTTACCTGATCAAACTCGGGTGACCCGGCTGGATGTGTTGACTTGAATTTTTGTTCTTCATTTTAAGTTTTGCAAAGATAATTTATTGGATTTCAACATGATACAGGTTGATACAGGATGAAATTTATTTTATCATTGGACTATATAGGCTAATTTTTTTTTTTAACCATGTTATAGGAATAGAGTATTCATCATCGTTAGCAATACTTAATTTCTATTAGAGAACCTGTTGGGCACACAATGTGAGTTCTCCCATCCCAACCAATTTTTCTCCATTCACAAAAGTCAGGATATTCGAACTCCTGATCACTTGTTTAAAGTGTCCGAGTCCCTTACCGCTTAAACCAACCACATATTTGACTCTAATTGAGTAATGTTCTCAATTTTTAATTTATATTATTATTTAACCAATTCAAATTTACAAATAAAAGCTAAATAATTATCATTGCTAATTTGCTTAGATTATCAATATTTTTATTTTATACTACATTTTTTATATAAAATATTTTTGTATAAAATATTCTATTCAATTTTGTGTTACAATTTTTTCATTTCATTAACTTAACACACAAACAATCTGCCTCTATCCAAATCATGCAATCCTCATCCGTTTGAATTAGCTTATAAATTTTATTATTTCAATAATTGATTATTTTTATTATCGATTATAATTAAATAAATTTTATGTTTAGACGTATTTTTTGAAAAGAAGATGATCTATTTTTTTATTGTATAATAAATCATTTTTGTGCAGTAAGTTGCAAAAAAAAATATGAAATTATTATTTTTTAATTTAATAATATTGTTTGGTAGTTAGTTTTGTAAGTGTGAAATGAGATTATGAAAAGAATGATATTGATTTCAAGATAATCTAATAATTTTTTAAATTAAATTCAAACTTTTTTTTTGACCGAAAAATATTAGTAGCATATCATTAGAAATTAAAGAAGCAATATAAGAGAAAACATGATAAAAGACATGAGGACAAGACTTAAAAAGCTGCCCTGGGTAAACTATAGGCAACCCTATTAGTTTGTCTCCAAACAAATTCAACTTTGATTCGAGGGAAACATGAATGCAACGTACTACACTCAGCATTAATAGTTCCAAACTCAGAAATATGAGACTTTGGGGTTTTTATACTATCCACAACAACTGTAGCATTCATCTCTAAGGTAACTTTATTAAAGCCTATAGATGACCCAAAGAAGACCATTTAGCAACCCTTTAGCTTCTCCTTCAGCAACGTTATAACAACCAGGAAACCAATTGGAGTAAGCAGGCACCAGGAACTAGCTTCATCCCTAATGCAAGCACCTATCCCTGTTTTGTTAAGATTATTGAAGAAAGCAACATCAAGATTACATTTTACAAAACCAGGTAGAGGAGCTGACCACGAAAAATGCTGCGGAACTGAGGGACAATAGCGCTTGGAAGATTGAATTTTTTTAGCTTCCAACCAATCACTATGAAAAGAAGAAGCACGATATGATACCTGATAAGAGAAAGAATCAGAATTATCCCATAGCTTTTCGTTCCTCGTGTGCCAAATACTTCAAATAATCATAGCAAATTTATTAAATTCAAACTTATAGCTTCAAAATTCAAAAGATGAGTAGTTTGACAAAAACCCTGGAAAACATGTATTTTAAGGAATTTTTTTTTTGGTGTATTTTAAATTTTTTGCCCTATTTCTCCCTACTTTATTTGAATAACGTATATTATATACTTATAATGTAAAATATATTTTTATAAACATCCAATTAAAACTATCAAATGAATAATTTTTTTTTGACTTTTATCCAAATTTCTTTAAAAATTAATCATATCATAATTGATGATTAATAATATAAAAAAAATTTAGACGGTTAATACATACAATTAAACTCGTTAGAGAATTTAATTTGAGGTTGTTTTCTTAGAAAGAAAAAAGATCCTTAAAACGGTGTCGTTAAAGTGGTATCTCCGTGTTTCTAAATCCCAAGAAAAGTGGGATAATAAACAGAAGTTCCTCGTTTCTTCTCCCTGTTCTCTTTCTCTCCCTTCTTCACTCTTTTCTCTCATCTGGGTAAGCAATATCTCTGTTTACATCTTCAATTGCAAATTTTATTCCTTGTTCTCTCTCTTTTTTCTTGAATTATTTTCTTTCCTCGATCGATCGCTACCGTCGTAGCAAACCCTAATTTCGTAATTAGGATTTTCCCTTTTTTTTATGCTGCAGAATTATTGCTATGGCTAAGAGCTCATTCAAGTTGGAACACCCACTTGGTTCGCTTCTCTCTATATTTTCCCTTCTTTTTTTTTTTTTTGGAAAAAAAAAATCTCCAATGTTAGAAATTGTATTTTCATTCTGGAATTAAACTTTATGCTTAGATTTTTCGTGTAGTAACCTTAGACATTTGAATTTTCACAATTCGGCTTTGTAATTTTTTTATCTGGGTTTTTATTGGTTTGTAATATTTTGTATTTTTGAGCCGCATTATGTGTCATCCCTTGAAAAAGGAACTTTTTTAATAGAATTTTTTACTCATTCACGTGCCTTTGTCTTGTGCTAATTTTTTTTTCCTGCTTTCCTTTAGTTTATATAAACAATGACATAGTTGTAGCAATTAAATGCACTTTTTTCGCTTCTGTTAGTTCATATGATGTGTTTCTATACTTCATCTGAATTGGATTTGTTGTTTATAGTGAGATACCCTTTTTTTCATTCCCGGGTGGTTTGAATTTCTTGTTATCATGGTAAAAAAAACTTAGTATACACCAAACGTCATACCTAATTGCTTATAAACTTGTATTTTTTTTTATCCATTGGGTCCTACACATGTTCTCTAATTTATACAAATATTGCATTGCCAGAAAGGAGGCAGGCTGAAGCAGCTCGCATAAGGGAGAAGTATCCTGATAGAATTCCTGTAGCACCTGCTTTCTGCCATGTGGACATATCATTATAATCTAATTTTTTGCTTATTGATTTGGTCGATATTTCGGTGTAGGTAATTGTTGAAAGGGCAGAGAAGAGTGATGTTCCTGAAATTGATAAGAAAAAGTTAGTTTCCTTTTCTTTTTAAGTATTATTACTTGTTTCATGATTGCTTTCTATATAAAAATTATCACGCTTTATCTGGTTAATGTTTTGAATGTCAGATTTTACATTGAAATTTGAAAAACATAGATTCTTACCTTAAATTTTACTTGGACTTGAGATCTTGTGGTGATATTCAGTCTGGCTGGATTCTGGAACCTGATTTTGAGTATTTCTTTCTATGCATGTGGCATCAAATTAAAATGTTCCTGAACTAGCAAACCTGATGACTCAGATTTTAACATTGTAACCAGAAGCACTGTATGTTGTGTTCTATACTTAATGATGGTATTGTGGGATAAGATGGGAAAATAGTAAAGAATATATATAAAAAATAGTATTATGATCTGTATCGGAGAAAATAAGGATCACTTCTGTGCTGAATTGTGATTATATTATATTAGTAGATGCCTTGTATGTGTTTTTTTTTATAAGCAGATGCTTTGTATGTGTTCATTGATGTGAAAGCTTACTAATAGATTTCAATATTTGAAACTGTAAAACCAGTCTAGTTGAGGCTTCAGTGTTAACAATTGAAGGCTCAGAATTTTGAAATCTCATGTCACAAAAATGATGTATATCTGCATTATGTATTCATACAGGTTGGAGTTATGTCCCCCTGTTTGCTTATTATACTTAAGTGTTAAGTCTCCAATGGTTTTTTGGCTTAGTGGTATAGTCTTCTCATTATAAAAATTTAGGGGGTTGGCTGGAATGTTGATATTTAGTATAGAGATGGGATGTTTGATATGCTCTATATTTTCATTTGCCCATGTCATCGGTAATTTAGGTGCATTAAATTCTTATTCTTATTCTATTTATAGAACATCAACAATCATCTGAATGTGCCATTATGTTTTGTGGATACTGATAATCTGTTTTCATCCCCTTTGTTTCCTCTTAATTTTTTGTGTATATTATGGTTCCCTTTTTGGATGAATGTAGGTATCTGGTTCCTGCTGATCTGACTGTTGGCCAGTTTGTGTATGTGGTGCGGAAGAGAATCAAGCTGAGTCCTGAAAAGGCCATCTTCATTTTTGTCAAGAACATTTTACCACCAACTGGTAATTTTGTGTGTATGGATATATGGAATTTTTGTTATTTATAATGAAATCGGAGTGGTAATTTTCTGTTCATGCAGCGGCTATGATGTCTGCAATTTATGAGGAAAATAAGGGTGAAGATGGATTCCTTTATATGACTTACAGTGGGGAGAATACATTTGGGATGATGATCTGAAATAATCCGTGAGGCAACCATGTGAATAGAACTTCCTGAAGTTAACCAATTTGAAGACGTCGGCTTAATTGTAAATTCTCTGGTTTGAACTGTTCTTGTAAAGTTTATTAACAACAGTTGTCTACTGCAACTTATTTGATGAGTGTCTAGAGTTTCTATCATTTTAAAATGCTTAAGGGTGTGTACAGTGTACACTCTCCAAAATGTTTTCTTAATTTTATTCTTCATTTTTATTTTCAAAAATAATTTTCAATTTTTTTTTTTGCATTTTATAAAAAGTGTTTGGCTTACAAAGTTGAAAATTATTTAAAAAAAAACATTGTAAATATGTTTGGTACTGGATTTTGAAAACCATGCAAACATGTTTTATACATTTTTTGTTTTCTAATTAAAAATTAGAGTAAATTGTATTTCGCTTAAGATTTGTCAAATTGACAAAACAATTTTCAAATTTGGTCATAAATTATGTTTCACTCATTCGATGGATGGGTGTGGTTCAGTTGGTTATACAGGTTGAGTTTGTGGGGGAGAATCGCGGTTCGAATATCACAAAACACATTCTTGGAGAGGGGCGAAGAACTTTAACTGTGAGTAAGTATCCGAACGGAGATTAATCTCATAGCGGATCTAAAGGATCTAAATTTGTGGGGATATTTCGTGGACCCACTGGGGAGTTAAAGGTCCTAATTACGGTGGGTTTCAACCAAAATATTATGTTCCTCTCCTTTTGTTTTCTTTGTAAACTATTGATTTAACACTCCAGTCCTATTGATTTATTATTTCTTGTTGGTAAACTTTACAAAAGAAATCTAAAATTAATTTTGCTTTTACTATAAAAGTTAGAGAGAGATAATTTAACAAATGCTATAGAATACGGGTATAACTTTTTAATGAACTGTGTTACACAATGTTTTAAAAATTGAACTGGAGATCGAAGTTGCGAGACTTTCAAGTTATGGTTTCATTGGTTCAATCGGTTCAATCAATGATTAATATATAAATAGATAAATAAAGTACTAAATTCCATAAGTAATACATGCAAATTATAATTTATAAGTCAAATTCATAACAAATACAAGTGTTTAATATAAATTCAAGCATTAAGTCTCAAATCAAATAACAAATCATAGGACATTTATGATTTGTCAAACGTTGGTGCATCTCCTTACTGTCTTAGGTTTCAGGATTGATACAGTGAAAGAACAGACAAATAAAAAACTGAAACAGGAGAAAAAATTGATAAGGTGAAAGAAAAAGTGGAAAGAAGTGTTAAAAAAAAAAAATTAAAGAGCTCAAATTTCTGAATGACCGATTTTTAAGAATCGGCCTTGATTTGTCGATTCAATCTGATTTTCGTGCTTTTTTGACGATTCTTTAGGATTAACGGTTGTTAGGGGTTAATCAAACCGTAGACACGATCGATTCCTACTCAACCGATCGGTACAATTCGATTCTTAATACCTTGGTGTTACACACTTCAGTATGTTTTTGCCCTACCACATAACAAAGTTATAATTATTTTAATCAGAATTACCCAAAAAAAAAAGCGGACAAGAGTTTACCCTGGACTTGGCTCACAAGGAGTTGATAATTTAATATGAAAAAAGATGTATAATTTGAGTTTACATGCCGTTTATTTTGACTTTTTTTTCATGCCTATGAGTATCCGGGCCTTTGATCCACAGTCATTACATTCCTATTAATTTGACTTTTTAAGATAAAATGCAAGTGATAGAAAATATTTCAAGTTAATTAAAGCGTAACTTAATCAATGATTTCTTTTTGTTGGAAGAAGGGGGCAGAGCCCCTCCAATGATTTTTTTATTATTATTTGCATTGAAAATAAAAGTATAACAGACTTTCTAGCTAAAAAATATAATAAATATAGTATTTTTATAATTTGTATTCTAACTTACAAGTTATAAGAAACTGATGTTTGTCATAATAATAATAATAATAATAATAATAGGTTTAATTAAGTTTTTAGTTCATGAAAAACGAGTCAGTTTTGATTTTGATCCTTACAAATTCCAAAACTTTGGTTTTAATCCCTGTTATCACTATCCATCTGTTAAGTGCTTACGTGGCTAACAGACTGTTATATCAACACTGACATGTAGGTTATTATAATATTTTTATTTTTATTATAATGTCATTATTTTTTTTTATGTTTTTATTAAATGAACGAAAAGTTGAAATAACAACATTCAGTAACATTTCTAGGGTTCCAGAATACCTTCGTGACATTAAATATTTTAAAAATGTAAAAAAATTAATATTTAATCCTACATGATATTAAATATTATAAAATTAGGCTACATATCAGTGCTGACATAACGATTCGTTAGTCATGTCAACACTTAACAGACGAATAGTGGCGACAGGGACCAAAACCAAAGTTTTGGAACTTGTTGGGATTAAATCCAACGAAAAAAAGTATAGGGACCAAAACCAAAACTCGCTCACTTTTGAGGGATTAAAAACTTAATTGAACCTTATTATTATTATGTATCTTTTTTTACAGAATTAATGGGAGATGAAAATTATAAATACAAATAAACGCCAATGATAAAACTGAAAAAGAATATGACCGGGCAAATGGAGATCTACGTTTTATGGTGTGTGTGTGTGTGGTGTTAATCAATAATCACACTCTATTCTGTGACATTTTTTCCAAATTTTTGTTGACATTTATTTGTATTTACAATTCATATATCACCCATTTTAATTTAATAAAAAATAAATATATATTAATAAAAAGATATCGAGTTCACAAAAAAGATAATTATCATTTTTTTATAACTTTAAAGCTAGAATAAGCAGCAGTAAAAGTACTATATTTTTTAGTTTGCCAATTTTTGTTATATTTTTTTATTTTCCACACTCTTAATAAAGGAGATTCCGATCAACATGTGTTAGTCCGAATGCTAAGGGACTTAGACACCTGAAACAAGATGTCAGGAATTCGAATCCTGACTCATATATATATATATATATATATATATATATATATATATATATATATATATATATATGAAGAAAATGGTCAAAAGTTCTAGTGCTCTAACACTGGAGCATCCAAGAAGCCACTATTCCCTGAGGTGACACTGAAAATGGTGCAAATTCATTCTTGAAGCTCCCATCAAGCCATGAAAAGAGGCCATAAAGCTAGGTCGTGATTCGACCGAGCCGTGAGGAGCTGCACTGGATGCAAGTTGTGACTTCGATGAACAGTTTGTGTTTGAGTTGCGACTTCTAGGAAGGACATGTGTTCTGATTTTTTTGCTTTGACCATTGATGCTTGTGTCCTGTGGTATGATTCTTTGCTTGTATTCTTATTATCTAGATTATTCAACAATATTGTTATGGGGTTACTGTTTTTGCTCACAGATTTTGAAAAAAATAATTCTTTGACCCAATGACCCGAATTTTACCAACCATTATTCAAGTTGGTTTGATTTGGTCTTAAGTTGGCCATGAAAAAATGACAAATTCAGATCAAACTGAACTGATTACATTTGATCGGATTGGATTTTTTTTTCCTGCTCAAGTCCAAACCAACCAGATGAGTACCCCCTAAAGGCCTAAAATAAGGCATGACCTATATTGTTTCATAATGACTTTTTGCTAGTCTAGGAGTATTTGATCTAACAACTGGTAGGTGGTTACGGATAATAGTAATCAATGATTTCGCCACAAATGATGTAAAACTATTAAATTTGTTCAATGAACATTCTCAGAAAGATCTGATGAAGGATAAGTTATCAACAGTCCAATATTTTTTATATAATAAACAACTAATAAATGCAAATAACAAGAAAGTATGGGCTATTCTGAATTGTTCTACTCCAAATCGGAAAGGAAAGCATAATAACTATGAAACAAACAAAACACTTATACTCATGCAATGTGTGTTTATGGATGCTATGAAATGAAACTGTCCATGGAGGGAAGGAACAATCATGATTTTCTGGTAGTGAAGTTCACTTGGAGGAAGTCCTTTTCTGGTATTGATTCTTGACCCATTTGAGACCAGCAGAGGTGCCACTCTTCACCTTCAATGCACTCACCACAGCAGCTGCTTTAGCTTTGTCAGCACCCACCAAGGCAACAGTTTTGGCCTTATCCATTCCAGCTGATGCTGCAGCCTTTGCATCTGCCATCTTCTTGTTGCTCCCACTCTTCTTCATCTTCTCACCCTCATCATCATATCCATAGTCCTCACTACCAACCCCACCCGTTCCCCATTGATCAGACCAACTCGGTGCCTTGTTGCTCCCCATGAATTTCAATTCTGTATTGATTCTAATAACTAATCAGATATCAAAATTCAAAGGCACCACATAATATAATAGCCAATTATAAAAGACAAAAGAGGGGCCAAAAGAAAATCACAATCGCGTGCGTCCAATCAAAGTAGCACGCAATCACAATACCAAGTCCACACCCTTTACGTGTAGATTGTGACAGTCAATCAATATGACCATTCAACGCAAAAGAAAAAAAAAAATTGGGGTTTTGAATTCGTGAGATTTGAGAAGATTCCTACGAAATAATTTCCTTTACATGAGATCCCATAATGAATTGAATGCAAAGTTTGAAACTTGATTAACAAAATTCAATTTATCCCCCACCCCAACTGATTAATTAATAGATGTCAATTCAGATGAAGATAAGAATCAGAACGAGAATATAGAGAGAGAACGCATAATAAAAGAACAAAAATCAGAAGACAGGCGTAGAAATCATGAACAGGGAGAAAATAGTACCTTAGATGGCGAGATCGCGAGGCCACAACGCTTGTGGGGTCGAACCGTTTTCACTTTTCAGCAATCGAGGTAGCGTTTGTGTGGTATGGAATGGAGTCAAGTGCTGGCAAAGTACTTTATACACGCTCTTTCTCTTTTGCTGTGTCCCTCCTATTCTTTCTGTTGTTTCCTACTATCTGCTACTCCTGCTAACACGACTTTCTTATTTAATTGTTTAATGAATATTTTGATCCTAAGATTTGGTTTTAATACTTCAAAAATATTTTTAGGTTATGATCCGAAACGTTTTAAAACTTTGAAATTCGTCTCTGTCGTTAGGATACCTCTGTTAAGTGATGACACGATAGACGAAGTGTCACGTCATCGGTATCACATGTACAAAAATATTGATTTTTAATTCCACAAAATTTTTTAAATACGTTTTTGGTTCTGTCAAAGTTCATCAATTTTGGTTTTAGTTTTTATAAAAAAATTTCCTAGATTTTTGTCAAATTTTGTAAATAGCCCCTACCTTGTGGGATGCATATATTTCTCTATATTTATCCGAATTAAGTGAAACCAGATTAGAATTAAAGTTAACATCCTTATTTAAGTCTGGTAAAATTATTAGAAATTTTAAATGCATGAATTGGTCCTAGTAACATCTAGAACACTGCTAGATTTCTGTAGAATCTAATTGCTAACAACCTGTAAATTGTAGCGCATAACTTCCGATATATGTATCCAAATTGAGTGAAACTGTTATAGCACTCAATTTTTGGACGTGACACCGACTTGGTATGATTGACGTGGTGTTCTGTTATTCACGTCACCAATTAACAGAAAGAGATTGACAGTAGGGACTACTTACAAAAAAATTGAGATTACAGGGACAAAAATCTAGGAAAAAAATTTATAGAGACTAAAATCAAAATTGATGAACTTTGCGGGGACAAAAAAAGTATTTAAAAAAAATTTGTGAAATTAAAAATTAATATGTATACGTGGCACTGATAACATGACATTCTGTTTGTCACGTCATCACTTAACAGAGGTACCCCAACGGCAGGGACAAATTTCAAAGTTTTAAAACGTTTAGCGATCATAACCTAAGAAAATAGTTTTAAGGGACTAAAACCAAATCTCACCCTATTTGTAGGGACCAAAATATTCATTAAACTTTTATTTTTTATTTCTGTTCTAATTAATTATATTTAAGCTAAATTGCAATTTTCATCCCTGAAGTTTTTGAGTTTGGCGAAAATGGTCCTCCAATATTTTTTGGCAAATTTAGTCCTCCTAAAGTTCAAATGTTGCAAATTTGATCCCCTTATTTTTTAATAGCACTTTTGGTCCTACAAAATTGTGGATTTTTTTGCACTTTTAGTCTCTAAAAATCATGGATTTTGAAAAAATAGAGGATCAAAAATGCAATTAAAAAAATATGGGAATCAAATTCACAACATTTGGATTTTAGGATAACTAAATTCGCCAAAAAAAAAGTCGAGGGACTATTTTCGCCAAAATGAAAAACTTGGGGGACGGAAAGTGCAATTTAGCATTATATTTATTAGATGATAAGAAACTAACTTAATTGATACATTAATGAAAAGATAGACTTGTTATATTAAGATCATAAACAACATCTAATATTTCCTTCTTAATACTCCTTTATTAATATCTTTAGGATACTCCTACATAAAATTCATTTCCTTATTAGGACTTGTTTGGAGCCCAATGTATGTACTTGTTTGGTTGAGTATTCTCAACGCAAACGTGAAAATAAGATTTCCCGAGATAATTATTTTGGAAGCTATGTAAGAGCAGCTTTCTCCCAACGTGATTTTTAAATGTGATTTTGCCTTATAGAATCTAAAACAAACAAGCTCTATATCATCTCGTATCAGTAAGAAGTTTGCAAATGTCTAAAAAATAATGTGACTAATTATGTAGTTGGATATAGGGGTGTTTCTCCATAGTCTTGGTATTGGCCACAAAGTTATTCGATCCAAAAATAAAAATAAGTCGAGCTTCGGTTTAGATTGGGTTGATTTCTATATCAAATCTGAACCAATTCAAACCGATTAAACATTGTTTGAATTGGAATGGATAATTCAGTTTTATCAACATGATAATTAAAAAGTAAGTCTAAATAATATCAAGAGATATAATATATAATATACTAAAAACTAAAATATTACAAATTAACAAATGTCAATTTTATGTTCGAAATATTAAAAATAGTAAAAAGTCACAAAACTTTAAACTAATAAGTATTATTAGAAAAACAAAAACTAACAAATAATAGTCTAAAACAACATTATATGATAATAATAGAATAAATAATTATTAATATATATATATATATATATATATATATATATATGTGATTCGATTTGATTTAAAAATAACAAAGAAACTGAAAACTAAACTGAATCGATCGAGTTTCACAAAAAAGTCCAATAAAAAACGCTTTGTCCGCTTTTTTGTTTTTTCTGATCAATTTTCATTTTTTTATCGATTTAGATCTGAACTCCTCTGGTTAAATAATAAGAATGGTGCAAATTTAAAATGATATATACAATTAAATGAAGCATTATTTTTGTGATAAAAAAAAATGAAGCATTATTTTGTCAATAAATGATTTTCCATTAATTACTTAATTGTAAAAAAATATTATACAATTAATTTTTTTTCCTTTGTTTACTCTTCACAATTGATCATTAACATAACTTACTTTTTGAATGATATTTTTTTTTTTGTTTTCTAAAAGATCTTCCCACCTAATTGGTAAAAGACTAATTTCCCAGGGAATGACTCGGCACCTAAGTGGAGACTCATCCCAATATTACTTTTTCCTTATACATGAATTCAAGGATCGAATTCATAATCATATGCTTAAGGGACCCAATCTCATTCCATTTGGAACAACAGATATTGATAAAGTCTACTATGATATAAATTTAGGCATTCAACCCAATGTTTTTATGAGTGATATATCAATTGAGTTAATTGAAATTACTTATTAGTTTGTAATTTAAATTAGATTTAATTGTTATGTAATATGAGTGTATTTTTTTATACTATCAATAAATTATGTATTGTTATAACATTATTAATTATTTTAAAAGTCATACAAATGATGATGTATATGTAGTTGATGATTTTAAAAAAATCATTTATATGATTTTAGTATAAAAAATTTATCCTTAATTCCATAAAGTTTATTCAAAATGCTGCAGTAATCAGCTGATGTTTGCAGCTTTTCATTTTTATATGTTACAGGAAGATACAAGTACCAGCTGCTGGAATAGCTCAGTTGGTTAGAGCGTGTGGCTGTTAACCACAAGGTCGGAGGTTCAACCCCTCCTTCTAGCGTTTTAACAGATTTTTATAACCATTTTATGGACTTTATTTATTCATTACGCCCTTCACTGTTGAAAACAAACAGGCAACAGCATATCAAGGACTTTATGGGCTTTACTTCTCCTCAGCCCAACCAAAAACCCATTACAATGGTATATCGATCTATCGTTTCTTTTTATCAAACAATTATACGAATCTTAAAATATTTTTTACTAAATCAGTGCTAAACCACATTAAAGATAATTTACTTGCAATTTTTGTGATAATCTACTATGGTTCTTGCGCTCTTCCTATCAATATTCTAATAAAACATTAAAAAGATGAATTTAATTGGTATATGTTATTAGTGTAAATATTTTTTACACTATCAATCAATCATAATTTATCACATCACCTAAAATGTTTGACTCTTATCTTAACTATCTTAAAAGTCATCCATATCATGATTTCTGATTGGTTGACAGTATAAAAAACTTTATACTGACAATACATAATAATTAAACTCTAAAAAGATATACTTCTACAAAATCTAATCCGTGCAAATTTACACTAACGTATTTTATTTTATGTTAAAAATTTGTAAGTAGTTAAGGGGTTTTGTAATGTCAATGCTTGAATCTGTGTGAGAATTAAATATATACTTGTAGGGAAGGAAGCCTCAGTAATCAGTATCTCAAGTGAGGATATATTAGTTTGATATCCAAAGAGTGCTACGAAACCTCCGAAAAAATTAAGAACTTAAAATAAAGAGTTTACTTGGTATGCATTTTGAATATAATTTTTTTTTTATTATCAATCAATTAAAAATCATGATATGAATGAGTTTTAAGATAGTCAATATAAGAATTAATCATTTTTTTTTTGTTTCCCTGAGTATGCTCTCACCCGATAGGTGAGAAATTAATCTCTCGGGGTACTGTCAGACGCCTAAGCGGTGACCCCTCTCAATAGTGTTTTTCTTTTTCCGAGAGTATCCTTCCACCCGATAGACGAGAAACTAATCTCTTGGATATTATCAAATGCCTACGTGATGACCCCTCCCAATAGTGTTTTTTCATACACATGAATTTAGGGATCGAATCAATCATTTTTAATGATGTGTTTATTTATGATTGATTATTAGTGTCAAAAATTTTTACACTAACAATGTATACCAATTAAATCCTAACACAAAAACCTTTTTTTTAATCAATTACTCTTCGTATTTTTTGTTAGACTATGTTTGAGAGTTTTGAAGGAGATGAAGTGAAATGATTAATAATGAAGTTGTTAGTAATGGAGTGAAGTGGAAAGGTAAAAGCATCATACTCCATTGTTTGGAAGTTTAACGAGGGAATAGAGAAAAATTCCAAACCCTCAATTTGGAGAGTATGAAAATGAGAGGGTTTGGATGGGATGAAGTGGTTTGAATTACCATCCTCAAACATTCCACTTCATTAATGAAATAACTCCCAAACAATAGGTCAAACATTTTTTACCATCTCACTCTATTATTAATTATCCTACTCTATCCATCGAAACATAGTATCACGGTGGTGATGAATAAAATTATTTAATTATTTAAAGTGACTATTCCATAATTTGATATTTTCAAGTCCACGTATTTGTTTTTTTAATAATGAATTTATAGTAATTTCTGAATTGTAATAAATGAATTTTCAGGTGGTGAAGTTAATAAAAGTTAACATATTAAATATAAGTTTGCACCAATAAATATGAGAGATGATGTTTTTTTCAACTACGTACGCTTGGCCGTTACAAAGAATTATAAACAACTAGATAAATAAAATTTAAGAAATCCAAATATTTATACCAAAAAAATTATGCCAAAGAAAATTAAAGAAATCCAAATACGTCAAATTTAACCTACCACAACATTCTTTTTTTATATGTATATTTAAAATATTTATATCTATGTTATTAATCTAAATAATGATAAAATTAATTAAATCTACAATATAATTACTCCATTTAATATATATTTTAACAACCTTATTGTTATATTAACTGACTAAATGTCCAATTTGATCGCTAAAAATAAATACATGAACACTTTTGGTCCCTTAAAATTTTTTAACTATTTAGTCCTTCAAATTTACAAACGCGAGTAATGTTAATCTCTCCTTTGGTTCTAATGTCCGTTTACTTGCCTACGTGTCCCGTTACCCTTCCCGTCTGGCCCGTCAGTGGTCTTGTGTAGCCTATGATAAATTTTTATCGTGGAAAACAAATGAAAAGTGGGAAAATGTGCACAATTCTTAAGTATGTGAATTTTAAAATTGTGCACGTGTTTTACGTTTCATTCATTTTTCACGAAGAAATTCATCATAAGCCACGCAGGACCACTGACATATCATGCAGGATGGCTAACGGGACTAATAGGCAAATAAATGAACGTTGAAACTAGACAGAGGGACTAGTGTGATCCACATTTGTAAATTTGTGGTAGTAAATGATAAATTTATTTTTTTAGGGACCAAAAGTGTCTCATGTTTCTTTTTATGGAACAAATTGGGCCTTTAGTTATATTAATTTAACAAACATATACACACCATCACATGTGTTATTGGAATTACATGGATTACATGGTGGGTGCCTTTAGTTGTAGTTTGCTTTCAAATTATAACATAATCCTCCATCTTAGTGCTTGTTTGGGAAAACTTGATTTTTTCCATTTCAGCTGTTTTTTGGCTAAAAAGCTGTTTCATACATAATGTATCATGTTTGACAATTAGCTTAAATTTATAAAAAAACTTTTTTTGGGGGAAAAAAGCTGTTTTATGTCATCTAATTTGTTTTAGCTTAAGATTGTTATGATTTGATTATTTCTCATTCTCAAAACTCTCTTCCCTATTTACCCCTACAAAACTAACTTCCAAATAAATATTATTAAATTATACAAATAACTTCATACCCTTTTTCGTAATTTACTATGTAAAAAGTGATTTTTTTAGACCATCCAAACAAAAAAGATTATCTTGAAATCGCTTTTCAGCAAACAGACCCAAACAAAAATAGATTCTGATTATAATCGATTATCATAATAATCGATTATTCATAAATCGATTATCAGCATAATCTTTTTTTTCCAGCTTTCCCAAACATACCCTTATTTGATAGGACATTCATCTCTTGTTGTTTGTTTATTGATTTTCTCTAAATTGATGTCGTGTTATATTAAAATTAATTAGGATTTAATTATAATATACTATTAATGTAAATATTTTTTATATCATCAATCAATCATGTATGGTTATTTTGCATACACACAACGGTATCCTCCGACCGATAGTCAAGGACTAATCCTTTTGAGGGGTAGAGATCATAAAAATGAGTTTTGTCTCTCCCAACAAAATTTTTTCCTTATGCACGGCAAGAATCAAACCTCTGACATCATGTTTAAGGAACCCCAATTATCTATCAATTGTGTTGGACTTTCTTGGTGATCATATATGGATTTGATCGATATATATTGTTAGTGTAAAAAGCTTTTACACCGACAACTAATCATAAATTGTCACATCGTTAAAAATGATTGACTCTTATAATAAGTTAATAACTATATCAAAAGTCACACATAAAATTATTTGTAATTGGTTGACAGTATAAAAAAATTTTACATTGACACCGTATCAAAATTAAACTTATCATATAGTGTCACATCATTAAAAGTATTAAACTCTTATAATACCTTAAAAGTCACACATGTGAAGTGATGTGTGATTGGTTGATGTTATAAAAACCTTTATACTGAAAATGTGTCAAAATTAATCTCTTTAAATTAAAATCATATACTTTTAATTCAACTATGGCATATCAATATTTTTAGGTTATTTTTATTTTCAGTATGTACTTGTTTATTTTGAAGATTAAATTTAAAAAATGCTTTTGTGCATAATAAATTTATCTATTATTTATAATTTAATTAGTCTATCACTATTTTAATGTATTTTAATAACTTTTTTATTATTATATTATGTTTGTATTATTTCATAATTTTAACTTTTAATATTTTGGCGTGCAAAAATGTGCAAACTCTAGTTTTTATATAATAGCAAGATATCTTCTCAGAGCTAATTTTTTTGGTTTCCCACGGTATTCCCTACACGTAACTGCAAATAGGGCCGGCAATAAGGGCGTGCAAGGAGTGCAACTGCACAGGGCCTCAAATTTGGCCCAAAATTTTGGGGCCCCCAAAATTTATTTTGATCAAAAAAAAATGTGTTAGAAAGAAGGCTCTTTTTAAGTAGCTAGAAGATTGATATTAGCTTGAAGTTGCATTGGTAGGATTTTAATAATCTTCATTGTATTTATTGTCCTGAAGTGAGTGTTTAAGATTAGAACAATTGTCCTTTTTGAAATAATATTTAAGATTACCTTTTTTTTGAAATAATATTTTGAAATAATATTTAATTATTAAAATTATCCTTTTTTTTTATTAAGGGCCCAATTTTTAAAATTAGAACAAGGCCCAAAATGTTTAAGACGACCCTGACTGCAAAGACTAATCCTATGAGATACTGGATGACATTGAAGGGTTGACCTCTCCCAACTAGATTTTCTCCGTATACAAGAGTCAGAGATCGAATCTCTGATCACTTGCTTAAGGGGTCCGAACTTGTTACCACTCGGATCAATTACATGTTGGTTTTGGCACCTAAATTTACCATAAAAAGAAAAGAATGAATGAAATTAAGAGTTTGTTTGTTGAAGTTTGAAAAAGTGAATTTAAGTTAATATGAAAAATTGATTCTATAAAAAGTGAATTTTGAGAAGTTGAAAAGTATAGTTTCTCATAAAAGTTAAATTTTAGATTTTTTTTCAACTTCTACTTTTTAATAAAAAGTCCAATCAAACAAGAATGTAATGTCAGAAGTAAAAAAGAAGAAATCGCTTTTGCCGTGAAAAAAAAGCCTAAACAAACTGTCCTAAATGGGCACTTTAGATCATATCATCATTATTTTGGAAGAGGAGCGATTAAATTTATTTGAATTCTAAAAAAGCACCGTGAAAAATGTTCATTGATTGTCATTAAACATAATAATGCTGTTCTAATTTGGTTCACGAAAATCTGAATTCTACGCATCACATATGTGCTATGTATAAAATACTCAAGGATGCTACGTACAAAAATACTCAATGATGCTAGTCGTTTTGCTCTCTCTATATTATTTTGTTCAATTTGCATAAGACCTAAAACTACAACTGAAAGACTTGAATCCCAAACTCTAACTCTTACACCACACCTTGTTATTTTGAGGGGGTGGGTGAATGGTTAATGTGCTAAATTTGATGACCTTAGCTAGCTAACTCAACCTCTATTTTTAAACCTAAATATATCACCTCCTACATGCACTCATGGCATTCTTGTTCGAAATCCATATGAACACTATTCTCTAGCCCATTAATTCTAAGCATACAATGTGGGCTTAATATATAATATCTACTTCTCTCTAATTTGTATTGTGAATCAATAAATTAAGTATGTGATAGGAGCATTTGTTAGGCATGTTGCTCCAGGAAGTTCCATGAGCCTAAGCAAACTCCTGATCAGTAGGGCCCAATGCATGAAGCATCAGCTTGTTGAGTTTCAAGTCCCAATTGTTGTCGATCTTTCTCCTTTATGGTACCATTCATGAACTGGCATTTCCGAGGGGAAGTTGTGGAGCAGGCTAAATAAGTCATCATCCGGATTCATCCCTGCCAATGTATCCTCGGCAACTAGTTCCTCCCCTATGCATTTATATAGTTTCACGTAATCTTAGTGAATAATCATTTGTGCATGCAAAATAATAATATTGATATGCACAGCAACTAAATGATTAATAGAACAAGAATAAATTAAGACTAATGTAAGTAACAACACTCTTTATCACATTCCCTTTAATACACTCTTTATTATTGGATGGATTTCATGTGAGATTTACTAAATAGATAGCGGGTCCATGTGATTTAACGGGTCCGAAATAAAATCCACCAATAATAAAGAGTGTGTTAAAAAATCATCCCTAGTTTCACTCACCTGCTGAAAACTGTGAAGAGTTGGAATCAACCCTTTGTGTTTTATTAGTAGTGTTTCCACTATTTTTCATAGCTGATGACTCCACAAGAATGGTGTCTTTATCCTCTACATATTCCTCGGCTACCATGCTTTTTCTCTTATTAGATGCTGTGGTTGAATCCTCACTTTTTGACTTGTCATTGCGAGAAATTTTTTGAGCCTCCACCACTAGATCATCCAACAAGCCACTGTACTTTCCATGTGGTGGTGACAAAGGTGCAACTTCATAGTAGCCATTATCAGCAATGCTTGAAGCTTCCACCAGGCCATAAACACCACTTGCGTAAGATGAAGCTGTGGTGATGGAGCCATGTGGTGGTGGTGATTGAGAAGAGACCTCCATATTCGAGCCTTGCACCAAAGGAAGAGATTCATACGGAGAACCTAACATGGCAACACTGTTATCAAAGTCATAATTGTAGCTCCCAGAATGATAATCATGTGAGTGATTAGTTGCAGCAAAACTCTGGTTGAACAAAGAGGAGGAGGAGGAGGATCCATATGGAGAAACAGGGGATAATGGCAAACCCATATAATTACCATTTTCACTGTTCTCATTGGGAAACTTGAACTGGGGGTGTGGAGTGATGTAATTAGAAGAATCAGCAGGGTGGTTTTGTTGAGGATATGCAGCTAGGTAATTTAGTTGGTGATGGTAAGGGGGAGATAGGAATGAAGAAAAAGAGAAAGATGATGAATTAGGGTGAGGTTGTGCAAAGTACTGATGGTGTAGATGGTATGTTTGGAGTACTTCTGGTGGATAAATAGGTAACCCGGCTCTCTGGCACCTTTTGATTCTGGTATTCCAAAAGTTCTTTATTTCATTGTCTGTCCTCCCAGGTAACTGAAAGTAGAAACCATACAGGGAAGTATTACAAAGTATATGTTTGTTTCTACGTTGAAAAAATCACGTTTCATATTTTCACGGTAAAAGTGGCAGAATTATAAATATTTTAACCCAAATTTTGAAAGCTAGTCCAGCAGACGTGATTTGGCTAGACGTGATTTTGTCTGCTGTCACCGCCCTTCCAAACATACTAAAAGTTAATTAGGTGGTGTGATGTGAAACAAGTCCAAGCAAAACAGAAAAGGCATACAGTTTAGTGTTTTAGCTATAAAAGAAAACTTTAACAAGTTGGTAGGATGATGACTTGATGGGTTAAAAATGAAAGGGAAAAAAAGAAGTAATTGGAATAAAAAGTTTGAGGTCAGCATCTAGACAAGCATGATTAGGAAATAGGGGGAAAATAGAATTAAACTAGCATATAAAACAGAAAAGGAATAGCCTTCTGGACAAAATTAGAAAATTTAAAGCTCAAACTAATTTGGAAGCTGTGTTTATACAAATAATGCGATAAGGAAATCCGTGTGGAGATTGATTAGCAAATTGGATCCTCTCTAGAGAATTTGAATTTGAAGAAGTGCTTCATCCTCCCGCTATTTAAAATTTAAGATGAGTGCTAGCAAGATACTCTCTAACACTTTCTTTCTAACACACTTTTTCCTATAAGTTGAAATTAGTGTGGGTCCCATTTGAATTTTGTAAGACCCATATGAATTTCAACCAATAGGAGATAGTGTGCTAGAAAGAGAGTGTTAGAGAATGTGTTGCTAACATTTTTCAAAATTTAGTGATCTTTGGTGATGTTGTTGGCCGTGTTGGGCCTCTGTACCCCGCAGATTCTATATTAGTTAGTTTTTTGTGATTTTGGGCTTAGACCACATGTATGTAAAAAAAAAAAAAAAACTAAAATCAAATTAACTCAACTAAAATTCAAAAGTATGGTGATATAACTTTTTAATATGTTTACTGTACGAGTTATAAAATAAAGTTTAATTTTGATAATATCACAATGTAATTTTTTTATGCCGTCGACCAATCACACATTACTTAATGTTCGACATTTAAAATAATTATTATAAAAGTTAAATATTTTTAATGATATGATAATATATAATTAATTCATTATAAAATATCTTTATATTGACAATCGATTATAATTATAATATATAGCGCACAAGACAAAAGGGGACCTTCCTTCCCCTTACTCTTTACTTATTGGCCATGGTTGGGTCGCAATCAAGCCAAATTAATGTAAATGGTCTAACACTTCGTTTGACAAAGTCAAACCGCTAGCTTATAACAGATAAGTTTATAGCTCTGATTGATAAACGTTGTTCTTATTAGCTTATAGCGTTTTTTCATACGCTACATAAAAATAAAAAGGCTAAAGCCATTAAACATCTATATCATCTCAACGGAGAGTTGATGCTCACTCTCAAATCCCGAATAATTGATGCTCCAAAACATACACAATGAACAAAGGTACACTACATAGAAGTGAATCCTGACTTGAAAAATTAGAGTGAGTTTGAGGGCATACATATTTTATATATGATTTAGTAAGTTGAGAGCGATATGTATTTTATTAAATTAATGAATTAATGAATGATATATATATATTTACCTACTCACTTTAAAGGCAAACTTATTTTAAACAAGTCTTTTAAAAAAGGAAATGACAAATGGTATGATTTGAAACCGTTACGATCAACTATAACCGTTTATCTTGAACTTTCAATTTTAACTTTCATTTTTATTTTTCAAAACAGAAACGACCGCATGAGAATTAAATGATTTCGTCATTTTCGTCACATCGCTATTAGTACCAAAAGCAACATTCATAAAAAGGAAAAAACCCCTCTAAAGTGATAAAAAAAAAGTGTAAAGTGAGAATGTATGGGTATATTCACCCTTGATTAGTTAAAATGAGTTGCGATTTCAATGTACTTTAACTAATCAAGAATGGATACATATATACTTTTCTCACTTTACATTTTTGTTCACTTTAGAAGAGCTTAATCCCATAAAACAAACATACAAATAAAAAAGTTAATAATGTCTTTAATTATTTAATTATAAAATTAATATGACATGTGTTGTCGCTAAAGATTTCTCTCTCTCAGACATATATAGTGGCGATCAAGTTACTCCTATAGTAACTTTAAAAGAGTTATTTCAAATCTCCACCCAGCTTTCTTTTATTGTAATCAAATGATCCACATTGGATTACAATAAAATGAACGCACTTAACTTTCATATAATTAAATTATAAAATAATGCTTCATCAAAAAAAAATTATAAAGTAATACTATTCGATTAAGTACGTAAATTTTTTAATTTATGACTAGTAAAGATTTAGGCCATAAATATCTCAAAGATTTAATTGATCTTGGGGTTAAGCCACCAGTGTGTGTACGTAAGACATCATGATATTAATTTTTATCATATATACATGGAATACATGGAGGTGGTAGCAAGAGAGAGGTAGGAAATACCTTCGCGGCCATTCTAGACCATTTGTTCCCAAGCTGAGCGTGAAGGTGGACAATGATTTGTTCTTCCTCTTCAGAAAATTCACCTCTCTTCAAATCAGGCCTTAGATGGTTGGCCCATCTTAGCCTGCAACTTTTGCCACACCTTGCCAACCCAAAATTCTTTTGCACAGAGTGCCAATTCCCCTCACCATATTTCTTCACGTGCTCCCTCAATATATCGTCTTCAGCTCTCGTCCACGGCCTTTTCTTCACTGTCTCTTTTGCCTCCTCGACCTCTTCTTTTGTTGCAACTTCTTTGCCATCATTGTTATTGTTGTATATCGTTTCTGGCATTGTCAATTGCTAGCACCAACCTAGCTAGCTAAAGAAAGGGACTTTTTTTTTTTTTATTAAAAGGAAAAAAATTGTTAGTTTTTTTCTCCGGTTTATGGATGGTGTTATTTATGGTGTTTGTTCTGTGAGAATGTGATGGGAGATGGGTTATGAGTAGATGAAGTTCTCTCCTCTCCTAAGATGAGAGAAATAGTAAGCAGAGAGGAGAGACAAAGAGAAAGGAGTGACAAGAAGAGATAGAAGAGTGACAGAAAGAAACAAGCAATTGGCCCTCTCTTTGCTTCTCTTCTTATTGATTTGGGAGTGGGGTGGATTTTATGGGAAGAAACAATACAAGGATGTAGAAAAAAATGGGTTTGAGAGAAAATGTATACATAGGATCAAAGGGTTGGAGGGTTTTGTTTGAGAAGGCTTTCACTCTCCGTCCCGTAAATTGGGGTACCTCATTAGTCCAATAATTTGCACTAGTGCAAAATATGGATTCTACAACAGGTTTCTAGATCGGTTGAAAAGGAACCGATTTAAAAAAAGAGGCGGTGGCAATTTTGAAAATAAGTTCAAAATTATTTACATCGGTTCATAAAGAAACCGATGTATAAAACATTTAACATCGGTTAAATATTTCAACCGATGAATACAATTTAAATAAAAAACTATTTATTTATTCCCGCCAAGTATATACATCGGTTATTACACAACCGATCTCATTAATAAACTTTCAAACTCGGTTATTTTACAACCGATCTCATTATTAAACTTTCAACATCGGTTCTATTAACTAACCGATTTCAAATCTTCATTAAACCCATTTCTCCAACGTTAATCTTTCATATCTTTCCCTCCTCACTGTTTGCCCTCTCTCTCGTTTGCTCCTTCTCCTTCATCCTTCACCACCGTAACCTAGCACCATCCTTCATCCTTCTCCTTCTCCTCACATTTCGTTGCTGCTCCTTCATCGCTGATACACTGCCCACGGCTCCTTCATCCTTCATCCTTCATCACCTCTCTCTCGTTTGCTCCTTCTCCTTCATCCTTCACCCTCTCCTCTGAACCTTTGTACCAAACTTTGCCCACGGCTTCACCTCTGAGGTGAGTTTGTTTACATTTATTTTTTCGTTTTTGGCTTTAGGTTTTATGATATTATAGTTTATTCGTAATGGCTTTATTTTTTCATTTCGTTTTTGGCTTATAGTTTATTTTCAATTCTACTTAGGACAAGGCAGCACCTGTTGCTACTCCAGAAAAGCCACCTGAAGAAGATCTGAATCCATTCTTGATATTCCCTAACCTGAGGAAAATTTGAAGGTACGTATCTAATATCCTTATTTTGATTATTAATTGCTTCCCCATTCTATTCTGTTGAACCCAATGCTTCACTCTGTTAGTGTGCTCATGTCATATGGAGTCGTTTCCAGTCTTGCTCATGACATTTATATGAGTGTTTCCATGCAGTGGTCTGCTTAGTAAACTGAGTGAAACTTCCATACAGTTCTCTTTCTTTCTCTCTACATTTTTGTTGTTGTCTGCTACCTGTTACTTTGGTTTTGCTATGTAACTTGATTAGTTTTACAGTATGCATATGGCATGTAACTTGATTAGTTTTACAATATCGCATGTAACTTGGCAGGAAATCCATACGTGACATTCTAATGAAGAAAAACACTTCTCCTTCTGATTAGATTTTCTTATGAAATTAAAAGGAGAAAGGAAGAGAAAAAGTATTAATGTATTAGTTTTACTATTTGCTGCTTTAACTTAGGGATTAATTGGACTGTTGGATTATCTTTTAGTGTTAATAAATTAGCAAAACCTTAGTTTCCCGTTTGAGATTCAATATTAATGAGCATATGTGTACTTTATTAAGGTACTACTCATTGTATTGAATCTTGAATTGTCCAAGTTGGATAGTTTGGGGAAAAACTTATTCTTCATTTGGTTAATACTTATTCCTTAATTCTCATATCTTATACTTGAAGAAATTTCTGTCTGCTGCATTTCCTTTTGTTCTCCGGGTGCACACTTTGTCGCGGTGGATGTCACCGCGGTCAAGTCGTGTACGTCGGAGACCAATGGGAAATGCTGCCGAAATTTCGTTAAGTATGGGCATGAAAGTTAAGGACTAATTGTTAACTGAGTGTTGAAGAAGTTTCTTCTCGAATGGGATAGGGCCATACCCTGTGATAAAAAGGAGTTGAAGATCTTGGACTAAGTGAAGTTGGTGTTGTTGTAGTTATGGATCGTAATTGGATCGATGCTAGACGCACAAGTCATGAGTATGAGAATGGAGTGGAAGAGTTTTTAGAATTTGCTAAAAGAAATGTTCCCGATAGTAATGGAAGGTTTTATTGTCCTTGTGTTAATTGTTTGAATGAGAGACGACTGGAAGCTGAGAAAATACGAGAGCATCTTATTTGTGAAGGGATATGTAAGAGTTATACAAGATGGATATGGCATGGTGAATTGTTAGACAAACCAAGTGTGTCCCAAAGAGAGGAGGTTGATGACGTAGATATGGACGATCGACTAGAGGACATGATCCGCGATATTGGACAAGAGTCATTTCAACGAGCAAATGTGTATGATACTTTGTGCAGTGATGCAGATAAGCCTTTGTATCCTGGGTGCTCTAATTTCACACGGTTGTCAGCGGTGTTAAGATTGGTAGTTGTGAAGGCGAGAAATGGGTGGAGTGATAAAAGCTTCACCGAATTGCTTGAGTTGTTGAAAGAGATGCTTCCAGAAGGTAACACATTGCCGAACCGTAACTATGAGGCGAAGAAGATATTGTGTCCGATGGGTATGGAGTATAAGAAAATACATGCATGTCCTAATGATTGCATATTGTATAGGAATGACTTTGAAAAGATGCACGAGTGTCCAAGGTGTGGGGTATCACGCTACAAAGTGAACGATGGTGATTCAAATTGTGATGTGATCACAAAGGGTCCTCCTGCGAAGGTGTTATGGTATCTTCCATGCATTCCAAGGTTCAAGCGATTGTTCGCTAATGTAAATGACGCAAAAAACATTAGGTGGCATGCAGATGAGAGAAAATGTGATGGACAGCTTCGCCATCCGGCTGATTCTTTGCAATGGAAGAGAATTGATAGTTTATTTCCGGATTTCGCCAATGAGAAAAGAAACCTTAGGCTTGGACTTGCTACCGATGGCATGAATCCGTATGGCACCTTAAGTACTATTCATAGTTCATGGCCTGTTCTCCTGGTAATTTATAACCTACCTCCTTGGTTGTGCATGAAGCGCAAATACATTATGTTATCTATGATGATTTCGGGCCCAAAACAACCAGGAAATGACTTAGATGTTTATCTAAGTCCCTTGATTGAAGACTTGAGAAAGCTGTGGGTGGAAGGCGTTGATCTGTTTGACGGGTATTGCAATGAGACTTTCAAGATGCGTGCCATGTTATTTTGCACCATCAATGACTTTCCAGCATACGGAAACTTGTCCGGATATAGTGTTAAGGGCCATAAAGCATGCCCTGTATGTGAAGAAGGCACATGCTACCATCAACTACAACATGGAAGGAAGACAGTTTACCTTGGGCATCGAAGATTTCTCACACCTGATCACCCGTATCGTAGATTGAGAAAAGCTTTTAATGGATGCCAGGAGAATGAAATTGCTCCGACGGCCTTAACCGGAGATCAAGTTTATCAACGGGTTAAGGACATGGATATTATCTTTGGAAAGACCCATAAGAAGGCTACTGAGAAAAACATATGGAAGAAGCGGTCGATCTTCTTTGATCTTCCATACTGGTGCAAACTTGATGTAAGACATTGTATTGATGTGATGCATGTGGAGAAAAATGTGTGTGATAGTGTAGTCGGGACGCTTCTTAACATTCAAGGCAAGACAAAGGATGGTGTCAATGCTCGTTTAGATCAAGTTGCGATGGGCATACGAGAGCAGTTAGCTCCACAATCAGTAGGGGTTAAGCGGACTTATTTGCCCCCAGCATGTCATACTTTATCAAAAAAAGAGAAAAAAAGTTTTTGTGAGTGTCTGCGGGGCGTCAAAGTGCCACAGGGTTACTCTTCAAATGTTAAGAGGCTTGTCTCAATGAAAGATCTCAAATTAGTTGGTTTAAAGTCTCATGATTGCCATGTCTTGATGCAACAACTACTACCAGTGGCTATTCGTGACATCTTGCCTAAAAAAGTGAGACATGCCATAACAAGGTTGTGCTTATTCTTCAATGCTATATGTAGCAAAGTCATTGACCTTCAAAAACTGGATGAGTTGGAAACTGAGGCTGCTATTATCTTGTGTCAGTTGGAGATGTATTTTCCTCCTTCATTTTTTGACATCATGGTTCATTTAATTGTTCATCTAGTGAGGGAGATTAGATTGTGTGGCCCCGTTCATTTAAGGTGGATGTACCCAGTTGAGCGATACATGAAGATACTAAAAGGGTATGTGAAGAATCCACACCGTCCTGAAGCATCTATTGTTGAAAGGTATGTTGCAGAAGAAGCTATTGAGTTTTGTACAGACTACATGTCAGAAGCGGAACCTGTAGGGCTTCCTAAGTCTCGTCATGAGGGAAGATGTGATGGTAAGGGTACACGAGGTATTACTGTTAAGAGCATGGGTCGAGAGGAAGTGCTTCAAGCACATTTGTATATATTGAATAACACCGATGAGGTTAATCCTTACTTATGTGATCACAAAACCATTGTCAAGCAAAATTACCCTCGAATGAACGAAAAATGGTTGTTGAACAAGCATAATAAGACTTTCTTAAACTGGTTTAAAGATCAAATTGCGGAGGATAATACTGCTTCTGATACATTAAAATGGTTAGCACACGGGCCTAACTTTGATGTCATATGTTGGAGTGGATACGATATCAATAAGTTTTCCTTCTATACAAAGTCCCAGGATGACAAGAGTACCATGCAAAACAGTGGGGTTATGATTGTAGCCGAGTCTATGCACTTCTCTAGTTCAAAAGATACAAACCCCGTTATGGCATCCATATCTTACTTTGGAGTCATTGAAGAGATTTGGGAGGTCGATTACACTAAATTTAGAGTACCTGTTTTTAAATGTAAGTGGGTTGACAGTAACAGTGGTGTACAAACCGATGAGTTAGGATTTACATTGGTAGACCTTGACAAGGTAGACGCGCCACACGATTAAAAAAATTGGCCATCAACCGTAGTGGTAATCAAAGGTTGAGGGTTGAGTTTGATGGAGATTGCTTACCTATAGGGCCAATGGAAGATCAGTTTAAGAGTTTTGTGGCCGTCCTTGCCAAAAGCAAGGCTAGTATACTTATTGAGGATTGGGACCATGTACCGACGAACGTGAAGGATCAGATATGGGATAGTATCATGGTATTTTACTTTTACCCTCTTTGGTTGTATATATTTTATTTCACCATATTATTTTCATATACACTAATTTCTCCATTCTGTTTTGTAAATATAGCTCACCTTTGAAGTGCCGGATACCGAGCGTATGAAGAAAAAATGGATTTCGTATGCGGGTGAGCGTTGGAGAGCATTTAAAACACAACTAAGCGGGAAATACATACATGGGCGTGCAGACAAATCTCCACTTGAGATGTACCCGTTCCTTGATCAAGAGACATGGGATAGATTTGTTCAGATCCGATTGGATCCCGCCTTTCAGGTTAACTTGAGTTATATTGTTTAACTTTACCAACCAAATTGATTTTATTAATATACTGAATTCAGTTGATGTTATTTATATTAGGAGAAAAGGAAAAAGGCGCAGGAGATCCAGAGTAAGAATCTCTACCCCCATCGTTTGTCTCGTGGGGGATATAAAAAGCTGAGGAGGAAGATGATTGAAGAGAAGAAGAAACAACTTTTGGAACAAGCATCCCAAGCTGATCCTACGACTGATCCACCTCCAGAAGTTGTTGATCCACCTCCACCCCCACGCCACCATACATGGAAGAGAGCCCGACAAGGACCATCGGGACAATATACATCTGAGGAGGCACGTCTTGTTGCCGAAAAGATTGTAAGTATATATTCAATTCTAATTGTAATTGTAACATGCTTATCCATCATCTTACACAAATTAATGTGACAATTGTATGTTGTAGGATTCCTTGGACGAACAAAGCACACAAGGAACCTTTGTGTCTACTGGACGCAAAGATGTCTTGGCTGTTGCGATTGGTAAAGAGGACCACCCAGGCCGTGTCCTTGGTGTTGGATGGGGTGTTGGCATTACCCAATACCATGGGCCATCTTCACATCATCGGAAGAGGGATGATATTGAGTCCATCAAGGCGCAGCTTCGAGAAGAAATAAAACGAGATCTTCTCTCAGAGTTGGCATCTATGGGTTTTTCCCAGCAAAACACAAGTGCCCAACCGTCTGTACCTGTGAGCACTATGGGTTCATGTGATCATTCACATCAGCCTGATAAGGAGGACGATCAATGTGAGTTGTATGTTGATGATCATCATGATCGCCGGGTAGTGGCATTTGGGAGGGTACACAACTTGGGAAATACCTTACACCACCAGACATTAGAGGATGATCATGTGAGGGTGGTGGTGGAAGATGTTCTAGATGTTGATGCTCTAGTCCCTGTGCCCACTGAGGAGGTTATTACAGTTGGCCAGGCCCCCGGTAATTTCATCCCTTGGCCGAGAAGACTTGTGAGGTTTTTTGTTTCAGCCAAGGTATTCATGTAATTGTTCACTTACATATGTTTTTCTATATTTACAATTGAAATAACTTAATTGTGTTTACTTGTGTACTAATGCTTTACCTCTATTGTTTAGGATGATGGAAAAGATCATCGACCCAAAAGGCCTAGGTCGGATCCGAGAAAACTTGTGGCGTCTGGTTCATCGAAGGTATTCATATAATCATTCAATAAGTTAAGTTTTTTTTTTATTTACAATTGAAATAACCTAACCGTGTTTACTAATGTTCTATATTTGCTGTTTAGGGTATTGACAAGGATGTTGAACTTGATGCTCTGGAACGTCTCGCATTAGCTGCCGTGAAACTTGGGAAGGAGTCCGCTTTTATAAATTTGGAACACGATGGCAAGCCCGACACTTTCTATATCCCCCAGAGGGACATTATGGAGATATGCATTGATAGTGAAATGCTTTGCATGACAGTTGTCTCATTATGGTGCACGTAAGTTATGTTATTTCAACTAATTAATTTGTAAGTTAACTAATTAAGTTTTTAACTATTATAACTAATATTTATTTCAATATCTTAGGTATCTGCATCGCCTGTGTATTGATAGGGGTAACCTCCATCTTTATGGATTCCTTGACCCTCAACTAATTCAGGGTGAGACACTTAGGTCAGATGAGATTACTGCGTACATGCGACGTGTGCTTGATGAAGGCAAAAAACAGTTCTACCTAGCACCTTACCTCCATCTGTAAGTACAAGTTTTACTAGTGATTTATAATTATCTATGACTTGTCTCTAACTGTTTCCAAATGCAGTAAACATTGGCAATTATTGATCATTTGTCGTGGTATGAGTGTTGTGGTCTTCTTTTGTTCGTTGGGAAGGAAGCCGACAAAAGAAATCAAGCTTATTGTTGAAACGTAAGCTTTTAATTAATTTAATTTGTACTACATTTGCTTTATTAATTACTCTGAAATATATAACATACTTTAAATTCATATTTTCTTAATTATGATAGAGCTATGAACGCAAGTCGTGTTTTGGATGGTGGTAGGCCTAGGCCTATTAGGTGGATTTACCCTAATGTAAGTAGTTTATTAATTAGTACCCGAGATTCAATTGCAGTGTAAAATAGTTACTATTATGTTTTTACTCATTATATATTCAAATTGTGTATTCATTTGTAGTGTCATAGGCAACGTGGCGGCTGGGAGTGCGGATATTATGCCATGAAGTGGATGTTCAACATTGTCTCCGCGAGTATTACAGATCGATGGAAGGAGGTAATTAACTAATAACATTTGTAAATAGTTATAGATTAATTATGTATAGTTATAGTTGATTAGTTATAATTAATGTGCAGATTTTCGACAATCCGGAAGCATTTTCTGAAGAGGACATTAAGGACATCAAGGAGCGTTGGGCAAACTTCTTTCTTGAGATGACTTCTGAACATTAATTTATATATGGATGACATTTTATTTCTTTAATTTGTTTAATTTGTTATATTTCTTTGTTGTTTCTTTGTTATGTATTAATTTAATTAATTAGTTTGAATTTATTACATTATATAATTAGTTGAGTTTGTTGAATCAAAAGCTGACTTTTGCATAATCAATAAAGTATAGTTTGGCTTATTACTTAGTATATATAGTGATTTGGATTCTGTTATTGTTGGGATTCTATTTTGGCTGGGATTGTTCTGGTTGTACATATATGAAACAGGGTTAAGGATTGTCACTGATTTAAAACAAAGTATTAAAAAAAAAAATGGACTATCAACATCGGTTACAATAGAGAACCGATGTTGAAATATCAATTTCAATCGGTTCTGAGTTACAACCGATGTGAAAATATACTTTCAACATCGGTTACACTACCAAACCGATGTTGACTTTTAACTTTCAACATCGGTTCTATATTATAACCGATGTTAAAAGATCTTTTTCAATAATTATTAATCTGTTGAATGAGAACTTTCAAAATCGGTTTTGTTTATAACCGATGTTGAAAGTTAACTTTCAACATCGGTTAAAAACCGATGTTAAAAGGTCTTACATTCTACATCATCTGTTTCTACATCGGTTCCATAACCGATTTAGAATGATATTTTTAACCGATGTTAAACATGTTTATTGCACTGGTGTTGTAACCGTAAATTAGGTCAGAAAAAGAAATTAATAGTTGAAATATCATTAAATGAAACTTTTGAAACGGGTAAATTGTTATTTATTGAATACTACATTATTTCATTTATTTTGTAAGTATTGGCTTTCGTCTTCAAGCTCTGCTTCACCCCCTTAGACACGATGACGACCATATAACAGAGATTGAAGGATCGTCCTGCATGTTCGCATCGGTCAATCTATCTTGAACTCCCATCAGAATTCGATATCGATTATCAATCTCCATTATCATATTAATTACGGCCATAAAGACATCATGCGTCAAAGAACCAGACCCTGTGAATGTCCATGAAACTAGCAGCAAACACCCAACAATACACTTCACGATCACACTCAAACTCACACCATCTCAAATAGTATATTGGGTTTGGACCTAACTCAATCCTAAAAACTAGCTCAAGATGTGAGGACTGCCCAAGCCTTATAAGGACTATTTTGGCCATATCTTTAGTCGATATGGGATTTTAACACACCCTCTCACACCCAGGGCTGAACATTTGGAGCCACTACAAGAAATTTTCCTTTGAGTGACGAACAAAATCTATTACTAAATGTTTAAAATCTGTAGGTAAATATAAAATTTGCAATCACCTACGGACTGTCCAACCGTCCATTTTGAGCGACGAATAACAACAGGAAATGACTATCACTATAGGTTTTACCTACGATCCACCTACATTTACCTACAATTGTATTTGACTGTCAATAAGCTTTATCTACAGTTCATCTACTTTTACCTACGGTTTGACTGACACTAATACCTATAACTACAGTTTTAACGACTGTCACTAAAAGTGTCCGTAAGTATATGACAAATTTATTGTAGTGAGCGTGGACAAATGTGGGTGGAATAACTGACCCAATAATAGATCTACGATAGACTTAGATACCATCTTAGATTTAGACTTAACTAAACCCCAAAAGCTAACTCATAAGGTGAGGGTTGCCCCCCACTTATAAGCACCACTCAGGTATATCACTATATATCCAATGTGGGACTCCAACACACCCTCTCACGTTCAAGACTGGACATCTAGAGCATAAAGTTTGCAGGACTAGATATTTGTGGGTGGCCCAACGGATCTAGGATAGGCTCAGATACCATCTTAGAATTTGGGTTTTAGGCCTAACGCAAGAGGTGAAGACTGTCTAAGCCGTACTTACTCTTGTTATGCATTATCTCTAGTTAATGTGGGACTTGTGTTTTCCCAATATCCATAGCCACCACTGCAACAAGCCAACAAACTCCTCGCCTCCATGTCCGCCATTAAAACAACCTTCTGAGCCACACCGCAACCACACGAACTTTAGCCCACAACTCCAAACTGGTCGCCTTCCTTCGATTCGTTTTGTCTCCTCGTGGTTGGATGAGAATAATAACCTTTTTTTTTCTTCTAATTATTGACTTTGATATATGGTTTTAAAATTATAAATAAGTTTTTAATTATCGGAAATTGTTGATTATGTCAAGATTCCATTAGTTAGATTCAACAGGAATTTAATACAAATCAACTTTCATTTGTTGTGGAGAAGGATGAAAATCTTCTATTTCATTTTCCTGTCAAATTTTATGTCCCGCAATAATGATAATTTGTCACTTAATAAAATAAAATCATAATTCATTAACATCTATGCATATTCTTAACCTTTGATTGATAGGGGACACCAAGATACTATTTTTTGGGACAACAAAATTTTGTTCTGTTGAGAAATGGTAGTAGCAAGCTAGAGCAACCAAGTGTGTCTCTTCACTTCAGGATCACTCCAAATCCACTCTTACCCTTCACCACAACTTCAGTAAGCAAACCAATATCTTCAAGTTCATTACCTTCTATTTTTGGAAGTTTATTATATAATTTTTATTTTTTTTAAATGATTTAGGGATAAAAGTGAAAAGCAGCTAAGCGTGAGTACCAAAAAGAAAATAACTTTTGATTCAAATATGAAAACCTACAAACCTATTTTACAGGTTGAAACTGTTTCAGATTTTCCATCAGAAAAGAACATTGATCGAAAAAAGAAAAGTTAGTTGAACCAAGAGAGAAAGAGGAGATAAGAAGTGAAATGAAAAGAAGAAAAGTAAGGATTAATTTACAAATAAATAATACAAGGACCTTTTAATAAATAACAATTTTTAAAAATCACCTGTTGAAACTTCTTATAGTAGATATTTTTCAAAGTCCACCCGTGCACCCCAAATAGCCTCCTTAATTTGAATAAATATCAATTTAGTCCCTGAAATTATAGGGTCATATCAACTTAGCCCTCCACATTATCAATATTCTAAAATGATCCTTGAAATTTCAAAATATAGCAAATGAATCCCTGACATTATTCACTTAGTTTCAAATGCATCCCTGACATTACTAACTTAATGTCATTATAGTTCATGCAAATATCAACGGAGGGACGAATCTGATTAATTTTCTGCAATTTCAGGGATCATTTTGGAATATTAATAATGTGGGGGACTAAGTTGATACGACCTTATAATTTCATGGACCAAATTGGATATTTACTCTCCTTAATTTGTTTGGTGTGATGCTTTGTGAGACAAGATGAGGGGAGATCGGGTTATAATTAGAGGTGTGAGCTTCCTTTTCGGGCCGGTTTGCATGTTAAGTGCTACGTCCATAAACGTATCTTCCCCACCCGCGAGTTCATTCATATTCGCGTACCACACCCTCATCCTTCTAAACTTGTCTAGAATAGCAATTTTGTTTCCCACATGAACAGTAGTATACATTTTTACTCATATTATAAACATACTACGATACATATATGTTATTTGCATTCTTCTTTTAAACTTATTCACTTTAAAACAGGTTATAATTGAGAAAATATATAAGGGTAAATTTTATAAAAAGGAGAAGAAAATGGCTGACTTCTCTCTTTCCCTTTGGTATTTTGGTCACTTTGCTTTTTTTTTTTTAGACATAAAATACATTTTATCTTTGCAGTAGGTTGGGGTGGCAAAACGGGTCAATCGACCGCCCAACCCATCATTGGACGCCAAAAACGGGACTGGAAGGTTGATCCCGCTTGAACAATGTGCGTTGGATCTCCTAATCCATCCCGTTTAGTAATGGGTTGATGGGTTTACCCATAAAAAACTAGAAACTAGAATATGGGTTGGTGGGTTAGAGGGTTCATGATCCCCCGATAACAATAAATAAAAAAAAATTGAAAATAATTACAAAATATAAAAAAAGAGGCATAAAATCTTAATTGGGTTGATGGGTCAGCGGGTCAACCCGTCCCAACCCATCTCTGACCCACTAAAAATTTTTAAAAATTTAAAACGCTTAAAACATATAATATTTTAAAAGTAGGTGGGTTGCCAGACCAACCCGTCTCTGACCCACTAAAAATTTTTAAAAATTTAAAACGCTTAAAACATATAATATTTTAAAAGTAGGTGGGTTGCCAGACCAACCCGCCTCTGACCCGCCTTTGACCCGCCTTCTTGGTGGGTTAAGCGGGACAAGTCAAAACGGATTGGTGGATTCAGAACCCCAACCCAACCCGTCAAAATTGGCGGGTTATACGGGTTGAGCCGCCGGTCACAACCCACTTTATCATCCCTAGCTGTAGGTATACATTGGACAGATAATATAAAAAAAAAATTACCATCATAGTGTATCATATTTAGATTCAATATAAATAAAGGACTTCTATTTTAAACCAGAAAATCCAATTTAATTATAATTTTCACAAAATTTCTTGTCACATACTTACACTACTCCAGCGTCCGATTGAAAACTAGCTACAATGGCTTCATTAGGTTTTATCTCCGGCTAAACCTAGGTTCACATTACTTTTGGAGTTAGGATAACCCGCTTAAATAAACTCTATAAGGTTTTTTTTTTTTTTTTTTATCATTTTGTATATCGGTTGGAATATTCCTTTGTATTTTATTATATATTTTGTTTTATAAAAAAAAAAAAATTAATGCGCATGGCACCACTGAAAATTAATCTCAGATCTACTTGGTAAGAGATATGGAAACAAAGATGATTGAAAATCGATATATATGTTTGCACTTAGCACTCTTAACATTGTACTTTTATCTAATGGTCACCTGAATTTAATTGGAATGAAAATTTCCTGTTAAAAAAGATGAAATGTAGATGCGATTAAAAGCCATCAACGTAACACCTTTAGAAAAAGTCCTAATTGGTTGAAATGTTCTTTTAATCAAGTATTTTGTTCATCAGTTGTCCAACCCTGGTTTATATGCAAACTAATCTATTAAATCCTCAAGTTAATCGATCAACACATTTTGAAATGCTCAAATGGCTTGTTTATGAAAAGGTTAAACTATTCTTTTGACCTCTATATGTATTGCTCATTTTCAACTCCCTATACATAAAAACGATTGAATTTAATTTCTATATGTACAATTATTTTCAATTTAGTCATTATCATTTATTATTATTATATCAACGCTTGTTGGAGTTAATGTATATATAAAAACAAAATTGAAAATAATTATCACGAAAAAGAACTAAAGTGAACATGACTATCATGTATACAAACCAAAAAAGTATATTTTTGTCTATATATATATATATATGTGTGTGTGTGTGTGACAATCATTTTCAATTATTGGAAAAATATATGACAATCATTTTCAATTTAGTCTTTATACTTTGACTCCAATAAGCAGTGTTACAACTATAATGACAACGATGACCAAATTAAAAATAGTTGTACATGTAAGGACTGAATTTAAATTTTTTTGTGTGTATGGACTGTAAGTTGAAAATGAGCGTCAAGTATAAAGATCAAAAGTATAATTTAACCTTTCGAAACATTTAATATTGTACTTAAATTGCCAACGCCTAGTTTTCTCCGCCGTTATTAAATATACTTGTGACAGAGATTTGGAATAATAATCCAACATCTAAATATTTGATCAAAATCCCCTTTTCATCTCTTTAATTCTTCCAACCACAAAAATCATATTTTTGGCTCATTTTGCTATACTCTTAACAACCACAGTTCTTCAAGTAGTAATATACTTGCACTTAATTGAGAGTATTTCTTCCTTTTAAACTTTCATTAATTTGTAAAGAGGGTGAGGTAACCCTCAAGTTAAAGTGAGGCATTCCTTAGAGATTATTGAGGCTAGCTCTTGCACAAAGAGTGAGGTATCCCAAGAGATAAAAAATGCTCTAATTAAGTTATAAGAGGGTGAGGTATCCTTAGGCTCAAACATTAGGGTGAAACATCCTGGAAAAGTGTGAGGAGTGCTCTTGTTTGTAAATGTTTCAAATACCTAGTTAAGTTTTGAAGATAGTGAAGAAAATCTCTAGTTGACTTGAGGACTAGACATAATTAGTTACAAGTGTTAGTGATCCAATCAATATAAATTCTTGAGTTTGATTCTATATTCCCTACAATATTTTTCAAATATCATATTTTTTGCACTATATTGATCAATTGTATGTATATATTGTCATCTTGGTGTTTTACCAGGTGTTTTGATATTAAGAAATTGATATAAAACTTGTTTGTTTGATTCAACTTGTAATCCAAGTTATAATTGAGTAATCTCCATTATTTGCACTTGTAATCAAAATGCATAGTTTCTGAAAGTTGTTTTAAATTATTTGTAATCACTGAATTCAATCCTTTTTGGGTGATCATGGTTGTCATGACTAATATCGTGGTCAAGATCTACTATTCCCACCACCTTAAATTACACTTACATACTTTTCGAACATGATGAGTGTTATCAATAACACACTCTCTTTCTAACACATTCTCTTCTATTGGTCAAAATTCAAATGCATTCCACTTAAAATTATGTAAAACTCACATGAATTTCAATCAATTGGAGAAAGTGTGTTAAAAAGAGAATGTTAGAAAATATGTTACTAGCATTTCTCTTTCTAACATAATCCAATTGGGCTAAATTGATTTAAACAATGTTTAGTAGGTCACCATTAATGGAATTAAAATCACTTAAAGCTAATTAATGTGAAGTTGATTAAATCTTTTGACCACAGATTTGGTAATTGTTAGATATTTATATTGTCATTATTTTTTTAAATTTTTTCTCATGTATCTGGCGTTATTGTGGTAGTTTTAAATTTTAATTCTTTTATCAATAAATTTATTTATTTTCAACAGTTAATACCTATTTATTGATGTTTTTTTGACCATATTCTTAAAAGAATGTACATTACTCTAGCCATGCTTGATGCTTCACTCTTCCTATTTGGATATTTTAGTCATTTTTCTTGTTCTTTAGCTTTCAAATATTTGCTGACATTTATTTTAGTCATTTTAATTTTATCACTTTTATTATTATTTTTTTGGTTATTAACACTTTTATTATTTATTACAGGTCAAAAATTAATTTTTTTTGGGTGTTAAATAAGCATGTGTCTATTAATATATTTATTAAAATATCACTTGGAAGTTTAAACATATTAATATTTTCAATGCTAATAAATGCATGCACATTGAGATATAAACAACGTAACTTGCACATTAAATTGTGTTATTTGACTATAAATTGTCAATTTGTTATCATGGTCAAATTCTTTTAATGAAGTGATATTATATGGTTAGAAGATAATATATCAAAATTTTCACAAATAATATATTAAAGATCAAACTCTATTACTTATGAAAGAAAACTTGATATATGAAGGAATTTGAAAACAGATGCCCTTAGACATTAATTAAGAAATTACATAGAAACTATTAAATAAAAAATAGGTGTGTTCATAATCTCATTTGATTCGATCAAACTAAACCAATCAATTTTGTAAATTGAGAATCAATCGATTTGGTTCCCATTGCAAGAACAGACCAATCCAAACCATTTGACTCGATTTGGTTTGGATTGGCTTGTTCAATTTTTTCCTAAAACCAAACCTCCGAATTTCCTAACAAACCTTAAACCTCAATCAATGCATCCTCAACCGCGCCCAAATCCCCTAAGAAGAAAATTTAAGTGTAATTTCATAGATATTTTATGTCTTGTTTTCCAATGAGAACATGACATGTGTAAGAACTCATTAATGAATATATAACATGTGTAATGCCTATTATTCATGTCATGTTCTCATTGAGAAACAACACTTAAAACATCTATAGAATTGCACCTAAATTTTATCCATCCCCAAAATGCTAAAATCCTAATCACCATAATCAAGGCATCCACGAGTGATGATTGGGGATGGAGTTAGTGCAACATGAGTGAATATCCTGAAAAATTGATCCCCTGCAGTCCTGTTTTGATTGTAAGAAAATCTTGATCATTGATTAAATTTTGTGTAGGATAAATATATTAATGTAAAAATGAGTGTATGAGATCTTATCCATAGATTAAGGTGAATGCGTGAATGTGTGAATTTGGTGAATGTAGAGGATCCGGATCCAATATACCATGAATCCCATAGTCCTAGAGTGAATGAGATATGCATTTGACCAGACCAAGAGGTGGATTAGTCAGAGTGAGCGCAAGTTAGTCCAGACACATCTGATCACAATACCATAATAGGAATATTTCACCAATGTGTTTGTTTCAAGGTTTGAGAAACTGTTCCCGGGAATGTGGACATAAAAATAAGATATTCCCACGTGTTAGTCCGGAGTGAGCGCAAGTTAGTCCGGACACCATATGATCACAATACCAAGATAGGAATATTTCACCAATGCATTTGTTTCAAGGTTTGCGAAACTGTTCCTGGGAATAATAAATACTAAACAAACATGTTTTAGAATTTGTCAAGAAATAACATTCTTGGTCAGAGCATTCCCATAATGATATTCCAAGGAATGATATAAGATAACTTGAAACAAATGCCACCCACAAATAAAATAGGAAAGCTGAAGCACCATGGTCACGTTGAGGCCAAGTAGTAGTTCACAATCAATCCTTGATATTGAGGCCTAGAAAATGTTCTCTTATATCCCTCTGTACTAATTGCTATGGATAAAGCTTGTTGCACAACAAACATGTCACAACTCTTGCATCTATGGTACGTGATAGAATCAGAGTATAGGTGTGCAAAAATAATGTGGGACCAATTGTAATTAGACAATAGAAACTATGCATTGGATATGTGAGGTGACATGTGAGCAAACATGTGTAGGTAACATTATTAAGTAGCTATATGCATTTAGCATATTCCATGTTTCTTTTGCAGCTCCAGTTTATAACCTGATCACCAGCCACATAGGCAGTAAGGATTTTAGCTTTTTCCCTAATCTCCTAGATGTTTGATTAAATCAAAAATGTCTTGAGAAATTCTTGGGAGGGACTTCCCATGTGTCTTTCAGGAACACAAACAAGTGATATATGGGGGAATTCCCATGGAACTTATGATTTCAGCAGTCCAATTAAGTCCTTCTAGGTGAACAAGGAAAAATTATTTAAGGCCCTCCAAATAGGTTATCAATGGTGTGCTATGATGACATTAAACCTATGATCATTAAGTCTTAACAACGGTAACAAATCACTGAAGCGCCTTTACACAATGCTCAATCAGATTGTCATCACCCAAAGAACCTCAACTGCATCTTATGGCAAATAGAGTTTCTTCTCTTTCTCAATGTTTCTCCACTCGAGGCACCTGTCTCGGGGGTGATTCTACAATGCACCATCTTGTGTTATGGTGCATCATGCACCAAGTAATTTTGCAGGTCATCAAGTAAAAAATTAATAAAGTAGCTAGTTTTTTTATTTATAACTCTGACCCCAAATTAATGATAATTGTAAAGAAGTCTGGGCCCACCACTAGTGCTACTTCTTCTCCGGCGAACTCTTCGATGTCTGGCCTATTGAGCACCCACAACCTCAACACAACAACTCATATATAGCCATGGCACCTTACACCTTTACCTAACCTCCACCACTAGGAAACTTCAAAATCATTAACCGCCCAACACCCACTGTGCACCACCACTTGCAAACTCCAAACGCCGCCACCAATCCTTGCAGTGAACGCACATCGGACTAGACGCGCTCCCTACCACCACCATTGCGGTTCCATCACAGCCCAGCCACCACGGTAGCCTCCACCTTGAACCACTGTACCAGACCCGTGACATAACTCTCCACCATATCAGTAATGGTGGCTGGTTCACATGGCCAACAGAGACGTGCTGATGGCAGAGGTTTAGGTGGCCATTCGCGGTTTCCCTCTAGTAGCAGTGGTTGAGATAGCGGTTTGGGTGTTGGGTTGACAAGTGGGATCTTGAGTTTACCTTTTGCCTCCAATTGCAGGGAGCCTTCCTCGCCTCCCTCATCACCTAGCCATTTTCCTCTGTCATCGAAGAACCTCCAATCCACTGACAACGGTGTATTAAAGGTCACTACTAAGGAGCTTAAGAGGAGAAGCAAGAAACAAAGGACTGCGAGCAGAGTGAAGGTGAGATCCAGATGCGGTGGAGTAGTGGTGGTGACAGCGGTAGGCATGGCAGAGACAAGGAGACTGATGGCGGCGAAGATTGATTGTTGTTGGGGAGAAAGGGGGTTGGAGCTAGAATCAAGATGGAGGAAGGGTAGAAGATGGTGGTGCCGAAATATGAACCTGCCAAAATATCAAATTGGGAGGGTTTGGTTTGGTCTAGTGTCGTCAATATCCCCACCGGAGAGGAGGGCATGGCCGCTGCGGTGGTGCCGCCGCCAGAAAGGAGGAGACTGTCATTGATAAACAATTTTAATTATCTTTTTTTCTTGTCACTTAAATAATTCAGGACTACGGAAGGACTTTGATGCAAAACCAAAATTTTGAAAGTATAATCGGTTTACCCGGTTTCAGACACACATCTCAACTGTTGATCTTATAGAGTTTGATACAACTACACTTAGGTGAACATGGGAAGAGCAGCAAGCAAATTCTAGAATATTGTATCTTCATATAGAGTTAATTAGAAAGTAAACGACCATCAAATCCTTGTATTCATTCTTACTTTTTTTTTTTGAATTATGCCAATACTTACTACACTCAACACTCCTCTTGATTAAAAAATTACACCTGCATCCCTTACAGGTTCTAATGACAGTAATCCTAAAAGGTTGGTTTCAACAGGAAGGGTAAAAAAATGTAGATGGATGCTCACCTTAGTTTCAATTCTTAATTTCTTATATATTTCAATTCCTATTTTTAAGGGGAATGTATACTTAGTAACCTCTGAGGAACATTTCCCCTTTTCAGTTTTGCACTCATTCCTCCTACCTTACATCTAAAAGACATTTTCCACTCTTCAGTTTATATTCTTTCTACTCCATTTTCTCCACTTTCATTTTTCTAAAGTAGGTCCTTTAATTGACTAGCTAACCAGTTAACATTGACAGATGAAGGAAACTTAGTTTGATGTTTGTTCCACAGCTCATTCATTTGAGAAGGAAAATGCATACCAATTGAACAGTTCATAAAATGAGAAAGACATGTAATGTAACAACAAAGTTAATGCAATTATCTCAAACATTTAATTTTGGACGAATATCAAACTCTTTTTTTTCATCAGCATCACATTAACAAATAAATCACAGCCGAAGTAAGCAGAGAAGAAAGCGTATATCAAGTAAAGAATACTTCGATCTCGAGAAATTTAGAAAGGACTTCGCTCGGTATTTATAATGCTATATTGAAGCATGACCAAGTCAATGATATCTGTTGAGGCAGAGAATTAATATCCAATAGTAACCAATAATTTGTGCAGAATCATACTCTTAATGGATAACTACAACTTCCAGAAAAGTTCAGGGAGAGAAGATATTAAAATTCATAAACAAAACTAGTATTTGTAACTTGTAAGTTTATATTCCAGGATCACAAATACAATCCTGACCAGATCAATGAATTAGTAACATAGATATGCCCCTCAAATAACATCCTTGGAGGAAGAAACTTACCTCAATCATTTACACTGATCTTATCTCCTCTATGGGCACGAAACTGGTCCAACAGCATATGCTGATGAAGATCATGAAATAGTTTTTGAAGCCCATTATCAACCAGAATTGACAAGTAATTACAGCATATCTTTGATAAAGTCAAGGTTTAAAGTGTCACGAACAATAAGGAATAACCCCAGAAGTACAACAAGCATGATTCCTGATGACATGATCCGTTGCTCCACTTCAAGAGGTAGCTTTCTCCCACCCCTGGCAGCCTCAATGAGGATAAGTGCCAATGTACCCCCATCTAATGCAGGTAAAGGAAGAAGGTTTATAACTGCAAGGTTAATATTGAGTATGGCAGCAAATTGGTAGAGACCATCAATGTTTGACCGTGCAACTTCTGCACCAACAGCAATAATGGCTACAGGACCAGAAACCTTACTAGCTGTCTGAGAGAAGTTTAAAAATGTCTGCTTTAAGCCATCTAAAACATTAGATGTCAGACCCCAAAATTCTTTTCCAGTAAAGTTTACAGCTTCCACCAGATTTTCCGGCCTAACCTTAGCTATCTTCACATTTGGTGATAGCTGAACTCCAATTTTACCGGTTCCATCATAATTCTCATCCGGAGTGACCCCTATTTTAAAGTCCTGCTCCCCCCTCTTAACCTTAAGCAAAACATATCTCTTGGGGTTCTTCTTGACGACATCAACAACTTCAGAGACAGCATTAGGACCTGGTTTAGGAAACTCACTTCCATTGACCTCAAGGATCACATCACCAGGAAGCAACCCATCTCTAGAAGCAGCTGAAAAGGGTCTAACTTCAGGCACAATCACCCCAGGAAATACCTCTTGCACAGGCAGACCAACCGTAATGACTTGAACAAAGACAATGACAATTGCAAAAATTATATTAGCAACAACACCAGCTGAAACCACAATCACTCTATCCAATATGGGTCTGTTCTTAAGCAAATTTTCATCATCAATAGGAATATCACTCTCCGGGTCATTATCAGGAAACCCCACAAAGCCACCAAGAGGAAAAGCTCTAATGGAATATTCTACATTCTTTGCATTAAACTTAGCTAAGATTGGACCAAAACCAACTGCAAATTTACTCACATGGATGCCTTGGAGAGAAGCAGCAAGGAAGTGGCCACTCTCATGAACAACAATGATGGCCGTCAAAACTGCAGCAGCCTCAAGCACAGACTGAAGACCCTCGAAGTTCCCATAATCAAATCCAGCAATAGCCCACGTCCTAAAATCCACCCTGTTTCCATGGTTAAACCTAACATTGTTGTGATTAAAAAAATGCTTCTTGCATGTGAAGTTGACGTTTGGTGAAGCAAATGAAGGAGAAAGAAGTGATTTTGAGAAGTGGGTTTTGAGCTTAAAGGAAGGTTCTGAGATGGGTGACTTTGAATTAGAAAATCTGATGATGGAATTGGAAAGTGAAGGTGGAGAGGGAGAGAGGTATATGACCATGGCTTTCAGATAATTTTGGAGGGGTAATAAGGAGGAAAAGCTTGGTGCTGGTTTAAGAAGGGTGGACAACAATCATAGAAGGTGGGATTTGGATAATTCATGCTGCTCCTTTTTTTCCCCCTTTTTGGACCTGTGGAGGAGAAGTGAGGGACATGTCTTCCTCTTATTTTCCACAACTAATTTTCATGTCTTAATTCTTAATTAATCAAATTTTTCTATCCACAATTAAAAACCAAGCCCAAAGCAGCCATTTTATGCTTTTCAACCGGTTCAGGACATTGGGCCATAACTAACCGATCCAGACCCAAAATACCAAATATGTAGAAAATGGGCCCATCCTTGAGTTTCCATCTCAGTTTAGGGTTAACAGGAAAATCTGATTTATATGGATTTGGTCGGAATTAGCTTTCCAAGATGCCTTTGTTTTATTTAATTATCACTTTCAAGCTATTTCTTTATGTTGGTTGAAAGAAATAAACTTTATAAAATACTAAATCTGATAACAACAACGTGAAGTGCGATTACATTAATTTAACTTATTTCATAACTCGCGCATGACTAGTACATTTTGATTTTGTTTTTTTTTTTTTTTACTGAATTTTGATTTTGTTTTGAGCGACAATGATTCAGATTTGATATATTTTTACTTTTTTTTTCGGAATTTGCCATAATCAGGACATTTGACTCCTCAGTGGGTCCATCGGGATATCCTCACAACTTCGGCCCTTTAGACCAACTATGGGATTAATTTCCGGTTCGGCAGAGATGGACGTTCGATTTTTTACACACGAGGTTGGACTGTCTAATAACTAGACGACTTCAGGAATCGAACTTGCGTTCTTTTCTTTGTGGCAAAGTCACGTTACCAACTCTCCCAACACCAGGTTGGTAGATTTGATATATTTTTAACCAACTTTTGTTTATTAGTTTCATTAGTTGTTTAATATTTTAAGATCCAATTTAGACCATAATTAAAAAAAACAAGTGTTGGTTCTTTTAATAGTTTCATGATTTGAAAACTGAAACTGGAGCAACTTAACCTAATTAAATTATATGTTTATATTTGGAATTTAGACCATAATTAATGTCATATGAGTTTGATTTTAACAAAAAAATTATCTAGTATTTATTTTATTTTTCATAGCTTTTTATGTAATTTTTTTGAGTTTAGAGTATTTTTTATTATATTAAAAAAATAAACTCACCATCTAATCCAAAATAATTCATTGGTATTAGGGTTAGTTTGGTTCGAGTTTAGCTAACAATAAATATTCAATTTGAGAAAAACTATTTTGATTGTTTTGAATATGATATTTTCTTCCCTAAACTCGAACTAACTGGATCTGATTACACACTACCCGACTATGGATATCATTTAATTAAAAAAAACATAAGAAAATTATATGCAATTACCCGTATCTTATGCATATAAAATGAGTTTAATTTTGATATAATATCAGTGTAAATATTTTTATACTATCAATCAATCATACAGCAACCTATATATATATATATGACAGTGTAAAAAAATTTTACAATACTAGTACATTCCAATTAAATCCACATAAAATAATCATATACAAAGATACTATTTCTCATGTTGAAATGTGAAACCGAACCAACTGGTCGAATGTGTCTGTGATGCGTTATACAACTTATTAACACTAATTCAATGCCGAATGCATTCGAGTGAATCGATTTTGTCGTTAAGAGGAACAAGTTTTCCCTCGTGAATTATTATTCATGTAGAGCTGCTTAGATTATGAATGACTATAAATTGTAAGAGTAAGTAAAAGTTACGTAAATAGTGTCATGTCCCATATGGATTTAACTCGGATCCCTTCGTCTTTGATAATCCTCTGGCTTATCTAGTTTTATCTATTATTTAAAAGTGAATTTCATCAATTAAATTGAGTTTTTGAACTTGATTTTATCCGAATTTGATCTTGTTTATCTATTTTGGTACTTAGAGTTAGTTTCCTTATTTTGTCAATGTTAATTAGTTTTTTAAATTGTTTTTCTTATATTTTGCATTTTTTAAATTTTTAGGAAGGTATCAAGAAAGAAAAGTTGGAGAAAGAACCAAAATGTGAATGGAAACTTCGAGAGAAAAGGAATCAAATACAGGCTTGACTAGGCAAATGAAAGAACAGCTTCTGGAAGGCACGTCAATTAGCCGTGCTTCACCGTGTTTTTCATTTAGACGTGGGGTCCACATTTAAAATAAAAGTTGAATTAGAAAGCAAATGCTCCTGCGTTAGAAACGTTAAGTAAAAATGCATATGGCCCACATCTAAATTGAAATAAAGAAGGGGTTTTGCTATGGACACCCCATTTTATTAAGGGCACTTCCGTGAACAGTATAATTATTAAAATATCCTGTCAAATTTTTTTTTTTTTTAATTTAGCTCACTCGCAAATATCAGCAAATATGATATTTGTGAGTAAGCAAATTATTTGCTCCCCCATAAATATCATATTTGCGAATGTATTATTTTGTTTAATTAGTCACTCGCAAATATGATATTTGCGAGGGAACAAACAATTTCGCGCTAAGCGAATATTCAAAACTCGTTTATGATCACCCGTCTATGATCACCTGGAATAATTTCGCTTTGCGAATCTTGTTTCGCTAAACGAATATTCAAAACTCGTCTATGATCACCCGTCTATGATCACCTGGGACAAATTCACTTAGCGAAACTATTTTGGCTAAGCGAATTTGATTTTCCTTCACTCGCAAATACTTTATTTGCGTGTGAAGGAAAAGGAAAATTTCCTTCACTCGCAAATAAGGTATTTGCGAGTGAAGGAAAATTTTCCTTCCCTCACAAATATCTTATTTACGAGTGTAAAATTTTCCTTCACCCGCAAATACCGTATTTGCGAGTGAAGGAAATCAAAAAAATATTTCGCAATTATCTAATTTGAGAGTGAAGAAGGTATTTGCGAAAATGCAAATGTTATTTGCGAGATTCCAGAAAAAATTTACAACTCTCTGAATTTGGTAATCTGCGAGGGTAACAATGATATGAAAAAAAAAATTGACTTTTAAAGCTTTTTTGTTACGGATATTTTGGATATTTTACTGTTTACGGAGGGTGCCCTTAGTAAAAAGGGGGTGCCCTTAGCAATCCCCATAAAGAAGCTGGGTAAAAGAGGCGGAGGTAGATTGAAGGCCTGGCCCACGTAAGAGGTTAATGGAAGTTGAAGTTCAATTGGATTAGGTGAGTTTAGAAGAGTTTATAGAGAGTTTATGAGAATAGCTTATGAAAATAAATCTATGCAAATAATTTATGAAAATAGTTTATGGTCTTCTCATAATCTCTTTTTAGCTTATTTCTATAAGCTTGCCAGAGAAGCTTATAAAAATAAGTTGTATTTAGCTTATTTGAAAAAGTGTTTATTGAATAAGCGCTTAATTAAGCTGTTTACCCAAGCACACCCTTAAGTAAGGGGTCAGCGAGAAGAAAAAAAGAAAGAGAAGAAGGACGTGCGCCGTTGGAGGGATAACAGAGTGAAAGAGAGGAGCAGGCACTGCATAATAGGAGTAGACGCTGGAGAGAAAGAGCGCCGAATCGAAAAAAGAAGTGTCCATCACGTTGCAAATTTTAATGGAGTTTGGTTGTCCTTTTCTTGCTGTTTCTTTTCTTATGAACTAAATTCCTTTTTGTTAGGGTTTTGATGTAATCCATGACTTGATGAAGCTTTATTGATTTCCCATTTATTCAATGAATGATTTATCTTTGTTGATCTATTAATTGTTGTTCTTAAATTTTAGGTTAAAGTAATATTTTGGTCCCTATAAGTGACACCGATTCTTCATTTAGTTTTTATACGTAAAAAGTTATTAAAAAGGTCCTCATACGTGGAATTGTTACCCATTTGGTCCCTCCCGTTATGATGTCGTCTCTAATGATTCGTTAACTACTACGTATAGGGACTAAATGAAGAATTTGTGGCACGTATAGGGATCAGATTATTACTTTAACCTAAATTATTGGGTTCCTATACGTGATACAAATTCTTCATTTAGTCCCTATACGTGGCACAAATTCTTCATTTAGTCCCTATACGTAGTAGTTAACGGATCCGTAGAGACTATAACATAACGGGAGGGACCAAATGAGTAACGATTGCACGTATGAGGACCTTTTTAATAACTTTTTACGTATATGGAATAAATAAAGAATCGGTGTTACCTATAGGGACCAAAATATTACTTTAACCTAAATTTTAATGCTATTGAATTCTTGGCCATCATTCTTGTGTTTGTGGGTTTACTTCTATGCTAGGAATATTGAGTTGTGGATTTGCCATGTGCAATTGATATCATTGATTGAGTTAATCTAGTAATAGATAACTCGGTTAACGTGGTTGTGTTTAGAAATTCCATTGAGCTTAATCATCATATTTTATTGACTTGACCTAAGAAATTAGGCTAGTTGATAGGGTTTTTTTTTTTTATAAGCAAAATAATATATTGAAGAGAGTACAAGGGGTACTCTAACCCAAGCACAAAATTAGTTTGTTACAAAGACTAATATGCAAAAGCATCACAAAGTGGAAAGTCATCCCAATTATGTTGACACCACAACAATCATGTGCACCATACCACTATGAGAACCAAATAAGTAAATCTAATCAGATTGGGTTTGATTGGGTTGTTCTAATCAGATTGATCTCTAGTACTGAATCCTCTGCCTAGCCTCGTCCCTCTAGCACTCAAGGGGGCGTTTAACGTATGAAGGGAAGTTTAATGCATTTTTTGTATGTTGGGTAGTTTACCTGCAACAATGAGTTTTGACCCGATGTTCAAATTTATCTTAAAAACACACACTTGTGAGTCGTATCAAAAATGCTCCTATTGTGCAAAGAAAATATAACAACATAATTCCACAGATGTGATTAACACGATACATAGACGTTGAGGGCCAAAATATAATTAATAAAAAGAAAAACAAACACAAGCGTCACTTGGATATAGCATACCTTTGTCTTGCATGAAGGAGATATCTTATAGCACACTCGTGCCCATGCAACCTGCATGTACTGAGCTTCCTCCCTTCATCTAGCCGTCCTATGTTGCTCCTACTACATGTTTTTTCACTCTTGCTCTTCATGTTGAATGACAAAGGTGGTTCATACACACGGACGGATTCAGAAAAATTAACTAGTGGAGACAAAATCATAATACTATAATATTTTTATAAAAAAAAAATATACAAATTCATAAGCTGTAAGCACAATAAATTATTACCATTAAGTCAAAAATTGAAGATTACGAAAATTATATCATTGTATACCTAATGTTTATTACGAAAAACATTAGTTCTTGAGACTCTAATATTGATTTTCTTTTAAAATATTTATCCATTTCTAACACACTACAAAAATATGATGCTAATTAGTTACTTAATTAAATTTAAATAAACATAGTCTTATGAAGAGAATGAGAGAAACAATGTTATATTTAAGTTGTATTAAAAAATAAAAAAGTGTTATATCTGCGGTTATACTGAGAAATAAAAAAAAAAGTATTATGTAGACTAAGATTGTAAGACAACGGGAGCAACAATGTTTTTTTAGTGGGGGCAAAAAAGAAGTTATATGAAAGTTTTTAAGAAAAAAAAAGAATTGGTGGGGGCAAGCGCCCTCATTGCCCCCATTGTATATCCGTCCCTGTTCATACAGGGGTGTCAATCATTAATGGGAGAGAGCTGTTATGGTACCTTGGATAATTTAACTGTTTTAGAACAGTTTTGGTTTGGACTAATAAATAAAGAGTTATCATTTAATGATTTAATATTATGTCATTTATTATTCAGTATATCAAATTTCTTTTCTTACGATTCAATCATTCACTAAAAAAAAAAAATTTATCCTAGTAATTTAAAATATTAATTACCATAATTTTTTTAAACTTTTCGTTTAAATATTTTAATCCCACGTCCCATTTTAAAAAAAATTGTTTTAAAAAGTTAAAAAAATAAATTTAAAACTAGTTTTTTAATTTTTAACCTTTTTAATTTTAATATTTTAATGTTATCTGCCATTTTTTTAAAAATTAATAAAAAAAATTAAAATCAGATTTTTTTTGGAATTTCTTTTAATTCTTTTATTTTTTTAATAATTGTTCTTTATTTTTTTAACCCACTAATAAGAGGCACATAACAACTTTTAAAATAAAGAATAAATATAAAAAATATAAAATAATTAAAAGGAATAAAAAAAATCTGGTTTTAAAAGTTACATTCTTTTAATTTTTCAAAAATTTAATTATTTTAATTTTTAGAAAAAAAATAATTTTTTAAATTTTTAAAAAAATGCCAAACTTTAACTTTTTTAAAGGTAACAAACTTATTTAGTTAGTAGGGACAAATATCTAAAAGTAAAAGTTTGAACTTAAAAAACAAAACTTTGACATGGTTTCATTAAATACACTACTACTCATCTATTGATCAATAAAAAATTGTTTCAAAACCTTTAAATCTTTCAAGGTATCATAAAAATTCTCTTAATGGGATTGTGGAGAACATGTACTATTTGGATGGACGACGACAATCATGATTCTCTGGTTCGTCTGGGCATGATGGTGGTTGCAGTGGTGATGCGGCGCAGAGGCTAACATAGTGTAATAGTTGGCATAAAGCAGGGCAGCAAACAGGACCGACCCAACACCTATTGAGGTCTAAAACAAATTCTGTGATAAAGTCTTTTTAAAAAATTAAATTATTAATTATTTTGTATGGAATGAGGAGTTGATCACTAGACTTTATAGTTAATAGAAAACTTTTATACCAAATGGGCTAACTTATACTTGTTGATGTATGAAACACATCAAAAAGATAATATAAAAAATACAAAGCGACATTTTTTTAAAAGAAAAAAATTATTTTTTTGAAAGGCCTAAAGCAAAGGATGGAAGTGGTGGTCCATGGTGACGCTTGATGGTCCTGCAAGGTTGGTTCGTGCATGCTAGATCGGGATGCGGAAGTGACGATATGCGAGAGAAATCTGTGGCCACGGGTCAATGAGAATCTTTGAGGTGAGGCTATCGTGGTTGTGAAGGTTGTGGTCTCATGGGGGAGCTTTGTGTTTGGTTTGAGTTCCTATATAGGGGGGGAGTTACAGGGACGATGGTGTCGGTTGAAGATAGTTTAAATGGGAAAGTTTTGGAGGAGTTTAGTAAAAGATGGTTGATGGGAGTTATGCAGGCATGGTGTCAAGATTAATTAGTGGTCTACAAGAGCTTGCAATGGAGAAACTCAAGGGTGAGGGGGATGCGTCCACTTTTACTTAGAAATCGAAGATCCTGATTCACGATTTTAATTCATATCTAACAATTTGTTTTCATTTTTTAACTTTCTTTTTTCGTCGTTGGATGTACAATACACACCACCAACTCGGCCTGGTCCACCGCGGGTTGGCTCCCGGGTCTAACCCATCGCGGGTTGGTGGTTATGTGGGTTGGCTCACCTATATTTTAAAAATAAAACTAAAACAATTCCAAAATCCAAAAAACACATCCCAAAGTGTAAAATTAACACTAACAACATATCCTAAAGTTTGATACAAATCCAAAATTAAATACAAGTCTAATGATAATTTCAAAACTCAAAAGTTTAACTAATACAAGTTTTGATTCCAAAATCAAATAATTATGAATCATGACATCGTTAGTGAAAGCACAAAAGTCTAATGAACCTATGCAAAAATATTGAAGCCTTCGTTGCAGAAAGCAAAAAAGTAATTGTGCATCATGACTTCTTGGTTCCTTTTCCACATAATACCTTACAGCCAAACAAGAAAACAAATGAATAGCGAAGATGGAAAGGAAACAAGTACCAGCTGTTGAGGAGTGGAGATCCACTTAGCACGAGGACGAAGATGAACGATAGCACGAGGATGAAGATGAACGGCGGCGCTAGTCTTCTCGCTGGCAGCACGAGGTCGAAGATGAATGGCAACGCTGGTCTTCTCGACGACACTCGCTGCCACTGGCCGCTGCAGTGCTCACTTCGCTGATCTTCGAAAGGGAGGTCTCAGTTATGGTTACCCACTCCCCTAGTCCCCTTACTCGTTAGTTACTTAGTTAGGCCTCACTCTCAGTTCTCACTTCTTAGCAGTCAGGAGGGCTGGAGGGGAAAGGGAAATGGTTTGGGGTGGGCCGCTGTGGTGGGTTTGCTTAGGTTATGGCCCACATATGATTTCTAAAGCAAAATAAAAAATAAAAAAAAACTAACCCGCAGGTCAACCCGGCTCACCACGGGTTGAACCCGGCCAACCTGCGGGTTAAGTGGGCCGGGTTAAATTTATCCGGGGTCTAAATGAGTTGGTTTTTTGCAACCTGGCTCGCCGGTGGACCGGGCTGGCCCGCGGGTTGGAACCCATATTAACAACTCTATAAATTACATAATATTTATAGTTGTGTAGGCATGTGACCAATAGAGGGATAACATATCTATTTTTTATTTAGATAAATAAAATATATAAAGATAATTAACTCATAAATAATTTTAAAATAAATATATCTTTTACTCACTCTATAAAATAAACTCACTTTAAAATAACTTTTTTTTTTTTTTCAATAATTCGGTATGTTGACTAAGAATATCCTATTATAAGACTTGCATGTATTTGGGCTAAGCGGACTTCCTTATTGGGCTGTCGACGGACATTACAAATAGTATTATTAAAGGGGACTGCTACAGTATCCTTACTAATTCAAGGGTTTTGGACTTTTGATATCTTGGAGTTGGGTATCAATATTCAAAAGTGTTAATGATTCCAAATATTTTATCATCTTGTCTTTTATATCGAGAAATACAAGCTAATATTCTTTTAGCCTTAGTAAGAATATCTTGTTCTATTTATTTAATAGCCATATTTTCTTTACGTAATATTATTCCTTCAAAATATTTTATCTTTTTTCTTAGGTAATTCATAGCTTCTCTATCTTCATACATAAGGATAACATCAAATCCTTCTATAAGCGTTATTATTTTTCCTGCCATATGTAATCCTAGCTCTTCTATATATTCTATCATAGAATTATTTCGATCTTTTTCTTAGTTGATTTTCTAATAAAATTAATCGGTTTTCTCTCCAGAGTATGCCTTTTTCAATTAATTTCCTAACTTGTTCGTCTATCTCGTCTTCTTCTTTGTGTTTTAACAAGTGAGATAAGTATGCATATTCATCTTTTAGTTGAAATTTCAGTATTTGTATTTTTTTCTTTTACAGTTGTAAGTGGTTCATTTTGACTCGTGCTGGACAGTTTTCTAATTCATCTTTTATCCATTTTAGCATTTTTAAGTTATAGTCTATTATGTCTTCTTTTACACATTCATTAACGAAATCTCCAATTTCTTGTTGTTTCCAGTATTCTATTTCTTTTCTAAGCTTTCTTAACCATTGTTTTAACATGGTAATTATCATCATGCTATTATTCTTTCGAGTCTCTTTTTAATCCATTTTTCTAATTTTAAATGGTGTTCTAGCATTCTTTCCTTTAACCATTTATTCTGCAAGTCTATAGGTTCTTTTTCTTGCCATAATATTATATCTTTTCGATTCTTTTTTAACCACTGTTTTAAGGTGATAAATATTATCATCCTATTATGTTCTCAAATCTTTGTTTAAATATCTGGATACGAGTTTCAACTCTTCTTATTTGGTCTTTAGTTATGATATTAGGATTTTATTTATCTAATTCCTTTAATGTTTTGCAATAATTTCATAGCATATTTATAGTTTTCTTTAAGTTGCTAGCTGTTTGCATTATCTACCTCTGATACCAATTCTTGTGTCTCGGTATTTCTCGGTTATTTAACCAATTTTTGGTTAAATTTATCATATTTTATTTTTTATATACAACGTTAAATCATTAACTTGATTTTCTAATTTATTAATATGATCGTTCTTACTTTTATCGGGTTCTATAAAAGTAATTGGCCTAGGTATGTAAAGTATTTTTAAAGATTCAACTTTTTTTAAAAAGGTCCCTAATTCAGTTATTTCATTTCTCCGTGGATAATAAATTTTGCAAATATCTTCAAATAATTGTGGAACATCTATTCGTTCATTATTTCTAAAAGTAATGCTGTGATGTGAATTTGTTAAAGCATAATTAACACAGTATGTTATCGAAAATATCTTATCCCCTGGTCTCATTAAATTTTTTCTTAAAAATTTGTGTTCTAACGTTAACGATTGGTCTAATCTTTGTGTATTTAAAGGGATACCAATATTTGGATGAATTTCAAACTTTAATTTTACATATGCTAAGTTTCCTTCTATAACTCCTAATATTTTATCTCATGTATCAGTAATTCTCTTGTCTTTTAAAATTAACTCTATCGGAGAGTCTATTCCTTCTTGGAAAGTTGCTTTTATTAAGATTTGCACTGCTCCTATATGTATATATCCTATTTTTCGTCTATGTGCTTCTATTTTTAAATTTTGCCTTAGCTTTGAAATCCTTTTTCGGTTTAATAATTGTATACTTGTGAGACCTTGAGTTTCTGTTATGTAATTATTTACCATAGTAAATAATATTTTCTTTCTGAATAAATCTTTTCATTATTCCTCCTAATTTTTCTTTTCCTTTCATATTTGCAGTTTTTGAAAGATCTAATTCTTCTTTCTGTATTTTTTGAAATAAACGAGGATTAATGAGAATACTTCCTTGATAATTTCTATCTTCTTCATTAAATTGAAGGTGTTCTACATCATTATCTTCTATTATCTCAGGTTTCATAATGCTTAAAAATGAGCTACTAAAGATTGGAAAAACATAGTCATACCTGATTAGGGCTAACTAGCTAATAAATCTTTCTGGTCCACTGCTGCTTCCGCTTTACTGCTCTTAAGTGAGTGCATCTGATCCTTGACATGAATGATAGTTGAGTATTGAAAAGTAAATGGAAGACTTATAAATAAATAAGAGGAGTAATTTATTCGATGGAAGTGGTTACAGGGGTGGTATTCGCAGATACCTAGTTTCCTCTAAAAAGGAGACTAACAGCTTTCATCAACTTGAGAAAACTCGGGTGAGAGTTTTTCTCCAGATGATTCACTCTAATTTGCCTCAGCATAAGAGGACTTATTTATAAGCTAAGGGATTATTGGCTATTTACATTATTGTCCCTATTGCACGTAAGTGCTTACATCAGAAGACTAATAATTTACATGCTATGGTCACTGCTTACGCCATTCTTTAATTATTGCTTCGTCTTCGAAATCTTTTCCTTGTGGCTGACAGCTAGTAATTGAGACGACCCGTTGTCCCATCAATAGGACCTAAGATATTAATTAATCTTAATCGCATAATAAACATTAGCGCGCCTTATTAATACGAAGCGAAGCGAAAAATTTAGCGCGGAAGCAAAACGATTTACGGCACGCTACGCCTCAGAGTACACAGCTTTAAATATAAAGAAATATATCACATACGTCATTGCCCCATCAGTAGGGCTACAGTAATAAAGTACTACATAGTGTATATTGGTACAGACTAAAATCAAAATACATACTAAGCCAAGAGACAGCTTTCCGGCTAGCCACTATCATTGCCCAACCTCTCGAGGCTAGGGTCCGTGGCACGTCCTCCAGCATCGGGTTCGTAAGGAATGCCGTCCATCTCTTCAACAACTGGTCCCTCCTCGGGGTCTTCCCATAAAATATGAGCAACACATACAGAAAAATAGCGGGAGATAAGAAACATATATCATCAATATGGGAGAGGGGCATCAGTACAGCATATATATATACATCACACAACACATATAACATATATAACACAACCTCATCCATATCTTAAGTCACCAATCACAATCATCTCAAACATCGTTCTCTCGAATAAGCTTATAGGAGGGATACTAGTCCCTATGTATATGCTGTCTTCCCTATATGCATGTCGGCCGATACATCACGTCCCCAATTGGACATCCCCGTCGGGATTACATCGCATCACATCACATCATATCCCGCCTCGGGATTTTAAGTAACGTCCCCAATTGGACATCCCCTTTTGGGACCAAATGCTGTGGTATGAAATGTTATGAAAATGCAACAAACATCCATCGCAGGTTGATATCGGAACCTCACGCCTAAACACTCGTCCATGACCACGACACATCGCATCACATCAATCATCAACATCAATCATCAACATCAACATCACATCATCATCAGCATCAGTATCAGCATCACGACGCCTTGCGTCTACGAGCCACAGCTCCACAGTCGGGACCACAACGATATCAACCCGAACAACATCAATGCTCACCATACTCTCATCAACACTCAACCAACCAATCACAATAAACATCGCAACAGAAGATCTTTCCAGTGCAATTATCATCATAAATTCAGGCAAATTCATCAAATAGACAGTTTACCAAAACAAAATCAACAGGTAATCACTTAAATAATTCAACACAATCAACCTCAATCAGTCTCATCATTCATAATATCAACTTAGCGGTGATAGCCCAAAAGTATCTACACCTAGGGTCTAGATACTTTATCCAGGGCTCAACCTCTAGTAGGGTTTAAGGGTTCCCCTACACAGATATATATATATTCTATACTAAGCTTGCCTTCCCGACGATATTAGTTCTTTCTCCCCACCTTAGTGATTTCCTCGAGCAGCTCCGGCTACGACTCCGCAGCTGTCTGTCGGGTGCGCTGTCGGATGTTCGAATCCTGTCTGATTCTATACAACAAAACACAACCAGAAATTAAAATAATGAAATCATAATCTACCTAATCTCTAGGATTAGCTACTGCCCTTAATTAATTAAATAGGCTAGGGATATTGAAATTCTACCAACTCTTGGATCAATGATCCTTAAGCATACCTAATGCATAATCAATGATCAATTATCAAGATTTGAACCAAAACCCCTTAAACTCACAAGGTAGGGTTTCGTCCATCACCATGAAAAATAGGTGAGAGTTTGATTTGGTCTCCTAATCACTTGGATTACATGATTAAGGGATGAAATAGGTGAAATTAAGAACAAAGAACAAAAACCCATTCGGACTTGAAAAGATAAATAGGCTAGAGATTTTATTTCATCACAAGCTCTTGGATTATGATAGTAGGGGATGATACTAGCTCATAGGAATTGGTTTGGTCTCAAAATGATTTTTGTACAATTTTCTAGAGATTTTTAAAGTTTGAAGCATAAATTTGAAACTATGAACTTCAATGGAAAAAAATGAAGATTGAGAGCTCAAGAGTGAAATCTATACCTCCTAGGTGATAGGAGAGGATGATAGGATCAACTTTGCTTCACAAACTTGCTTGAAAATCCTTGTGGAAGCTTGAGAAAAATGGAGGTGAAGGAAGGAAAGAAAAATGGAGAAAAATGGAGAAGAAGAAAGAAAGGAAGAAGAAGAAGAAAGTGAAGGGAGAGAGGAGAGAGAGAGGCACGAAAATAAGAGAGAGAGAGAGAGGGGGTGAGGTCATCAAAATCTTAGATATTTTAGGGACGTAAACGTCCTTTAGGAAAAAGACTAGGGGCATTTTGGTCTTTTCGCGTTCAGATATTTTCTAATTTCATAAATATCTAGATATTTTCCATAAAAGTAATGATGACAGTAATGAGTCACAGGCACGCCTTCCTAGGCGATGTGACTTCATGTTCATCCGTTTTTAGCCCCGTTACTTTCACGATTTAGCACTTCGCCCCAAGAAAGTTGTGAAAACTTATATATTTTGAAAATTTTCAAAATCGCCGATAACGTTCGCAATTTAGTTTAAAACCTAATGGTTTCATTCATGAGTCAAAATTAGGTCGTCTGAGCAGTAAAATAATACTGTCAGTGTAAAATGCAGACCGGGTTCCGTCTGAGTTTTTGACCAAAATTTAACCATAGCTTCATACGATAGCGTAGAGCGTGACTATGGCCTCGGAATAATTTATTTAATTTTCTAGACCCTCTAATAAAATACAATTACTAAATTACTGATTAATTAAAAGATTAAGAAATTAAAAGATTAAGAAAATCGGGGTGTTACAGTAGTGGCTTCTGACATGGCTTGCTTTATACATCTTTCACATGCATGATTGTCGTTTTCTTTAATTATTGAACAAAGTTTGTTGAGGACATCTGGGCAATAATTCATGGCGGGTCCTTCGAATACATAGAAGGGCATCTCGAAGCTTGTTAGTAAAGCTAAGTCCTTTTCTCTGATAGGTTTTCCACTTGTTTTGCTTAGAAGCAAAGTATTTGGTCCTTTATACAGAGTTTTAATAAATGATTCCTTTCAAATGGTCTGACATTGGGAATATATACTAGCTAATTGGTGGGCTATGAAGTTAGTAATTTGATCTTCTTCGTAGTCTACTCCAGTAGATTCATCCATTAATGGGAAATTGTTATTGCTAATCCCAATAAAGACTAAGTGCTTTGCTGGTTGTTTGGTGGAAAAATCTGGATAAGCTGAGTAAAATTTTAAGAAAATAGATCTTTCACCAGCAATGTTCTTTCGAAACATTTGGACTGCTTCTTTGAAGTGATAAGGAAATAGATTAATTTCTTCAAGGTTGGGACTTAAATAAAGACATTCAATTAGCAAAAATTGGAACAAATTGAACGCTAAAATTGATGGAGCTCCAGGTATAAGTACTGCCTTGGTAGCGAATAATTTCCGATTAAGCATGTATACACAACTGCTTTTTTCTTTTTCTGTCCAATGGATTAATCTTTTGAGGCGTTCATAAAAATTTTCCTTTGAAAATTGGATTTGAAGTTCATGTTCTTTTCTAGTAATTATTTGGAAATTGTCTAGAGAAGAAGGGATTCTTCCTAGTATTTTCAAGGATTTCCTTCGTTCAGGGTTTAAAGTAGTGGTTTCTGCAAAAATCCTTGGTCCAAAATAAATTTCTTTACCTTTGGCAATCTGGAAATCTTTTAGAGCTTTTTCTGCTTCTTCCTTTGTTGCATAGGACTTACGAATAACTCTTGGGACTTTCTGACAATGGGGGGCTGCTTTGTGCCACTCGTCATAAATTCCTGGAAATGGTCCGTTAAAAATAACGTACCATTTTTGATCTTCTTCCTTACGCGCTTGCTGTTAATTTCTGCTGGAATTGCTTTTTCTAAAAAGGTCTCAGTCTCCAATTGTAAGTCTAGAACCTTGATGTCTGCTTCAATCAAGTCTAGTTCTCCTAGTTTTTGATCTCTAAGTGCTTTCTTCATCTCTCTTTGCCTTCTTAACATTTCTGCTGTTCCTCGCTCCATTCTCTGGATAAAATATCTGCAAGGACATTCTTTTCACCCTTAATATGAGATATTGAATAATTGTATTCAGATAATTTCATTTGTCATCTGATCAACCTTTCTTGCTTATATGTGCCTTTATGATTGATATTTTTAAATCCTGCAACATAAGTTGAATCGGTTCTGACGATAAATTCTTTATCAAGCACATAAATTCGATGTTTTTCCAACATACGAATAAGTGCGAGAGTTTCTTTTTCATGTATGGGATAATTAATTTCACTGTCTGAAAATATTTGAGACATATATCGACATAGTAATTCTTTCTTTTGTCCAGGGGGTTTTGTTTTCATAACACCTCCCCAGTATTAATTAGAGGCATCTGTTTCAATAATAATTATGTCATCATCTGATGGATGATATAATTCGGGAAGATTTTGACATAAGTCCTTTAACTTAGTAATAATTGCTTCATCCTCTTCTGTCCACGACTAGAGGGCGTCTTTCTTTAACTTTTGCTGAAGGATTTTCCTTTCTGCTGCAAGAACTTTTAAAAATCCTTCATTGGAAATATACGTTAGTAATCCAAGAAATCTTTGTAGATCCTTTTTATTTTTTAATTTTGTTGAAAAATTGTGAAGTTTTTCTAAAACATGTTTTTGCATTATTATTTTCCCTTTTTCAATCTCTAATCCTAAATAATTAATTTTATTTTGTGCTAAAACAACTTTTTTCTTGCTTAAGACTAATCCATGCTCTAAACATTTATTAAGAACTAAAGCAACCTTATTAAAATGGTCTTCTAATTGTTTATTTGTAAAGATTAGTATATCATCAATATAAATAAGACAAAAATCCTTATAGTCTTTGAGTATTGAATCCATTCTTCTTTAAAAGATCCCTGGTGATTGCTTCATTCCCATAGGAAGTACATTCCATTCATATTGATCTTGAGGACAACTGAATGCTGTTAATGCCTTGGATTCTTCTGTTAACCTTATCTGATAAAAGCCTGATTTACAGTTAAAAGTACTAAACCACTGCATATTTCTAATTCGTTCGATAATTAGATCTTTTCGGGGAAGAAAATATGCATCTCCTTCCATTGCTTCGTTTATCTGATTATAATTTATTACCATTTTTCTTTTGCCCCGCTTGATTTCACTCTGGTTTTCTACGTAAAAGGCTGGAGCAGAGTGCTTACTTTTGGATGGTCTAATTAATCCTTTTTCAGTCATTTGCTTAATGTCTTCTGCAAATTCATCTCTATCTTGTTTAGTGTAAATCATAGGTTTGCATTTTACTTCTTTGGTTGGATCTTTCAACTTTAATGTAATGAGTTCGGTATTTTATTATTTATATTTGGATCTAAAGGATTTTCACTACATACCTTATTTAGAAGTTCTTCAGTATGGGCTGGGATTCTTCTATTTGGCTCTAAATTAATTAAGGCATAGCGAATTTTTTGACAAATGACAGTAAATACTTCACCACGTTTCATCTTGCTAAACTCTGATTGTTTGGTCGAATAGGTGCATTGAGAGGAATGGAGAATTGGAATGGAAAGTATCTCGCAGGATTGTTGATTTCGTATGTAAGGGGTTCGAAGAGTAATAAACTCTAAGTATTGGCAAAAAGGTGTATAAAGACGTAAGAAGTTATTTCCGAGAATTACATCGATTCCCGTTTCTTGTTGATAGATCGTTGGGACAGTAAATCGTTTATTTTGTATTTGTAGTGTTATACGTTTAACTACCCAAAATAAAGGGTGAATGGATTCATCAGCTATTTGTATTTTTAATGGTTTTTCTAGCTGTTCCCATTTATCGAATAATGCCTTTGTCGCTAAGCAAATACTTGCTCCTGTATTAATATAAGCTTCCGTTTCTTTATTACATTTTTCAACTAGTATTTTAATATAAGTACTATTCGGATTCTGTTTCTTTTGAAGATAATTCATCATGTTCAGAATATTCATAAACACTATCATCAATGTTGCTTAATTCTTCTTCCAATGGTTCAAGGTTATATATTTTATTTATCTTTTTTTACTATTTTAGCCTTTTCTTTAAATTCTTTTTCCTTTTTCTGTGGACATTCATTTGCATAGTGTTCTTCTACATTGCATATCCAACATCTACACTTCTTTTCTCCCTGTGGACAATATTTTTTAGGTGTTTGTCGTTTCCTAAAATATTTTTTCTTGGTATTTTTATATGTCTTTTTCTTAGGATAAGTTTTTCTTAATTTTGGTTTACTTTTGTAGTATTTCCGCCTTTTTATAGGTTTATTACAACTGTATTTATCGGGTAATTCTACTTCGGGCATGTCACAACAGATTACATCTTTTCCTCTATTTAAATGTCTTATGGTTTCTTGAGTTATACATTGTTCTCCTAATTCTTTATATAAGATTTAGATAATTCCTCCTAAACTGTTTGCAATTTCATTCGGATTTAATTCCCATAATAATTTGATTTTAGTATTGAGAGGGAAAGGTAGTTTGTCTATATTGCGGTATTTAGTTGATAGTAATATTTTTTATATTCACATATAAAACTTTCTATTTCACACATGTCACATAATTGAATTTGATTCAGGTGTGCTTTCGCTTTTTCTTGTAAAAATTTACTTACTTACGCATTATGTTCTATACTAGCGTATCCTATAAATTCCTGATAAATAAGACTCATAATAAGTCTAGCAAATCTTGGTTATTTGTTGTTAGGGTTGAGTATTGTTGCTATTGCTCTTCTGATATATTATGTAAGTATTTTTGTACATTTTCTGTTGTTTTATAAAGGATATAATTTTTTATTGATAACATGTTTAGGTTATTAAATTTTTCATCGGTGGCAATTAAAAGATTTATTTCATTAGTCCATTGTAGAAGTAGTTCTTCTTTGTTTTTTACACAATCAAGATTTAATGCGTTTCCAGCTGATCTTTGTATTTCGTATCTTGGTTTGAATTCGTCGTGAACTTTTGACCATTTATTATTTCTTTTAACATATCCTTTATTATGTATTGTTTCTTTCTCCATATTTTCCCATATTTCAAATATTTCTTTTCTTTTTCTTTTTGGTATTAGACTAATACTTGACTCTCCTTGCTGCATACGTATTTCGTTAAAGTCTGTTTCATCTGAAGAGGAACTATAATTTAATACTACTTCTTCAGTTTCATTTATGGGATTAATTGGCTCTGCAGTTTGTAATTGATTATGTTCTTCTTCAATTATTTTTAATTGTTCAAGAAGTTGCTGAATTTCTTCTAAGTCAGTTGATCTTTTTATTGTTTCCATATATTCGTTTTTTAACCCCTCCATGTTGTTATTGGAGATAATAATTGAGAAGGTTCAGGATTTAATTTTTTAGTTATATTATTTTGTTTATCTAGTAACTCCTTTAAATCTCCCTTGGTTATACATTTACTATTTTCTTCTTCTTCGAGTATTTTCTCTAATTGGTTAAGTATTTTTCTGATTCTCAAATCTTCTCCTTCATTTTCTATCTCTTTTCCTTTGTTTATATTGCCTAAGGTTTCATGTATGCCTGTAATTTCAGTTTGTCCTTTTACACCTTTTTATACGTGTATTCAGCAATTTTGGTAGTAGTTTCTATTAATTAAGTTATATTTTTATTCATTTTTTCGAATATTTTTTTTAGTTCTTTGTATTTTTTATCAATTCCTTCTAATAGACTTATAATTTTTCTACTCCTAAGGATACCGGTACCCTCAGGTCTTCAAAGGTACGATTGAAAGTGCCTTATGAAAAAACATATCTTATTCTTGACAAAAAAAAGCATCTTCTTTAGTTGGAAAAAAAATCATCAGTTGTTTGTATGATGATAAGAGATATACGAATCAATAAATAAATTTTAATATGAATAATATACTTTTAATTTGGCGTGATTTACTGACACTTGTATAGCAAAACTCTTCAATTAACATTAGTTAACATTAGAAGAGACACCCACATGTTTGCAGTTTTCTGCTACGACAAAACTAGAGAATTAAAATGAAATAATAAATTTTGAAGAAGGAAGCTCGGTTTCAATAATATGACCTTTAAATGGGAAAAAATGCCTTCAAATGGGAAAGCAAAATAAAGATGGCAATGATTTTATCCAAATCCAAACGTATCTGCTTAGTGGGGGCGCCTGATTTTGATTTTATTAGGACTGATAACAAAAGGTCAGAGAAGAGCAGGATTATAATCAAATCATCAACTTGTCGTATCACGTAAAACCCAAGAGTCGTTGTGCTCCAATCCATGATCCACGAAAAAGAAAAGGGAAAATTCTATAATGGAAATGAACAATGATCGATAAGAGAAACCCAACAAACGGTTTCCTTCCAATACATGTAGCAAGAATGATGATTCTATGATGCTATTCTCACGTCACTAAATTCATTAAGTGTGAAGTCTCTTAACTTTTTAACTTTTAGAGTGTAAGACTTAAATTCAACCTTCAAAATTTTTGGGATCCATAATTAGTATCTGAAAAAAAAATTGATCATTTAGTCCCTCAAATTTATAAATGCGGAACATATTAGTCTCTAAATTTAATTTCAACTTCCAGTTACTTGTCTACGTGTCCTGTTAACCATTATACTTGGCCTGTTAGTAGTCCTGTGTAGCCTATGATGAATTTTCGCTGTGAAAAATTAATGAAAAGTGAAAAAAGTGCATAATTTTAAGGTATTCATAGTTTTAAAATTGTGCACGTTTTTCACTTTTTATTTGTTTTTCACAGAAAATTAGTTATAGGCCACGCAGGACCACTCACGAGTTAAGTAGGATAGTTAATGGGATATGTTGACAAGTAAACAGACGTTGAAACTGGACCAAAGGACTAAAGTGTCCCGCGTTTGTAAATTTGAGGGACTAAAAGGCGAATTTATTTTTTTCAAAGACTAAAAGTGGATCCCCGAAATTTTTGACGGATAATTTGGGCCTTCACTATGACTTTTAACGTGAATTAATAGATTGAGTATATTATCTAAATATAATTTCATAGAAGTAACTAAAACCAAAGAATTTAATTTTGATTTAAGTAAATTTCTTACACTATTATAAGTATGCGAATTTTGATATAATTATTATGAAAGTTAAATTCTTTTAATTAATATAATAACATATGATTAGGGTTAAAATTTATATGATATTCTCTATGTGTTTAAGATATTGCTTTCTAATAAGAACAAGATATGTATATCATTTGTTATATATTTTCATTGATGAATTGTGACACAATTGTTCTCATTTAAAAACGACATCATAAAACAAAATATCACCGAAGTTATGTCATATAATTAATTAAGGTGATATATAGTGTATCAAAATGAAGTAAAAATTGACTTGATGATAATTAAATTTAGCACCATATGTCATCACGAATAGAAATTTATTGTCCCATTTTTCTATCTCATTTCTTGTATTTTTCCACTTATATTTTGATATGTAATTAAAATTTCATATCATTTACGTAGGCCTGTTTGGATTAGCTTATAAACAGCTTATTTGGGCTTATCTACTGGCATAAACCCTTGTCAGAGTGTTTGGAAGAACTTATGAAAACAGCTTATGATATGTCCATAAACTGTTTTTGGCTTATTTTGATAAGCTCTCCATGATAGCTTATGAAAATAGCTTATAACGTATATGAAAATAGTTTGAATATATTTTCTCTTTGATTATAGAAATAGTTTATACATAAGCGCTCATATGATAAACCCTTATCCTATAAACACTTAATTAAGTCATTTATCCAAACACGCTATCTATTTTCATCAGCCACAGAAATTTAATGTTAATTGAAGAGACAGAAAAACGAGACATCGAATCTTGATTCTGTCATCACACCCTACTCTCCCAAACCTCGTCCTCTATCTTGCTCATGCATCGCCTAATTATTATTCCTTTTTTTTTTTTTTTGTTCTTTTGGCATCGAGTTAATATAAATCTTTAAAGGACAGGACATAGCTGGAGAATCATCACAATTCACAAGGCCTGCCCTGCCGCTAGCTATGTATATATATGGGGACACAGCTGATGGAATAGAAATTAATGCAAACACAGCATAAAGCAAAGGGTAACAGGCCCCACTTGAGTTTGCACCTTCAAGATTTTAGGTAGCTTTCGGAATAGCTCAACGGTATATGAAGGATTCCTTTCATTAATTGATCTGCTTGCGTCCCCTCCCTGTAAACCTGCTAGCCCCCTATCATGATCATCCTCATTTTTCTTCTCACGCTTAAATATCATGTGTATCCATCAGTAGTGGTGAAACCCCACCTCCTCTCTATACAGCTAGCAGAGAATTTATAGTTCTATGTTCATATATTTATTTATTAACTGATAAAACTTGCATGGATATTTGGGGACATTAACTATTTTAGATTACTTACTAGCTACTGATGAAGATGATTCCGTGATGATCTAATATATATATTGCGGATACACATGATCTCAATTAATCTCAACCGTTTCATAAGATAATATGCGTTTGCTTCATATATTTATAAACTTGCGCATTAAAATCTCTAAGTACATGATCATGTATATCTGAGTTAAGGGTGGACCTCTATTTTCTCTCCCTTCTCTTTAACTTTCATAGCTATATATATTGTTTCTAGGCTTCTTTCTATTATATGTATGATAACAGATAATGCAATAGAATAATGGTTAGTGCAAGCTCTGATGGCCGACCTGATACGCCAATTTTACCTACTCCTGCTGACGTTAATATGCACTATATATGCATTTTTCATCATATAGTTGCTAATTAAACTAGCTATATGCCTATATCCATTTGACATATATAATATAGCGCTACCTCTCTCAAAGAGGAAGCAGAAGTTTTGATTATTCATGGTGGTAGATGTTGTAGTTCCCGGGTTTATAGTGATAAAATGACAAAATACCTATATCTAGGTAAACAAGAAAAGTTGGTAGCAAGTGCAACCACTGGAGATTTTAATTTTACAACACAGGAACATATATTGTCTCTCATTCTATTTTATATATATTAGTTTCTACATTAATTACACATTTACACTTCCTATGTCTTCTGCTTAATTCATTCATCCCACGCCCTAATTATTCCCAGTTTCTCCAAGAAAGTTTATGGGTCTTACTGTCTTAGCTTTGTTTTGATTGAGATCAACTAGTATTGGTATAACTAATAATAGTACCAACTAAACTTTCATACAAACATTATACATGGTTGCATATATATATATATATATATATATATATATATATATATATGAATATCTAAATATGACCTTACACATAGATATATATTTGCATGCTTTCATCACCTATATATAGATAGATAAAAAAACTTAATTTCTTTTTCTGCACAAATACATAATTAAAATAAATGTTTGATTGTGGGGATAGACAAAGACAGGAAGAGAGCAAGGTTATTATACGCATAAGAAACAACACATCGATATAAGGAGATAAAGGACAGAGATATGTATGAAGAAAATATGTAAGAGGAAAGAATTGAAGAAGGGAAAGAAAGAGAGAGAGAAAATTAATATGAACATCGAACAAATAAATAATTATATATAAATACCGGGATTTGAGATTGAGGGGGTGGAGATGGAAATTAAGAAGTGCAAAATGAGATATTGACGCGGCTCAATTAAACTACATGGCTAGTTTTCATATTAGCCATGTCTTCAAATTGAGGCGCGCCAATATCTTGGTATTTTGCCTTCATATAGCACTTCCTTATCACCACCACCTTGACCCTTATAGAGCTTGCTCCTTTCTGCTCTATCTCCACAAGTACCAGGTGGTTGATCTCTTAATTATAATCTTGAGAGGAAGCAGTTTGACTGAGGAACTAGGAAGCAATAGAATCAGCTTGGTTAATTTCCATGATCTGTGATCTGCGCCTTATATATTTGGCAGAGAACACACAGGAATGGCTAGGTGTGGAAGAAGAGATCGAAGAAAAGCGGATAAAACATCAAAACCGACTGGTTTGTGCTTATGTATGCACTGTTTGACTAACCATTTTCCATCTTCCACGAAGCCACCACGCCACCACGTAGGGACCCGTATGTATTTATTTGCATTAATGTTTTCGTTTTTGTTTTTAGCATTTTTTTCAGTGGTTGAGTTTGGTGAATCTTGAAAAACTATTAGTATTTAGATTTTAGATTTTCCACGAAACAGACAGATATTATATTATTAATTTTCTTCCTTAATTTTAAAAAATAAAAAATTGTCAAGTGTTTTTCTAGAGCTCAACTGAACTTGTTAGAAATAATTCACATTAGGTAATTCAATTAGTGATAATTAGCATTGGTTAAAGGTTTGTTAGTTAGTTAAGTTGTTGTAACTAATAAATGATCTATAGTCCATGTGAGAATTAAATGTGTAGAGCAATATAAATAATAGGTGCATATGCGCAAGTGTATAGAGTGATTAAAAGTGAATAATAGAGAAAGTGCCTGTTTGGCAAGGCACTTCAACGAGCTTATAGCGGATAGCTTATAGCGGATGAGAAAGTAGTCCCGTTTGGTAAGCGCATCTGTCACGAGCTTATAGCGTTTTTTTCAGACGCTACTTGAAGTAGCGTTTGAGCTTATAGCTTATAGCATTTCATTTTTTTTTCACTTTTATCTTTATTATCTTCATTTAATTCTACATTTATTCTCTTCTCTCTCTTTTATGTAAAATCATTAATGAAGATGTCCTTTTATGTCATTTTATATTTTTCAGCTAGTTCAACCGCTAGTTTTACCAAACACTTTCACAGAAAATAAGCTAGCTTATCAGCTACCTCATCCGCTATCCGCTATCAGCTACCTCATCCGCTATCCGCTATAAGCTATCTCCTATCAGCTAGCTTATCCGCTTACAGCTAATTTTACCAAACAGGCTCAAAGTGTAATCATAGTGAAAGTGTAATCAATAAAATTTAAAGTATTTTCTTTTTTCTCTCAATATTCTCTCTATGTTTGTGCTTGTGTTTGTGTTTCAACAAAGGTCATGTTATTTTTACACTTATTTTCTAACCCGTAAACTCTAAACTTATCTATTTTAGAGAAAAAGAAAGAGAAAAAATAGATATGAGAAAGTGTTTTTTTCTTCTTTTTTTTTAAGAGTTTAATTATTATGCATTATCAGTGTAAAGTTTTTTACACTGACAACCAATCAGAAATCACGGTGTGTGTGATTTTTAAGGTAGTTAGGATAGTCAAACACTTTAGCTTATGTGGCAATTTCTGATTGGTTGTTTGCGTAAAAAATCTTTACACCGATAATGTATACCAATTAAATCCTTTTTTAAAGATGTATAGACATGAGTGTAAAAACCAGTATAAAAGGATTTGGATCCTCTCCTTTTATTCTCTCCTTTTCCCTCTCATGTTGGTGAAAGAAACACAAAAAACAAATTTGTTTTTATATGTGAGGTCCATTAAAACTTAATTTTGTGTCTTTCTCTCTCATAACATGAGAGGAAAAAGTTGAGAATAAAAGGAAAGGATCCAAATTCTAAAAATTATACCAAACAATCACGTGTAAAAAAATTTCAAGATGGAAGTGAATTAAAAGAGATACTTTAGTAAAAAATAATGTTCCTTCAGTTTTTTATAGACAAACAGCTTAAATAAGATTCCTTAAGTATAGCTTTTTAAATAAGCTTTATCATTATAAGTATAGTACTTCGAAATAAAAAAAATTTAAATAACTTTTTTTTAAGTAACTATGTTATTGATACAAAGTATCCATTATGATTTTTTTTTTAAACAACTTTGAGATAGAAATTTGAACAAGTAATTGTATAAAAATTAAATTTTGATAGTTTACCAATGTTTATTCAAACAAATATTATAATAAGTCCGTCCAAATAAAAATATTTCATATGTATTTAATACAATAAATACAATAAATTAACTTAAATGAGTTGAAAATAAGCTCTTCCAAATTACAGGTTGAATACCGCTTGGACGAAATATCAGGTCATGGTAAAAACAGATATATGTACCATAATTTTTTCAATTTTTTTGAAATGTACCAATGTAGGTATTAATTAAAATTTTATGAACTGCACCAACCATTCTGGACCACTGACAATAGGACAATGCTTTTAACAGTTGGAGAATATAAATTGAGGTCTTTGAATTTATGATTTTTACACCGCATATACCGTTTGGTGTTGTCCCTAGAGTAGACCCAGACCATCCAAACCCTAAAACTTGGACATAGGGTTACTAATTACTCGAGTCTTAACAAGGGACCACTTTATAAGAATTAACTTCATATCATAAACTTAGAAGGAGTGCCACATGATCATGAAGGCATGACATGCATCATGACTGATGAGGTTTAAATACTAATATGAGTTTAATTATTATATATTGATGATATAAAATATTTTTATACAGACATCCAATTATAAGTTGTCACATCAGTAAAAAAATTTGACTCTCATCCTAACTACCTTAAAATTCATCTATACCATAATTGATGATTGTGTAAAAATATTTTACACTGTCAGTACATAACAATTAAACTCTATTAGTATTGTGTATCTTCATCACAGATTTTTTAAAAATATTAAATATATTTTAAAGCATCCGATGTGAAAATCATTATTATTAGCATATTTGAATAATAAAATTATTTGAACTTTAATCATAATTATTTTAAACATTCACACAAATAATTTATGATTGATTTCCCGTAAAAAAATTTATACATTGAATTATGTGTACCAAAATTAAACCATCTATTTATTATATATATACTAAAACAGTAATGGAAATTATCTTTTCGAGTGTGATTGACAGGATATAACCGTGGAGACCCGCAATTTTTTCATAATTCTTTTATATAAATACGATTCTTTAGTGATAAAATCAGAGTTTTAATTTTGATACATCTGTTGTTTCAAAAAAAAAAAATTGATACATCTTAAGGTAAATTTTTTTATTCTATCAATCAATTATACAAATTATTTTATATGTAACTTTTAAAATAATTATGACTGAGGAATTCACCTATACTATCCCTGTTATTATGTAATTTGTGTTATTATGTAATTTGTCCTAGCCTATTAGTCTAGCGAATGATAGAGAGAGTGTTCTAAAACCCTTCCTAGAATATGGGTAGAGTTCACTCATTGTGATGCTAATGCTATAGGTTAGTCATGTGTTGTCATAAGAATATTTCTACCTATATTGGGAGTATCAGACGTGTATGGATATTAGCTATAGGGATACTTTTTTTCCTTCTTGATGATTTTTTCCTAAGGGGGTTTTGTATCGGAAGGTTTTAACGAGACCCCTTGACTCATATCAGGGAAGGGGGTTAAGATAAGGATCCTGGTTTGGACCAAACTTGAATTATATCAATTGTGTTTATTTTCCTAACCTTGATTAGGATATTAATAATATAACTATATATCGAAAAAAAAAGTCAAATATCCTTTAATAATATAATAATTCGTTATCATTGGATAGTATAATTTTTTTACACCAACCAACCGTATGTAACAACTAACAATTAAGTTCTTAAAAAAATGGTATATTTACAGCTAATTTAGTAGTATATTATAATATTGAATCACAAAATTATTTAAAAATAAAGACATAATCCTTAATTCTTTCTTTATAACTTTAAAATAACTAATTGCCTTTTACACGCGGACAGGACTCACAGATATTGGGGGTGGCACCTACGCACCTACTTCATCAAGTACTCAAGTTATCTGTTTACAGCTGAGGAGGATATGCAGAGTTTACTTGGATGTGCGAAGAGACATGCATGTCATATATAAACTGTATATACAGAAAACCGACAGCTTCCGGAAAGGTAAGTAACAATCTCTTTCATCATGGTTGACGAATTTTATGATTGCGTTTTTCATAAATAATAATTAATTCCAGATCGTTCAAGCAGATCCTTTTCAACTTAGGATTCCATTAATTGGGTTGTAATACTAGCTTATCTCTCGCGCAATATATATACCGTTGAAATCCTAGCAGTAACATATACTTAAAGAGAAATATAAAGAGAAAAAAAAAAAAAGTATACTAACAATTTTATTCATATCACTTGTACACACTTATCATAACACTAAATCTATTTATAATGCACATTATGATAATTATTCCTCATTAACAAACTAACTACCATCTAACTAATTCTATCAATACTAACTAATATACCTAATCTAAATTATTTCCAACACACCCCTTTAATTCAGATTAGCCAAAAATACAGTAAAACACAATATCCACCAGGATCCCATTGCAATTGTTCAAAGAATTGAACTGGGTCCATTAGGTCTAAACCTTGACTAATTCCTCACTCCAGCAAGGCCCACTTACTCTCAATTTTTCTGATGCAACACTGCCTCTCTTCATGTAATTGGGTCATTGTTGAGTGAGCCCCAACACTTTTCCTTTCTGCACAATGAAAATGGGCTTGGCTCATTAGGTCAAAGCGTTCCATTTTTGCCCCTGTATACAGCTTCTTCTCCAACATGACAATTCCTCCCGCACCACTGTTGTGCATCGCCACACAAGGCCAGGCGCTGCCATCCGAAGCGCGCACCACCGCGCCGTCCAGATCCCCTGCACGCGTCGAACCCGCACACCACTGTGTCTTCTTTGCTACCCAGAAGCCATCGCACATAACACCGCCACAACTGTGAGTCACCCACTTCTGACGGTGATACACCTAAACCGCCTTGCCCTCGCGTCCCTTGTATGTTCCTCTCATCACCATTGCTTTCTGCATTTGGTCTCGAACAAGTACCAAATCGCCACCGCGTTTGGATTCCTTGAAATCAGAGACGCGAGTTGCCGCCGTCGTCCATGCGTTGGGCCCCGTTCTTCTCCAATCGGGTAAACCATAAGCTCTCTTCACCTTTCCCGGTCCCTTCTCACTCACCGCATCGATCATCTTCTGAGTTGGTATCGGCAATCGTCGATCTACAGTGTCGACGGTGGTTAGAACCTTCATGCACCTCAGTTGCATCTGACTCCACCACTTCAACCATGGCAACATGAAATTGTGAAGAGGTTGCGATCTCTGAGTCTCAGAATAAGACACATCTGCAATGCTATTCTTCTCGATCAACAATGACGTTGTCTTAGACGAGCACTCCTCGTCCTCAATCTTTGCCTCATCTTCTTCTTTGCCCTTTACAGCAAAGGTAATGGCTTGACTGGGGAATAGAGATTCGATCCCTTTCTCCTTCAGCTTCTGCGCCTCTTGATCGGACTTATCCGCAACTTCTTGTTCTTCGTCTTCTTCCTCTTCCATCTCCAACATCGCATTCTTGTTCTTGTTAATCTTCAGTTTCAAACCCTCAAAAAACTCCGATCTAGTCTCTCTCATCTCCTCCTCATCTTCCTCTGAAGAAGAAAAAGAAGCCTTCTTCCACCTCTTCGACTCTTTGGGTTCAGAAATGACATCGTGCAGAGGCTTGTTCTTGATTTTGATTGCATCACCATATACCTGCTTCAGAATATCCCAAGCTTCTTTTGCACTCCTTGCTGTGGAAATTTTTTCAAGATGGACAAAATTCATACATTGATAGATGATAAAGAGAGCTTTAGAATCTCTTTCATAGGCTGCACTGTCAGCCTCATCCTGCACACCATCAACCACCACTTCTAATACATCTTGAAACCCGAAGATCACTTTCATCTTCGCGACCCACTGGTTGAAGTTCTTGCCGTCAAGAACCGGCAATGAAATGGGAAGAAACTCATCAAACCCAAGCACAGCAGTCATGGACATACCCTCGTAGGTCCCTAATCGTATAGCTCTGGATACCATGTTGAAACACTATCACTAGCATACACTTAGAGAGAAATATAGAGAGGAAGAAAAAAATATACTAACAATTTTATTCATATCACTTGTACACACTTATCATAACACTAAGTCTATTTATAATGCGCACTATGATATTTATTCCTCACTAACAAATTAACTACTATCTAACTAATTCTATCAATACTAACTAATATACCTAATCTGAATTATTTCCAACATATACAGAAAATATATGAGGTGAGAGAATAGAAGTGTATTAGAATGAGAGTTGAGAAGAGTGGCCCTTTGTTTGGATGTTGGGATAAACAAAGGAGTATAGAAGTATGATAGAAAATTTGGAGAGTCGAAAATGAGTAGAAAATGAAAAAAAAAATATTGTTGGGTTTGAAAGGAAAAAAGAAGAAGAGAAAGAAATATGAACTTCTCTCTTCACTTATTTGGTTGGAGAGAAAAGTAATAAAAAAGAAAATGTGTATGATATATAATGATATTTTTATCCTACGGATAAAATATTTATGAAACTTTGTATTGATAGATAAAGATAATATTGAGTGAATGAATTTTTCTTTTTTGGATTGAGAAATCTCACCATGAGAGAGGATATTATATTTTTGTGGGCCCCACAACAAAATATTGCTCTCTTCCCTAATTTCTACCCTCAAACAAACACACAATAAGTCACTTTTCTCACCCACTTCCATTCTCCCTACTTGTCTCTTCCAATATTTTTCAAAAACAAAGGAAGTGTAAATATATTTTTTTGGTACAATCGAAGTGTAAATATTAGCTATTAAATTATGTATGCATATGATCAAAATTAAAAATATAAAGCTGTGTGATTTTTTTTAAATGACCATTAACTAACCTTTTATTTTGACCATTCATATTTAATGGTCCTGATTCACTCCTCATCTCTTACAATAAAACACTGTAACATAACATGTCATCTGTTGCAGTGCAAGGGTAATATATTAAAGAAAAAAAATAACATAACATTAGATATATTTAAATAAAATTATTTTTTAAATAATAAATAATAAATTTTTTTCGACATTTTAGAAAATGTAAGTTAATTTTGAGCATAACTAGAAATTTAAAATTTTGGAGAACAAAATAAATTTGAAAGAAAATAAACAAACAAAAATTAAAAGTAAATATTAGGAAAAAAAGAAACCATTAATGAGATAGGTGACTAAAATTGAGAAATTTCAAATCATGACCAAGTAGACTGAATTTTCCACTTGACAAATTTTAATAAGGTCAAATGTCTAGCAAAGTCAACTTCTATGTGACACATTCAACCAAACAACCTTTTTATATATAATATTGATGATTGATAGATATTGATATGATGAGAACAATGAATCTTGATTATTAGATTTTATTTGAATGATCAAAATTAAAAAATAAATGTATGTGATGTAAAATATTACTATTTATTAAAATCATAATCACTGTTGAATGAAAATAAAATCAACAGTTGAAAATGAGTGTAATGCTAGGACCTAACTAATTTATTTTCCAAATTATAAGCATCCTTTTAATTATAAATTTTAAATTATGGATATGTATTTTATTATATATTTTTTAAAACATAAGTACCAAAAAAGTACTTTAACCCGTTTATTACGTAAAAACCCCTCTTATTAATCTAGACTTAGATGTGTTTGGATGAGTTTATAGAGAGCTTATGAAAATAGCTTATGATAATAAATCTAAGTAAATAGTTTATTAAAATATTTTATAATCTTCCAATAAGCTATTTTTAGCTTATTTTCATAAACTTGTCAGAGAAGTTTATGTTAATAAGCTGTTTTTAGCTTATTTAAAAAAACTTATTGCATATATAAGCGTTTAAATAAGCTGCACATCCAAACGCACCCTTAAATAAGTTGTACACCCAAACACACCTTTATGCTATCAGACCTTCAATAAAGAGTTTGAATATTAAGTCACTAAGAAAAATATTTTTTTTATAAGGCTAAGAAAAATATAGTGAGGCATATTGTTGATACAAATTTTGAAGGCCTTCGCATGGTGATTACATGATTTATTACTGAAAAAAAATTCCCCTTCAAACTTACTTTTAAGATTTAGATATCAAACTGTCTTTGGCAAATAGTATATTTATGGTTAATTTTTAATCGGGGAGGTTTTCCTTTTAGTTAGCAAGCTAGTTTCCCATTTTTGGTTTTCTATGCACAGAGGACAGAACCCAGTCACTTGCCTTGCAACCTTGCTAATTCTGGGGTGTTCAATTTGCTGGTTTTACCATTTCGCTGGTCTTCGGAAGTAGCAACCTTTCCAATATCATTAGAGAAGTAAGTCCTCCCAGATTATGAATTTCAGCAGGGTACTCAATACCCAACTTAGCCTGAAGCTAATTGAGGGAAGTTTGGGTTTAGAAAATTAATTAGATCAATATATTTTCGGTTAGATTCAGGTCATACTTTCTGTTGGTATCATAAAAATTGTAAAATTTATTAATGTGAATCAGCATCAGCATTTTATATATAACATGATATTTTTATATTAAAATAATTTTTTTAAAATTTTCTATACTTTTGAATTTTTTACTTAGCTATATATAATATTTAAACTTGTATCTTTTGTATAAATATTAAATTGACCCAATCCTATTTCAGTCACCAGTCAAACCATATAGATTAAACCAGCCCCATCAACACCTCCTATAAATTATTGCATGCTTAACACAATACAGCAAAATTGACAATAATTAATATCAAAGAGAGCAATCATGTTTACCAAAGGTACGTACGACTTGTGCCCTCGAGGCGCTTCTAATAATCTGATGGGAGTTTTCTTTGAGGCTTGAGCTTCAACAAAATTCTATTGTCTTAAAAAATGATATTTCGATATTTTTTATCAATTAAAAGTTAAATATATATATATATATATTAATGAGTTATGATTTTATTTTATTAAATAATAAATTATTATTAATAGATAACAGAGAATTTAACAAAAAAAAATGAAATCGAAGATTTTTATTATCCTTGAACCTTAGCCTTTCAACTTTCCCTTGGATTCTTCAATTTATTATCACATCACATCGCAGTTCGGCCCCAGCACTCCAACTAAAGCACGTAATTTTTGGGCTACTGCTGGCTTGTTAATCTGGGCTAGTTGCCCTTTGGTTTCTGCTTTGATCCATCCATTGACAACAGTGGGCCTTCAAAAGTTCTAAAAGCTTCTGAGGTTACTTTCCAAAGTGCTTGTATATCTATGGGTCCAATCACTGTTTAGTACTTTAGTTCAAGACTTTCCACTTCACATTACTTGTTTTTGGTGTGCATGTTCCACGACCCATTCATACAATGTCATGACCCAATTTGGACACTTTTGATTGGTTGGGACAACTTTGTTCTTTTTTTTTTTTTTTTTTCTTTTCTTTTGGTGCTCTACAAGACCTTTCAAGCACACTGAAATTATATCATACCATAAAGTAATAAATACTATAAGTAGTAATTAATTTTGGTTTTGTTTTAAACTCTTGCTGTTGACTCACGTTTAGTGTAAGTATTTACTTGCAAAACAGAAAATATGGAAATGACGTCAATGTGATGGCAAAAACAAGGGTCGAGGGGGTATCCACTGATGGAAAATCGAAGGTGAAACTTGAAAGTCTTGGTTATGGCATAGATAAGCAGCGGCAATCTTTGAGCGAAAAATTGAGACAGAAAGGAAGCGTGTTTAATTATTTTATATAAATTAATTTGAATTATAGTACAAAATGCAACGAAACATAACGTGTGGGGAAAATCTTATGTAGTTTGAAACTCATCAGACCGTACATATTGATTTTGCATGCAGGATTTTATACTGGATTGTTCAATGAATTATCAAAAATATAAATGTGGATTTTAAGCTTTAATTTTAAGCCAAACACGGCCTAAAATACTTTGCTACAATTTCATAATTATTTATACCGTTCTTTTGCATAACATAAGGAAATGTTGCATTGTGACGCTCTATGCTTTATTACTTTTTGTTTTATTCCTTTCCTTAATAAGAAATAACGTTAAACAGATGCTGTGTACATATACCAAATCTTTTACACCTCGTCCTAGAACCATAATGTTCCTAGCTATGGACTATATGCTTCTGTCTTTGCGTCCAGGTTCAATGAATATTGTAACTTTCCTTCTTTTTTTTTCTTTCTATTTGCTGACCATAAGATTATTTAAGGTTTAAGCCCTGCTTCTCTTTTCGAAGAGGAGCTGCCCGAGACTAATGGGGCGCAACCCCTTTATGTATGTAGTAATAAACTTGGCTGCTCCTCTTTCACTCACTTCTTCATCTTCAATATCTGAGCTCAATGGTAAGCTTATTCATTGCTTTATATTTGATATATATCTTATACGCCTCATGCATCCTTAAATGTATCATACGAACTTTCCGTTCTCGGTACTTTTTTTTATATGCAAATGTTAGTTTCCTAGATTTAGGCTCAACTTAATCCTAAAAGCTACCTCAAAAGATGATGATTGTCCAAACTTTATAAGCTTTTATGATATTCTATTTCTAATTAATGTAAGACTTGGATTTTTCCCAATATAGTTTATTAGTATTATGTTAGTGGGGAGAGTTAAACTCATGATCTCCATATGATTCTAAACTCTTTGTTGCTCCTCCCAAACCACCAATTAAAGAATATCTTTGCACGATAACTCTTCAGACTTCAGAGGCTCCAATAGTCCAAAGTTAAAAACTTTTAAATGTCAGTAATTGATGGGATATATAAGATATTGTTCATATGACTTTTAATGAAGAGCTCTTTATTGATCTATTGTTAATTGCGACAGCTTGCTGTTGAGGTTCTTGTGGCCCATTGTATCAATGAAATTAGTGTTTTTGACGGCAACATTATCTTATTTTCCTGGATTTATAGGATCAACGTTCATTGCAAACCTCTAATACGATTTTTTGGATATATTTACAAGCCATCACAGACTGAAGAATCAAATATATGTTGCTTTCAGGTGCTTTTATGCTTCTTTATATATGATGCTGTATAGAATATTCTTCTTCATATGCCAAATCCAAAATTTAAGTAATGGATTATATTAAATAGACTTAAGGAAGGTTATTGACATTGATCCCTTTGCATTTTTTATTTATAAAATGATAAAAAAAAATCATTTTATTTTCAAAAAAATAAATATGATAGACTAGATGACTGTTAAAAAAATTCAGTGATTTTATTTGCTATTCCGTTGGAACTAATGTAACAAAGTGAACAAATCAAGAGATCCTTTCCAACCAAAAACATAAGGAATTAAAGGCCATTGACTAATGTTGTTTTCATGATTTGAAGTCTTAAAAAACCGATTGGTTATCATAAAATTAGCAAGTAGAATAAATATGTTGGTCCAAGTAAACGGAGCTTGAGTCCTGACCTTAAACATGTGATCCTGAATTCAATTCCCAAATTTATGTGTATGGTAAAACACTATTGTGAGCAGTCTCTGCTTAAGTGCTTACAATACCCAACACATTAATCTTTCAAAGTTCGGGTGAGAGGATATTTCAAAAAAGAATAGAAAAAAATAAATACCGTAGACTGGACAGCCAATATAAGCAATTAGTAATATAGCAGAAGAAAAGCAGCAATCCTCAACTTCGCTTGATTGGAATTGGAAAGTCCTCACCAATTACATGATGCCAACTGTATAGAATAATATTATCTGTGCATCACCCTTATTGACTGTGACACGTTAGCTCTATGATTTTTGGTCATTCACGTAATATAACTTAATAGCTAAAGGTGTATACTTAACCAGTTACAATCAACAAGAGGACACGATCATAAACTAGTTTAAAAATGTCAGGCCTACTTTGAAATGGAATATTTGCTCCTTTAACCAGAAATGGGTTGTCTTGGTGCTTAATTTTTTTAAGACCGCAAGGTATTTTCACACCTTTTTGCATGTGAGACTAATCAACATGCATGGTTTAGCCCCAAGGTACTTCAAGTGCTAATCAAAGCCGTCGCAGTGGCACCCTCTTGCAGACAACAACCTAATTTGATTTTGCATTTCTGTGCTATACAAACAGGCTTAGCAACAGTATCTTATGCTAAACAAGCTGTTAAGCTGGTGGATAATGCGGAGCTTCTACCTCATGTACAACTCCATTATTTCCCAGATATGATCCGGAGCTACCATTGGATGTTAAAGTGAGAAAAGAGATTTCATTGATGGCTTTCATTAAAGCTTATCAATGATAATGTTAATGATCAAACAAATGCACCCTCTTGTACTGGACTAGGATCTCAAGCTATCAATGATCGATATCTCTTTACTCCACTGCTGCTTCTACAAATGTGCTTCATTGAGATCTTGTGTTTCTTGTACCTGCTGAAGAGAGAGTTCCCCTTAACAACTTCAAAACTTGACACTATTTTAATATTTACTGAATTACTTTGATCGGAGCAGTAAATCTCAGATTTTGCATTCTATCTCTGCAATAGTACTGATGAATTTTATGTCCCTGTTGCTCTTTGCATTATAATGTAATAAATTAAAGTTTGTGGTTATGAGATTATATAGGAATAGTGAGAGAGATTGTTGAACTTTGAATTTCCTAAGTAATAACCATATGGTAAGCTATGTGATTTCTGGCCTTTTGACTTGAACATGATATTTTTTTCCTTTCCCATTTTTTCCCTTTTGTGATTTAATCTTCACTAGTTTCTCTCATCACAACAACAAAGCGTATCTTCATTTTCGTTTCTCTTCAAAGACACACACAACTTCGCATCTCAATCATACCGTATAGACAATTATTTTAGAAATGTGATTCATGCGAAGCTTCTCAACACCTGGATTTTAGGTGAAAGAACATTTACAGTTGCACAAATATGTAGCAGGTCTGCAGTTAATAGTTGCAAATCCATGAAATTAAGCAATTCATCAAAATCAAATTTCCTTACATTGTTGAGAAGAAGGAGGAGGAGGAGGAGGAGGAGGAGGAGCAAAGGCAAGAATTTGTGAAATTAATTAACAATGTAGGGAAGAAGGTAACAGTAGTTGAGGGGTTGAAGGTAGCACCACCCAATGGCTGCCTTTATCACCTGCCTATCCTTCTCCTTCGATGTCTTGTTGAGTTAGGTAATTTCTGTTAGAATGAAGACTTATTCAAAAGTCTATAAGGAGTTAGTTGTGTTTTCAGCCAGTTAGTTAGTTATCTTACTTGTAAAATGCAGCTCTATAAGAGCTACTTTCTTGAGTTTGATAATGAAGTGAGAAATATTATTCATTCAATTTTTCTTTGAGTTTAACATTTTGGTATCAGAGCTCCTACTGGGGCCTGAGAAGAAGAGTAGCATACTTTAGAGTGTTAAAGAAATGGCGAGCGAAGGAAATTTTGTGCAACCAGCGATCCCTCGTTTCGATGGTCACTATGACCATTGGAGCATGTTAATGGAGAATTTTCTGAGGTCCAAAGAGTACTGAAGCAAGGTTGAGACAAGATTCACAGATCCAGAAAAGGGCAATCTTTGAATGAAGCGCAGCAAAAGAGACTTGATGAGGCAAGGCTTAAAGATCTGAAGGTGAAAAATTACCTGTTTCAAGCAACAGACAGGACAATCTTGGAAACAATCTTGCAGAAAGATACCTCAAAGCAGATCTGGGATTCGATGAAGAGGAAGTATGAAGGAAATGCCAGAGTGAAACAATCCATTCTTCAAGCCTTGAGGAAGGAATTTGAGGTTCTTGAGATGAAGACAGGTGACACCATTACTGACTATTTTTCTAGAGTTATGAGTGTTGCTAATAAAATGAGAATTGCATGGAGAGCAAATGAAAGATGTTACAATAGTTGAGAAGATTCTTAGATCCTTAACTAACAAATTTAACTACATTGTTTGTTCAATCGAGGAGTCTAAGGATACAGATGTGCTTTCCATTGATGAACTTCCGAGTTCATTGATAATTCATAAGCAAAAGTTTCACAAGAACCATGGAGAGGAGCAGGCTCTGAAAGTTAGTTCGGAAGAAAGGACTGATTCTGGAGGTATAGGAAGAGGTGGTTATAAAGGAAGAGGAAGAGGAAGAGGGAGACAAAATCGAGCCACAGTGGAATGTTTCAAATGTCACAAAATAGGGCACTACATATATGAGTGTCCAGATTGGGATAAAGAGGTGAATTATGCAGAATTATGTAGATGCTTGGTTCTTGGACTCTGGGTGCTCAAATCACATGTGTGGAAACAAATCTTGGTTCTGTGAAATAGATTAGGGTTTCAAGCAACAAGTGAAACTTGGCAACAATACAAGAATGGAAGTGACTGGTAGAGGAAGTGTGAAGTTGAGTATGAATGGAGTTACTCATGTGATTTGTGATATGTTTTTTGTGCCTGAACTCAAGAACAATCTCTTGAGTATAGGACAACTGCAAGAACGAGGGTTAACTGTGATTAGGGGTGTTCATCAACCGATCCAAACCAATTCAAACCGCAAAAACCGAACCGAAAAACCGAAAATCGAATAAACCGAAAACCGAAAAACCGAAAACCAAAAAAACCGCTTTTTTTTCATTGGATTGGATCGGATTTTGGATCCCCTAGTGAAAACCAATCCAATCCAATCCAAACCGACCTACTATATACATATACTATTATTTTTTAAATTATAGTACTACTCATACTTAAGCATTGTTTTTCATACTTTTATGAACGAACACTCTCATTCTCTTTAATATTATTGTTGGAATTGTCAAATATTAGATGTATTGGAATGTGTATAGTTATTCATGTACCTAGGAATCAATAGTTATTCATTTACTAGAAGATTTTATGCACGTACTTAGGAACTAGAACTACATTAATTCTAGTATATATAGGTTTAATGCTGGTTTTCGACTTAATATAACTATGTAACGATGTATCGGTAAAAACCGAATTATCCAATCCAATCCAAACCGCATTTGATTGGATTGGATTGGATCGGATTTTTTTAAGTAAGCAAACCGATCCAATCCAAACCGCAAGTTATTTTCATCTTTGGATCGGATGGCTTTTTGGCTCAAAACCGATCCAATCCAATCCGCGAACACCCCTAACTGTGATGTTTCAATCAGGAAAATGCAAGGTATATCATCCTGAAAAAGGTCTGATTCTTGAGACTAGCATGACAACAAACAGAATGTTTATTCTGTTGGCACAATCACCTACCAAGAAGGCTTCTTGTTTTCATACCAATGCTCAAGATCTTTCTCATTTGTGGCATTGTAGATATGGTCATTTGAGCCATAAAAGGTTAAAGATTCTGCATAATAAGGGGATGGTTCGAGGTCTTCCTCACTTAGCAGCCTCAGAAGTGGTGTGTGTAGATTGTATGAAAGGAAAGCAACATCGTGATCCAATTCCTACGAAAAGCCAGTGGAGAGCAACACAGAAATTGGAGCTGATTAATGTAGACATTTGTGACCCGATCAACCCAACCTCTAACAGTCAAAAGAGGTATTTTTTATGCTTTATAGATGATTTTTCTAGAAAAGCATGGATATACTTCTTAGTTGAAAAATCAGAAGCTTTCCATCATTTCAAGTGTTTTAAGAATTTGGTTGAAAAAGAAACAGGTCTGCCAATTAAATGCCTTAGAACAGATAGAGGGGAAGAATTTACTTCCATGGAATTCGATGAATATTGTCAAAAAAATGGAATCAAAAAGCAGCTAACCATAGCCTATACTCCTCAATAAAAATGGGGTGGCTGAGAGGAAAAATAGAACAATCATGAACATGGTCAGAACATTGCTCTCAGAGAAGAAAATTCCCAAAAGTTTCTGGCCTGAGGCAGTGAGATGGACAGTGTATGTGTTGAACAGATCTCCAACATTAGCAGTAAAGAATCAAACTCCAGAGGAGGCATGGAGTGGATTCAAACCATCTGTTGAACATTTCAGGATATTTGGATGTGTAGCACATGTGCACATTCCAGATGCCAAAAGAACCAAGCTAGAAAACAAGAGCTGCAGGTGTGTACTTCTTGGAATGAGTGAAGAATCAAAAGGGTATAGGCTATATGATCCATATACAAGGAAGATTATTGTGAGCAAAGATGTGGTTTTCGAAGAAGAAACTCAGTGGAATTAGGATATCAATCACAAGGAAGAATTGACAGTGGACATGGAGTTAGGTGATACTGCAGATAACACTAATAATAAAGATGAATATACACCAATTAATCCATTCATCAATTGTAATCTTACAAGTAAAAGCCAACCAAAAGCTAGCTGAACTACTCGTACTTGCCAGACATGAAGAAGTCAAAATATACATATATATATATATATATATATATCGGGTAAAGTAATTTATATATACATACCAATGCCTCTATTTTAGTGCTTGTCTGAAAGTTTTCAAGCTGAATTCTGTTTAAAATGCTCGAGGATCTGAAACCCTTAATTGTTGTTTTATTAGTCTGAACCCCAACATCCTTGTTAGAAGTTAAATCAACAGTAACCAATCTAGAGCATGAGGGGCATGATACTTGTCCCAAGGAAGCAGAGAAGTCTATCAAGCATGACTTGCAAAAAATATGCTCACAAGAGGTAACCTGAAACAATAAGGAAAAGGAACTTCAAGGAAAAATCGCACACTAAAATTGGCTGAAATAACTTTTCGACATGCAAGTATGAAAAGACAGAAAAGGAGGAAATAAAAAAAATGAAATAGTGTAACAAATGTTTATTTAGAAAAAGAAAAGATGAACTTACCACAGGATCTTCTACTTGGTCATGACAAAGGCCACATACTTGTTCAACATTATCATTACCAGCCAAGTTCCCACCTCTTAATGCTGCAGTTGGAGAATATACCACAAGATATGGATGATCAACAGCCTGTATATTAAGCCAGAGAAGTGTGCGATGCATGGGCAGAAAAACACTTCCAACTAACAGAGGCGGAACAAAAATACAAATAAATCTAAATTTTTTCAATAAAAACTAAGGGAAGCTGACTTCCTAGTTCCCACATGAAATATGAGGACTGAAGTAAAGAGACCATATAACCATATTTCAAACAAGTCACTCAGTTTTAAAATGAAATCAATGAATTGTTATCCTATGTTTTTTCCATTTATCATCATCTTTATTCATTTTTTGGGGGATTCCATTAGAATAATCATTCACCTGATGCAGCAGTGTGAGGAGGTCAAATATATGAGCATAATTATTCATGAGAGTATTTGCTTCGACATATCTGTAAAGGAGAAAGCACATCAATAATACCATGCCGGGATTTATGTTGGCATTTCAAAAGTAAAATATTTGAACACAACTATTGAAATCGAGCATGGTTAAATCAAAATAGAAGAACTTTATCCCAATAACTGAGCCTGACTTTCCTTGTATAACGATTCATAATAGTCTTGCTATTTAATATCCAGGCTATCTTTCCTTAATGAAACCTGCAAGGTGAAACATAACAGAAATAAATATGTAGTCTCTTCATATTTACAATTGCACACTTAGACACATGGGAAACAAGAACTTACAATTCTAGGCGGAAGTGCAAGATCAGCAGCCCTGCCTATTTTAGTGCGCCTTAGAACTATGTTCTTTAAAATTTTGTTTTTAAGCAATATCATAGCTCTTCTTCCACAATCACCATATCCATAATCCATATGATTGGATTGGTTTGGCAACATAATAACCAAGATTAAACATGAATAATAAAGCACATGTCCACATGTCAGCTAAAACAACATTGACGAAATTACGAGGACTAGGTTTCTCTCTATGTCTCTCTAATATAGAGCACACAAAAAAATACAAGCTGCAGAACTTACTTTGTTCCACCAACCGAAATTTCTAAAAGACCTGTGGCAGCAGTTTGAACATTGTTTAGAGGAGCTGCAAAATGACACCATGATAACAAACATAGTCAACAAATCAAGAAAACGAACCATTTAAGAATGTACAAGAACACATGCTATGCATGCGCACACACAAACACTGACACATTAACATAAAAATTAAGCAGAAACCAGTAAAAGGAAAGTTTCCCTTGTTAGTCTTTCAGAAACCTCAACATTGCAAAGTTTGAAGCATATTTAGATATAATGAAATACTCTCAATAAAAAAACATCTTTTAACACGAGTGGCATCCCGTGGAGGATAGATTCATGAAGTCTTTCAAGCCGTCATTTGATAGATAAGAAATAATGAGAAATAGAAGCTGGCAATTCAGTTCCTTCCTTAACAAGTCAGGAGAGAGATAAACAAAACAAAATTAATAATAATGGCCTCCATAGTAAGTTAATATATCAAATCCAAAAATATGACTATTGCCAGCTAAATTAGAATTCACACAGTTCATTAAATATACTGAATCTATGCCATACCTATGATCAAGTATCTTACGATCACAGTCCTTGCACAAGTAATATGAATAAGGAATTATTTGCAGAAATCGTACCTGCATACATGTCATTGTATTTGTAGGTAAATTATGTTAAAGATGAGATATAAAACCATTTGTGGGCCTTCACCTAACAGCTTTTACGAAGAGTTGGTCCTTGACAAATTATATAAAAGAGTTTTGCTAACGAGTGTTCTAACGATATTGGTTAATGAATCCATAAAAAGCAAGTTTTTATTGAAAAGCTAAGTATGAAACTTCTCAAAATATTAAATATATCATTTCCACATAACAGTTTTCTTCTTTTGGTTCCTTAACCAATGCCCTTAGAGCACTCGTTAGCATTCTCCTATATAAAAAAACAAACTTGACAGATTACAGCCTAAAAGACTATAAACTTACCAGAGAATACAGCTCTCCAACACGGTTCTGAAGGGGAGTGCCACTTAATCCCCATTTGTAGGAGGACTCTAAAGCCAGAACTGATTTTGCAGTGTTAGAATGTCTAGATTTTATATAGAATATAATGTGCCTATTTATCATATTAAGAAAAAAAAAAAAGGTCTATTAAATAGAAGTGTGAGGAAGTTAAATAACACACAATGATGATATCATTACATAATATTTGTGATAAAATAAGAAACAATAAGAAATATAAAATGAGTTTAATTTCTATACACTGTCAATGTAAAGTTTTTTTTATACTGACAACCAATCAGAAATCATGGTGTGTATGACTTTTAAAGTAGTGTTAGGATAAGAGTCAAACACTTTAACTTATGTGGCAAATTCTGATTGGTTGTCTGTGTAAAAAATCTTTATACTGACAGTGTATACCAATTAAATCCATATAAAAGAGTTTAATTTCTATACACTGTCAGTGTAAAGTTTTTTTTTTTACACTGAGATTATTAATGTCATAAAACTAAGGTTGAGCTATAATCTATTGTCTTTTTTTTTTTTACTTTTGTATAAAACTAAGTAGGAGATAACAGATAACAACACAGTTTCCAGGAATAAAGAAACAGATAACAGTTTAGCCAGATAACAGCAAAGTTTACTTGGGTATAGTCAAACAAGAAAGAAAGCGAACTCACAATTGTTTAGAAATAGTGAAAGTGGCAATAATAGAAATAAACGAAAGATACAAAATGACACTTTTATTTCATAAAATAACAATTTAGAGATAGTTCAAAGTATAAAACAGTATAATTCGCTTAGTTTTTAACCAAGTCGAAATTGATTAAGATTTATTAGGAGTTATTTGTTATAGGATTTTTAGTGTCAGAATAAAATCTGAATCAAGATCAGATTCTATTAGATAGACTGTTTAATGTTTCTAATTATGTTCCTTATTTTCCTCCTAATTTGTAGCAGATTGGTTATCAGTTCTGAACCAATTCTGTCTATAAATTATCGTATCTATAATTCAATAATGAATGAGAGAAAATGTACAGTTCTCTGTAAACATGTATGGTACCAGAGCTTCGTGCTCTGGACCTTGCTTCTCCGATGGTGAGGACGACGATGACCGGATCCACTCCAATCCCCTCAACCACCTCGACAGACGCATCTGGGGTGCCCAAACTATTCAAACAGGGCCTTCCACTTCGTCTGTTGAGCATCTTTCACAAAACCCGAACCTTCAACTCACAGTACACACGCCCAATGGAAAAAAAAAAAAAAACTATCTCGAACGGGCACAATCTGTGAAGTTGACGATGGAATGGAAGGGAAAACTAGGGAACCTGACTGAGAAGTAAAGGAAACAGCGAAGAATGATCCCTCCTAGGCAAAGTGGAAGCTCATGCTCTTTTTAGGAGGTATCTGTACAGATTCAAAAAAACTGGAGAGCTTTATCCCACCGGGCCCAACCCACTTTGCTGTCTCTATTTTCCGCTCGATACTATCAATGTTTTAATTTCTCTGTTAATACTATAATTGTTTTATTTATTTTTTCATAACAGAGAAACAACATTTATGATTTACACTTTTTGAAGATTACATAATGATGGATCACAATTTTATATAACCTTTATAAAATTATGAAAATAATAATTCAGATTATTCTAGTGATTTCTATTTATTCCTTACTATTATATATATAAAAATTTATAACCAACAAATAATACTCCCAAATTTAGAAAACTCTCAATTGTTTCTCTCACACATTTAACCACACTCTCATCCCTCCCCATTTTACCTTTTACCCACCTTCATTGTTGCATCCCCTATTCAAATTTGAAAAATTAAAACTGCCTCAACATCACTTACAAATTATAGAGAAGCTTAGCTAAAATGGAGGGTTTTCATCCTTGAAAACATAAGCAACCCTTTGACCGTCCTCCATCAATATCTCATACACAATTATTTGAAGCATAAAGGTGAACTTGAAAGATAAAGCCATAACATTGGAGTATTTATTTTCAACAATAAGTCTCTAATTAATAATCTTAAACGATCAAAAGTAATAATTTAAAGAGAGACACATGTAACTCAAAATTTGAACTCTCTTAATTGGAGTATTTTTTTATAACAAGAATTCTTTAATATAAATATTTTTTCCAATAATGCCACGTGGCATTAAAATATTAAATTTAACGGCACATGGCATGCTGAAATAGCAGCTCCGTTTGCCAAGTCAGCATATAACGGCTCAACTTGACGGTAGGGACTAATTGCAAAATTGAAAAAGTTAGAAACACACAATACAAAGAAAATAGAACATAGGGACTAAAAACAAATGTCACTAAATTTATAGAAACCAAAAACTTCATTAAGCCAATTATATTTGACACCGAGCCCGATAAAATGAGCAGATTGAAATTAAAAAAACTTGGTGCATCAAAATCCCATCGACATTCAATAGCACCGTAGCATGTTTCATGTGCAAGACCTCTAGGCTATACAATTTGTGCATTTATTGAGCATTGATGCTGGAAAGCTACATGGCATTTATATGATATCATAAAAAAAAATACTTCTGCAAATACTAGGAAAGTAGCAATAGATCTTTCAATCAAAATAACAGGTCTGCTTAGGTAAGAAAGAGAAATTTCAAGTCGACCTCCGTCAATTTCCCCAAAGCATCAGAAGAGCCGCCTATAGTCCTGTTAAGGGAGGGACAAAAAAGTAATATCATTACTTATTATGACAAAATATGCAGCACCTTGCAAGTCTGTTTACACATCAAACCTACCCTTCGAACACTAGTTCCTTTTTCTCTTGCAGCTTCAAAATTCTCTCCTCGATTGTGTTTTCAATGACAAACCTTACAATTCTATACATGAACATAATGTTAGAACTTCAAACTAACTGTTTTCCCAATAACTTTGCCATTTTCTACTCTGTGTTTAACTCTAGTGTTAGAGTGCAAGAAGCGACACCTGATTGGTTTGTATTGCCTTATTCGATGAATTCTGTCTTGAGCCTGACGTTACAGTGCGGTTCCACCAAGGGTCCAAAAGGAAAACCTGAGTAATGCCAACAATCCAAGCCACATATTAACAAAGTGAAAAACCAAGGCTTAGCACTGATAAAAGAAAACGAATTAGACAAAAAAAAAATAATTACTTTCAGTCTACTTTAAATAAAATGTTTTAAAAAATGTAACAAAAAAAAATGCTCTAGATAGTCCATTTATTTGCATATACTAGTGTTTTTTTCCCGTGCGTCCACGAGTAAATTTTCATTTAAATTAGATTGTTCCAATATTTAATTTAATTAATAATTATAATTGCTATTTGTATTTTGAAATATAATTATATTATATTTTATTGATCAACCTTAGGAACTTTAGCACCCATGATATTCAAACCTAACTCATTCACGATCAATCTTATTTCATTACCCAAATAATAAGATTGATCAATATTCATTATCAACATAACGAGAACACTTACTTTCAATATTATTTTATGATTAGAAAAAACCTGAACATTTGATTTGGTTAAAAAACTTGGGAGTTAAACAATTTGAATTAATCCCAACAACTTCCTTCATCTTACATATACAATCGGAGCTAAAAAAATTAATTTATTCACCCGGTGGCAATGATATCACGAGCTAACTATTAATTTTTTTAATTATTTAATATTGTTGTTTGTTAGAAGATTAAATATTTTAATACTAATTTGTTTTAATTTAATATAAAATTTACAAGTGAAATGATCAAAATTTGACAGTAGAAATGATCAAAATTAGTTAGCACAATATAAAACTAATATACACATAGTTTAATATTTTAATTTCACACCTATAGTTTCAGCTTGTCAAAGAAGTACGAATCGAACACTATTGCATAAAAGAAATCACGAAGGTAGCATAAAATGCTATTAGCTTCCCCAATCGCGGACGGTGAGCAAGTAAGAATGCCTTATTTACAATCCATTCCATTTGACTATCATCCCCTGTTGTAAGATACTTCCGGATAACAAATGCTACTATTGAAATGCCACATAATTAAAGTCTTGTAAGTTTATAATTTTATTGTCAAAGAGTTTAACTCAATAACTAGTTGTTAAGTTATAGAAATAACCTTTAACAAAAAGCCCAAAAATTGAAAGAGATGACAACAATGAATAAGTTTAAATAGAAGAGGAAGTTACAATAACGCTCAGTATTCCTAAGCAGCTTTGAAATGACTCTGCTTCATTGTCCATGCGGCATTATTAATAGTGTTGCCAAAAAATGCAACCATAACCTCTAGAAATTTTTTGCCGAGTAGGTCAAAATACTTAGTTGATGCAGCTTTGTAAATAGCATACATGCACTAGGCATTTTTATGAAAGCTCAATTTTATTTAAAATTACTATAAACTGCAGGAGGTTATATGATGAATGATTTATGACGTCGTGCGGAGGAAAGTATAATTTTTAAGATAGAAATATATGAAATATTATTTTGTAAAATATAAATATAATTTTTTCTTATAAATTGTTATAATGTACTATATTGGTGCGGTCCACTTCACCGGGGTTGTCAAATAAAAAATATAAATATCCTTTTAAGTTGGTTTATAAGATTTTTTGTTTAGAGTTTAATTGTTATACACTGACAAAAACTTTACACTGTCAACCAATTAGAAATCATGGTTTGAATGATTTTTAAGATAGTTAGGATAAGAGTCTATTATTTTTGCTGATGTGACAATTTCTGATAGGTTGACAGTGCAAAAAAATTTTACACTGTTAGTACATAGCAATTAAATCCTTTTGTTTATTTAGAATATAAATATAAATTGATAACTGTAAATAAATAAAATTAAATACTTTGTTAAATTAGATAGTTTTTCCCGGCATTCTAATTTTTCCGTACATTTTAGTTTTATCGTGCATTCTAGTTTTCACTCAAAATTAAAACATTTCATCAATGAAAGACATTGATGTAGAGAAAATAACTTCTATACAAAAATAAAACAATTTTCTTATATTAAATCACATCCTTTTTATTTTCTGCTCAATCTTCTTACATGGAACTTTAACTTCCCACCCACCAATATTTACTAATAACAAATAAAAGGAAATTAAACATCTAATCAAACACATTGTAGGCTTGCAACATCCCTATACCTCTCATCTTGTATATTAATAAAAGCACACAAATCATACATACCAAGCAAACGTTTATTAATTAAATAATAAATTAACTCTACTAATAAAATTTAATAGAGGCAACTAATTTTATTAAACTTTAATTTTCAGGACTAATTTAAATTTTATTAGTATTAGTATTATTCTTAATTAATTTAAATTTTTTTATTCAAATTTTAGGTTCTTATAATTTTTTTCTCAGTGAAGCAGACTTACTATAAATTTCTACAGTGGAGTTTAAGAAGAAAACAATTATGATATTACATAGCAACTTTAGCTTTTTGCATCTTTAACCTCTGTATCCTCACATAGTCACACGTATTGTTATAACTTATTACATAATTATATTACTTTTTTTTGGTGCTACGTAATTATAATACTTTTATCATAGCAACTTCACCTTTTTCATCACCTCTGTATTCTCACATAGTCACATGTATTGTTATAACTTCATTATATGAGGCTAATCTCTTAACGTAAACTCTCCTAATAAATTTCTTTTTTAAAATTTTATTTTTATTTTTTCTCTGAAAACATGGTTTATCCGAATCCCAACTCCTCTCCTCATAACAACCTTTATGATGCGTCATGTAGTTTTTTTTGGATTGCAACTCTCATGTGTTCGTAACGAAAAAGCAACATAGCATTTTATAAAGTCAAAACCTTGTATATAAGATCTCTTTTGCCTAATAATAATAATAATAATAATAATAATAATAACATCATGAGAAGTTAGGTCTATTTTAAACATAATCATAGTCCAGATATAATGTGGATATCAATTAAGATAGTTCTTATGCCCAAACCTAAATTTTGCTGATTTTTCTTAAAAGAGCACCAACCTATTCTATATGGATACCCAAATATAAAGCATGCTTCAACCTTTGAATTAACTTATTTTATATTTAAAAAGATTTAATTTTGATGTTTTTAAAAGAAATTTTATATTATCATATAATAATGAGTTACCACATTATTTAAGGAGTTGGCTTAAAGTAGAGGAGAATGTAATTATGAGGTAATACACAGTCACAAACAAATCTGAATTTTAGATATGCAAGTTATTTGGAACCATGCTTCAAGGAGTTTCCATATAAATCTCTTAGTTGTGAATGATGTGCCTTTTACCATATCATGAAGTAGATTAATCGAGATACATACAAATTCGTCCAAACATCTTGACTTGACAGCAATACAAACAAAAATATCAATTAATTAAGTTTGGTATTTTGAATGCATCAAGGATATCCTTAACCGATATCCAAAGACTAATGACCTTTGAGATGTATAAATGATTGAAGTGAATATTGACGGCATACTTTTGAGCTTTTGGCATTGAGATCTCAAGCTATCGATGATCGATATCTCTTTACTCCACTGCTGCTTCTACAAATGTGCTCCATTGAGATCTTGTGTTTCTTGTACCTGCTGAAGAGAGAGTTCCCCTTAACAACTTCAAAACTTGACACTGTTTTAATATTTACTGAATTACTTTGATCGGAGCAGTATATCTCAGATTTTGCATTCTATCTCTGCAATAGCACTGATGAACTTTATCTCCCTGTTGCTCTTTGCAGTATATTCTAATAGATTAAAGTTCGTGGTTATGAGAATTTATAGGAATAGGTAGAGTTTGCTGAACTTTGAATTTTCTAACTAATAACCATATGGTAAGTTAATGTGATTTCTGGCATTTTCACTTCAACATGATATTTTTTTTCCTTTTCCCTTTTTCCCTTTTGTGATTTAATCTTCACTAGGTTTTCTCATCACAAAACAACGAAGTTTATCTACATTTTCGTTTGAAGCTCTACAACACCTGGATTTCAGGTGATGGAACATTTACAGTTGCACAATTATGTAGCAGGACTGCAGTTCATAGTTGTACATTCATCAAATTAAGCAATTCATCAAAATATAAATCAAGTCTAAATAAATTATTAGTTCCACTCTCCCCCATCCACCTTATCCATGTTTCTCACTATTACTAACCACACCTTTATCATACATACTCCGAAAATGGTTAACATCCAAATTGATTACTCAAATTTCCCTACATTGACATTCTTCAGAATATCAGATAAAAATTAGTTACAACGTAACTCTAAGTGACAGGGGAAGGGGGGGAAGAAAAAGAAGAAGAAGAAGGAAAGGCAAGAATTTGTGACATTAATTAACATGTAAAAGCTTAACTAGTTCTGCTCTCTCAAGCTTTCTTTTGCTTGGCTGGGGAGACAAATAGAAACCGGTAGAGCAAAGCAGCTAAGGTTGCTCCTATGAAAGGACATATCCAATAGACATAAAATTGCTCCCAAGTATTGTGCTTGTTGTTCATATAGGCCCATCCAAATGCATTGGCCGGGTTCATGGAAGGTCCTGTGTACCCAGACCCTGGAATAACCAAAGCCACAGTTGCCACAGCAAGCAAATACACCTTCAGCAGTGGGTTTTTAGGACCCCTAAGCATGGCAATGAGGATAACTAAGTTAAGAGTAAAAGTCAATACCCCTTCAGCTATAGCTCCTGCATGCAAGTCCACCTTCAAGGAAGGACCCTTCAGCATGTGCTTGTACTGAGATACTGAAAACCCATATTGATGTCAGAATTGCATCTCCAATGGCTGCCTTTATCACCCCCATATCCCCCTCCTTCTATGTCTCCCTATTCCTTGGAACCGGAACTCTCACACTCTATTTATCCCTCCACCACCCATATCCTCCTTCTTTTATGTCCCTAGCATTAAATTTTGGTAATTTTGACAAAAAATATAACAAATGATTCTATCTGTGTACCATGAAGTATTCTTACAAAGATTCGTATTTAAGAGTGGGATCCACATAGATGTGTGATTCCAATTCAGGGATGGAAACTGAGCCACGTTGTGGACTAATCTAAAATAGAATATTTTTTTGGGTCAATTACGTGCGAGATATGTGATTAAGTTGTTTAGTTTTCTTGTTGTATGGTTGATGCATTAGTCTTTTACTTGGTTAAAAAAAATTGGAATCAACAATGTCGTTAAGAGAAAATGTTGATCAATTTACTATGATTACACTGAGTGAAGAAAAAAGTGAATAGGCTGTTGGGTTACGTAACAAACTTCTTACAAAGCCAAATCCAGTTCTTGAGAATCTTAGCATAGAGCAATAACTTGAATATGAGAAAGTACTTATTGATAAAGAAATATCACTGTAGCACATATATCATCACTCCAGTAGCCTACTATACATATGGGGAAAATGCAAATTTCAATATTGCAAGGGAAAATGTTAATGGCTCTCGTAAATTTGGTGGTGAGGGGGCAAGGTTGGCATTTTGGCTTTACCACTCTCACTTCAATCTTGGTTCCACAAATGTGTTGCATGTCACTATGGGGTATTATCTCAGCCCTCCAATTAGCCTGCCATAAATGAATTAAACAAGAAGCTCTGGAATTTGGATTGAAATTGCTTCATCCTGTCACCTTAGTGTTGCATAGTTGTCGTATGAACAACCGTTCTGTGGCACCTCTGGTGCAAGCCATTCGGTCCTTTTTCTTCACTGCTCAACCATGCTGCAAGCATATCTTTCTCTCCATTTCTTCTGATGACTTACTAGAGCTAATGCCAGGGCTGTGTTTTGTAGTGTAGATTTTGTTAGAGGGTTGGTCTACTCTCATTATTTCTTGTTCTGTGCGCTAAAAAGAAGGATCTTAAAGCACTTGTAGCGATTGTAGGAATAAGAGACCCATATTTGAGCAAAAATGATAACAGCACTTGTTGCATACCTGTGCCAAGGATCCCACATCGAGAAGCATAAGTGAAGTAGTGTGAAGGATGGGTTATAAAACTGAAGTGAGTGGTATGGAGCAACATACTTACCTGGACGGGGTTAATGGGTGATCATGAAGGCCCATGGCCTAGGGTAGTGACCTCCATTGCACTTAGGAGGGGTGCTGTCCTAAGGTCTGCCCAAGTGGCAGAGCCTACGTCATAATTTGTGGCAGTGGGGGCCTGCGTTCGCGCGGCCCCTTCCAAACGGAATTTCAAATTTTTTCTTATGCACTAATCCTTACAAAGCTGGCCCGCTGACTACTGTAGCTTTTTCTGATTACTGAGAAGATTGTAATGTTTGACAAATATGAAAATGATATAAGACAGAAAGGTCGTATTATACACTGTCATCAAATAACAAAGAAAAGGAAAATTTAACCTTGGTATAAAAACATGTAATATTTGAAGAAAATATCTTCGTACATCTCATTTACTGTGTTAATTTTATGATTTCTAAGATTATTTAATATAATTTTTTGAGTTTAATTGTTATGTATTGATGGTGTAAAATAATTTTATACAGATAATTAATCACCAATCATGGTATGTATGACTTTTAAGGTAGTTAGAATAAGAGTCAAATTTTTTTAGTGATGTGACAATTTATAATTGGACGTCTGTGTAAAAATGTTTTACACTGTCATTGTATAGCAATTAAACTCTAATTTTTTTTTTGACTTGATTATTTATTATATTTTTAAAAACAATATTACTTGTGACTTTTGACTCGGTGTTATGGGATAAGGTTTAATTAGATTTCTTCGATATTGGGTTTTAAAAAAAATGTTAACCTTTTTTTTAATGATATAGGTAGGAAGTATTCATCACTGTTAGCATTGATTAATCTCTGTCGGAAAACTTGTTGGGTACATAAGGTGGGTTCTCTCCTCCCAATGAGATTTTTTTCATACACAAGAGCAGGATTCGAACTCATAACCACTTGCTTAAAGTATCTGAGTTCCTTACCACTCGAACCAACCACATATTGGTAAGATGTTAACTCTTCTATTTAAGGGAAAAGCATTATTAGTACGAACAAATAAGCGATATCTTACGATCGCTACATTTTGTATATTTTTTTTAGGCTTAATTGCACTTTTGGTTCCTCAGGTATCACAATTGTTTGATTTTGGTCCCTCGAATTTTAATTGCGCCAATTGGGTCCTCCAAGTATCACGATTGTGTAATTTTGGTCCCGCAAATTTCAATTGCGTCAATTGGATCCCCCACGTATCATGATTGTGCAATTTTGGTCCCCAAGTATCACGATTGTAGAATTTTGGTCCTTCAAGTATCACGATTGTGCAACTTTTAACATCAATAGCCTACGGAACACATGTGCGACTGATTTGGTACTAAATGAGACTAGCTTGACAGCTTACGTGTCATTCTTATGTGATACTTAATGATGTGCATTTGACCATTAAATTAGTAAGATGTCAATGATGTCTTATAAGAATGTCCCGTTAAATGTAAAGTTGACTTAACTAAGTGTCAAATCAGTCCCACGTGTCTTACGTAGGCTACTGACGTTAAAAATTGCACTATTATGATACTTGGGGGACCAAAATTGAACAATCGTGATACTTAGGGGATCCAATTGGCGCAATTAAAACTTGGGGGACCAAAATCGAACAATCGTGATACCTAAAGGATTAAAAGTGTAATTAAGCCTAGATATCACCCCATCTATGGTCAGCCAATATCTGAAGGGAACACTGATTTTGTAGTTTCTACAAAATAGCATGGATTTTGCCTCACTCCTTTAAAGTGATCTTGTCTTTTTTTTTTTTTTTTTTTTGGATTCTTAGGAGGCATACTTAGGCCTTATATGAGAAAGGGAAAATTGAAGCCATTGCGGGATCGAACCCACGACTCACCAGTCACCAAATATCCATGCAGTCTTACCACTGAGCTACTGAAGCGGGACAAGTGATCTTGTCCTTAAATTAAGCAAGTTCTACCATCATTTAATAAGTTGAGACTTCAATACAATTTATCAAACAAATGGTAAATATAGTTTTATTTACTCACTTTAAAGACAAGCTGAAGAGTTATTTTTTCTGGAATGTTTGTCTCATTTGAACTCTAAATTTATGTAATCTTTTAATAATATTTTGTTATTTTTAATATTTTATTAAATTTTAATTTTCTGGGCTAATTTTAAATTTATTAATATTATTCTTAATCACATTTTATTTATTCAAATTTTAAGTTCTTGTAATTTTTTTCACAATAAGGCTTACTAAAAATGTCTAAGAGGAATAAACATATATACATAATTACATTTTTTTTCGTAACAACTTTAGCTTTTTGATCTAAATCTTTGTATCTCACTTGTATTGTTATAAGGCTAAATCTCTTAACACATACAAAGTCACACTTATAAAACTCTCCTAATAAAACTCTCCTAATAAATCCGACATCCAACCCCCGCCTGCCTCATAACACGATCGGGATCCCTAACTTTAGGATGGAAAAATTACGGTGATTTTGTGTCTATAAAAAAGAAAGAAGGATAATTAAAAATAAAAGATAAATATGAGAGAAAAAATTAATAAAAAAAGAAATAAAGAGAAAGGTAGATAACTTTTTCACAAGTTAGAGATCCAAATCCCTTCTAACAATCTTTATGATGTGTCACATTTTTGTTGTTCTCATGAGATATCATCTGGCAGCCCCCTCCTCACCCTTGGGTTAAAATAAACAGGGATGGCGATGCAAAAGAAACCCGAGTAAGACCGATTACGAAGGTCTGGTGCGTGGTGCAGATGGCTGATGGATAAGGAAAGGGGTTCTTCTATCATATTGGATGCTGACAGCCAGCCTAGCTATGTAGCCATGCTACGGATGGGATCTTAAAGGGGTTTGAAATGACTTGGCTTACAGGATTTAAGGATGGAAGTGATATATGGTGGAGTGTGATTCATAATTAATAGGTAAAATTAGTGATTTGATCCTTTAATTTAATTTAATTTTTTAAATTAATTTTTTATGTTTTTTTTGTGTCAAATAAGTTTTTTAAATTTTTTTTGTGATAAACATGTCTCTTAAATTTTTTTATGACATCATAATTTATTGATTTAATAACAAAATCATATACTATTATAATAATTTAAGGGACCCTTTTATCACTAAAAAAAATATAAAGGATTGATTTGTCATAAAAAAAAATTTAAAGTACCAAATTAAAAAATTAAATTAACTTAAAAAAAAAAAACCACTAATTTTGCCTAATTAATAAGTCATTGTGTCTCATCCCAAATGGCCTATACCGAGGGTGTTGTTGAATCACCACTTACTCCATAGGGTCAGAAAGTTGTTGCAAAGACCATGGACAATCATTTTCGAACACACTTTTAGCTAGGGAGGACAACCGTACGTTGTGCAAACCGACCTGCAAATTGGAGTCTCTCTCATGATTTTGGGTACATTGATGTGGGATAACTCTTGCGGAACCGAACCCCTTTTTTATCCTTGTTGATTATTCTGGCCTCCCTACCCCGTCTAGTTCTTAGTTTCTTTTGTTTTTGTGCTTTAGCTCGGTCTATGTGTACCCAAAAAAGGAAAGAAAAAGCATGTTAACATTTTATAAAATCAAACCTTCGGCGAAACAAGCACCACATTGCATATAATATCTCTTTTACTTAATAATAATAATAATAAAACATCATGAGAAGTCAGTAACTTTTTCAAAAATAGTCATTTTTCAAATATAAAGTGGATATTAGAGCAACTTTATCCCAACATCATTTTTTTTTACTTTTTAGAATTCTTAAATGGGTCCCATATTTATACATCATTTATTTTTACTTTTTTACAACTTAAGCATCTCGTCTCTTCAATCCAGCAACTTTCAAAAAGTTCTTAAATGGACCCCATTAGTGGTCTCACATTCTTAGATTTTATCAATAATTTATTTATTACGTCATAATTATTTGATTTATCAAATAATAAAATTATAAATATTAAGGAATTAATTTATAATATTTTTAATTACAAAATGAATCTGCTTTTTGGTTTAACCCCACAACTGCATCCTTGGAAATATTTAGCCATGACTGGATGAGAACTTTATCTTCCTCCGGGATGAACCTTGCTCTTTGTTTTTTTTGAGTTGGTTGATCTTCTTCTTCATCGAGCGTAATATTATCCAACCCGACTTGCATGAAAAATGGTGAAAGTTTGAGATTCTTCTTCATAGGATTGCCCATCAGTGGTACCCATTGAAATCCCATGATCCATGGTGGGAAATGGAAATGGAAATGGAAATGGAAATGGGAGGGTAGGAAATTGAAAATTGCCCATATTTGGGTTTGGTTGTGGGTTTGGTAAAGGTGGAGGATTTGGATAATTTGGATTAGTGGGAGGTTGATAATTTTGCCAGAAATTAAAAAAGGAATTGGCATTGGCTTGGTTTGGATTCATTGTGTGAAAACAAATAAAGTTGATAGTTGAAGATTTGAGAGTATGTGAGTAAAAAAAAATTGGATGAGATAGAACTTTGAGAGAATATATAAGTAAAAAATTAGGGAAGAAATTTTGAGAAAATATATGAGAATGAATGAGAGAAATTTGATAGGTTTTGTTGTATAAAAAAAATGAATGTTGATCACATATTTATAAAGAAATTGATATATTAAAAAAAAAAAAGGAACAACGGTCCAAAAATATAGCCGTTGAACGGTTATATTCCCTGTGCCACTCCACAAGTATAGATGCTTGTGGAAGCACCCCACAAATTGGGGGTGCTTATTAAGCAGAGATTGCATCGGCAAATGCTATTAAGCATCGATGCTTAATAGGCAAGCATCTGCTATTTGTGGACCGATGCAGATGGTCTCAATGAAGATAGTGCTTATGCCCAAACCTGAAATTTGCTGATTAATTTTTCTTAAAAGAGCACTAACCTATTCTATATGGATATCTAAACATAAAGCAATGTTCAACCTTTGAATTAACTATCAACATGTGATTGATTTGAGTGGTAACGAGCTCAGACTTCTTAAGCAAGTGGTCAGGGATTCGATCCATGACACTTGCGTACGGAGAAAACCTGGATGGGAGATGCCAACCCTTAAATGTCGTCAAGTACCTTGAGGGATTAGTCTCCAAAATTATGCGCGGAGAATACATTGGGAAACAAAAAAAAAAAACCCTTTGAATTAACTTATTTTATATTTAAAAATAATTTAATTTGATGTTTTTTAAGAAATTTTATATATTATCATATAATAATGTGTTACCACTTACCACGTTATTTAAAGAGTTGGCTTAAAGTAGACGAGGGTGTAATTATGAGTTAATACACAGTCACAAACAAATTGGAATTCTAGTTATGCAAATTATTTGGAACCATGCTTCAAGAAGTTTCCTTGTAAATCTCTTAATTATGAATGATGCCTTTGACCAGATCTTGAAGTAGATTAATCGAGATGCATACAAATTTGCCCAGAACTGGTTGCAACACAAAGAAAAAATCATTTAATTAAATTTGGCATTTGTCTAATTGTTGACATAATTAAAATTATAAAATAATTAATGTTTAAAAAACTACCGATTAAAACTCTTAGGAAAAAGCTTTTCAGCCAAAAGTTTATTTCTAAAGCATTTCAGTTTAGCTTTTATGAAAACAAATAAGCTAAAAGTGGTTATACGTTTAAACTTGGGCTAACTTTGTATACATTTTTTTATTCGTTTATTATTTTTATATTAATTAAGAGCTACTAATACGTTATTATAAGAGACAATTACCACCAAATCATAAATGTCTTCAAGCCTAATTTTAGTGATATTTGAATGTTTAAGTGTGTGTTTGGATTTTTGTTGGGAAGGATCCAAACTTAAGTTTAGCTAAAAGCTTGTGAAAGCAGCTTTTAACCAAACTTAAGTTTGGATTCTCCCCAACGGAAATTTAAACACACCGTAAACATTTTAGTATTTGATCTTCAATGCTTTCCTTGGAAACTTCAAATTCCAGTTTCCTATTTACCAAACATAGAGGGGGTACTTAGCATTGCTCCATAGTATTATGTTCATTACAAAAGGAAGGAACCACAAATTCCGAATCAGAAAATCTATCAAATATGTCATATTTGTAAACATTTTTTCGAAAATGAATTTGTTTTTAAAGTTAGTAAGAATATATCTATCATTGGTTCATTTAGTGAATTGAGATTTTTATAAATGTTATTAAATTAATAATAAATACATCATTTTTTTTTGACAAAAGCAATAAATACATCATTACAAACTCATTTTAAAAAGTTTTATCATTTTCTTTGATTCTGCATTTGGTTAGAAGTTAGAACTTAGAAGAAGTCCATTCATTAAAACCATAAATTAACTTATAAAAAAACGAGAGCTTTTGAGGAATAGATTAGGTGATCCATGAAATAAACGTGTAAATTAAAAATCTTGTGCAGTCCCAGATATTTGTTATCCGCTATCAATGTACAAGACTTTGGTTCATTTTGTCAAACAACGGCAGAGACGATAGCTCCTAATGCACTATTCTCGGATCAGTGACTTACTCATCATCCCTTTGTACCAAAAAAAAAAAGAAAGAAAGAAAGAAGAAAAATACATATTCATCCCTGATAAATGATAATCTTCTATAAATTACTGCCAGTTAAATCAGGTGAAGCTCTAAAATTTCTCCGAGTTAAAACAACAGCTGCTATTATAAAGTGAAACCTTGGATTTAGTAGAAGCTACTAATGAGTAATTTTGGAGTATAAAATTATCTTCAATCATTTGGCTTTGTTCTTTTCATATCAATTTTCTGGTAATTTTATATTTTTCCTTTATGGTAACTTTGAAATCATTAAATGTCAATAACTTAGCTATGCTCAATTCAGAGGCAACAATAGACGCGGTCTGAAGAGGTTGCTGACAACTCTTTAAAAGGTGCTGAAATGGTTACAGCTCATTGATGCCACCCGGTTGCTATTTCACAGGTCACAAAGTGGCACAAGCAGCAAGACATAAGCCAGTTATCCATTACTTCTATTAAAGAGTGCTCTGAATCTGATTCCCTCTTCTCACCGACATTGTCTCTCTTTATTATATCATCTGTGTGGAGAGTGGTCTAAAGCAAAAGGAGGAAGTATATGGCAAAAGAAAAGTGTAGACAGTGACTGCTTTGCACAAAGAAAAAGTGGGAGTTGTGTTTTTAGGAGAGAAAAAAATAAGAGTACTTGGTTTCTTTGATATTAGTTGAAAGAGTGTCACTTTCCCATATCCACATTTGGGATAGAGAGGGAAAGAGAAAAGAAACCGAGAAATGGGTTACTCCAGGAGACTGAGTTCTGTCTTATTGTTGGTCTTGTTGATGGTGGCATGTGCAAGTGGGGAAGACCCTTACAGGTTCTACGATTGGAATGTCACATATGGTGACATTTATCCACTTGGAGTTAAACAACAGGTACCTTTGTTTCATATTTGTATTTCCCATTGTTATGATCATAACTTTTGTTTCTCCATGATATATGAGAGTATGGTGTATGAAATGGCAGGGGATATTGATAAACGGACAATTCCCAGGGCCACTGATCGAGGCCGTGACCAATGATAATTTGATTATCAGTGTTTTCAACAGCTTGGATGAACCTTTCCTCATCTCTTGGTTAGTCTCTCTCAATATAGAGTTCCTGATGGGGAAACCTTGTGATAATCTTTGATGTATAAAATAGTGAATAGTGAGCACCAAGTAAATAAGTAAATATCAATGTCAGGACTAAGAATGCAACATACATAAAAATTCTATTATTCATGAGCCGAGAATTTAGCGTTATACTAATGTTAATATTATGTGATTCTTTATAGGAACGGAGTGCAGCAGAGGAGAAACTCATGGCAAGATGGAGTATATGGTACCAATTGTCCAATCCCACCAGGCCAGAATTTCACTTATATTCTTCAAGTAAAGGATCAGATCGGTAGCTACTTCTACTTTCCTTCCCTTGCATTCCATAAGGCAGCAGGAGGCTATGGTGGCTTCGAAATCGCCAGCCGTTCTGTGATTCCTGTACCTTTTCCTCCACCGGCAGGAGATTTCACCATATTGACAGGAGACTGGTACAACAGAAATCACACAGTATGTTGTTTGCTTTGTTATAGATGTTATGTTATTAGTCCTTGCATTTCATGCACTGTAACTAGAAACAGTCTTCAATGAAATCCTACATAAATCATCATTCATTAGCAACTTTGTTGTGTTTATTCGTGCAGGATTTGAGGGCTATTTTAGATAGTGGAAGTGACCTTCCTTTCCCTGATGGGCTTATCATCAATGGTCATGGTTCCAATGCTTCCACATTCCCAGTTGATCAAGGTATAGAAGAATTTTTAACAATTTGTTCACTTGAAACCAGATGTAGCTATATATAGCTGGACATTGATTATGAGGTACTTGATTGTTTGATAGGCAAGACTTACAGGTTCCGGATATCAAATGTGGGGCTCTCCACTTCCATCAATTTCAGAATCCAAGGGCATAAGATGTTGCTTGTTGAGGTGGAAGGAACACACACTCTCCAAAACACTTATGACTCACTTGACATTCATTTGGGGCAGACTTACTCCGTATTGGTTACTGCTGATCAACCACCCCAAGACTACTACATTGTTGTTTCAACACGTTTCACCTCCCAAATGTTGAATGTTACCTCCATTCTTCATTACAACAACTCAGCAGGAGGAGTTTCTGGCCCTCCCCCAGAAGGGCCAACAACTCAAATTGATTGGTCTATGGACCAAGCTCGCTCTCTTAGGTATTGTTTTCTTTTATATTTAAAACTAGTTGGAGGAGCTTTTTAATGATAAATGTGGATGTCCAATATAAATTTTGCTGCCAGTTTATTAAGTACTTATATACACATTTCTATCTTGTTCTATATTAGCTAGCTTTATACTATTCAGGGATTAATTTGTCTGCAATTGTTCGAGTAGGACTCAGCTCTCTTAAATCCTTTGTTGATCCTTAAGAATGATAAAATCTCAGACATGCCATAAATTAGTTCCACCACATAATTATAATATTATATTAATATATTGTATTTGAGATTTAATCAACTTATTCCATAGTGAAGAATAAAAGTAAGATAACAAGATTATGTGGTTCTACACTGTCAAATATTTTTTGTTATCTGATATATGAAATATACTCTACAACACAATCTCATGCTTATTGTAAATCTGTAACATGTGATTAATTAAATCAGGGAGAATCTGACAGCGAGTGGGCCAAGGCCTAATCCACAAGGATCTTACCATTATGGTTTGATAAACATAACCCGTACAATTAGACTTCAAAATTCTGCTCCGGTTATCATTGGTACACAAAGATATGCTGTCAATAGTGTGTCCTACATCCCTGCTGATACACCACTTAAGCTGGCTGATTACTTCAAGATCCAAGGGGTGTTCTCCCTTGGAAGTATCCCGGACAACCCCACCGGTGGCGGCGGCGGTTACCTCCAGACTTCTGTCATGGCCGCTGATTTCCGAGGCTTTGTGGAGGTTGTGTTTGAGAATCCTGAAGACACTTTGCAATCATGGCACGTTGATGGCCACATCTTCTTTGTTGTAGGGTAAGTGCACCTAACTCCATTGATACTAAATTGTAGAGTTATGCCTTTTTGCCTTTACACCTGCAAATTATTTTTTTTTTTTTAATAATAATTCAACATTATGATGATACCCATTTATTCCAATGTGCAGAATGGATGGAGGACAATGGTCTGCGGCAAGCAGGCAAAATTACAATTTAAGAGACGCAATTTCTCGTTCCACAGTTCAGGTATTCAAGTTTGCTATCTATTGTTGTGGTATAGATCTTAATATTTGCTTTTCTGTTATCGGGGCATGCAATTTTCATTGACATTATCATTTCAACAAAGCTACACTTACTTGTATGTACATTACCTTATATAATTTAGTTCATATGAATGCAATTGGGGAATATATTGGCTTAGTTCATTTTCTGCTCACATATACTCTAATTTTGCCATATAAACAAATACGTGTTAAATTGATATGTGGTTATAGCTTTTATTATTATTATGTGGCTTGACATGGTTTTGGTTGACTTTTGATGCACACTACACAGGTGTATCCCAAGTCATGGACTGCAGTGTACATGCCTTTGGACAATGTGGGAATGTGGAATGTGAGGTCCGAGAATTGGGCTCGTCAGTACCTAGGCCAGCAATTTTATCTTCGAGTATATTCCCCTGCAAATTCATGGAGAGATGAGTACCCAATCCCAAGTAATGCCCTGCTGTGTGGCAAGGCAGTGGGTCACTAGATCTAAACTTGGTCTATATAATGCCACCAAGATCAGGGTTTAATCTTTGTTTAACGAGTGTCATTCATTTCCATTTAAGGCTTAACTCGAGCCAATTTTTTCTTACTTCTTTGCACCATTCATGTTATGATGCTATAGATTATAGAATTATAGATTTTGATTTTATATAGAGGAAGTGCCACATTATGGTGCTATGCTAGTCCATTATTGGAACCTGCTTCTCGGGTAATGCAGGAGGAAGAAGTAAAGGTAGGAAGGGATTAGGGACAGGGAGGGATTAGGGTTCTTACTGTTATAATTATTTTCGTTAAGAATAAATAGTATTTTTATAACAAGAAATATTTATTAAATTTTTTTTTTCAAAAATGTCACGTGACATTAAAATATTAAATTTAATGTCACATGACATGCTGAAATAACAGCTCCGTTTGCTTAGTCACATAGACTAATTGCAAAATTGAAAAAGTTAGAAACGTGCAATGCAGAGAAAATAAAAAGATAGGGACTAAAAACAAATGTCACTAAATTTATAAGGACCAAAAAATTCATTAAGGCAATTATATTTGACACCGAACCCAATAAGATGAGCAAATTGAAATAGAAAAAACCTGGTGCATCAAAATCCCATCGACATTTAACTGCATCGTAGCATGTTTCATGTGCAAGGCAACCTCTGGACTATACAGTTTGTGCATTTATTGAGCATTGATTTTGGAAAGCTACATGGCAGTAATATGATATCATCAAAAAAATAGTTTTGCAAATGTATATCAGGAAAGTAGCAATAGATTTTTCAGTCAAAATAACAGGTCTGCTTAGGTAACAAAGAGAAATTTCAAGTTGGCCTCCGTCAATCTCCCCAGAGCCTCAGAAGAGCTGCCTATAGTCATGTTAAGGGAGAGATAAGAAAGTAAATGTTATTACTTATTATGACAAAATATGCAGCACTTTTCAAGCTTGTTTACACATCAAACTTACCCTTTGAACACTAGTTTCTTTTTCTCTTGCAGCTTCAAAATTCTCTCCTCGATTGTGTTTTCAATTACAAACCTTACAATTCTGTACATGAAAATAATGTTAGAACTTCATGAAGAAAGGACTAACTGTTTTTCCAATAACTTTTCCATTTTCTACTTTGTTTCAACTCTAGTGTTATAGTGCAAGAAGCGGCACCTGATTGGTTTGTATTGCCCTATTCGGTGAATTCTGTCTTGAGCCTGACGCTCCACGACGGGGTTCCACCAAGGGTCTATAAGGAAAACCTGAGTGTGCCCAACAATCCAAGCCACATATTAACAAAGTGAAAAACCAAGGCTTAACAATGGCAAAAGAAAACGAATTAGACAAAAAAAATTGGCCTTATTTAATTACTTTCGTTCTACTTTAAATAAAATGTTTTAAATAATATAACAAAATAAATTGCTATAGATAGTCCATTTATTTGCATATACTAGTATTTTTTGACCCGTGGGAGGTACGGTAAATTTTTATTTAAAATAAATTGTTCCAATATTTAATTTAACTATTAATTATAATTGCTATTTGCATTTTGAAATATAATTATATTATATTTTATTGATCAACCTTAGGAACTTTAGCACCAATGACATTCAAACCTAACTAGCGATCAATCTTATTTCATTACATAAATCATAAGATTGATCAATATTATGAGAACACTTACTTTCAATATTATTTTATGATTCGAAAAACCTCAACATTTGATTTGGTTAAAAAACTCGAGTTAAACAATCAAAATTAATCCAACAACTTCCTACATCTTACATATACAATCAGAGCTAAAAAATTCATTTATTTACCCGATAGCAATGATAACACGGGCTAACTATTAATTTTTTTAATTCTTTAATATTGTTTGTTATAAGATTATATATTTTAATAATATTTATTTTAATTTAATATAAAATTTACGTGTAAAATGATCAAAATTTAACACTTACGAAATGATCGCACAATATAAAACTGATATGCACATAGTTTAATATATTAATTTCACACCTACAGTTTAAGCTTGTCAAAGGAGTACAAATTAAACATTGGATAGAAGAATATGGCTATACCCCTCATCTTGTATATTAATAAAAGCATACAAATCATACACACCAAGCAAAGGTTTCTTAATTACTCCCTCCATTTTATTTCTTTCGTCTTTTTAGCATTCTACATACAAATTAAAAAATCATTAATTTGTATGTAAATGTATCAAAATATCCAGTGAAGAATTAAATGAAGTATTCAACCAAGAAGCATAAGCTAGAAATACATAAAGTCTAATTGAGGGTATATATAAAAAAAAAAGGGAAAATTATACTCTTGATTTATAAAACCCCAATTATTTTGAAACAAAAACAAATTGCTAAAAAGACTAAAGATATGGAATGAAGGGAGTAAATAATAAATTAACACTACTCATAAAAACAACTTCAATTTGTATAAAAAATTGTACATATCAAAACAAAAAATTTACTACTTTTCAAGCCACAAATTATACTCTACTTACAACCTCAACTTATGCTTGAATAAAAATACCACGTCAGAATGTAGTTATGCATTACAGTAGGTGCATTAAAACATATGTAGAAGACACAAGATAGAAATAAAACTAGGATTGGACCTCGAGAAACATTTCCAAAGATGCATCAAATATCATTGTCACTTCAACAGGATTAAGAACAGGTTTGAATGCTTTCTTATCATGAAGTATGCCAATGACCAGAACCACTATGAGGAGGTGCTACAAAAGAAACAATGATGGGTGAAAAGTACTGGTACAGTTTCCCCATTGAACCCTTATAATCTGAATCATATGAGAAATAGAGTAACAACAATATGTCCAAACTATCTAACATCTGTGGAATTGAAACATCAATGTTATCAAATTCAAAATTTATGGCAAGTGATAGAAGACCAGCTTTTGAAATGAATCATGCTCAGATACGATTTATAGTTCTTGGTTTCCAGAAATAATGAATGATGCTTACAAATTAATTTTTAAAAATAGTAATGTGTACAGGTTTGACTCTGGAAATTATCCAACAAATAATCTTCCAAACATTTCCTCAAATTGATTCATCAAATACCAATTATTGCTAATAAGAACTTGTTTCCATGCAATGCTTGTCAAAGAAAATCAATCCAAGAAAATATTGTTATTCAAATTTTTTAGCATTCAGTAGTGCTGCTATTGTTTTAAATGTATAAAGTATCACTCTAATGGGCAATGTATAGCTGTATACACTTTTATTCCTGTTTATTCTGAGCACTAATAATCTGTGGTGTTAGTTTATACGGGAAAAATTCTTATACTTTTCAAGCCATATTCTAAAGAATAAGAAATTAATAAGAATTTAAGAACTATGAAGACAATGAAGAGCCATCAAGGATCAAAACATATGGATAACCAACATGCTCCAGGTCAGATCATGAAGAGCCCTCATTGGTAGTTTGTGCAGTTGAATCCATTGCAAACGGAAAGCCTGATAACGAAGACCAAAAACAGCAAAATTCCAAGAACAACCAATTTAATTTTCATGTTCTGATATCACAACTTCCGACAGATTTGTGTTCCTTTCTTTCAGACTATTGAGCATGAAAATTAGCAGATCCTTCCGCTCAAGAAAGCATAAGATCGCAAATGATGGTCGTTAAACCTTGGTCATCTTACTTGTGAGTGCAATGTCTTTATCCTTTATCAAGAGCCTGAAATCATAAAACAAAGATGACAAAGTATTACAATGTCTTCTCTAAAATTGCAATCAGTGCATCCAGCGAAAGCAACTCAGCAGGGTGATAGTCACATATTCAAACAGGATAATGCAAGGGAAAATGTTAGCAGTGATGCATAACTTGACAGGAAAAAGATTACTTTAGCCACCAAAAATTTTGAAGGTGAAAATGAACAGTGGAGTTGCATTATCTTAGCATGCAGATGATAACAAAAATAAGAGAAGACATTGAGTGGTTATGTTAGCATGACCTTCACATCCTTTCAGGAGCAATAAGTGTACTAGCTTATAACAAATCGTTCTTCTAGCAAGCAAGTTAAATATGAATATACATCAATTAATCCATTCATCAATTGTAATCTTACAAGTAAAAGCCAACCAAAAGCTAGCTGAACTACTCGTACTTGCCAGACATGAGGAAGCCAAAAAAAAAAAAACATATATCCGGTAAGTAATTTATATATACATACCAATGCCTCTATTTTAGAGCTTGTCTGAAAGTTTTCAAGCTGAATTCTGTTAAAAATGCTTGAGGATCTGAAACCCTTAATTGTTGTTTTACTAGTCTGAACCCCAACATCCTTGTTGGAAGTTAAATCAACAGTAAGAAATTTAGAGCATCAGATGTCAATGGAATTAATAGGCAGATTATTTGGTATTTACTGTGCAGATTTGTTAGGTAGATTATTTGGTATTTATTGGCCCTTTAAGACAGCAGATACTGCAAGATTGTATAGCTGTAATTATGTAATTATATTCTGAGTTAATTAGTCCAGCTGTAGGTTAGCAGTTTAGCAAGCTTTAAGGCTAGAAATTAGATTGTATCAATATTATTTAATAGAGAATTCTCCAAAGGAGAACACAGTTTTTACCCACAATTCTTTGAGTTTAACATGGTACCAGTCTAGGTTGCGATCCAAACTTAGTTTTTGGGTTCCCTGCTTTCTAAGCCTCTTGCGGTCCTAGTTTTCCTCGTGTTCCAGTTATCCAGTTCGTTCTCTAGTTTTCTCAACCTCTGCGTTTTTTCTTAGCATCATGACTATTGAAAAGTACGATGTCCTCTTTGTTCGTCTTAATGGAAAGAACTACTCCGCCTGGGCATTCCAGTTTCAGATCTTTGTCAAAGGTAAGGAGCTTTGGGGTCATGTTGATGGAACCGATTCTGCTCCTGAAAAAGCAAAGCATAAGGACGCACATGCCAAATGGGAGGTCAAAGACGCACAAGTCATGGCATGGATAATAGGGTTGATCCTAATATAATTCTCAATCTTCGACCACACAACACTGCCGCCAAGATGTGGGACTACCTGAAGAAAATATATAGCCAGAACAACACTGCTCGCAGGTTCCAACTTGAACATGAAATCGCCACTTTTCAACAGGATAGTCTCTCCATTTCTGAATTCTATTCTCATTTTTTGAATCTTTGGGCTGAATATACTGACATTGTCTATGAAGCTTTGTCAAATGAAGGACAAACCAAAGTGCAAAAAGTTCATGAAACCGCAAAAAAAGATCAATTTCTTATGAAATTGAGATCTGATTTTGAGGGCATTCGATCAAATCTAATGAACAAAGCTACCGTCCCCACCTTCGATGCATGTCTCAATGAACTGCTTCGTGAAGAACAACGTCTTCTCACTCAAACCACCATGAAACAATAGAAATCTGCCTCCCTTCCTATGGCGTATGCCATACAGAGCAAACCTTGAGGGTGAGATATGAGTACTGTCCAATGTTTTTGCTGCAAAAGACTTCGACATTTTGCTTCCAACTGTCCTAAAGAGTTCTATAGTTACTGCAAGAAAGATGGTCACATCATTAAAGAATGTCTAATAAGACCACCAAGGAAAAATGTACCAGCCTTCACTGCCTCTGTTGGTTCTTCTGCTACTTCTGTTTCTGCCAATCAAAATTTGCCTACTTCTGTGCCAACTTTGACCCCTGAAATGGTTCAACAAATGATCGTTTCAGCATTTTCCGCTTTGGGTCTTTCAGGTAAATCTACTTCCTCCTATCCTCCTTGGTATTTTGATTCCGGGGCATCCAATCATATGACCAACACTGCTGATACCCTTACCAATGTTACAAGATACTCTGGTAATCTCCAAATTCATACTGCTTATGGAAACAATTTATCTATCACAGCAATTGGTGATATTTCCTCTCTTTAACCGATGTCTTTGTTTCCCTTGGTCTCACCATTAACCTTACTTCTATTGGTCAATTAGTTGACAATAATTGCAAAGTTGAATTCTCAAAATCCGGTTGTCTTGTGCACGATCAACACTCAGGGAAGATTATCGCGAAGGGGCCTAAAGTTGGACGTCCTTTTCCACTTTATTCATTGCTGTCTACGTCTGCTACTGTTCATTTTCAAACGTGTCATAAGCGTCTTGGTCATCCAAACTCATACATACTTCATGAATTAATGAAACCCGGTGTTCTTGGCAATAAAGATTCCCCATCTCTTAGTGCTGTTCAATTTGATTGCAATTCTTGTAAACTTGGTAAAAGTAAAGATCTACCATTTCCAATTCATCAATCAAATGTAAGTCAGCCCTTTGATATGATTCACACTGATTTATGGGGAATAACACCTGTTATATCTCATGCACATTACAAGTACTTTATCATTTTTATTGACGACTATAGTCGTTTAACATGGGTTATTTTTTGCGGTCAAAAGCTGAAGCATTCTCTGCATTCAGAGTTTTTCATGCCTATGTACAGAATCAATTTTCATGCAAAATTAAAATAATGTGTTCTGACAATGGGGGGGAATACACATCTCATTTATTTTAGGAGTTCTTGCAGACAAATGGTATATTATCTCAAAGGTCATGTCCTTCTACACCCCAAAAAAACGGGGTAGCTAAAAGAAAAAATCGCCATCTTCTTCATGTTGTCCGTACACTAATGTTGGAATCTTTTGTGCCCTCTCGGTTTTGGTGTGAAGCTTTATCCACTGCTATGCACCTTATTAATCGAATGCCTTCTCCCTCATTACACAATGATTCCCCTTTTTTAAGGTTATTTGGTCACAAGCCCACTTATTCCAATCTTCGCACTTTTGGTTGTGTTTGTTATGTCCATCATCACCCACAAGAACGCACTAAGCTCACAGCTCAATCTGTTAAATGTGCTTTTCTTGGTTACTCAGCACACCGAAAGGGTTTTATATGCTATGATCCTAATCTACATATGATTTGGGTTTCTAGAAATGTCATCTTTCAAGAAGACATATTTTTTTGCATCAAACCAAGACACTAATTCTCCTACATACAAATCTGTTTTGCCATTGTTTCCTAACAAATCTGCAAGAGAACACGCACCTCCACCTTTCTTGGTGTATCAAAGACGTCCAGCTGTTCCACAAAATCAGCCTTCAGTACCACCTAGGCCCCGTCCCGATCATTCTCTGGCTGTTGATCCCGAGCTTCAACCAGAACCAGCCCCTTTACGACGCATTACTCGCATTTGTAAACCACCGGAAAAGTATGGTTTTTCTTCTCCTTTATCCTTGACAGCAACTTTAGCATCTATTCCTATACCTTCTTCATATAAACAGGCAATGGAGCATAAATGTTGGCAGGATGCTATTGAAACTGAACTTTTGGCTCTTGAAGAAAATCAGACATGGGAGGTTGTTCCTTGTCCTCCAACTATTAAACCTCTTGGCAGTAAATTTGTTTTCACTATAAAGCTTCGTTCAGATGGTTCAATAGATCGATACAAGGCTAGATTGGTTGTTCTTGGAAATAAGCAAGAATTTGGCCTAGACTATGAGGAGACCTTTGCACCTGTTGCCAAAATGAGTACGGTGCGGACTATTATTGCCATTGCTGCATCTGAATCTTGGCAAATTCACCAGTTGGATATCAAGAACGCATTCCTCCATGGTGACCTCAAAGAGGCAGTTTACATCAAACTTCCTACTGGTATGCCTTCATCATTATCTAATACTGTTTGCGAACTGAAACGTTCATTGTATGGATTGAAACAGGCACCGCGAGTGTGGTTTGAAAAATTTCGAACAACACTACTTGGTTTTTCCTTCATGCAAAGCAGTTATGATCCCTCACTCTTTCTACAAAGGACCTCAAAAGGAATTGTGATACTCCTTGTTTATGTAGACGACATAGTGGTCACTGGATCCAATCAAGAGACTATCACTACAATCAAGCAACTATTGCATTCAGCTTTTCACATGAAAGATCTTGGACAGCTTACTTACTTCTTGGGATTTAGAGGTACACTTCCAACAAAAAGGCATCTTTGTCACTCAGCACAAATATATACAAGATCTAATTCAGTTAGCTGGTCTCACCAATGCATCTACGGTTGACACTCTACATGGAAGTTAATATAAAATTAAGACGGGATGAAGGTGAACTATTACAAGACCCTACTTTTTACCGGAAGCTAGTTGGTAGTCTTATCTACTTAACCATCACAAGACCTGACATATCTTTCGCTGTCCACACTGTCAACAAATTCATGCAAAATCCTAGACACTTACATCTTTCAGCAGTACAACGAATTATTAGATATCTGTTGGGCACCTCCAGCCGTGGTCTATTCTTTCCTACTGCTGTATCACCACAACTTCAAGCATACAACGATGCTGATTGGGTTGGATGTCCGGACACAAGGAAGTCTACTACTGGCTGGTGTATGTTTTTAGGGGATGCTCCTATCTTCTGGAAATGCAAGAAGCAAGACTCGGTCTCTAAATCATCCACTGAAGTAGAATATCGGGCCATGTCCGCCGCATGCTCTGAGATTACTTGGTTACAGGGGCTTTTTTCAGAACTTGGTTTTTTACAAACAAAACCGACTCCACTGCATGCTGATAATACAAGTGCCATACAGATTGCAGCAAATCCGGTATACCATGAAAGAACGAAGCACATAGAGGTTGATTGTCACTCAATAAGGGAAGCCTATGACCGCAAAGTTATCACTCTGCTTTATGTATCAACATCTGTTCAACTAGCTGACATTCTCACCAAATCCTTGACACGGCAGCGACATAATTTCCTAGTCAGCAAATTGATGCTTGTCAACTCACCAGCATCAATTTGAGGGGGATGTCAATGGAATTAATAGACAGATTATTTGGTATTTACTACGCAGATTTGTTAGGTAAATAATTTGGTATTTATTGGCCCTTTAAAGCAGTAGATACTGCAAGATTGTATAGCTGTAATTATGAAATTATATTCTGAGTTAATTAGCCCAGCTGTAGGTTAGCAGTTTAGCAAGCTTTAAGGCTAGAAATTAGATTGTATCAATATTATTTAATAGAGAATTCTCCAGAGGAGAACACAAAGTTTTACCCACAATTCTTTGAGTTTAACATGAGGGGCATGATACTTGTCCCAAGGAAGCAGAGAAGTCTATCAAGCATGACTTGCAAAAAATATGCTCGCAAGAAGTAACCTGAAACAATAAGGAAAAGGAACTTGAAGGAAAAATCACACACTAAAATTGGCTGAAATAACTTTTCCACGTGCAAGTATGAAAAGACGGAAAAGGAGGAAATAAAAAAAATGAAATAGTGTAACAAATGTTTATCTAGAAAAAGTAAAGATGAATTACCACACGATCTTCTACTTGGTGACAAAGGCCACATACTTGTTCAACATTATCATTACCAGCCAAGTTCTCACCTCTTAATGCTGCAGTTGGAGCATATACCACAAGATATGGATGATCAAAAGCCTGTATATTTAAGCCAGAGAAGTGTGCGATGCATAGGCAGAAAAACACTTAGAGATATCTGCAGGGATACAACAACGTATTGGGCCCAACTAACAGAGGCGGAACAAAAATACAAATAAATCTAAATTTTTTCAATAAAAACTAAGGGAAGCCGATTTCCTAGTTCCCAAATGAAAGATTAGGACGGAAATAAAGAGACCATATAACCATATTTCAAACAATTCACTCAGTTTTAAAATGAAATCAATGAATTGTTATCCTCTGTTTTTTTCCATTTATCATCATCTTTATTGACATGTCCCATATGAACTTACTAGCAATTGTAGCATAAACCATAAACCATAAATTTAAAAGGGGGAAAGGATCAAGCAGACGGAGCATAAGTATCCCATTTTTTGGGGGATTACATTAGAATAATCATCATTCACCTGATGCAGTAGTGTGAGGAGGTCAAATATATGAGCATAATTATTCATGAGAGTATTTGCTACAACATATCTGTAAAGGAGAAAGCATATCAATAATACCATGCCGGGATTTATGTTGGCATTTCAAAAGTAAAATATTTGAACACAACTATTGAAATCGAACATGGTTAAATCAAAATAGAAGAAATTTTATCCCAATATCAAACTGAGCCCGACTTTCCTTGTATAACGATTCATAATAGTCTTGCTCTTTTATATCCAAGCTATCCTTCATTAATGAAACCTGCAAGGAGAAACATAATATAAATAAATTTGTAGTCTCTTCATATTTACAATTGCACACTTAGACACATGGGAAACAAGAACTTACAAATCTAGGCAGACGTGCAAGATCAGCAGCCCTGCCTATTTTATTGCGCCTTAGAACTACGTTCTTTAAAACTTTGTTTTTAAGCAATATCATAGCTCTTCTTCCACAATCACCATATCCATAATCCATATGATTGGATTGGTTTGGCAACGTACTAACCAAGATTAAACATGAATAATAAAGCACATGTCCACATGTCAGCTAAAACAACATTGACGAAATTACAAGGACTAGGGTTCTCTCTCTGTCTCTCTAATATAGAGCACACAAAAATACAAATTGCAGAACTTACTTTGTTCCACCAACAGAAATGTCTAAGAACTGTGGCTGCAGTTTGAATATTGTTTAGAGGAGCTGCAAAATGACACCATGATAACAAACATAGTCAACAAATCAAGAAAACGAACCATTTAAGAATGTACAAGAACACATGCTATGCATGCGCACACACAAACACTGACATATTAACATAAAAATTAAGTAGAAACCATTAAAAAGAAAGTTTCCCATCTTAGTCTTACAGAAACCTCAACATTGCAAAGTTTGAAACATACTTAGATATAATGAAATACTCTCTCAAGAAAAAAAACATCTTTTAACACGAGTGGCACCCAGTGGAGGATAGATTCATGACGTCTTTCAAGCCGTCATTTGATAGATATGAAATGATGAGAAATAGAAGCTGGCAATTCAGTTCCTTCCTTAACAAGTCGGGAGAGAGATAAACAAAACAAAATTAATAATAATGGCCTCCGTAGTAAGTTAATATATCAAATCCATTAATATGACTATTGCCAGCTAAATTAGAATCCACACAGTTCATTAAATATATTGAATCTATGCCATACCAATGATCAAGTATCCTACAATCACAGTCCTTGCACAAGTAATATGAATAAGGAATTATTTGCAGAAATCGTACCTGCATACATGTCATTGTAGGTAAATTATGTTAAAGATGAGATATAAAACCACTTGTGGGCCTTCACCTAACAGCTTTTACGAAAAGTTGGTCCTTGACAAATTATATAAAAGGGTATTGGGTAATGAATCCATAAAAAGCAAGTTTTTATTGAAAAGCTAAGCATTAAACTTCTCAAAATATTAAATCCATCATTTCCCCATAAATTTTCTTCTTCTTTTGGTTCCTTAACCAATGCCCTTAGGGCACTAGTTAGCATTCTCCTATATAAAAAAACAAACTAGACGGATTACAGCCTAAAAGACTGTAAACTTACCAGAGAATACAACTCTCCAACACGGTTCTGAAGGGAGTGCCACTTAATGTCCATTTGTAGGAGGACTCTAAAGGCAGAACTGATTTTGCAGTGTTAGAATGTCTAGATTTTATATAGTGTGCCTATCTATCATATTAATTATTAAATAGAAGTGTGATGAAGTTAAATAACACACAATTATGATATCATTACATAATATTTGTGATAAAATAAGAAACAATAAGAAATATAAAATTATAGTTATTAATGCCATAAAACTAAGGTTGAGCTATAATCTTTTTTTTTTTTTTATTTTATTTTAATTTTGTATAAAACTAAGTAGGAGATAACCGATAAGAATACAGTTTCCAGGAATAAAGAAACAGATAACAGCAAAGTTTACTTGGGCATAGTCAAACAAGAAAGAAAGCGAACTCACATTTGTTTTGAAATAGTGAAAGTGGCAATAATAGAAATAACGGAAAGATACAAAATGACACTTTTGAGATAGTTCAAAGTGTAAAAAGTTATGTTATCAATCCCGGATAGCGGAGCGTAGCGGCCGACCCCCAAAAACGTTATAGCGGTATAGCTGGAGCGGTATGGCCGCTATTTGAATGTATAGACATATAAGATAAAAAAAATAAATATACACATATTTAAATGCTAAAACATAACAAATTACCCAATAGTGCAAACATACTCATAAAGTCATAATATATAATCATAATTCATAGGTTATAGACTAATGCTGCAAACAAAATCAAGGACTAGTGCAGCAACCAAAACTAGATTAATGCTGCAATCAAAGTAGACTAATGCAGCAACCAAAACTAGACTAATGTGTGTAGACTAATGCAGCAAACAAAAGTAGACTAATGTCTAATGCTGCAAACAATGCTAAAACAAATTTGTCAGCTCTATATAGTTTGACAATATAAAACTTCTAATATAGTGAAAATATCTTGAAGAGTGGCAGACTACAGTTACATTGGATCAACAGATTAAGATATCTGAGTTACTGCATATTCTAATTTTTGGCAGGATTTATTGCTTTATTCCAGCAAGCAAGAGTGAGGTTTTGAAAGGATTTTCATAATCCATGGAGAGATGCATGCAAGCAAAAAATAAAACCACCCTAAAAATGCCTATGGAAAATAAGTTCTTCCGAAGATACTAAACAGGAACACAATTTTGGGAAAGAATTAAATATCGCCTTTCACAGATAAAATGAAGATGGGAAATAAGATTTCCCCAGATACAGAAAAGGATCAAAGACCTAAAAGGAGTGGGGAATGATGCATACCAAGAAACATTGTTGGTCAGGGAATGCAGCAAGGCACCTTGTCTGATACTTTAAGGGTGAAATGATTCTCTTGAATTCAACCTGTTGCAAATGAACTATGATCTAAGAGACACTTGCAAAACTGAAAGCATAAAAAGAACTATCAACTGAATGAATATTGTCCCTAAATATATGAACACATCCATGTGCCAACAAAATTGGATTCAACCTAGCAATTAATGAAGACAACAAATATGTGTCAAAAAGTTAAAAGCCACCACCCCTGGTGTCTAAAGCACCACTATTTAGTTGAACTGTTCATGCTAAAATGAAACAAACAACACTTGAGATTAAAGAATCGTGTCTCCTTATCCTTGGAACTGAACTGTGCATCAAGCATATTAGCTCATCCTCTTTTTAGGAAGTATCTGTACAGATTCAAACAAATTGGAGAGCTTTATTATATTGATTTTTATCTTGGACTCCTTTCTTGTCATTTTACTCCTTTCTTTCTTTCTTTCTTTCTTTATTTTAGGTGATTTCTTATCCTCGTGTTGTTCGTTTTCTGTCCTCCTTAATTAGGTTCCTCTTTTATTATCTGGTATGCAAGAGAAAGAAACCCAACCTCTTTATGAAACATGGAGATAAAATAGTCCTGATATCATAAGTTAATTACATGACTAATGATAGCACAAAACTAATGCAAAAAAAGTTGTGATGAACAAAATTCAACCTGAGGATTTTGCAGGTTGTAAACAATAAGATTTCTATCAGCGGTGCCAACAACCATCAGAGGATGTCTCACTATCAGCGGTGCCAACAACCAACTTCAGACATTCCCCTCCTACAACAATTTAATACTTCAATAATTATTATAATTCAAATAGAAGAACACCTAAGTGCCATGTCATGCCAGACCATATATCATCCAATCCAATAGTTAATTAAAAGGAATTATGTGGCAAAAAAAGGGAGGAAATGCATGCTAGTGCATTATTACTTCAAAGTCTTGTCCCAGCTACCTGTGACAAAAAGATTGATCTCAGGAATCCACACAAGCAGTTTCTTTGATGGGTGCATCATGCATCATTGGTTGGCCTCCAGACAAGAAGAGGGGCCACATATTGACTTGCTTGTCACAGCCACCAGAGAATACAGTTCAAGGTGATCAGCCTTGTAAAGTTTATTAATGTCTGGGTTGATGGGAAGAACAGTTCAAGGAACACAACTGACAATATATTCAACCCCATCATGAAGAAAAAACATTTGGTCAATACTAAATAAAATGCAGCGTAGCAACCTAAAAAAAGAACATAAAAGTCACATCTTTGGAATGCAGGTCAATTAAAGGACAAACTATTTTCAACAAAAAGAAGCTCCAATAAAACAATGCGGACATAATCTCCGACAAAATTGGAGCCAAACAAAACTTACCATACACTAGAATTCTAGTACACACTAACCGCCGAACAGATTCAGGAATGGATGTTATAACTTCTTGTACAAACCAAAGTGAGGTATAATACATATTTCCAGCTACTTTACAACTCAACTTAAAATTCAACACAACAAAATACCAAAACGGTTGGCAACACACAAAAGGAGATTGCTTACATAAGATGCTACTGTCAAATTGAGAGCAACACCTCTGGCCATCGAGCTCATGAGAAAAAATTTGCAGTTTGGATCATCATTAAATCTCTTAATGGCAGCATCCCGAGCAGTCAATGACATGCTTCCATTCAATTGAACACAAGATACACCTGACTACAATTAGCTCGCCATGTTATTATCCTGATGCATTTTACATGCATTAATAAATAGAACGTGGCAAGTAAATTTACCTTGGGCAGGGAGTAGTTTATGAGATCCAAGAATGATGTGAACTGGCTAAAAACAATCCCTTTCAACCATAAATCTGATTTCTTCTCTCTGCAACCATTTCAATTCATACAGATACAAGACAGGAACGACAGATTGCAAAAGGTATGGATAGAACAGAAATATAAACCAATAAACAAAAACATTTTTTCCCAAGCCATAGAAGCATTACAAGGACTAGGTTTCTCTCTCTGTCTCTCTAATATAGAGCACACAAAAAATAAAAACTGCAGAACTTACTTTGTTCCACCAACAGAAATGTCTAAGAACTGTGGCAGCAGTTTGAAAATTGTTTAGAGGAGTTGCAAAATGACATCATGATAACAAACATAGTCAACAAATCAAGAAAACGAACCATTTAAGAATGTACAAGAACACAGGCTATGCATGCGCACACACAAACACTGACACATTAACATAAAAATTAAGTAGAAACCAGTAAAAAGAAAGTTTCCCATCTTAGTCTTACAGAAACCTCAACATTGCAAAGTTTGAAGCATACTTAGATATAATGAAATACTCTCTCAAGAAAAAAACATCTTTTAACACGAGTGGCACCCAGCGGAGGATAGATTCATGAAGTCTTTCAAGCCGTCATTTGATAGATATGAAATAATGAGAAATAGAAGCTGGCAATTCAGTTCCTTCCGTAACAAGTCGGGAGAGAGATAAACAAAACAAAATTAGTAATAATGGCCTCTGTAGTAAGTTAATATATCAAATCCATTAATATGACTATTGCCAGCTAAATTAGAATCCACACAGTTCATTAAATATATTGAATCTATGCCATACCTATGATCAAGTATCCTACAATCACAGTCCTTGCACAAGCAATATGAATAAGGAATTATTTGCAGAAATCGTACCTGCATACATGTCATTGTAGGTAAATTATGTTAAAGATGAGATATAAAACCACTTGTGGGCCTTCACCTAACAGCTTTTACGAAAAGTTGGTCCTTGACAAATTATATAAAAGGGTATGGGTTAATGAATCCATAAAAACAAGTTTTTATTGAAAAGCTAAGTATTAAACTTCTCAAAATATTAAATTCATCATTTCCCCATAAAAATTTTCTTCTTTTGTTTCTTTAACCAATGCCTTTAAGGCACTCGTTAGCATTCTCCTATATAAAAAAACAAACTTTACAGATTACAGCCTAAAAGACTGTAAACTTACCAGAGAATACAACTCTCCAACACGGTTCTGAAGGGGAGTGCCACTTAATGCCCATTTGTGGGAGGACTCTAAAGCCAGAACTGATTTTGCAGTGTTAGAATGTCTAGATTTTATATAGTGTGCCTATTTATCATATTAAAAAAAAGGTCTATTAAATAGAAGTGTGATGAAGTTAAATAACACACAATGATGATAACATTACATAATATTTGTGATAAAATAAAAAACAATAAGAAATATAAAATTAGTTATTAATGTCATAAAACTAAGGTTAAGCTGTAATCCATTGTTTTTTTTTTTTTAACTTTTGTATAAAACTAAGTAGGAGATAACAGATAACAACACAGTTTCCAGCAATAAAGAAACAGATAAAAACGAAGTTTTCTTGGCCATAGTCAAACAAGAAAGAAAGCGAACTCACAATTGTTTAGAAATAGTGAAAGTGGCAATAATAGAAATAACGGAAAGATACAAAATGACACTTTTATTTCATAAAATAACATTTTAAAGATAGTTCGAAGTATAAAACGGTATAATTTGCTTAGTTTTTAACCAAGTCGAAATTGATTAAGATTTATTAGGAGTTATTTGTTATAGGATTTTTAGTGTCAGAACAAAATCTGAATCAAGATCAGATTCTATTAGATAGACTGTTTATTGTTTCTAACTATGTTCCTTATTTTCCTCCTAATTTGTAGCAGATTGGTTATCAGTTCTGAACCAATTGTGTCAATAAATTATCCTATCTATAATTCAATAATGAATGAGAGAAAATATACAGTTCTCTGTAAACTGGTATGGTACCAAAGCTTCGTGCTCTGGACCTTGCTCTCCGACGGTGAGGACGACGATGACCGGATCCACTCCAATCCCCTCAACTACCTCGATAGACGCATCTGGGGTGCCCAAACTGTTCAAACAGGGCCTTCCACATCATCTGTTGAGCCTCTTTCACAAAACCGATCCTGCAACTCACAGTACACTAGCTAAATGGGAAAAACTATCTCGAATGGGTACAATCTGTGAAGTTGATGATGGAATGAAAGGGAAAACCGGGGTACCTGACTGAGAAGTAAAGGAAACAGCGAAGAATGATCCCTCCTAGGCAAAGTGGAAGCTCATGCTCTTTTTAGGAGGTATCTGTACAGATTCAAAAAAATTAGAGAGCTTTATTATATTGATTTTTATCTTTGATTCCTCTCTTGTCATTTTACTCCTTTCTTCCTTTCTTTCTTTTAATTGATTTCTTATCCAAATGTTATTCCTTTTCTGTTCTCCTTAATTAGGTTCATCTTTTATATATGGTATGCAAGAGAAAGAAACCCAACCTCTTTATGAAACATGGAGATAAAATATTCCTGATATCATAAGTTAATTACATGACTAATGATAGCACAGAACTAATGCAAAAAAAGGTTGTGATGAACAAAATTCAAATAATTACCTGAGGATTTTGCAGGTTGTCAACAATAAGATTTCTATCAGCCGAAAATTGTGTCCCAGGAAGTGGCGTGGCGACAAGGAAGTTGGCTTTGTTACAGTAGCAGAGAAACTAAATAACAGAAAACAATATGAAAGGAAGACTTTTATTACTCTCTACTGAACACAAAAGCATGCAATCAAATGCTCTTTATATAGAGCTAAACTCCAACGGATAATAAAAGAAAATATAGCCACTAACTCCTATAAAAAAGCAACATGCAGAAACTAACTCCCTAGTGACTTGATGCACACAAAGCCATGTTCTGCAGCACCAGAAAAACAAACTAAATGCTAATAACAAACTCCTATATTCTAGGAAACTAAACAACTGACCCCATAACTTAAATAAACCAAATCAAATGAGACCCACGTGACTCAACATTCCCTCCCTTAAACTGAAAGTCTATAACATTTAGTTTAAACAACATAAGTACCAGACCATCTCTGAAACTGATTATTCAAAGCTGCACACACCAAGCAATTCCCGTAGCTTCTGAAATAAAGGTGCTTTGAGAGGTTTAGTAAATAGATCAGCAACTTGATCTTCACCTCTGCAGAAAGTCAGATTTATGATTCCATCATTGGAGAGATTCCTCCAGAAGTGATATTTCACATCTCCATGTTTACTCCGCCCATGTAAAACGGGATTTTTAGAGAGCTTAATTGCTGAACTTTTGTCACAATAGATTGGAGTTGGTCCTTGTTGCTTGAAACAGATCTCTTCAAGAACTTTTCTCAACCAAATAGCTTGACAAGCACATGAAGTTGCATCTACAAACTCAGCTTCGGTTGTCGATAGCATGACGATTGGCTGCTTCTTTGAAGACCATGAGACAGCTCCTGAACCTAACATGAAGACATAACCTGAAGTGCTCTTTCTATCTTCTTGATCTCTCCAGCATAATCACTATCAGTGAAGCCAATTAAATCTGACTTTTCTCCCTTCTTGTAAAACAATCCAAAATCTGCAGTACCTTGCACGTACTGGAAGATCCTCTTGGCAGGTAGAAGGTGCATCTCCGTCGGAGTTTCAATGGATCTGCTAATAAGACTCACAGCATGCATAACATCTGGCCTTGTTGCTGTCAAGTACATTAAACTTCCCACAATTTGCTTGTAGCATGTGCTGTCAACTTTTTTTCCTCCGAGGCCTTAGGTTAGTTTCACACCAAACTCAGTCGGGGTGCTAACAGAATTGCAGTTCTTCATTTGAAACCTGTCTAAAATTTCTTGGACATATTTCTTTTGTGAAATAAAAAAATGCCAGCAGTAGTTTGGACCAATTCTATGCCAAGAAAGTAATGCAACATTACAAGATCAGACATATCAAATTCATTCATCATGGATTGCTTAAACTTTTCAAACATGGCACCATTATTTCCAATATAGATCAAATCATCCACATATAAGCATACAATAAGTATCTTTCCTCCATCTCCAATTTTTGTAAAAAGTGGATGTTCATAGGGGCATTTTTGAAAACCTTCCTTTAGAAAAATAGGTCTCTATACGACTATACCAAGCTCTTGGAGCTTGTTTAAGTCCATATAGCGCCTTTTTCAATTTATAAACTTTATGCTCATCACCAAACTTCACATAACCAGGAGGTTGATCAATGAACACCTGCTCTTCCAAGTTCCTTGTAGGAAAGCTGACTTCACATCCAACTGAAAAATAGGCCATGAGTTTTGTGCAGCCAATGCAATCACCAATCTGATTGTATCATGCCTCGCCACAGGAACAAAGACTTCTTTGTAGTCAATAGTGAACTCTTGCTTGTAGCCTCTTGCTACCAACCGGGCCTTGAATTTGTCGACTTCGCCATTCTCTTTCAGCTTAGTCTTGTAAACCCACTTCACACCAATTGTCTTTTGACCTGTTGGAAGCTCCATCAACTCCCAATTGTTGTTCCTTTCGATGGCTGCAATTTCAGCATCCAATGCCTTCCGCCATTTGGATTCTTTAACAGCATCTTCAAAAGCTACAGGATCACAATATGAAAAAAGAGCAAAATGTGTAATTGGATCCTCAGATTGATCAATTCCTATAACCTTGTAATTTTCCATCCATGCAGGTCTTCTTCTAACCTGTTGAGGTTGTTCAACTTCTGTTTCAGCGCCTGAAATGTGTGGACTGACTGCTGGTTGTTGCTCATTCTCCAAAGGCTACTGCCTATCTTCTCTATTTTCTCCATAAATGTCAGCTTGTATGTGTTGTTGAGCATTGTTTTTATCCCAAATCCAGAACTGCTCTTCATCAAAAATCACATCACGACTAATGACAATTTTCTTGGTGATAGGATTGTACAATTTATAGGCTTTTGATTGATCAACACCAAGAAAAATGCATTTTTCTCCCTTGTCATCTAGCTTTGTCCTCTTTTGGTCTGGAATGTGGGCGTAGGCAACACACCCCAAGATTCTGAAATGATCTACTGCTGGTCTTTGTCTGCTCCATGCTTCTTCCGGTGTCATATTTTGAACAGCAAGTGTGGGACTTCTATTCAAAATATGAATGCTCCAGTTGACAGCTTCAGGCCAAAAGCTTTTTGGGACACTGCTTCTAGCTAAAATAGTCCGCACCATGTTCAAGATTGTGCGATTATTCCTCTCCGAAACACCATTTTGCTGTGGCGTGTAAGCTGTTGTAAGCTGCTTTTGAATCCCATGTTTCTCACAAAAATTAACAAATTCTTGTGAGTTGTATTCTCCACCACGGTCACTGGAAAGTATATTTATAGGCATGCCTGCTTCCTTTTCAACAAGTGCTTTGAAACTTCTAAAAACTGAAAAAGTTTCAGATTTTTCCTGCAAAAAATACACCCAAGTTTTCCGACTATAATCATCAATGAACATTATAAAATAACGTTTACCACCATTTGATATCGGAGTGATGGGTCCACATAAATCTGAATGGAATAGCTCTAGCACCTTCTTCGCTCTCCATGATCTTCCTTTTGGAAATTGATCTCAGTGTTGCTTGCCAATTACACACTCTTCACAAACTTGAGAAGGACTGAAAATTTGTGGAAGGCCCATCACCATATTCTTCTGTTGGAGTGTTTTTAGACCACCAAAGCTTAGATGTCCATAGAGAAAATGCCACAACCATGCTTCATCTTTCAAGCTTGTAGTGAAACATGATTTAGTGGTGTTGCCGAGATGCAGCGGAAACATCCGGTTCATTGTCATGTTGACTTGAGCAATTAAGCCCAATTTTTCATCTTGAATGCGGCATATCCCCATCTCTGATTGAGATCTCATATCCCTTCTCTTGGAGCTGTCCAACACTTAACAAGTTGGTTTTAAGATCTGGAACAAAGAAAACGTTAGAAATAATCTGATTGGAGTTTTCTTTGGTGTGGATTTTGATGCTTCCTTTACCCATGACAGAAAACTTAGAGTTGTCACCAAAGGTTACAGTGTTGCCGAATGATTCATCCAAGTCTGAGAACATCGTCTTGTCTCCACACATATGGTTGCTGCAACCGGTATCTAAATCCCACAAGTTTTGGTGGATTTCTTCCTTCACATGACAAGCCATCAAGAGAGAATCTTCTTCTTCCTTTTCTGCAAAGTTAGTTCTCTCTCCATTGTATTTATTCAAATTAGTTCGACATTCTGACTGAAAATGGCCATACCTGTGACATCAGTAGCATTCAACGTCTGACTTGTCTGCTGACTTTGGTCTGTGAGTTGTAAAGTAATGGCCTCCTCGACCTCTTCCTCTTCTTTGGAATTGATTCCCATGATCCTGATTGTGTTCTTGACTTCTTGTTGACTACCACGAGATCATTATTTCCTCTACCCCTTCCTCTGCCTCTACCTCTTCCTCTTCCTCTTCCTCTTCCTCTTCCTGCTCGACCTCCATAGTTGTTGGAATGAGTATTAGTAGAGGCCTTCAATGCTTTCTCCTCGGCATCTGGTTGTCTAAACTTCTGCTCATGTACCAACAATGAACTCTGCAATTCATCAATGTCTTTAGACTCTTCTATGGCACATACAACATGATTAAATTTTGGTGCCAAAGACCGAAGTATCTTTTCAACAACTGTGGTTTCTTCAGTTTTGTCTCCATGAATGCACATCTTGTTGACAATAGCCATCACACGAGAGAAGTAATCTGAAATTGATTGTCCAGACTTCATCCGAGTTGTTTCAAACTCAGCACCAAGAGCTTGAAGCTGTCACCCGCTTTGCCTTCGCATTCCCTTGATGCTTCTTCTTAATGGCATCCCAAATATGCTTGGAGGTGTCTTTGCAAAGAATCGTCTCCAAGATTGACCTATCAATGGCTTGGAAAAGATAGTTCTTGGCCTTAAGATCCTTCAGCTTCCATGTGTCCAATTCAGCCTGTTGCGCCGCTGGCAACATCACTCCAGCCGCTGGTTCTGTTACTCCAGATTCAACGACATGCCAGTAACCATCAAAGCGTGGAATAGCAGGCTGCACAAAATTTTCAGAGGCCATTGTTCTTCACTGGTGCTGCAAAACACTCAAACGTTGTCAACCTGGCTCTGATACCACTGTTACAGTATCAGATAAACTAAATAACTGAACACAATATGAAAGGAAGACTTCTATTACTCTCTACTGAACACGCAAGCATACAATCAAATGCTCTTTATATAGAGGATAATAAAAGAAAATATAGCCACTAACTCCTATAAAAAAGCAACGTGCAGAAACTAACTCCCTAGTGACTTGATGCACACAAAGCCATGTTCTGCAGCACCAGAAAAACAAACTAAATGCTAATAACAAACTCCTATATTCTAGGAAACTAAACAACTGACCCCATAACTTAAATAAACCAAATCAAATGAGACCCACGTGACTCAACAGGCTTTGGGACTGAAACAGAGACTAGAGACGGAGGAGGCTCATTCACCTGCAAAATTCACAACCACAACACCTTCTCAATTCTCATATCATCTCATCTGATCAAAGCATGCAGCCAGCCAATTATGGAATCGATACCTCAAACGACTTGTTAGTTAGGGTGTGGGTGAGTGAGGAGGGTACGTAGGTGTACCACTTAATAAATACTAGTACGACCCACCGTTATTACCACGCTCTTATCTCGCATCATCATAATCGCGTTATTACCACGCTTATTACTTATTTATCGCAGCGTTATTACAACGCTTATTACTTATATATCGCGTTATTATTACTTATATATCGCGTTATTACCACGCTTCCTACTTATATATCGCGTTATTACCACGCTTATTTCCCTCTATATCAAACATTGCGCGACACCGACCCAGTCGACTCGGAGTGCGAAGAGGCGCGAGCGTGTGACTCGGTTTGCGCGTCAGAACCCCTAAACGACACCGCGGCGATGAGCGTGGCGGCGTCGGATCGATCTGCTTCCCGAGGAAAGAATTGGGTTCGAGGAATTTGTGGTTCACGCGGTGTTTATGTTGTGCATTTTACCAATTTAGTCCTCTCTCTCCGTCAATGACAAATTACCAAATTACAAAATTTATCATATATTACTGATAGAGGTGAGGTAGATTACTTATTGTGCTTGTAGAAAAATACTGAGTCCTACTTGTTTAATGTCATTCTTGTACATAGAAATCAATAAGGACCTAGAAATCAGATTCTTAATAAATCCAGGTAATGATGTCTTTTGCTTCCTTGTTTGTGTTGCACTCAATTTTTCATCATGTTTTGAACCTTGTGTTGATTCTTGTCAGGAATCAATTGCAAAAGCAATTGAAGAAAATGTAAGTGGTGAGCAGGGTCGTTACTTGATAAATGAGCAGCTTAAGACCATAAAGAATACAAAGCCCTCATGATCTGGTTACATCGGTGTGCCTCAAATCCTAGACATTTTCTCTCATATCAAATTTCCACACCAGAAATTGGTTCATTACATCTTTGATGTAGCTTCTGTTATAGAATCCTTTATATTAGCTTGCCCGCAAGATACTGTATGAATTCTTTCTTTTTGTCTGTGGTTAGCTTACTAATTGAGATTAATGGTAACAATGGATAGGTTATTGCCTTTAATTAGTTAGCTTATATGCACTGGCCCTCTCTGCAGATTACTCCTAATTCTATGAGTAGAACCAGAGCTCATGGTTTTATTCCTGAGAACCAAGCAATAGATGATTGACCGTTGCCACTAATATCTGAATTTGGCAGTCTGTCTTTTGTGGCCAATTTGATTCTACTAGCAAGCTAAGCAATGATGTAACTAAATGCTGAGAAAATGCTGGTTGAACATATCTGTTACATCATTGACTTTCAGTTCATTCTTGACAACTCTTGGATTTCAGAATAATTTTGATGTCTCATCAGAGGACACAGTCCTGATGGCAATATCTTCTCAGTGGGCTTTATCCCGTGGTCTAGAAAGTTTAGGTGTCGACCTAGGCCTTTATCTTGCTGGTGGCAATTCCCTTTATCCTAACATGAGTGCAATTATATGTAAGATATGTTTTGCTGGATTCTCTACAATTCTAGTTGATCTTAAATTTTATTTTCTTTTGATTTAAAATTTTTCCTGTTTGCAGGCATTGGGACTAGAGACTGATGACAAAACAACTCTTACTGGTTGGTTCTGATCTATAATATCTGTTTTTAGTAAAATAAATATTTCTTTTTATAGCTGATCATTTCCTGCCCGAAGGATTGATCTAGTGTGCATGCATGTAGGCAAAGTCATTGTAGGACCTACAACTGTGTGATTGAAGTGTTTCTGACTGCCTAATTACTAAAAAATGTTCACCTAACTGGTTATTTTTATCTTATCCTCCCCTTTATGTTTCTATAGTTGTATTCTTCAAATCTTTTTACTGTATAGTGAGCATCCGAATGCTCTTTATATTGTATTTTTTTCTTTGTAATCTGGTTAGTGCTCATTGTCATCGAAATCTCCAAAAGCATATAAAGAAAATTTACCGCAAGGTCTGTTTACTGATGAGAAAATGCACATTCCAAGAGATTATTAGGAGAAGAGTACACGTGAAGCATGATGAATAAAGCCTGAACAAGTATTTATCTTTTCCACCCGTTTTTGTGGTCCATTTTTCCTGCAAATAATGGGATAGTCTTACAATAGAGATTTTGCTAGCATAATGATGCCTGCTTTTATTGCCATTTTCAATTTAATTGACTTAAAGTATTAAGTACTAACTGCAAAAGCTAACTTCATTCAGGTGGAAGTGACTGATGCCGCCCTTCTTGCCCTAACAGAAAATTAGGGTCTAGAAGCAGCGGTCTGGACCTCCAAAAGCATATAAAGAAAATTTAGCACACGGTCTGTTTAAGTATTTTTTTTGTCAATAATGTCGGAGCTTTTATTTACTGTGAAATTGGCTATGTGTGTATGGTTGAAAAGACAGCCACTCTTGATCTGTTCTTTTCGATTGTTTTTTGGGAGACTGCATCAGTTCATCTCGGATATGTGAATCCAAATTTAGTGAATGCTTCAGATGCCTGCATCAGTTGCCAGAGCAATACTACTAGATAGGGGTGGATAGCAGGTGGGTTCGGTCGGTTTCGGGCCGAAAAATCCAACCCGAGGAAAACCGACAAGCAGAAATCCTCATCCGTTTCCACCTTCAGTTAGGGCGGATGGGTTGGCACGGTTTTGGAAGCAGAAAGAATCGAGAATTAGAAAGAACCTAGAAATTTCAACACTAGAAATCCAAAATTTCAACCGAGAATCATAAATAATCGAGAATCAGAAACAGAAAAATTGAGGGTGAAAGAATCCAGAATCAAAAAGAACCCAGAAAAATCCAAACTTTCAAAGAGATAAACATCAAACTTTCAACAAAAATCCAAAAAAAGTCAAATTTCAACAAGAAACACCATCATCTTGGGCAGATCTTGGCCTCGTCGTCCTCACCTTGGGCAGATCTCGGCCTCATCGTCTTCACCTTGGTCAGATCTCGGCCTGGTCGTCCTCACCTTGGTCAGAAAATATGTGCTTTGAAGTTTGTCATTTTGGATATAGTCTTTAGAGAGAATGCGACAATTCTAGTTTCAATAGGACTATTGAAAGTTGAACATATGTAGGTTCTCATGTATAATTAAGAACTTAAGATCATGGAAAGTTATCAACTAGATTTATACTAATTTTTTATATGCAGTACTTGTTATTTGCATGGGTAAATCAAATGTGGGTTATCTTTGATCTAAGTTGTGTCATTGTCATGCCTAAGCTGCGTGCTCTTTAGTTTTGTTCTTATCTTTGTAATACCTAAAATGTGATCGGATCTTTACATTATTGTTTGTAGGTGGAATGGGTGTTATTGAGCATGAAATCAACTTGTATTAATGCTCAAATTCTCATTTTCTTAAGTCTGATTTTTGGTTGTCCGAGTCCTTATAAGCAATTTTGGTGTGCACTAGGGTTGAATACTACATCTGCGATATGTGAATATAATAATAGGGGAAGTTCTATCTTTCTTGCTTGACCTGTTGGCCAACGGTTCATTAAACTGCTGATTCTGTTGCCAAATGCCAAGGGTATAAATGTTGATTTCAGTCTCTCTTTGGTGTTGATCACCTGAACTAAAATGTGGAGTAATTTTGCTTGTGCGTGAGTGCAGATGTGCTGAATGGGCAACTTCCGTGCTTCTAATATGTTTGATAAAATGTCTGTTTAGCTGTCAAGTATTTGGGTTATTAAAAATATTGATTAAACTGATTATGTCTTTTTATTTAGATTAAAAATGAATCGGAATTCCTTCTTATTGTTCATTTAATTGCATAACATAGGGTTCCCCTGACCACTGGAGATTGGTTAAGGCTCATGGTAAAGCAATAGGCCTTCCAACAGATGATGACATGGGCAATAGTGAAGTTGGGCACAATGTACTTGGTGCTGGCCACCTATTTGCTTAGGGTATCTCCTTTGCCATTTACCATAAATAAACCAGCATCATGTGCTATAAACAGATTCATCTTATCGGGTTGGAACAAAGTGATTATTATGTCATTGGTTTCATGAGATGTCCATTTTAATTGAAAAATGCATTTCAGTTATTCTTTTACTTTGTTAATCTAATAGCTTGGTCTGCATTGTTTGTTGAATTATACTAAAGGAGTAATCAGGAAAGTTGGGAAAGTAAAGGGTGTTGAAGTTGAAGATGATATCGTGTTTCTTTGTGTTTTCACAGAGGTTCCCATTGTACACGTTTCTGTGTTTATTCAACTCTCTTATTGTTTATTAAACTCGTATGATTGGTGGTCTTTTGAATTGTATGCATTTGGTGCTGATAAGAAAGAAGTGAAGCTACTTTTCCATATTGTACCTGGAATATTTACTACCTTCATACAAGTCTGATCAAAAGAGTGAAAATTAAAGGGTTCTTCGGTAGGTCATCTCTCTGCCTATTGGTTGAGTTTTACCTATGTGTATAGAAAATTTATTTTTGAATAGAAATGGGGAAGAGAAAGTGAGGTTAGATGAAAAAGGAAAGAAGTAAAATGCATTAAATTTTCAGCATAGGAGGGGCATAGAAAAGTGGTTGTAATAATATAGTTAATCATATACTTTAGATGTGTGCTTTTATTTCCTTTTTCATTTTAATTTACTTAAAGTATTAAGTATTAACTACAAAAGCTAACTTGATTCAGGTGGAATTGACTGATGCTGCCCTTCTCACCCTAACAAAGGTAAACGTTCAAGTTTCCTTTACGTATAGTTAATAATCGTGTTATTCCTCAATTTCTTGTTTATTTTAACATTTTGTCCCATGTCACTGTTTCTCATTTTTATTTGCATATTTTATATTGAATACATTTTAATTTTAGGTAACTTTCTGTGTTGGATTATGGCGTGGAATTCAAGTTGCTGTCAAAACGCTTGGGGAGGAAGTGTTCACTGATGATGATAAAGTGTGGGTTGGTCTAATTATAAAATCTGTTTCCTGTTCATGTCAATGGATTATTCAGCTCACAATTTGTATTCTCATAGTGGATTTTTTATGTCCTTGACTGTCTGTCAGAAAGGCATTGCTCACAAAACTACAGCTGTTGGTGGCTAGTTCTAGTGCATTCATTGTTACCTGTATCTACTTAGAGTGGTGTGACTGCACTACCTTGGGGAGAATACTGGTTTGTGTACATGGAACTTCATTCTTATTACTGTTGGCTAGAGTTATTTTAATTTATTTATGATTTTAGTATATACTTGTATACAACACCTACATTACCATTCATGCGGAAAGATGTGTTTGAATACTTGAATCATTGTTTAACTTTATAATATATTCCAAATATTGATCTGGGTGCTTAGTTTATGCCAAATGCTATGTTGCTACCATATCTTGAAACAGATGAGATGCTTTCATTATATAGTCTTCAATCGTCCTATATCTTGATGCATGATTCTATATATTTTTGTCAGACATGTTCATGTACCAGCTGTGGACTATGGTATTAGTTATTTTTACTGATAATCTGATAATATTTTTTTTTAAAATTTGGATAATAATCTGATAATAATTTAGATAAATTTTTGATAATATGATAATCTGATTGGCTGTGACAGGCTTTTATATATGATGGCTTTTTTTTAAAATTTAATCGAGGCATACTTACCCTGATGTATGTGCTGATTCATGTTAAAAAGGTTTTAAGATGTTGGCTGTAGCTTCTATTTTATGCTAACCCATTCCCTTTATTTAATTTAAGCCTTTGGTGCTTACTTCAAAAAGTGTGACATGGTTGTATATGCAGGAAAAATTATCTGTCTTGCTGGTCCACCAGTTTGGGCAAAGCAGTTATTGGTCGTTCAATTGCACGCGCCTTGAACCATAAGTTCTTCCGATATTATGTTGGAGGATCAGCTCATGTGGCTGAAATGCTAAAATCTCTTTGTTTCCTTGCCAAGGTTGACCTATTACTAGTTTTATAGCAATATATGTAGTGGTGTTTTGTATGATTAATATTCTACCGTACAGGGACATCGTCGAACCTATATTGGTGCTATGCCAGGGAAGATGCTACAATGTCATAAGAATATGGAAGCAGCCAACCCTCTTGTCTTGATTGATGAAATTGACAAAGACATTGCTAGATGGTTCAATTTATTTGTGGCTCAGTGATTTTGTTTTCTGATTTTCCTGTACAATTCTCTGTTAGTATGCAGTTACCTGAACTGTTAACCCTAATAAATAAAATGCATGGATTTAGTTTTATTAAATTTACTATGGTTTTTAAATTTTGATCTTCTACATCTTCTATGAAAGAGATGATTTTATTATTCGTATTTGTTTTATACAATTGGCAGTGGGCAGTTCTGTTTCTTTGCACTGGAAATGTAGTGGAAATGACACCCAATCCTCTGTTGGATAGGATGGAGATTGTTGCTATTGTTGGGTATATTACCGATGAGAAAATTCACATTGCAAGAGATTATCTGGAGAAGAGTACACTTGAAGGATGTGGAATAAAGCCAGAAGAAGTACTTATCTTTTTCACCCATTTTGTGGTCCCTTTTTCCTTCAAATAATGGGATAGTCTTAACATAGAGTTGTTACTAGCATAATGATGCCTGCTTTTGTTGCCTTCTTCATTTTAATTGACTCAAAGTATAACTACAAAAGCTAACTTGATTAAGGTGGAAGTGACTGATGTTGCTCTTCTTGCGCTAATAGAAAATTACTGCCGAGGAGCAGTCGCTGGGAATCTCCAAAAATAAAGAAAGTTTACCAAAAGGTCTGTTTAAGTAATTTTTTGGCAATACTGTCAGACAGAGCTTTTATTTACTGTGAAATTGGCTGTGTGTGTATGGTTGAAAAGATAGCCATTCTTGATCTGTTCTTTTCGATTTTTTGTTGCGAGACTGCATTAGTTCATCTCAGGTATCTGAATTTAAATCTAGTGAAGGCTTCAGAAACCTGTGGCCTAAAATGTTGCGTTTGTCGCATGGCAGATAGCACCACAACTTGTGAGGCAAAGGGAAACAGTTGATACTACTGCCGGGTTATTGAACCTAAAATGCCAAAATAGATTTTGATGAATCAGGTCAAAATACAATTCAAAATGAGAACGTGTTAGAGTAGTAATCCTGAACAAATTGGTGAAATCTTTGAAGAAGATGACAAGGTTTTGCAAATAGATCTACCAGCTGATCAATCTCAATCTCAATGTTCTCACCCCTGACAATCAATCCACATATAAGGAGGTAGTTTAACGCAATGGGAGCACAATCATAATTCTCTCTTTTATACAAAAAATCTTTTCAGAAGTTGGTTCAATGAGCAAGAAAACAGAGACCTACGAAGTGCCAAGTGTTAACGACGAAGTCCTTTTTGTTAATATTTCTTCTCTGCTACCATAGTGCTTACTTACATTGATTTTTATGTTTAACAGCTCTGATTTGACCAGTGCTCAACTTTGTTGTTTGGTTTAACAGTTTTTAACTGCCCAAAAAAAAAGGCGGTTTTATGTAAAAAGACTTCGATCTGGAACTTGAAATCTTTTCTGTGGTTTAATATGTTTTTTTATTCTCTGTAACTCATGAGAAAAGTTTTGTGGTTCAACAGCAACTTGTTCACTCATTTGATATATATAGATCTTTATTTTGGCAGGTTGCAAAAGAAAGTGAGGAAGATAAGGAAATTGAAACAAGACAATAGAGAAAGTCCTGCATGCTGAGTGCGCGCATCTATGATCAGACACTTGTTGGGGTTGTTATGGTCTTGCCTGGACTGCAATGGGTGGTTCGGCTCTCTATATGGAGACCACACTCATTGAGGAATGGGAGGGAAAAGGAGCACTGCATGTCACCGGTCAATTAGGAAATGTGATGGAAGAAAGTGCTCAGATACCTGCATCAGTTGCTAGAGCTAGAAGGGCTTTGTTCAAAGTTACACCTCTATGTTCCTGCAAGGGCTACACCAAAGGACGGACCTAGCGCTGTTGCACAATGGCTGGGGAAGTGACATTTAATGGGGAAATGCTTCCCATTAGCGTATGTTGAGAAATGTCATCTATTATTATTGTTCATAATCTTTATGCCCCCGGAATAATTCAAAATAAATTCCTCCAGGAATACTTCCCCTGCCAACTGATTATTGATCAGAAGCCAACCCTCAATACTCTGCTAAGAATTTTTTGCAAATTTTCTGTATCTGAAATTGCCAGCCACACAATGATGTAAAAATTGTAGGTTAAGGAGAAAACCATAGCTGTGAGAAGGAGTGAAGTTAAGACCATCGTATTCCCTTCGGCTAACACGAGAGATTTTGATGAGCTGACACCTCATGTGAAAGAAGGTCTTGATATTCATTTTGTTGATGACTACTTGCAGATCTTTAATTTGGCTTTTGGTGATGAGCAATCTCATAGTATAGATAAGTAAGTCAGTAATGCACTGTAGGATCTTGAGATGAAACTCTATTCTTTGTTGAGCTGGAAACCAGCCTGCATTTTGTACTATATTGATTTAGTGCCAATGCTAAGAAATTAGGTTATCTCTTGGGCACAAGACATTTTCATTTTCAGGTGTATCTCCCATTGTAATAATATTTATATTTACATCTATATTTGAGGGAATGTTATTCAATTTTATATCTATTTCTATCTATATCTACTTCTATATTTATACCTATACCTATTTCTATCTATATCTACTTCTATATCTACTATCTACTATAAGATATACCCTTGTCTATGTGGCCTAATCAAATGGTGAGAATTTAGTCCCATGTGATATTCACATGATTCAATTAATTGAAGTGGCGCATTCTGATTGGACATAGGATACCCAAACCCTTTAAATTTCAAGGGTATCATAGCAACGTCCAGAAAGGAATTAGGTTTCTTGAGCCACGTGTCAGTGTCACCTCCTTAGGAAAAGTTTGTCTCGGTGTTATCCTTTTTCTATATTTTTCTCTCATTGAACATTACTTTGACATTTCATCTCCTAACCCAAGTTGCCTTTTTCTCTGCATGTCATCTCTCTATTCACACCAAACTATTCTTCTATTTCTCATTTTTTTGGGCACAAAATCAAGTTCTTTGATATTTAATTTTGTTGTTTTAACCCATTAATTGTTCTCACTCTTGGAATGGGTTTTTTGAATGGATGACGATAGCAGTGGTCATGACCCGTTTGACATCTTCCGGTCTTTCTTCGATTGGGGAGTCCATTTGGCGGTTGTATGATTTTAGATATTGATATCAGATATTAGTTTATACCAGTTTTATTTGAATAATTGTTCTAAAGGTCATACTAACGAGTGTCCTAAGGCTATTGTTTAAGGAAATCAAAAAAAGTAATTTTTCATTGAAAAATTAAGTATATCACTCATTCAAATATTAAATATATCAATTTTCAATAAAACTTTTCTTTATTTGGTTCCTTAACCAATGTCTTAGGGAATTCGTTAGTATTTTTCTTGTTCTAATATCGTATTGCAAACATTTTTTTCTTCATCCGTCTCCCTCTCTTCTTGTAGATAGCTCTTATGCATGTGAAAAATGCTTGTCAAGTACCAGAATATGAGATTCATCCTTCCTAACTTGATTTTACAGTGTTTTCCTAACAAAGGTAAACGTTCAACTTTCCTTTGTATATTATTAATATTAATATTAATAATCGTGTTATTCTTTAATTTCTCCTTTTATTTTAACATATTCTCCCAAGTCACTATTACTCAATTTTTTGTGTGCATATTTTAAATTGAATATATTTTAATTTTAGGGGACATCCCATATTACATTATGGCGTGGAATTCAAGATGCTGTCAAAACGCTTGGGGAGGAAGTGTTCATTGATGATGATAAAGTGTGGGTTGGTCTAATTATACAATTTGTTTTTTGTTCATGTCAATTGGATTTATTCAGTTCACAAATTTTAATCTCATAGTGGATTTTTATGTCCTTGACTGTCTCTCAGTAAGACATTTCATGATGAGCTAGCATTAATTTAGAAAATACGGCATCCAAATTTAGTCCAATTTGTAGGTGTCCTAACACAAACCACTCTAATGATGATTGTCACAAAATATCCACCCCAGGTTAGTCTTGATCCTATACTTCCTCTAAGGAAACCATTTATATTTGCTCATTGTGTTTATGAGCAAATTATGTTGGTTAGTTGACTCACATATATTAGTGAGTAGAATACTGCCGGTAAAAAATATGTGCTTTGAAGTTTGTCATTTGTCATTTTGGATATAGTCTCTAGAGAGAATGCGACAAATTGTAGTTTCAGTAGGACTATTGAAAGTTAGACATGTAGGATCTCATGTATGATTAAGAACATGGAAAGTTCTCAACTGGATTTGCTCTACCTTTTTATATGCTGTAGTTTTTACTATACTAGCATCGGTCAATCGTATGTGGGTTCTTTTTTATCTGTGTTGTGTCATTGTCATGCCTAAGTTGTGGTGTCGTTAGTTTTGTTCATATCTTTGTAATGCCTAAAATGTGATGGAATCTCTACTTTATTGTTTTTAGGTAAAATGAGTCTAATTGAGCATGAAAACAGTTACTGATTTTTTTAAGAGAAAGACAAAAAAAACTTGTTGGAATATTCTTTATTTAATTATATTTCAATGTCATAATGTGGGCAGATATCGTCAATTAATTATATTAGCTATTTATCAAGTAGGAGCCTTAATTGATATGTGATCAAATTAAGTGATAAGGCTAATTAAATTTCTGATTTGATAATAAATTAGTTAATTGATATGGACTGAATATGAGTGGATGTCATTGATGGTCCATTTCTGAATAATGGGAACCCTAATTGGCCATCACCCTATATATAGGCTATGGTCCTCAATACACCGGACATTATGACATACCGCCTCTTCTCCCCATCTGAAGAACGACTAAAGCACAAGGAGTCCCGGTTGAGGAAGAACCACAAGCCAACGGGTGTTTATTACCCGTCTCTCTTTTCTCTTCCACTCTCCGTGTTTCAGGATTACCGCCCTTCCGTTCGTGAAGGTTCGTGAAGAACACTTAGTTCAGGAATTGCTATAGATCCAGGTATATTCATAAATAACGAATCCTAGTAATCTGGCATGATGTTGATCCTAGGCTGTGTGGTTGATGTGCTCTAGGATGTATGCCAATAGATTTAATGCTTTCGCATAAAAAATAAAGAACCTAAAGAAAATATCTAACAAAACTCATTTGCAATTACTGATTTTTTTTCAAAAAAAAATAATGGTAATATTTTTATGTTTTTTTTGTGGAAATTCATTTTCACATCTTCCTTTAGTATTGACAAATGACAATTGTCATGGTTTTGTTCATAGTTGGGGCTATACTTGTCAAATTTGGGAGCAGTTATTTTAGAGGCTTGCATATGTAAAAATATCATATTTTAAATCTTTACTAATTGTTTAAGGTTATTTCTAAATAATTCCTGTTTTGGGCAGAACTCACTTTTCTTGATATTTTTTGCTAGAACCTAGAAGCCTCTAATTTGTACACCATTTGTTGCATTGTAAAGCTAAAACATGGGGTTTTCAATGGTAGATGTTTCATTCCATGAAACCTTACTAGCTGAGACCAGATTTTGTTCAAAGTCATTTCTATTCTGCATTAATCATGTTTTTGGCACTTGCTTTATGTATTTTATGTGAGCTTTTATGCTTATCTTATGAGGCTTTTTGATCAAATTAGTGTTATTTTAGAAACTATTTATCAAAATGGGGTTGTTTTGTAACAATTTAACAAAATAAGGTTGTTTTAGACAGCGTGAAATTTTTTATTATTTTTTTTTGCTGATGTGGAAGGCGTCATTCCAACTGTCGCCTTTAAAGGTGCCACTTGGACTGGCGTCATCCATAAAAATGCCACATATGACACACTCATTGGTTCTACAGAAATTTTTTAAAAAACAAAAAAACAAAAGCTGTAGCATTCCTTGCTGAGACCCGTCTGCTAGAGACACTTGTCTAGTGATGAACTGTCTGATGTTTCACTCGTCTGTTGAGACCCGTCTGATGTTTCACTTGTTTGCTGGTCACTTGTCTGATGTTTCACTCGTCTGTTGTGACCCGTCTGCTGGTCACTTGTCCGCTGAGACTCGTCTGCAATTTCGCTTGTCTGCTGTGACTCGTCTGATAGTCATCTGATGGTCTCTCGTCTAAGCAGACAAGTGAAACAGTAGACGAGACGCAGCAGACAAGTGAAATTGCAGACGAGTCTCAGCTGACAAGTGACCAGCAGACGAGTGAAACAGCAGACGGGTCACAGCAGACGATTGACTAATGAGTGTGTGACATGTGGTATTTTTATGGAAGGCGCCAGTCCAAGTGGCGCCTTAAAGGACCCAGTTCCACGTCAGCAAAAAATTAGTAAAAGAATCCACGCTTGCAAAAACAACCTCATTTTGATAAATTGTTACAGAACAACCCCATTTTGGTCAATAGTTTCTAAAATAACTCTAGTTTGATCAAAAACCCTATCTTATGATTTTTCATGTTTATTTTATGTCTTATTCTATTTGCAACTATTTTGATCTAATAAAATACTACGACAAATACTCTGAAGTATGGAACGTGTATCAGATTTGTGCAAGTACTTTACTCAATTCGTATGCCATTCCCCTAGCAGCAACAATTTCACCATTTCATCTTTTTTTTAGACCATCTTGGTACTTTTGAAAGTAGTGTGTCCTAAACGCATTTCCTTTTCTATAGAGGTTTTTATGAAGCTTTGGAATCACAGTGGGCAAGGGCAAGGAAAGAGCTGCTAAGCTATTCAATTTCAAGATTCCAATGAATTCAGCTTTCTCCAAATTAAATTGACTTCAGTCATTTTATTTGTACCACCTGAAGAGCCATTTATACAGGCATTTCCCTTTTGTAACATTAATTTATTTACTTGGATTCTTTACTTGTGTAGTGTATATATTAAATTTGTTTATGAATAAGCTCTTCAATTATCTTCATAAGCATATGCTCTCTCTAACTCTTTCACATGTCTAAGATAGTGTTTTATTTTTTGTTTTCAAGGTTTGCCTTTCTCACTGTTTATGGATGAAGTGACACGTTTTGCCATATCTCTTCCTAGTGGTAAGTTAAATAATTAAAATAATATAATCATATAAGTTTAATCGCACGTTTAGTCCCTAAGTATAGCTCATGTGTGCTGTTCATCCCCATGTTTTTTTTTTTTTGCAAACATTTGGTTCTCTAAGTTTTCTAAGGTTGCAACGTTAGTCTCTTCATCATTTGTCTATCGGAAATGTAATGGAATTGTTCCACATGGCTAACGGTTTGTCACCTGTCACACCCAGTTGGCATTTATATTATTAAAATATTTAAATAAAATATAAAAAATATCTTGTTGCCATTTATTCTATTAAATAAAAATAAATGCACACAATTGGAAGTTCCAGGGGAGTGTGCCACATGTCTCGTTGTCTATGAAGCTCATATACTTAGTACAACACGGGTACGATACGACATAGATACAACTGATTTTTTGAAATTTATGATACGATACGACTTGGACACGTTAATATATATGAGGAGGGATCAACTTACACTCAAAAAATTTACAACTCTTACACTTTATCTCAATCATTTATATAATCTAGATCTGATGGTGTGAATTTATTTCCATTAATAAGTCACGTGAGCTTTGAAACACTTTTTGAATCTTTTCTCTTCAATTACATTATCTTCTTGTCCCATTATTCTCTCTATTCCTGACTCTCCTCCCTCACTTCTTTATTTCTTTTTCTTGTCTACTTAATTCATACTCAAATACCAAGACGTCATCTTCCTCAAAAGAGAGACCCCCATCACATGCAAACACAACCTTCCAAAGCAGCCATTCATGCAGTTCCGGGTTCCCTCATGACACTTCCCAGAACCATCACTTTGTGACCATTGTCACAACCTAGCTCCACCCGTGCAACGCGGTTCCGTCTTGTGACCACCGCGTCGTTCGTCGAAGAACCGCTCTACCAGACGCAGCACCTCAAAGACATTGCGAGTTCCGCCATTGGTTCAACCACGAACGCATCAGACCGGATCTTAGGACAGCCATTAGGAGCACGCCATCACCGTACCCAGTTCTTTCTTTGGACATGTCACTCGAACCATGGCAGCCGAGGATAAAAAAAAAATGAATAACAAATTAAATTAATTGCCATTGATATTTTATTATTTGGTATTTTCAATACGACTTGGATACATTAATAAATTTTTATAGCAAAACATATATATATATATATATATATATATATATATATATATATATGTGTGTGTGTGTGTGTGTGTGTGTGTGTGTGTGTGTGTGTGTGAAAGAGACATTGATCATATCTCATTAATATATAACTATGATAATCTCAATTTATAAAAAGATACTTGTGATCATAACAAAAAATTGTAGTTTATCCCCATGTCATAATATATATTTTTTCCAGTGTCAGAATATCAATAAAAATATCTTTAGTATAACTCAAAACAAGTCTTGACTCTATATAATAGCCAACAATTCAAAAACATCTTTACTAAATTAATGTCTAATGTTAAAATTAAAAGACCATAGCTTCCAAGTTTGATTCATCAAGAGACGTCCTCTGCAGTTCTAGAAATTTTGACTATTGGAGGCAAAATCATATACTATAAATATTTTTATAAATAATATATAAATGCATAAGCGATAAAATAATAACATCATTATCATATTTTGAAATCGTTGTATATTTTTTCATTTTCAACACTATAAAAAATATTTTTCTCTATGTATGTGACCAAACAATCATTCTAGTATTCATCTTATACAAATGCACACTTGATTGTTCTCCAAAAAAATGAAAAAGTATTATGTACAGCAGGGTTGCAAGACAATGAAAGCAACATTTATTTTTCAATGGAGGCAATGTTTATTTTTTAGTGGAGGCAAAATTAAATTATTCAACATTTAGTAATTATTATTTTTTTACTTAGTGGAGGCAAGTGCCCCCATTATCATACACCTGGGTCCGTCCCTGCCTCTGCCAATTCGAGAAGTCCGACACCTTCATCAAGTGGGTCATGTACACATTTAGAATTTAGAATCATGTACATATCTAGAAGTATCCTACGAGTATTCAGAAGTATCCTAGAGTATCCGATAAAAAAATAAAAAGGGATATTTCTTGGATACGTATCCGGAAGTATCCTACGGATATCAATATCGGATATGGGTATGAGATAAATACTTTTCCATTTTTGAAGTATCCGGACTTCATAGCTTGCTGTTACTCAACCAGTTATGGATGTTCTAGAGTCTGGACAAGCTACCCAATCTGAGTCACTAGAGGCAGTAAGTTTGAGGTCTGACTTAGAAGGGAAGAGTAGGCCATTTCCAGGACAACCTTTCAGGTATTGAAGGATGCGTGTGGCTGCCTCAAGGTGAGCTTGCATTGGTGAGGAAACAAATTGCCTAAGCCTGTGAACTGCATAGGTTAAATCAGGCCTAGTGTTGGTGAGATATAGGAGACGACCAATGAGTCTTCTATAGGACTTCGGATCAGAATAGGGAGCACCATCATCTTTGACAAGTTGCAAGTTGGGAAGCATTGGTGTGGTGGCTGCTTTGCAGCCAAGCAAGGCTGCATCATCAACCAACTCCAGAGCATACTTTCTTTGGCTTAAAACGATTCCTTCTTTTGATTTGGCTATCTCGAGTCCAAGGAAAAACTTCAGTTGGCCAAGGTCTTTGATCTGAAACTTGTTGTCCAGAAAGTCTTTAAAAGTGTGGATTTCAGGAAGATCATCACCTGTTAGAACTATGTCATCAACATAGACCAACAGGATAGTCAAATGAGAGTTGGCAGCCTTCACAAAGAAGGAGTAATCTGACATATATTGAGTGTAACCCAATTCTAGGAGTGCAGCAGTGAGTTTTTGGTTCCATTGTCTGCTGGCCTGCTTTAGACCATAGAGAGACTTCAAGAGTTTGCAAACAACATTAGGCTTGGGTGATTGAAACCCTTGAGGAACCTGCATATAAACTTCTTCATACAAATCACCATGTCAGAAAGCATTATTTACATCCAATTGATGTAAATGCCAACCCTTTGGCAACAACTATGGCAAGAACTAATCTGACAGTTGTTATTTTAACAATCGGATAGAAGGTTTCAAAATAGTCGACACCCTCTTATTGAGTGTATCTTTTGGCAATGAGCGTGGCCTCGTGCCTTTCAATGCTACCATCTGCTCTATGTTTAACCTTATACACCCATTTGCATCCAATGGGTTGTTTGCCAAGAGGTAGTTCAGTAAGAATCCAATTTTGGTTTTGTTCAAGAGCAGCAATTTCTTGGTCCCTGGCTGCTTTCCATCAATCATGTTTAATGGCTTGTGTATAGATTCGGGGTTCAGGAGATGATGACAAATTTAAAATGTATGATTTAAAGGAAGGAGATAAGTGTGCATAAGAAAGAGAAGTGGTGAGAGAGTGAGCCGTACCTGAAGAATGGTTGGCACTGTCATGCAGCTGAACTATGTTGCAATGGTAATCCCTCAAGTAGTTAGGCAATTACCTTGGTCTAGCAGAGGTTCGAAGAGGAGCACATGGAGGATTTGATTGAGTAGGTGGTTCTATGTGAACAAGTGGAGTAGGAATTATTTGATTCACAGGGGTGAAATCAGAGGAAGAATTTGATGTGGGAGGAGGAGGAGATAGAAAAGTGTTGTGCAATGGTGATGCAGAGGAAGGAGGAAAGGGAAAAATATTCTCATAGAACATCACATGCCTAGAGAGGAAAATTTCTCTAGTGTGAAGATTAAAGAGAATAGAGCCTTTGACTCCATCCCTGTGTCCAATGTGTCTTGTTCTGTTACAATGTGTACACTGCTTTTGAGAAGCGATTTTACCGTGAGATTGTTTGGAGAAAGATTTCCCTTTGTCCTGAAAATTGTTGCTAGTGGCAGATCGAGATTGTATAGCCAATGTTGTAGGGTCAGGCAAAATACCAATATGTAACTGCCGTTCTTGTTGAATAATCATGGAAAAAACCTTACTAAGAGGGGGTAAGGGATCCATGATAAGAATTTGTGATTTGACTGCAGCGTGGTTGTCATTCAGCCCTTGAAGGAAACAAATAACAGTATCATGATCCCTATACTATTGAACAATGGTGTAGGTGTTGCAGCAACCATTTTTCAGCAGAGGTGCAAGAAGGTAGGGGACAGAATTTGAACAACTCATCCCAAAGAATCTTGAGTTTGGTATAATAGCCGGTGACCGTAAAATCCGTTTGTTTAAGAGAACGTAAATCAGAGGAAAGTTGGGAAATTCGAATAGAATCACCTTGTGAGAAACGATATTGAAGATCCTTCCATACGATTGATGCTTCATCCATCCATAGACTGCTATTAACAATTTCATGATGCATGGAATGATGTAACCAAGAACGAAGAAGAGTGTTACATCGTTTCCAGTATAGGAAAAGAGGATCGGTGGATGCTGGTTTCTTGATTGTGCCATCAAGAAAATCATATTTGTTCTTCATTTGCAGTGCCATGGTCATGGCACGGGCCCAACCATGATAATTTGACTTTCCTGAATCGGAGAAACAAGAACAAGGGAGGGATTTTCATTTGGATGGATATAATAAGGGTTGTATTGATCTTGAGCAGAGGCAACAGAGGTTGGTATGTTGGCCATGGTTGAAAGAAAGGGAAGAAGATATGAGAAGGAAAGGAAAACGAGAGAAAGACTTAACTTCAGATACCATATTATGAAATGATGAATTAATAACTTGTATTGCTTTGTGGAAGTAAAAGTATTTATACAAGATACATAAGCAAGTTTACTTGTTGTCAGAAACTAACAGAAAATAGTTATGTAACTGCTTGTACAAAACTAACTACTAACTGAATCATCAACTAATTCCTTCTTCAAGCATCTCAATTGATTAGAATGGGAAGAAAGTGAGGAGATCACTGTCTAAACGCTCCACTAATAATCACTTCCATTAAGGCCTTGCGAGTGAGTTTGCCCAAGGTTTTGATTTTTGAATAGGTGCAAATGAAATCTGAGGAATGAAAGACAGCTAATAATCATGTCCAATAATTCAAGACAATTTATTGATCAATATTTTTAATTATGAAAATTAAATCATGTTTACTTTTGCTCAATTTGCACACATCTCAACAATTTATCTTTATCCTTCTATCCAAGGTACCTCATTAACACTTGAGATTCACAATGTAAAATAAACTTGGGTTAAATATATTTTTGGTCCATGTAAAATAACGAAAATTCATTTAAAGTACTTCATTTTTAAAAAGTACTTTTTTGGTCTCTTAATTTTCAAAATAGCTTACTTTTGGTCTCTAATATTAGCTCAATTTTCAAAATAGGGACCAAAGGTGAGCTATTTTCAAAATTGGGAGACAAAAAAAGGGCATTTTGAAAATGAGGGACTAAAAACAAATTTTCGTTATTTACAACAATCAAAAACATATTTAACTCTTATAATATTCTTCTTCAATACTTTTGTTTGTGAAATTTAATCAAAAAGATATACAACTCATAATTGTTCTATGCGAATAACAAATAATCATATAATGTAATTATTATATACTTTGGGTTTTAAATTAAATAACCATATCATAAACTTATTAAATAATCATATAATGCAATAACTTTTTTCTTATTTTTCAGAAATACCCTTTATTAAATAATTTATTAAAATTAATTATATATTATATATCACTCCTACCTACCTCAATTTATAATTAAGAATTATAATAATTACTTTTTAATATAAAAATCACATCCTAATTATAATAGTAGATTTCTTTTAATTCATTGTGCCATAAACCCAAACAATAAAACTTAACACAATAGAGAGAATTTGTATTATTCATCCTCACTATTATAAAAATGATTTCTCACCTCAGTGTTTTATTTTTGTTTTTTAAATTATCATTGTCAATTATTCATTTAATAATTTAAATTAATATAAAAATATAATTATAAATATTTTATTAAGGATGAAAAATTTACGGATAAACTTGTAAAAGATAATGCTATAAATAAATTTTACTCACCTATCTAATATTTCTCATCTATTTAAATAAGTTTTTGGTCCCAGTAAAATAGTAAAAATTCATTTTTAGTCCCTCATTTTCAAAAAGCCTATTTTTAGTCTTTAATTTTCAAAATGTCATTTTTTTTCGTCTCTTAAATTTCAAATAGCTCACATTTGGTCCCTATTTTAAAAATTGAGATAACGTTAGGGACCAAAAATGAACTATTTTGAAATTTGACGACCAAAAAATGACTTTTTGAAAATGAAGCATTAAAAATGAATTCTCATTATTTTACCGGATCAAAATCATATTTAAGCCAAAAAACTTTGTTTCACTACCAAAAAGTTTAGTCAGTACTTTTGAGTTGCCAAACGCCATCTTGAATTACATGAATTGGATTTTATTCCTTGTACCTATCATAATTTTTTTTTAAAGTACAGACTAGCCTTTCCCATACTGTGTGGACCGTAAAACCCACAGTCGTTGGTTGAGGTCCAAGAGATATGTTCTAATCACCCTCAGGGCCTTGTTTTAGAGGCCAGTTAAAATTGGTTTGTGTCCATGTAGCGATGAAGGCGGTTGTGTGGCGTGACTGCAAGTGTGAGAAGTTAGGCGTAGCGTAGTGAAAAAAGAAAAGAAGAAGAATGCGGAAGTTGGATACGTGGCCAGTTTTCTTCATGCGAGAATGGAATCGGAACTGGCCTTGGTCATTGGATTCGTAATCAATGGTGCCCAACCCAAGTAAATATTGCTCTCCTCTTTTTCTTCACATTTTTGAAGGTGCTTTCACAGCTTGGATGATATTTTTTGTAATTGCAAGAGCAGATGGATGGGAGCGTGTTGTCGACAACAACCGAAGGCTAATTGCATTTTGGAGGTTAGTCACATTAGAGTGTTTGTTTATTATTCCTGTCTTCGGATCATTCACTCGTTCGACCATTCCCTATTTGAGAGGAGCCGTTGCTGAAGCAATGTTCAATTAGTAGATTCAAACAAACAATTTCTTTTTTATAATGTATATTTATTGATTTGTTTTATTTCATAATAATAATAATAACAATAATAATAGACATCACTGTACAAAACTTGATTTACAAAAAAAAAAAAAAAGTTAAAATATAGTTTTGGTTTTTTAAGTTGCTCTGTATATTTAAAAACAATTCAGCAAGTCATCCTAATTGTAAATATTTTAAGTTAATTTCGGTTATTAGATGAAAATTTGGTGATTTCTCCTGTGCTCCTCTTAAAAAAAAAAACTGTGAATTGTAAATGGGCCGGTAATGACCCTTCATTGGCCCGTACTTTTATAAAAATAACAGTGGCCCAAGTTGTGCGTCTCCTCCACGTTCAGCTTCAAGTTGTGCATCTCCTTTACGTACTTTCAAGTTGGCGTCTCTTTTACGTTGAGCTTCAAGTTTATAAGCTCCGTGCTTGAAGGGTCGCTTCCATTGTTGTATGAATTGATGAAAGACTGACAAATAGTGGAATAGAGAGAGCGAGAGAAGTTGAATTTTATGTGCCCTTATCAACCATTTATGGTTGTCACTTCTCTTTTCTCTCCTTCTCGATTTTCAATCTTCGAATTTCTTTATGATTGATTTGACAAATAAGTGTTGTCTTCATTGTTCGTACGCACTCTGTCCCAAAACCCTAAAAATGTATCGAGACAATCAGGGCCGGCCCAAGCATAAAGCGGCCCAAGCCCTTGCTTTAGGCCTCTCAAAAAAATAATTTTTTCTTTAGAAAAAAAGCCCACTTTGTATTTGTTTATATTATCTTTTTGATATGTTTCATACATCAACAAACATAAGTTAGCCCATTTGGTATAAAAACTTACCATTAACTGCAAGGTCCAGGGATCAATTCCTTGTTGTGTACAAAATAATTAATGTTTTAATTTTTTAAAAAGGCCTCATCATAAAGTTTGCTTTAGGCCTCAATAGGTGTTGGGCCGGCCCTGGAGACAATTTCTGCGCTTGGGAAAGTAATGTGAATTTCCTTGAAGTACGCTGTTGTTTGAAAATTCTATTCCGGCAAACTCGCCTATGGTGGTTTATATGGTGATCTCATCGGGCACTTTCTTGGGCTACACATTATAATCTCATTCTTGATTATTCAAGAACTCTTAATCTCGAAAATTGAAATTTAATACAAAGCCTGATTTGGACTGTGGAAACTGAACAGTACCTACATGACAAATTCTCTATTCGTAATCTGAATTCGGATGGTATGTTTGACCCTAATCTTCTTGATGAATATTTTATTCTGTAATTTGATATTCGGATGAGACCCTAATTGCCTTCTTGACCCTAAATGCAATTGCAATATGTATTTATTCAAAATATAAATACGGTGACCCTAAATGCAATTTTGTGTGAATTATTTATTCACAATATAAATGGGGATGGTGTGCTTGGGACATGATGTCGTCAAATACAATTGCAATATGAATTTGCTATTTATGATGTAAAAGCTAATGGAATATATGCATTGCCCCTTGATGATGTTTAATGCAAATTGCAATATGAATTCTTTATTCATTATATACATTTTGGATGGTATATTGGAGCCTTGATGACCCTAAATGCAATGACAATATGAATTTTCTGTTCATGACCTAAAAGTGGATGGAATATATGCATTGTGCCTTGATGACCCTAAATGCAAATTGCAATATGAATTTTTTATTCATTATGTACATTTTGGATGGTGTATTTGAGCCTCGATGACCCTAAATGCAATGGCAATATGAATTTGCTGATCATGACGTAAAAGCGGATGGAATATGTGCATTGTGCCTTGATGACCCTAAATGCAAATTGCATTATGAATTCTTTATTCATTATATACATTTTGGATGGTATATTTGAGCCTTGATGACCCTAAATGCAATGGCAATATGAATTTGCTGTTCATGACCTAAAAGCGGATGGAATATGCATTGTGCCTTGATGACCCTAAATGCCAATTGCAATATGAATTCTTTATTCATTATATACATTTTGGATGGTATATTTGAGCTTTGATGACCCTTAATGGAATGGCAATATAAATTTGCTGTTCATGACCTAAAAGCGGATGGAATATATGCATTGTGCCTTGATTACCCTATGAATTCTTTATTCATTATATACATTTTGGATGGTATATTTGAGCCTTGATGACCCTAAATGCAATGACAATATGAATTTGCTGTTAATGACCTAAAAGCGGATGGAATATATGCATTGTGCCTTGATGACCCTATGAATTCTTTATTCATTATATACATTTTGGATGGTATATTTGAGCCTCGATGACCCTAAATGCAATGGCAATATGAATTTGCTGTTAATGACCTAAAAGCGGATGAAATATATGCATTGTGCCTTGATGACCCTAAATGCAAATTGCAATATGAATTCTTTATTCATTATATACATTTTGGATGGTATATTTGAGCCTTGATGACCCTAAATGCAATGGCAATATGAATTTGCTGTTCATGACCTAAAAGCGGATGGAATATATGCATTGTGCCTTGATGACCCTAAATGCAAATTGCAAAATGAATTCTTTATTCATTATGTACATTTTGGATGGTGTATTTGAGCCTCGATGACCCTAAATGCAATGGCAATATGAATTTGCTGATCATGACGTAAAAGCGGATGGAATATGTGCATTGTGCCTTGATGACCCTAAATGCAAATTGCATTATGAATTCTTTATTCATTATATACATTTTGGATGGTATATTTGAGCCTTGATGACCCTAAATGCAATGGCAATATAAATTTGCTGTTCATGACCTAAAAGCTGATGGAATATGCATTGTGCCTTGATGACCCTAAATGCCAATTGCAATATGAATTCTTTATTCATTATATACATTTTGGATGGTATATTTGAGCTTTGATGACCCTAAATGCAATGGCAATATAAATTTGCTGTTCACGACCTAAAAGCGGATGGAATATATGCATTGTGCCTTGATGACCCTATGAATTCTTTATTCATTATATACATTTTGTATGTATATTTGAGCCTTGATGACCCTAAATGCAATGACAATATGAATTTGTTGTTCATGACCTAAAAGCGGATAGAATATATGCATTGTGCCTTGATGACCCTAGATGCAAATTGCAATATGAATTCTTTATTCATTATATACATTTTGGATGGTATATTTGAGCCTTGATGACCCTAAATGCAATGGCAATATGAATTTGCTGTTAATGACCTAAAAGCGGATGGAATATATGCATTGTGCCTTGATGACCCTAAATGCAAATTGCAATATGAATTCTTTATTCATTATATACATTTTGGATGGTATATTTGAGCCTTGATGACCCTAAATGCAATGACAATATTTGAGCCTTGATGACCCTAAATGTTATGGCAATATGAATTTGCTGTTCATGACGTTGGAATATTTGCATTGTGCCTTGATGACCCTAAATGCAAATTGCAACATGAATTCTTTATTCATTTTATACATTTTGGATGGTATATTTGAGCCTTGATGACCCTAAATGCAATGGCAATATAAATTTTCTGTTCATGACCTAAAAGCGGATGCAATATATGCATTGTGCCTTGATGACCCTATGAATTCTATATTCATTATATACATTTTGGATGGTATATTTGAGCCTTTGATGACCCTAAATGCAATGGCAAAATTGAATTTGCTGTTCATGACCTAAAAGCGGATGGAATATATGCATTGTGCCTTGATGACCATAAATGCAAATTGCAATATGAATTCTTTATTCATTGTATACATTTTGGATGGTATATTTGAGCCTTGATGACCCTAAATGCAATGGCAATATGAATTTGCTGTTCATGACCTAAAAGCGGATGGAATATATGCATTGTGCCTTGATGACCCTAAATGCAAATTGTAGTATAAATTCTTTATTCATTATATAAATTTTGGATGGTAAATTTGAGCCTTGATGACCCTAAATGCAACTGTAATATGAATTCTTTATTCATAATGTAAAAGTGATGGTATGTATTGTGCCTCGATGACCCTAATTGCATGGCATATGCGATATGAATTCTTTATTCATAATGTAATTTTGTAAATGTTTGAGTCTTGGTAACCCTAAATGTAGTGACAGATTGAATTATTTATTCGTAATTTTAAATAAAATCAGCATGGCATTTTTGGACCTATATGACCCTAAACGCAACTGTGTGATGGGATGTTTGAGCCTTGATGACCCTTTATATATGATATTCCTTTTTCCAAGCTCTTACATAAGTTGGACGACTCCACCAAATATGACCCAACCAATGAGATTGGATAGTAGAGATTGGCACAAGATCTTGTCCGCTTTGGATTGCTCACAGAAAGGAATGATTGGTGGTGTGGTAGGGCTAAGTCAATGCTTAAGAGTTGTATGAGACAACAGGTAAAACTTGCATCTCTGAAAATCCTTTGGTTGATACTATACACTATTATAACAAGTAACTTCATAATATGTTGTGCCAGAGTTGAGCAAATTTCTACATTGCCATCGGATTACATACTTCTTAAGATCCTCTCTTATGTTAGTGAGGCTAAACAAAATTGTCTAATAGTCTCCTGTAGGTTTTTTAATAACCTTGCATGAAATCGCATAATATGGAATGGATCCTTGAATATAAAACTAGGCATAGTGTATCCTCAAGTCAATTTAGGAGAGATTGCTTACAGAATGCCCCCTTGGCAAATTTCTTCATCTTTTTTGGATAATGGTGCTTGTCTACGGTTTGAATTGTCTTGGTCACGAACCCTTTCAAACTCTTGTGAGAAATAACTTATTCTGCCTTTGTGCATTTTGTTTGAGAAATAACATCTTTATTTATTTACTTTACCTATGTGACTTCTTTATTTGTTTACTTTATTTAAGGTGTGTGTTGGCTTTGTTTATATGTGATTTTTCTCCTTAATAATAAGCTGTATAGAGTGAGAAAGTGAGGCAATAGAAATGGAGTAGTGGTATGAGTATGATTGTTATTTTCTGATTGGGATTGTAGCCTCTATGTTGAATTGTGCCTCGCTTTGGCTTTTTGAACCATGGTCATATTCTTTATAGTAGCTTTGGAAACCTAAGCAAAGTCATTGATAGTGCTCCACTTACACAGATCAAGAAAACTAAGATTCTAATTTGATGTCATGAACTCATTAGCAGTTAAGGATTAATAGCTCTTCAAAATTACAAAAATGACTACTGGTATAAGTCTTGACATTACACTATAAACTGAAGAAGAGGCCATAAATGGGCCCTCAAAATAAAAATCCTGATTGATGGTGATGCTCTAATATCGTAGCAGGATTGAAACCATAGAGTGATTAATTTCATATCTACAATTAGGCATTATACTTTTATTGTATTATGTTACAGTATTAGATGAGATTTCTATTTTGAATTCACTAACTCTCAAGGTACGTTAGCCGTAAACCCCTTTTGTCCATGGTTGGTATGTTAGCCTGCTTCTATCTACTTAATCTATCTATTTCTGCTTTCATGCACAGGAGCTTCTTGTGTTGGGTGGGCGGATTGGCAATGTAAGCACGAGTTTATCAGAGGAAATTATTACAACTCAAATGAATCCAAAACCTTATTTACTACCTGCTACTACTATTAATTTAAAGGAAGTCGCTTCTGAGGAACAGGAAACTAATTCTTGCATAATATGCCTGGTACGAACTTTTAGCATGTTTCATCCAATATTTTAGTTATTTTGTACATTGATATTTCACATGCCAAACTTTCTAGGATAGTTCTGGCTTTGATGTACTGTTGATCTATTTTCCCTATTAACCGGAATGTTTGTATATAATTTCACAGGATGACTATAAGATCCGAGAGAATATTGGAATTCTTCAAGGCGGGCACGAATATCAGAAGGTATTTTACCAATTTTAAACTTGTTTTTGTGTGTCTGAGGTGTGACCCATGAGAAGGATTAAGATTTGCTTCAATATTCTAACCCTTCTCTTTCTTTTTGTCTTGAATGACTTAAAATTCCTTCACTTTCCACAGTTTGCAAAAGATAGTGGCAACTATATTGAGGAAAAGAAACTTAAAGTAATCCTCATCAGTCCATCATCGTCTCCAGTTTTGCTTCCAGTAAACGGAGATATGAAGCAGGACATATCCAATGAAATTCATGTGCAAAAAGATAGGGTGCCCAGTGGAGTTGAAAACATACCTCCCCCTTTTAGAGTGAGCTCCTCCCCTTCCAACCCTCGATCTCTTTTTCTTTCTCTCAAATGGCTTGATTATGAAGACACAGCAGCCACTTTCTATGGTATTATTGTAGTATACTATGAATAACAATGTCAACATATTTTTGTGCTTATCAGTTATCTGGTAGCCACAACCACCCATACGTGAATCAGAAGCATTTAGTTTAACATGGTGGTTGCATAGATTCTTTTGTGCCTTCGCTTAATAGATAATATCTCTGCCATTATGTATTTCCTTGTACTAGGTTTCTGAGGAAGTCAAAGGTTTGGAAGTGGTCCATGATATGGAGGAGGATAGAACAGATGAGGATATTGTCACAAGACATGCTGAAAATGCGGGTGACATGAAGCCTGCAAAAGATGCCGTGCAATTAAATTTAACTAAGGATTCTGAGGAATTGAAATCAAGGCTGAGTATGATGGATTCAAAGCTAAGAGAGGTCAGAACTCCTGAATCTATATTAAACTTTATGTTACAGTAATTTTTATTGAGTTTTCTAGCCCATCTGCCTGTTATACTTTAATAAAATTCTCCCACAATGTTTACTGCCAAAATATCTGAACTTTATTATGCTACTATTTTTAAGGGGAATCGATGGAGAAAGTGAATTATGTTTATTTTCAAGCTATCTTCTATTTGATAACTGAGGATGTTACTATTTTTTTTTTTTTTTTATGTGATAGGATGTTACTAATTTATTTAAAAAAGGCTGAGATGATATCATAATACCATATTTTTTTTAGTTATCAGTAAAAGAGAAAAGAGGAATGAATGTCAACCCTAACATCTTCAGTAGCATTGAAGTTAACATTTCTTTGTTTGTGTATTAATCATTTCCTAATAGGAGAGGCACATGAACCCTCAGGAAAAGGATTTGCTTAAGAGTTGGTTTGTTTTTTCTTTGGTATATCCATCTTCATAAATCTAAAAATATGCATGCATTCTGTTTTACACATCCAGCAGTGCCTTTTGCAAGCTGAATGGAAATAGTTGAGTTGGGGCAATACAGATGAGAAATAGTTGAAAGTAGGGGCATAGAAAGCCAGTAGATTGGTTGTCTTTTATTGTGGTCATTGGTTCACATCTTACCTCTACTTACACAGTTTTACTTGCCCAAGTCTGAAGATAGAAAAACTAAAAGGTCACTCTTGTTAAAGAATCAATAAAAATTGCTTAAGCTATCAAGTATCAAGTGAAGAAGTTTTAGCATTTAAACTTGTGTAAAACATCAATTTAACTCTCTCCAACACCTTTTGCTTGCAACTGCACTAGAACTGTAAGGCAATTAACTTGCTAGGAACTATTTTATGTTTATCATATTAGCAAATTATTGATCCCTTTTAATGCGATGAAAATGCACATTTTCCCATGTTTGTACTTTAATCGTGGGGTGATCTTATTCTGATAATCATTAAAGTTATCTGGTTGATGGTATTGTGACTATCTGATAATCATTAAAGTTAGCAAACTTGTATCTACAACTATAAGAATTCAAATATGGCTTCTGAAAGTTTTAGAAAAACACCTATTGGTAATCATAGCCTGATGTTATTCCTTGTCAATTTGAAAATGTGGACTTCTTGTAATATATGTTAGCTGCAGTTGCACCTATTCAAGTCATAGCAACGTATTTAGAAACTATTACCAGGTATCATACTATACTTGGTGATGGATTCATTAAAACAATGAAAGTTATAAGCTAAAGAAAGGAAGCAGATGCTTGATGATGTGGAGTTTGAAAATGAAGGGGATATTATTCTGTCAAACTGACACACTTGTCTTGATTGAGAAAGAGTTTAACTGTTGCACTAACGATTATGTGAACTGTAGTTTTTTTTCTTTCTTTTTTTTTCAAAAAACAAAAAGCTTCAGACCTAAGATGTTAATTGTGGCCATAAATAATAATTAGTCATTTTTTGATTTTTATGTAATGCCAATACTTTGGCCTTTGATCTCTCCTTAACTTTATCTTGGAATATAGGAAGCGATATTAGTAGGTTAGTAATAGAACTGACCAGAGATGAGAACAAAATGTGATGTTATTGAGTTACCAAACAATACTCTGCAGTTATTAACCCTCGAGGAATTGCAAGTAAACCCAAAAGTTGAGGTTTTGATCCCCTTACTCTCTCAAAAAATGGTATTTAGTTCTCATTCATTTGCGACTTTTTTTGGTGTCCTGATTCAGTCAATTTGAAGTGTTTTGTTCTCTTTTTGTTCCCTCCCTATGAAGAGGTGAATAAATGAAAGCATTGTTAATGGAGAAAACGTGCGACGGGTTCGCGGGTCTGGAAACGGGGCCGAAGTCTGAGATGGAGACTTCCGTTTTATTCTGAAACTGACGTTTTGAATCCCTTGCTGCATGTCTAATTGATACGGTGCATTTGTGCATATTAGTGATACTGAAATGAATGGTGTATCACTAACTGATGTGTGTTTAAGGATTCCTAGGCATTCTTTTAAGAGAAGAAAGCTACTTAGCGCTAAGATATGCCTTTGGGCTTGTGCCCTTGGTGTATTTAGTTGAACCCAACAGGAAGGCATCTTTGTTAAGATACTCTATTATTTTCATTAGAGCTAAGATACTTTTCATTTTTATTTGTCTTCCAGATTGAATACTCTATTCTTTTTAATTAAAAATATCTTATTTTGAAAAAGGAATTTTTAAAAGATAAAATAGTTTGGTTTAGAAGTTGGTTAATCACAACTTATACAGGAAAGAAGAATAGGGACAAACTGATAGTTCTATTGTATTGTAACTAAAACTTCCGACACTTTGTATTCTGCCCTTTGCTTTTTTATTTTTAATTTTGAAGGTTCATATGATGCTTGTGGGTATAAGCTATAGTCTGAGTTCATTTATGCTGTTGAAAGCACTAACATAAGTCTTGATGTTAGGGATAAATAACTATATAAATTTAGAAAATCGTACTGATTTTAACGAATGGGGTAGTCTAGCTGAGGTTTTTTATTGCTTCAAATGGCACATGACTTCAGATAAAAGGAAGTAGCAGGCAAAGCTTATGACTACAGTTGGGGGAGGCGCATGTGGTTGTCCATTGGCTGCAACCTTGTCATGAGAATTCTTTGTGCTACTGATAGAAAGAGGTGGTAAACATAGGGAAATCCCTTAGTAATGGATGGAAGATACTATGGTTTTCCATTAATTGAGACAAACAAATATATGTCAGTAGCACTGAGTTTCACCTCACAGTGTCACTTCAGAAGATGAAGTGTTCTATATTTTTTAATCAATGCTATTGGAGTTCCAATAAGTAATCATGACATTTGATTTGGGGTATAGTTTATTGCGGGAGTAAATAACAAAGGAAATGACACCCCATACTCTTAACTTTGGGATAATAGTAGGAGTAGTACTTAAGGTTTAGAAGAAATCAATAAGATCTCCTTATGGATTGAAGTGACGTGTGAAATGTCACATTATCTCTTTATGGATGCACACTTTGGTTCCCATTTTTACATTGCAGTTTATCTAGAATTGTTCATCATATTCTTTCTTTTGTTTTGTTTAGAGAATTTTTTTTTGTAACAGTTAATGATATTCGCCTGGTTCTGATATTGTTAATTTTCAATTCTTAACCATCACCTCCCCCCCCCCCCCAAAAAAAAAAATCCAAGAACTTGTGAAGGCCAAGCATGCACAACTTCACTGAGTCAAGGAGGAAATAAGTTTATTGACTATTTAATGTTCTTCTTGGCTGAAATGACAAATACACAATCCCTGAGTTTGCAATAGTTTATTAGTCATATTATATTTTATGTGTTTGTAATTGCAGTCATTTATGGATTGTCGAGCATGGTATCATTGATGCTTTGCTTGATTTTGTTTCATATGGTTGGAAGACTTCATGAGGGTGTATCCTAGAAAGACATGGGCTAACTAGAAAGACAGTGGTAAGATTGAGTGTGCATTGTGTGGAGACTATGTGCACCCGTTTATTGTTTTTCTAGCCGCCACGGATATTGGTCAGCTTATGGTTGTTGTTCAATTTGCTAAGCTTAAATTATTCAAGGGTGCTTTACTAATTACATGTTCTTGTCCTTTTTTTGTACCATTGTTTACTATAAAATCATATGTATTTCTTTGGACACTGATTTCATTTCATATTGCAGGGAAGCCTATGATTCAAAATATGTTGCATGTTTTTGGACAAGGGCCAGAAGAATTCATGCATGAGGAATTGCTGATTTTTAAGCTTCAACATCTCAATGTAGTAAGAGTGTAACACTTCTTCGCTGGTGTAGTGAAGGAGATTTTGCGGAATATTGATTTTATTCTGCCTTTACAAAGATACAAAGCAGGGTATATATACACCCTTGGGAATAAATGCTGGGAGCTAATCTAGCCTAAGAATGAGGGAAGTCAATCTCCTTATTAATGCTAATCCTAATAAATAGAAACAACTATTAGACAGCTAAAACCAATATACATTTAAGTACATAAAGCTGTACAAATCAGAATCTGTTGATTCTCCTTGATTTTCGCCAATCTTCAACACTCCCCCTCAATCTGGGTGGCAGATATCTATCATACCCAGATTGGACCTGATAGTCTCGTATGTATGCCTTGGAAGGGCCTTTGTCAGAATGTCTGCTGTTTGCCTGCTTGATGGGACGTGGTCAATACTTATGATCTCATGATCAATTTTCTCCTTAATGAAGTGTCTGTCAATCTCCACATGCTTTGTTCTATCATGGTGTACAGTGTTCTTTGCAATGCTTATAGCAGCCTTGTTGTCACATAGTATTCTCATAGTGTGGTTAGTAGGAATTTTAATCTCATCCAACATTCTTTTGAGCCAAATCCCTTCACAAATTCCTTGTGCCATAGCTCTGAATTCAGCTTCTGCACTACTTCTAGCAACCACAGATTGCTTCTTACTTCTCCAAGTTTCCCCATACAAATGTACAATAGCCTGTAGTGGATTTTCTGTCAGATACACTCCCTGCCCAATCTGAGTCGGTATAGACTTCAATTCCTTGGTTTGAGTTCTTCTGGAAGTGAAGCCCACGGCCAGGTGTACCCTTTAGGTATTGTAGGATTCTATTTAAAGTCTTCATGTGACTCTCAGTTGGGTTGGACATGTAGCGACTAGCCAAGCTTACAGCAAAACCAATGTCTGGCCTAGTGTGAGTTAGATAGATTAACTTTCCAACTAGGCTTTGGTATCTATCCTTATCAGCTGGTGCACTTTCTTCTTCCCTCTGTTTCATGGGTTCTATGGGAGTATTGGCAGCTTTGCATCCAAGCATCCCTGTTTCTTTCAGTAAGTCCAGAGTGTACTTCCTTTGAGAAACATAAATACCATCCCTTGTCCGAGCAACTTCCATCCCTAGAAAGTACTTGAGTTGGCCCAAATCTTTGACTTCAAATTCTTTGGTTAAGATACTCTTGAGGTGGTTGATTTGATCATAATCATCTCCTGTAATAACAATATCATCAACATAGACAATAAATAAGGCTATTTTTCCATCTGTAGAGTGCTTAACAAACATGGTGTGGTCTGTTTGGCATTGGACAAAGCCAACTTCCCTGACAACTCTTGTTAGTCTATCAAACCATGCCCTTGGAGATTGTTTCAGGCCATATAGAGATTTATGGAGTTTGCATACCATGTTTGAGGTGCTAGGTGATTCAAGCCCGGGAGGAATTTGCATATACACTTCCTCTTCTAGCATGCCGTTTAGGAAGGCATTCTTTATATCTAATTGGTGTAGGGGCCAATCTAGATTTGCTGCCAAGGACAATAGGACCCGGACTGAGTTGAGTTTTGCCACCGGTGCAAACGTCTCTTCATAGTCCACTCCATATGATTGTGTAAAGCCCTTTGCCACTAACCGGGCCTTGTATCTGTTTATACTCCCATCAGCATTGTGTTTGACTGAAAATATCCACTTGCATCCCACTGGTCTCTTCCCTTCAGGTATCGTGGTGATTTCCCATGTGCCATTTTTTACTAGTGCTTGGACTTCTTCGGTTACAGCTGCTGCCCATTCAGGTTTCTGTAGAGCTTCTTGAACATTCCTTGGAATTTCTATGCTGTCAACAGCTGCTACAAATGACCTGTAGTTTTGTGACAATTTCCCATAGGAAACATATTTCTCAATAGGGTGTTGGGTGCAAGTTCTCACCCCTTTTCTTATGGCAATAGGAATATCGATATCAGCAGTGTCAAGAACCAAAGGAAGTTCATAGTTTGGGACTACATTACCTTTAGGAATTTCATTTTCTGGGATCTGGTGAGATTCATGGCGTTGCTGTGGAGATGTGCTAGACTCTACTTCCTTCCTCTTCCTTCTTTCATAAGTTTTCCAGTTTCCTTCGCGTGTACCTTGATTCTGTTGGGTTGCTTCAACTGCATTGCCCTTTCATTTTCTGCCTCGGCCACTGCGTCGGTTTCTGTTACAGCATCCGGTTCAGATTCTGCTGTCCTTTCAGCTGGGTTAAGAGCAGTTTCGGTTGGTGCAAACATCCAAGGTTGGTATTCTAAAGTTTCAGTTGGATATGTGTGTGATTGCTCCCCCTGAATACCAACTTTGGGGTAGTAGGGCTGGTTCTCAAAGAAGGTTACATCCATGGTGTGGTAGAATTTTTTGGTGATGGGTGAGTAACACCTGTACCCCTTTTGGTGAGGTGAGTAACCAAGGAAAAAGCACTTGATGGATTTTGGGTCAAGTTTGCTCCGGTTTGGGTTGAGATTGTGGACGAATGAGGAGCATCCAAAAATCTTTAGGGGAACGGATGTGAGAATTTTGCTGGTTGGGAAGAAGGTTTGTAGTGTGGAGAGGGGGGTTTTGAGGTTAAGGATCCGGGAAGGCATTCTATTTATGAGGTGTGTTGCTGAAAGGACAGCTTCCCCCTAAAACTGTTTTGGGACATTTGTGGCTAACATGATTGATCTAGTTACTTCCAAAAGATGTCTATTCTTCCTCTCGGCAACTCCGTTTTGTTGTGGAGTGTTCACACAAGAGCTTTGGTGAACAATGCCAACTTTCTGTAGGTAGGAACTTAGTACAGAATTGTAGTATTCACGACCATTGTCAGTTCTGAGCACTTGGATCTTGCTTTGGAATTGGGTTTGCACCATGTTATGAAAGACTTCAAAGATCTTCCCTACTTCGGATTTTTCCTTCATTAGGAACACCCAGGTAACACGTGTGTGATCGTCAATAAACGTGACAAACCACCGTGAACCAGTAACATTTTCAATGCGTGATGGTCCCCATACATCACTATGAATTAGGGAAAAAGGTTGGGATGGCTTATAGGGTTGGGGTGGGTATTGGCTACGTGTATGTTTGGACAATTGGCAAATTTCACACTGAAAATGCTTCTGATTTTTATTGAATAATGAAGGAAATAATTTTTCCAAGTACATGAAATTTGGGTGGCCTAATCGATAGTGCCACAACATTATAGAATTGTCACTATTTGGAACAGCAGCTGCTGCATATGACTGGTTCTTGAGTCCACTTTCTGATTCTTCAACTTGAAGTAGGTAGGGTCCAACATACTCTTTAGCACTGCCAATCGTCTTCCCCGACTCCAAAATCTGAAATTCACACAAGTTAGGGGAAAATTTAGTAACACATTTCAAATCTCTTGTGATCTTGCTAATGGACAGCAAGTTGCAGTTAAGGTTTGGCACATATAGAACAGATTCAAGTGTCATATTAGGCGAGAGAATAATTGATCCTATACCCACAACCTTAGACTGTGTGCCGTCTGCTATTCGGATAGTGAAATTAAATTGGCAAGGAGAATAACTATTAAACAAATTAAGATTTCCAGTCATGTGATCCGAAGCCCCTGAGTCAACAATCCATGACTTTGTTTTTTCCTTGCTAGTAGTTAGAGCATGTAAGGGGTTCCCTCGCTGAGCCACTACAGCTGTACCACCTTTTTCTGCAGAGGGCATGGTTTGTTTGAGCAGTTTTTGTAGAGCCTCCATTTGTTCCTTGCTGAAAGGGAAAGAGTTTACCTCAGCTTCTTGGTGGTTAAAGACTGTGTTGCCTCTGTTGTCCCTGCCTTTGAATTGCTTGGCTTCTGGGGGTTTTCCATGTAGAGCCCAACATGTTTCTTTTGTGTGGCCTGGCTTCTTGCAGTGATCACACCAGGGGCGATTTTTCTTTTGAAATGGCTGAATCTGGTTTCCTCTTGCTGCCATTGCTGAGCTCTCGGTGGAAGGTGTTGATATGGCCTTTCCCAACATGAGTTTCCTCCTGCTTTCTTCTCTCCTTACTTCTGAGAAGACTTCTCGAATTTTTGGAAGAGGTTTGGTTCCAAGGATCCTTCCACGGACCTCATCAAGATCCTTGTTTAGTCCCAAAAGGAACTTGTAGATTCTGTCCTTCTCCACTAGCTCTTGGAATTTTTTCTTATCCACTGGACAGCCCCATGGGACTTCTTCAAATATGTCTAGTTGTTGCCAATGTCTACTAAGTATATTAAAATACTCAGTAACTGAAGATTCTCCTTGTCGAATGTCGTGTAGGATGCTCTTTATCTCAAATATGGCAGAAGTGTTGTCCACATTTGAATATGTCTCCTTCACAGCATCCCATATCTCCTTTGCAGTGTCATAGAACATGAAATTCTCACCAATTTCATTTGTCATGGTGTTGAGCAGCCATGACATTACTTGGCTGTTCTCAAGTTGCCATTTTGGAAGAGTGGCTTTTCCTTCCTCAGGACATTTTGTGTCTCCTGTGATGTAGCCTTCTCTCCCCTTTCCTTGAAGAAAAATCTTGACTGATCTTACCCATTGGGTATAGTTTTGGCCATTTAATTTATGGCCAGTGATGAGATGACTGAGACCATTGTGTGAGCTGGTCGGAAATGATCCAGTCTCCACCTTTGGCTGCTCGTCGGATGGTTCTCCCATTGCTGGCGGCGCAAGGGTTTTCTAGGGATGGATCAGATCAAGCTCTGATACCATGCGAAATATTGATTTTATTCTACCTTTACAAAGATACAAAGCAGGGTATATATACACCCTCGGGAATAAATGCTAGGAGCTAATCTAGCCTAAGAATGAGGGAAGTCAATCTCCCTATTAATGCCAATCCTAATAAATAGAAACAGCTATTAGACAGCTAAAACTAATATACATTTAAGTACATAAAGCTGTACAAATCAGAATCTGTTGATTCTCCTTAATTTTCGCCAATCTTCAACAGATTTAATATGTTGATCTATGAGTACTTGCCAAATAAAAGGTAAGAATAAGGATATATTGAAAACCAATTATTATTTTCCAAACAATGTGTTTTATTTTTGACTTCTCATTAATTTCTCTAGCTAAACTTTGTGTTTTATATACGTTTGCAGCTGCAGACGCTACGTTTGCAAGATTTTTACCCAAGATCAAGGCAAGATATGACTATGGGCTTATGGGGTGACAATATTTTTATGGACATTCAATTTGGTTGCAATCTCGGGATACAGGGTAGAGCAACTCTTCGATCTAGCCCATCAGCCACTTTCAACAACTTTAATAGGGGCTGCAACCTACATGATAATCTCCATATTTGTTTGTCTAGTGTGGGCAGGTGAAGACCTTCACAAGTTGGTTGCTTCTAATATAGAAAAGCTAGCGAATTACCTAGAAGATATTTTTAACCCATCATTAGTTTTCATGTTAATATTCTTTTTGTGTTATATGTTAGTATCTAAAGCTCTTAAGTCAGTCTCAGGATTTGAAGGCGAATATTTTCAATGCTTTAGCGGATAAAGAAAAAACTAAGAAGTCCGTTCTATAAGGATATATAAGTGTTCTCAACTCCAAAGCAAACAGAGAGTATTGGTAAGCATTTTCTATTTTTTGTTTTTAGATATCATTCCACTTTTTTTTTTTTTGGATTGATCAAATCCTGGCCCTAATTTCACATAATCCACATGCAAATTTGGCAAGATGGGAACCGGGACATGGCCGTTTTCGTCTTCGTCATCCTTGGAAGCAGTATTTAAAGATTGGAGCACTTGCCTAGGGATGTGCTTCCAACCTAGAAACTCTCAACACCTACCTTGACCCTGAAATCCAAGTAATACATTATTATTCTTTCTACATCAAAGGGAAATTAGTCTAAGCGTACTTTATAAATTATAATTTAACATATAATCTTCTCATGTTATCTATCTATCTATTACTATTAATAAAACTAATTTTGCTAGGAACACGTGTCAGTTGCTGTGCTCTCCAATATCCTGCCGAAAAACATCATTACCTCCTGTCTCTTCATCTTCCTCTCCGGTAACATCGACGTCATCGTCAGCCATGCTGCCACTGTAAGCTTCTTATTTTATTCCAATTTTTTTGAGTTATTTTGTTTCAAGAGCATAATTCCCCAAAAATCCCTAAATCTCTCATCTCAGAACCTTCATCTCAGATCTTCACATATATAATGGTGTTAAGACGATTTGTTACTCTGATTTGTTACTGTGATTCACATTTTTAGCAAATAAAGCACAATCCATTTCAAGTTGATACGGGAAATCATAGTTGATGGAATTTGATTTGATTGTGTAGACATTTTTAAGGCCATTTATAGTTATACTGCATAATGATACCTTCTATGTTGATGGTATTTGATTGGAAATCATTGTGATGGCTGTATGCCCATTGTTTTTTGTTTTGGGTGAAAGAATTACCGAATGGTAGCTGATACCAAATGCATGTTTGGAATGATTTCACATTCGTTTTCCTAAGTGTTAATTTTAGTTAATAAGACTCTTATATTAAGTTCCAATAGTTAATAAGTATTATGATAATTGTCACTATTAATGAGGATTGACTGAGAGAGAGAGATAGATATTGGAAGCAAGCAAGCTTAGTTTAATGCACATAGCCGCATGTTTCTAGAATTTTGCCTCCTTTTTCTTGCTTTACTATGGACAAAGTGAACTTTTTCATTGATTCATAATAATCAATTTTTGTCCTTCCCTATTTTCTTTTGTTTTTGTGTGCAGTCTATATAAGAATTAGGTCTTTTTTTGTTGGAGATAAGTGCAAGTATTTTCAGCTAGAGATGTTTTGCATTCAGCTACTGTGCAATTACATAGGCTATAATGTTGGGATTGAAGCTGATGTTATTGTGAAGCTTCGATTTCATTTTAATGTCGGCCGGTGACGGCGGGCGGCAGCGGACGACGGTGGACAGCGGTTGACAATGACTGATGGTGTGCAAAACCGGAAAGATGACACGGTTTTGCAGAAAAATTTTCACTGATGGGCAGTAGGTCCACCAGGTAGGCACGGATCAGGGTTGCCTCTTGTTAGGCTCTAGATATCATGTTGAAATAAGAGAGAAACAAGAGACATATGGTTTAACCCGTGTGTTTCAACTACACCACAGAGAATCTATTATATAGTGCTCTAAACAAATCAATATACAATCAAGATAATAATTACAATTATTACAAAATTACAAAATAGTATAATATCTGGCTATCCTAATTACCTAATATTTCTATAATCAGAATATATATATTATTTACATAAATATCAACACTAGTAATTAAGGGTCATAGCAGAGAAGGTAAGCATGAAGCAATACTCAATAAGGGAGGTAACTATGCTTCCTTAGTAGCATTGCACACAAGTGCTTTATAATCTTAGACACTTGTGAGCTTGTGAAAAAAATGATGTGGAAATATCAAAGTCTTTTTCTTTCGTACGAAGTTCTCCCTCCTGAAATTGATTCCTCAATAAGTCTCATTAATATTTTTCATGAATATAGTTTCTTAAATATTGATACATCCTGATAGTGATCTTAATCAATAGCTATAACCAGCAACCTCCAAATAGATAAAGACAATAGTGGTAGTTTATATGCTGCATATGAACTATTGAAAAAGAGGTTAAATGAGTGTTCCCCTCTAATACTTCATTGTGCTCAGAGCAATTACCGACCCTACTTGATTAAGGAAAACTGAAAATTATGAGGAAAACCAGAATAATGGTGATTTTGGTGTTATAAGTGAATTGTATTTTTTTTAATCATGGTTTAAAGGTATATGTCATATTATTTTTTAATTTTGAACTTAGAAAGTTAATTTTTAATCATGGTTTGATTTTTCAATTTTTACAGTTTTTAAGAATTAGGACAAGTGCTTATAAGCGCTTCTATAGTGATGCATCCAAACATCTTAATTTGTATAACCATTTTTCAATGTATGCATCCAAACGCGAATAGCTTATAAGCTCTCTTGTGATAGACGTATATTGAATAAGCATTTTTTGAGTTATTTACCTAAACACGGCCTAAAAATAATATTGGAGAAAGATTAGCTTTGAAATTTTCTTTTGACTATGATTATGATTAGTAGATGAAATACATCTTAAACATATATCTAGTGATTATAATTAAAATGCAAGTCTCTTTCGGGCCCGTGCTTAGCACGAGTCTCTTTACTAGTGATTGTAATAAATCAAACTTTTTTCATGGCTCATACAGGTATATACCAACCAGAGTTCCTTTTCATATTCTATGCATGGAGTTAGAAAGACCATTGAATTTAACAATAAAATCTTTCCATCTTTTTCCTGGTTACCTCATTGGTTAAATTGAGCATCTTCTTGGTGTTGTGAAGTCTTTACATTAAACTAAGGGTGAAGGAAAACTATTAAATTTTCATTTTGTCTCTGCTGTAGCTTGGTTCATATTTTTTCTAGAGTTTGCTAATTTAGATAAATTGCTTGAACTGACATTAATACATGAGATATTACACATTTAAGTAGCATGTCTCATAATGTGACTATCTGATGATTACAACTGCATATCCTATCGAGGATACATTTTGAATTTCTTCCTGATTCCTCTCTATCTAATGGATATTTTGATATTGTGATTATATGATTAAAATGTTTCTCTAGCCATTTAGTGAAAATACATGTGTTGTATAGGAGGTAAAATAAAAAATTTAAAAGTAAGCTGAAAATTAAATTTCTATTTAACATCCTAAGGGCTCTTTTTTGAAAATTAGGACTGATTTCACTATGCAATATATTAATGGCTCTTACAAAATCTCTCCTTACGTGCACAGCCATATACAACTCTACCCTCTGATTTGTGAAGGCACACTTAAAAGATATTCAAGTAATATATTGCTTCATATTCAAGTAATATATCGCTTCCTTTTAAAGGTGAAAACAACATAAAGTGAAGCTTTAGTAATGCCCTTCAGGAGGTTAGATGTTTATGGTGGTAGTTGTTTATAGCTGTTAATTTATGCTCTTACTGTCATTTTCCGTAATTGAATTTTTCTTTTACTACAGGTTGCATATATAATAAATGGAAATTGCAAGAATGTCATGAACATGTCTCAATCCGATCAAGTTGAGCTCTGGTGCTCTGTTTTAATTGGTTTGTATTAGAAGTAGAGAGAGGGAAGAGGAGAGAGAATTTGAGAAATGAATTCTGTTTTCATTGATTGAATAATCAGTTACAGAATAGCTATATATAGTAGCTATTTTAGGTGTGTTCTAGAAGCCACATGGTTACAAGGGTGTAGTAGCCTAACTATATTCTAACTAACAGCTGAGTCAGCTATAAGCTACTCGCATCCTCACATTACTAACATACACTCTAACACCCCCCTTATAAATCGAGGGTGGTTTATATAGAGATTGGTATGCCCTCCAACACACCCCCTTAGCAGCTCAAGGTGGGTTGTTGAGTGATATAGCTTCTACAACTCCTAGGTTGTGTCTAAGTGCAAAACGTGTCTGTGTGAGAGGCTTGGTAAGAAGATCAGCCACTTGATCCAAACCCAGTATATGACAGACAACAAGGGTCTTGTTTATAACCTTTTCGCGGACAAAGAACAGATCTAGCTCCATAGGTTTTGTTTTGGAATGGAGGACAGGATTGTGAGACAATGAAATGGTGGACAAGTTGTCACAGTAGACTACTGGCAGCTGTGTGGCAAGTTGCAGCTCTTTGAGGAGAGATTGAACCCAAATTACTTCAGAGTTAGTGGCTGCCAATGACCTGTACTCAGCTTCTGTGCTTGATCTGGCCACTAAGGTTTGCTTCCGCGACCACCAGGGCACCAGATTTGGCCCAAAGTAAAAACAGGAGCCAGAGGTTGATCTCCAGTCATTAAGATCTGCCCCCCAATATGCATCACTGAAGGCCTGCAATGAGAAGGGTTGGCCTACTTGGGCTGGTCTTAACATCAGGCCATGCGAAATTGTTCCTTTTAGATACCTGAGGATTCTCTTTACTGCCTTCCAATGTTCCTTAAGCGACTGACAAACCTTGCTCACACTATAACAGGTTTCAGGTCTAGTGATGGTGGCATACTGCAGTGCCCCAACAACTGACCTGTAAAGTGTAGGATTCTCTATATAATTGCCCCCAAAGCGAGCCAGGTTGCTTATCATAGGTGTGGGGACAAGGTGAAACTCATTGGGGGAGGTATTGATGGGCCCACAATTGAGGTAAACCGTAGAAATGTTAGGGGGATAAGGGAGGATTGGGAAATGAGTTGGGGAAGCTGAGTAAGGAGTCTGTTTTGCAAGAATATAACTGTATGGACATGTGGTAGTATGAGATTGGAGAGTGGGTGCTGGAATAGGGATGGTGGAAGGGGTAGGAGATCATTTGGGTAGTTTTGGGATGGCTATGCCATAGGGCAGAGATAGCATTGCTCGCTTCTCTGATATCTTCTTCCTTTTTTATCATATTTTCTTACTCTTTTCTGCATTTTCCTTTATACACCGTACTTGGAGCTTGCTCCTAGGTGTTTTCCTTCTATTTTTTTTTATTGTTAATCCAGTTTCTATCAGTTTTCTATTCTAAAATTCTTTCGATAGTCACCACCTATTCATTCTATACACTTTTGTTATTCTTGGAATGTAATGTCAACTTTAGGACGCTTCAGTCCTGAGCAGAGCAGGCTACAACATAGGTTAAATATGGGTGGTGAGGATCAAGCTTTGAAAGTTAAAGTAGTATACTTTTGTTGAAAGGCCATGCAGGTGCCACTAGGTATCATGAATAACGTTTATGTATAATGAGTCTGAAGAAATATTAATACCTAAAGAGCCACCTACAAATAACATTCATATTCATGTAGTATTCCTACTAAGTTTTCGGAGTTTCTTTTCAATTAAAATCTACTTTTGAAACAAGAACTACAGAACAAGCCATTTAGTTTTGAAGGGGAGAGGGTATTTTCCATTTCCACTTTGAATCGTGACAGGGGCTAGGATACAATGATGTAAGAGGGAGAAATTGAATCTGATTTTTTTTTTTGAATGGCCACATCAGAGCGAGAAATTTAATCTGATTTGAAAATAAAGAAAGGTGGAATTATGGCATAACCAAATAGAAGATGAAGTACGATTATCATTGTTCTAGCAGCGTGGCTGAGTGGTGGCCCCTGGACGGCCGAAGAGAAAGAATTCAAGACATTGCGATCACGATGAACGCATATTTAAAGCGCTTAATTAGTTTTAAGAAATAAGAACTAATATACTCCCTGAGGCTTCCTTATTTATAGGTGAATGGTGTGGTTGTCTCGTAAACCTCTGAGGAGCATGGGATCATCATTCCTGTGGAGGTAGGCCAACCACATGGAGGAAGCATATCATGTGCAGGTCGTGTACGGAGCCTGGCGCAAGGTGTTTTTTAGTGTGTCAGGGGTGCAGGGTGGCGATGGCAGGCCTGCTGGGTCAGGTGGCAGGTTGTCTATACTCTACTATCCTGTTTGGTTAACTCCTTTGATGCGGGTTGGGCCAGACCCACTTGACCAACTGGACACGGCCTCTGGGATCAGAACAAGTGTATTCTTGAATTAAATGGAGCATCATGCTTATTTCTTCTATGTTTATGCATGTTTGCTATACTAATTGGATGCGGCAGGTAGTAGATTTTCCTATAGGAACCGGGAAATTCATTCCTAAAATGAGGTTTATATCTAAATCGGCTCCCACCTCTGCTACCTTGTCAATGATGTCAACAGGCAGCCGATTTTGTGTAGGCCTTCACATCCTTGACATACTATTGCATTATTTTTGCATGTCCTCAGAGAATAACATTGAAATGAAACTGATTGACCTCAATGATATTGGGTCAGTAAAGATGTTGCCATTAAGATGTATAAATATAATGACATGATTGTTACACTTCTAACTGTGGATACTATCTTCTATAACTACCGGAAATTCCTTCCCCGCCCACGGTTAAGTAGCCAATCTCTTGCATATAAGAATTAGAAGCTCATTTTGTTATATTTTTCCTACATTTCACACACTATATCTTGAAGATAAGATCTAAGAGTTTCTCCCTTTTGGTTCTCAAGAAAACCTTGAGCATCGTTCCTTGCAATTTAATTGAATTTCAATTGCAATTGGTATTCTTTTGAAGTCTAATTGTTCTGCTTCACTTCTTCTTCGCTGGCTTGTGTTTTCCCTCTTTTTTGTTACAGCTTCTAAATTTTCTTCTCTTATTCTATGCTGCAAACACTAGCCACAGAGTTGATTTTGTTTGCATATTTTCGCTTAAGAGCTTCCATGATTGCTAAGCACACAAAGGCAGACGTTGCAATGTTTGGCAACAAGGTTGATGGCAACACCTTCCTTGGGTTGGTAATCGTTTTTTTTTTTTAAATTTTACGTCTTTTAAGTTGACAACATCTTCCTTGAGCTGGCAACTCAACAAGTAAGCTTACATGGTTGCATTCTTAGCTTTTATGTGCCTTGAAAATAATTTGAGTAGAACCTCGAAACTTGTTGGACCGGTTAAAAGAGATCTAAAGTTTGGGATGTTCCTCTGTTTCCTTGAAGTTCTTCAGCTTCTTGCCGGAAAATCATTTTGTTACCATGTTTTTCAAAGTTCAGCATTTTGAATTTACTTCTATTGTGTCTTGTCAATTAATTGTTAGTACTACTTAGCTCTTGCCCTGTTAGTACAACATGCTTATGTCATAGTTAAAGCGAAAGCTGAAGTAAAGGAAGAATCAGGTTAATGGTGCAATTATAAGGCTTCCGTTCTTTCTATTTTCCTTTTCTCCTCTTCCCTAGGTGCCTATAGATTCTGTCCATATATAGCTTTTTGTGTCTCATCTTAATTCATGCGTGATCAGTCTATGAAAGCAGTGGTGGGTGTGAAGCAGTGAAGATTTGGAGAATATATATTAAGCTTTCTTTCACAAGGAAAATCACATCTTTTGGCATAATTCATGCAAAAAGCTATTTAATTTCTGCTTAAACATTCCAGATAATTCAGCTCAAATTGGATGATTCCCACGTTCTTGCTGCTTTTAATATATGTTCTCTGCCATGGCGACTACATGCTTTTTAGTTCCAATTCCTAGGTGCTCTTTTGTGGTATATGGAGCAACACACAAGATTGACCCATTTTCAGTGGATATAGCGAGCAGGTGAAGCTCTTGTAATTATTAATTTCTAATTATATCCTTGCTTTCATATTTCGAAACGATGAGTACTGAGGCTGTTGACAATGATAACGAACAAGTTGTAATTATTATAAGCTTCTTTTGGACATTCAACTTGTGACGATTCTAGGATGAGTAGTTTCTAATTGGTAATATACATTTTAGATTTCAAAAAGTAAGTTCTACATTTTCATGCCTGCACCTACCTTTAGTACTGCTCAAACCTTCATTTCCGTGGTTATTTTTCCCTGTTTGCTCTTAGGATCTTCTGTTATTGCAGTTTCAACATGTACATTAAGCAGGTAATTGCACTTTGAAGTGTAGTTTCCCTTTAACCTTATTTTGTTTTCTTCTGTTATAACCTTTTTTTACATTGCTTCTGTTTATGGTAGTTCTAAACTGAATCACTTACACTTCACCATAGAAACCAAATATAAAATAGGAAACATAGAAAATCATGTCAGGCACATCTCAATCTGTCTCTTCAAGTCAAATTTCTGATTTTGAACTTCCTCAACTATTACCGCCCTCGTAGTGCACTTCACAAAATCCTCTCTGCTTCTAGCAATGGTGATTTCTTTGAGTTGTTCCAAACCTTTATCTTCTTGTAGTGCTGTTATCTATGAGGCCAAATTGGATGTTAGTACTGTTAGTATTCACTTACATTGTGATATTATTGTTTCCTTGTAAATGCGTTTTTGTTGGAAATTGCACTGTTATTACCCTTCGTAGTGTTTCTTCTCCAGCCTATTGTGCAGCCAGTGCATCTTTCTTTTCATTTGCCAGTTTCTTTGATCTTTAGGTCTGAAGTGATTAACAATGCCTGAAGTTTTTTTTCACCAGGTCTGTGTGATCAGCATCTCAGTGGTCAGTGTAAATGAATTACAAGAGTTACACAAGTATTATTTATAATCGCACACTTGATTCTGCTAGAGATTCCATCACTTGTCATAGGGATATTGGTTTGATTATCCCCCTTTTCCATTTTAGCCACATCTTGTGCTAGACATCTAAATTACAATGGTCAACTACATAACAGATAGACTTACGTTGGAGCAAGGTGTTGCGAAGAAAATATTCCTTTAAGCTTTACCTCGCCCTCCTGACATTCCGAAGGAATTTGTCCTCTACTATGTAAAAAGGCTTCTGATCTCCCACTATAAGAGAAAGACCAAAGAAACTCAGTTTCAATTACTAATTTTTATTTTAAAAAAATAACGGTAATTTTTTTGTGTGGAACCATTTTCGCATCTTCCTTTAGTATTGACAAATGACAATTGTCATGGTTTTGTTCATAATTGGGGCTATATTTGTCTAAGTGTGAGCCGTTATTTTAGAAAGCTAAGACATAAGGCTTTCATATGTAAAAGTATCATATTTTAAATCTTTACCAATTTAGCATATAAACTCTATCAAAACCTTGTAGTTTAAAAATAAAAAATCTAATCTTGCGCAGTTGTCTGAAGAGAGAGAACTTTCAACTTCTTTCACATCATTAGAGTTCCTTTCTGCAACTACCTTGGACAAACCAAACATCTGAGATTGATCCAGAATCATACCACATCACATGGTTAAACAAAGTGGTGAATAATTTTCTCTAGAAATTATAGGTACAAACCTTCTGAACTATTTTCTTGAAGCAAGTTTTGTGTTCATCCATAGATGCATTGATAAACTCGTCAATGTGATCCTTCAAATCCTCCATGAAACTGGCTTCCTCATTCTTCTTCTTTCGACATGAAGGGGCAGAGGCAGTTGAAGACTGCTTTTCGGGTTGGCTTTTCTGAGAGTCCATGCTCTCCAAGGCTTCAATATGTGAAACAAAAGTTATCCCATTAACTCAATGACTGTCAAGGAATTTAAAGCTGTTATCAGACAATAGTAAACTCTGCTATCATCATTAACTAAAATATGAAACTGTCAAAAATAATTTTTAATTTAACTTAATCCAATGATGCAGCTCCTTGAAATCATGGAAAACTAAAAAGCAATACACAATCTGAAATTCGATACAATGCATAAAACATACTCTAGATTCTAGAAGAAAACAATGAGAGAACAATATCTATTAACATTTTAGCACAACAACTAATCATGCCATTCAAAAAGAAAAAGAAAGCAGCCAGATGAAACCAAACATATTAATTCCATAGAACCACACCTTTTTTAAATACTTTATTCAATCTGATCCATAATTCATGGATATTAAATTAAAGACTAAATTACCATTGCAGTTCATAAATTTGTAAGCATCGATCATTATAGTCCCTAATTTTTAGAAAATCATCATTTAGTCATTGAATTTGTAAACACTAGCCATATTAGTCCTGAAAATTATGATTCATCAGTCAAATAGGTCCCTAGATTCAGGGACTAATATGACTGGTGCAGGGACTAAGATGATAATGTCCTATAATCAGGAACTAATACAATGGGTGCTAGTAAATTCAAGGATGAAATGGTGGTTTTGTCTAAATTAAAACAACACAAACAAATGGACTAACCATGGTGCATACATGATGTGCATTTGAGGAAACACAACACATTGAACTAATGAGTTTATTAAAGAAAGACATGAGTGTTATTATTGAGCAAACAAGACCTAGATAGAGAGCTATTGCTTTGTAGTATAGACACAACAAGTCCAACATATAGAGATGATGTACTAAAATGAAAACAAGAAAGCATATAATTCCAAGCACAAATCATCTCAGGCATTTCAACAATGTTATATTATAACTCATGCCCAATTGCTGGTCTGGATGGGAGGAAGGAAGAGGGTGGATTCAGGTTATTAAAGATTGGATTCGGGCTTGGGTCAAATATATAGCACTTATCAAGGTACCATCATACTAGCAAACACTCAAAAGATTAAAATACAAAAACCTAGATTTGTTTTTTAATTATCAATATTTTGACAATAATATTACACGTTTAATTTCAAAAATAAAAAACATCACTTTTGGGAAAATTGACGAAATTCACAAACAAAAAATCCTATTGCGACTCTAATCTATCGGAAAATATAGGAAAAAGCAACTGTGGGTGGGTTCGCATTGCACACAGTTAGGAGTAGAACTTGGGACGTATGCCCAGCCCATATAAGTGGACTGCAGCCCAATTCATCAGTAACTGAATTGGTTAGCTGCCAGCTGTAACTGTTAACAGTTACAACTTATCCACATATTAGACTATGGTATAAATATCAAAATCATTGTAATCTCTCATTTGTAACAAATATTCGGATCAATGAATTCAGTTTTCTTTTACTATCTCTCTACTTAGATTTCCAAATGGATATTTGGTGAAAAGAGGTGACCGAAGTAGAAGGAGTTCGAGAAGGGGTTTCAGGTTGTGAAGGGGATGACATGGTTTCGGGATCTAGAAAGCTCTTGATGATCACTGGAAGGTAGTAAAACGTATTCTAAGATACCTCATAGGGACTGAAAATCATGGTCTATTGATTCTGCCTACCTCTTTGCCAGGACCTATGCCCATCACAGGGTTTTGTGATGCTGATTAGGCATCTGACCCGGATGACAGACGGTCTACATTAGGTGCATGTATTTTCCAGGGCCCAAACTTTGTCTCTTGGTGGTCCAAGAAACAGACAAACACTCGTGGCTAGATCCAAAGCTGAAGCTGAGTACAGGAGTTTGGCTAATACAACAGCAGAAATTCTCTGGCTGCAGTCTCTCCTCACCGAACTGAAATGTAGCTTTCAAGTCCCGCGGATTTATTGTGACAATTTGAGCACGGTTTCTCTCTCACACAACCCTGTTCTTCATTCCCTATTTCCCGCACTAAACATATGGAGTTGGATATCTTTTTTGTCAGAGAAAAGGTGCTAAACAAAAGCCTCACAGTTTGTCACATCCCAGCACAAGCCTAATGGGCAGATGTTCTGACCAAGCCATTGGCTGTAGTGCGGTTTGCAGCTCTTAGAGACAAACTCAGGGTGTTTGACAAGTTGTCACTTGGCCAACCACCCTCAGTTTGAGGGGAAATGTTAGGAGTATAGCTTGAGTCGTATGCCCAACCCATATAGGTGGACTACGGCCCAATTCATCAGTAACAGAATTGGTTAGCTGCCAGCGGTAACTGTTAGGTAGTTACAACTGATACATGTAATAGAATATGGTATAAATATCAAAATCATTGTAATCATTCTCTCATTTGTAACAAATATTCAGATCAATGAATTTAGTTTTCTCTCAGTTTTTCCCTACTCTGATTTCCAAAACACGCAGATCACAACCCTCACTGTGTTTGAAGCTCGAAACTTATACAAATTAGGGCACATATTTGATGCGTACGATAGGGATGTTGTGGAAGAAGGTTGATGAAGAGAGAAGAGAATGCACCAGTGACTACGCAATTGATCGGTGGGATCTTGGGAGTAAGTGTGGAAAATGGAGCCCCTTGTTGTGTGTGTTTTTGGTTATTCGGGTTTTCATCTTTCTATTTTTTAATGAAAAAAATGGTTTAAACAAGTTGGGTTTGCATTTTCGGCTTTTTGTTTAGCCACGCTTCATTTGAAGTAGAAATGTCAACTCGGGCTGCTTGGCCCGGCCAAGCCCGGCGGGGCCATCGTGTAGAACCAGGCGGGGCCGGATTGGCTGGAAATTACTTCGGGCTGCAGAAATCTTGACCCAGCCTAGTCCTATGCCGGACTAGCGGACCAGCGGGCCAAATCAGCCCTAATTATAAATAATAAAAATTTAAACAAGGTAATGTGAAAATAAAAATCATATTTGGTTTATAATCGGTATGTTAAGCAGAGTCAATTTGTTCAAGCAACTAGGTGACGTTCTGATAAGTCATAATGAATACAGTGACTAGCTTGCTAGGACTGGACTAGGGTAATAAGACATAATAGAAAATAGGCTAAAATATCATTTTGGAACCTTAACTTATTTTTTAGTTTCAATTTGGTCCCTTAACTTTTAAAAGTTTCAATTTGGTACCTTAACTTTTTCTCTGTTAACACAAGTTAGTCCTCTCCGTCAATGACATAAGCAAATGAGTTTCAAATTGGTCCTTTACATTGTTAACAAGTTTCAAATTGGTCCCTTAACTTTTAAATGAGTTTCAAATTGGTCCTTTAAATTCTTAACATGTATGGCACTTTCGTCACTTTTGCTTATGTCATTGACGGAGAGGACTAACTTGTGTTAACAAAAACAAGTTGAGGGACCAAATTGAAACTTTTAAAAGTTAAGGGACCAAATTGAAACTAAAAAATAAGTTAAGGGACCAAAATGGTATTTTAGCCTAGAAAATAAATATACAATCTAACGCAAATTGCGAGAATTAATGAATAGTTCAAAACCAGTAACAAGTCATCCATATCCAATCTAAATTAACAAATCATCCTTATCCAATCTTAAATTAACAAACATTCACACCAGGTAAGTCAATAGCGCGTCATAACGGTCGCAGTCGCGCTCTGTGGGTGCGATTTTAGGTGTCTTAGAAAGTCCATTTTATCCCTCAATATTTCCATTGGAGGGTATTTTTTAGGGGCACTTTCGGGTTTTCGACTAAATTTTTTTAATAGGGTTTGAAAACCCTTTTCTATATGAAAAGGAACACCTTTCGCATAAGTCCCTCTCTTTGAGGCCTATGTTAACTGATGAAATCACTCTTTATACTTCGGGTAAGCTTGTTTGAATTTTATTTTCAAATGTTCTACACGGTCTTGCATGTTATGGGAAACAATTTACAATAAAAATTAAAAGTGAATACCTTCCGATAAAAATTGGGGATTATAGACTCTCAAAACACTCTTTAGAAGGCACTTTTGCCGAGTTCCCTCAAAGGTAAACATTGTTCCTCCCTCCTCCAACAAGTTGAAACACCTCGCAAAATGTATCAGTGACTCAATATTTATTGGGCATAATTTCAAATGCAAGGAAGAATTACATTAGAACCATTCCATACTCAAAGCTAAAATCAAATGCATAAAATCCCCAAGATGAACCCTAGCTCCAGAATTCCCAAATCAAGCTTCACATCCTAGCCTTAAGAACAAATCCCTAACCCCCAAATCATGAATTCCAAATTCAACACCTTTTGTCAGAGAAGGGGAATGGGTAACAAAGAAGCAAACATAGAAGTAGAGAATGAGAGAGAAGCTTACCATAGAAGAAAAACTGAGAGTTGAGAAAGATAGTGGCCGACAACGGTAGTGTTGAGGGGTGAATGGCGAAAACCCTAATTCGTGAGAGCTGGGTGAGATTAGGCATTCCTGGACTTCCCGTATGAAAGGGTGGACATCGGCGTTCATCTAGTGATTCTTCTTAAATAATAATTTAAATATTTAAAGGGTTATGTGAGGCCATATATACTGGCGACATCGAGGAAGGGTGATGAATGATGATGAGTGATGAAAAGTTGGCTCGGTCTATTTTTAAATACGCATATGTATCTGCTAATGTTCTCGCTGTTTTCATAAAAAATTGGCTTAATTGTATTTTTTGTCTTTAATTTTCTTAATTGTGCGATTTTGGTTCTTTGAAAATTTTAATTGCATATTTAGTTTTTTTAATTTGTGAAATTGTGCAAAATCAGTCCTTCTAAGGAACAAAATAAGGGCTTTCTTTGCACAACTGAAAAAGTTGAGGATCGAAAAGTGTAATTAAAATTTTTGAGGAACCAAAATTGCACAATTGAAAAAGTTGAGGGACGAAAAGTGCAATTACGCCAAAAAATTGATATTAGGGATGAGATGGGTAACCCGTCCCAGACCCGGTATCGGGCACTATATGGGACATGGGTTCGTCCCTTTCTGCTTTGGGTTTGGGTCAGACCCGACCCGAGGTGTTCGGGCAGGGTTGGGTTTTCCGACCGGATCGAATTCTGCTCACCCCTAAGTCTAGTAGTGGATTGGGCCTGGCATGGTTTTTAATTTTTATTGTAATTATCGGGCCAGCCCGGCCTAAGGCCTATTGGCCAATTGGGTTAATTGAGTCAAGTCAAATAGGTCCAGTTTTTTCAGACCGACATTTGAGAGACCCAGTCCTGCCCTAATTGGAAGAAGCGAGATGGTTGAGTTAGGACGAAAGAGAAGTGTACTCACTCCCTCCTCCACAACTTTTTTTTTTTTTTGTTTCCCAGCCCGTGCGCAACTGGGGAGACTAATCATTCAAGCCGAGTAAAACCATAAGGGCGACAAAGCTCTCCCTCAAGAGTTTTTAGCGTAATGAAATAAACCTGGAAGCATTAAGTAAATAAGTTGATACATTGGTGTATTAAAATGATACGTTGACGTACTAAAATAAAAAAGGGTGATATATTGATATATTAAAATGATACATTGATGTACTAAAATAAAAGAGTGTGATACATTTATGTACTAAAATAAAAAGGGTGATACATTGATGTATTAAAATGATATATTGATATACTAAAATAAATGGGGTGATATATTGATGTACTAAAATGAAAATGGTGATGCATTGATGTATTACAATGTTATATTGATGTACTAAAATAAAAGAGGTGATACATTGATGTATTAAAACCGTACATCAAAATTGATGTGCAAATCTCCTAGGATATAACAGGCTCATCCCGGTGTAAGTCGAGGTATCAGAACAGTAGAACAAACTCATATTTGTAACCAAGAGAAGGAAAAAAAATACGTAAGAGAAGATAGAAGAGATCTCTATGAAAATTTCATAAACTCACTGAGTGAAGTTAGTTGAACTCACCAAGTTAAAGACTTATTTAAGGTTTTAAAATATTAACAAATTTGTTAGTAAAAATAAGGTAAGATATTTTGAAATCATCATACAAGACCAAGTCAAAAACAAACTCAATATTACTCTCACTTCTGGACAAGGCTTCTATATTTCAAAATATAAAAATATCAAAATCACACCCACTTTTAAACTTTTGAAATACATCAAAATATCCAACAATCCCCCACATATTTCAAAAGTTTAAAGAAAACATTTAAAATTTTGAAAAAGAATTTCCATGGTTTAACATCTTGGATGTCATGTGTCGGATTTGTGTAGCAAGCTATGAAACCAGACCTAGACTAATAAAATTTAACACACATTGAATTGGTATTGCAAACAATAGAACCGAAGACACTTTATGTATCTTAGAGGTCTATCAATCACATTACATTGAGTGCTCTAGAGATTTTGCCACGATCTCATGCAAACGGCCCCACTTGATACTCATATAGGTTATTTCATCAAATGTATGCTGCAAATCATACACCACCCATAAGGGACATGAAAATCATTAAAAACTTTATAAGCTTATCTTCTCAATAATACAATGTCTAGCACTTTCTCAATCACACCATAGGAAATGGACACAAAACAAAATTAATTTTTTGTGTGCTAGCAGAACTAACAAGTGACTTGTTCTTACCCATTGAACCTTCTTCATGGGATCTCCAATCACAAAGGTTGGGTTCCCATCACTTATTAATTTCAATTGGCTTAAGGTCCCGTTTGGGTAAACAACTTATTTAAGCGCTTATATTAGAAGAGCTTATGTGAAAAGCTTTTATGCATTAAGCTCCTTTTAATTAAGTTATTTTGTGTTTGGATACATACTTGAAGAAACGCTTTTAAAATCTATAAACTTGAGAGAGGAAGATGGAAGTGTTGGTTTTTATGTAATTTCAAATTATTATGGGATATAAATGTCCTATAAAATATAAAAACAACTTCTCGTATAAGCTTCCACGCAAGGTTTTTCAGTAAGCTAAAAAAATTGGCTTCTCAAAATAAGCTAAAAACGGCTTCCGAAGGTTAATAAGTTACTTATTTCAGCTTACCCAAACACTTTTTTTTACATAAAAGCGCTTATATCAACAAAGAAACTCTAATAAGCTGTAAGCTATGCTATCCACACGGGGCCTAAATCTCATTCCCCTCGATGTATCACATATTGATTTCCTCCCCGGGGGCTTTGTCAGAAGATCTAACATGTTCATTTCTGACTTCACATAATCCATGGATATAATCACATACTCACATTTATTAGCAATTTGCTTTATGAGAAAATCAGTCAAATTCATTTTTGACTTCACAATAATGAGGCCTTCATTTATTAGCTATTTACCAGAATTGTAACACATACGCATGTCTTTATTTTCGTTAAGAATAAACAGTATTTCTATAACAAGAATTATTTATTAATTTTTTTTCAAAAATGTCACGTGACATTAAAATATTAAATTTAATGCCACGTGACATGCTGAAATGACAGCTCCATTTGCCAAGTCAGCATATAAGTTATAACGGCATAACTTGACAGTAGGGACTAATTGCAAAATTGAAAAAGTTATAAACGCACAATGCAGAGAAAATAAAAAGATAGGGACTAAAAACAAATGTCACTAAATTTATAGGGACCAAAAAATTCATTAAGGCAATTATATTTGACATCGAACCCAATAAGATGGGCAAATTGAAATAGAAAAACCGGGTGCATCAAAATCCCATCGACATTCAACAACACTGTAGCATGTTTCATGTGCAAGGCAACCTATGGGCTATAAAATTTGTGCATTTATTGAGCATTATTGATATTGGAAAGCTACATGGCATTAATATGACATCATCAAAAAAATAGTTTTGCAAATGTATATAAGGAAAGTAGCAATAGATCTTCCAGCGAAAATAACAAGTCTGCTTAGGTAACAAAGAGAAATTTCAAGTCGGCCTCTGTCAATCTCCCCAGAGCCTCAGAAGAGCCGCCTATGGTCCTGTTAAGGGAGGGACAAGAAAGTAAATGTTATTACTTATTAAGATAAAATATGCAGCACCTTTCAAGCCTGTTTACGCATCAAACTTACCCTTCGAACACTAGTTCCTTTTTCTCTTGCAGCTTCAAAATTCTCTCCTAGATTGTGTTTTCAATGACAAACCTTACAATTATGTACATGAAAATGAAAATAATGTTAAAACTTCATGAAGAAATGACTAACTGTTTTTCAAATAACTTTTCAACTTTCTACTCTGTTTTAACTCTAGTGTTAGAGTGCAAGAAGCGGCACCTGTTTGGTTTGTATTGCCCTATTTGGTGAATTCTCTTTTGAGCCTGATGCTCCACGGCGGGGTTCAACCAAGGGTCCATAAGGAAAACCTGAGTGTGCCCAACAATCCAAGCCATATATTAACAAAGTGAAAAACCAAGGCTTAACAATGACAAAAGAAATCAAATTAGACAAAAAAAAGTTGGCCATATTTAATTACTTTCCGTCTACTTTAAATAAAACGTTTTAAATAATGTAACAAAAAAAAATTGCTATAGATAATCCATTTATTTGCATATACAACTGATTTTTGACCTATGCGCCGCACGGATAAATTTTCATTTAAAATAAATTATTCCAATATTTAATTTAACTACTAGTTATTTGCATTTTGAAATATATTTATATTATATTTTATTGATCAATCATAGGAACTTTAGCACCCTTAACATTCAAACCTAGCTCACTCACGACGAATCTTGTTTCATTACATAAATCATAAGATTGATCAATATTCATTATCAACATAACGAGAACATTTACTTTCAATATTATTTTATGATTTGAAAAACCTGAACATTTGATTTGGTTAAAAAACTCAGGAGTTAAACAATCATAATTAATCCCAACAACTTCCCACATCTTACATATACAATCAAAGCTAAAAAATTCATTTATTCACCCGGTAGCAATGATAACACGAACTAACTATTAGTTTTTTTAATTATTTAATGTTGTTTGTTAGAAGATTAAATATTTTAATATTAATTTGTTTTAATTTAATATAAAATTTACATGTGAAATGATCAAAATTTAACACTCATGAAATGATGAAATTTAGCCAGCCCAATATAAAACTGATATACACAGTTTAATATTTTAATTTCACTCACACCTACAGTTTCAGCTTGTCAAACTAGTACAAATCAAACATGGATAAAAGAATATAGCTATACCTCTCATCTTGTATATTAATAAAAGCATTCAAATCATACACACCAAGCAAAGGTTTCTTAATTAAATAATAAATGCACACTACTAATAAAATTTAATAGAGGCAACTAAAATAATAGTCCAATGAAAAACACTTCAATTCGTATAAAAAATTGTACATATCAAAACAAAAAATTAGGCGTATTAAAAAATATGTAGAAGACACGATAGAAATAAAACTAAGATTGGACCTCGAGAAACATTTCCAAAGGTGCATCAAATACACTGTCACTTCAGCAGGATTAAGAACAAGTTTGAATGCTTTCCTGTCATGATGTATGCCAATGACCAGAACCACTATGAGGAGGTGCTACACAAGAAACAATGATGGGTGAAAAGTACCCGTACACTTTCCCCATTGAACCCTTATAATCTGAATCATATGAGAAATAGAACAACAAAAATGTGTCCAAACTATCTAACATCTGTGGAATTGAAACTTCAATGTTATCAAACTCAATTTATAGCAAGTGATAGAAGACCAGCTTTTGAAATGAATCATGCTCAGATACAAAGAAATTGAGAGGGACACTCTTGCAAATCATTTATAGTTCTTAGTTTCCAAAAATAATGAATGATGCTTACAAATTAATTTTTAAAAATAGCAATGTGTACAGGTTTGACTCTGGAAATTATCCAACAAATAATCTTCCAAACATTTCCTCAAATTGATTCATCAAATACCAATTATTGCTAATAAGAGTTTGTTTCCATGCAATGCTTGTCAAAGAAAATCAATCCAAGAAAAACATAAGATTCCAAATGATGGTCGTTACACCTTAGTCATCTTACTTGTGAGTGCAATGTCTTTCTCCTTTATCAAGAGCCTGAAATCATAAAACAAAGATGACAAAGTATTACAATGTCTTTTCTAATATTGCAATCAGTGCATCCAGCGAAAGCAACTCAGCAGAGTGATAGTCACATATTCAAACAGGATAATGCAAGGGAAAATGTTAACAATGATACATAACTTAACAGGAAAAAGATTACTTTAGCCACCAAAAATTTTGAAGGTGAAAATGAACAGTGGAGTTGCATTATCTTAGCATGCAGATGATAACAAAAATAAGAGAAGACATTGAGTGGTTATTTTAGCATGACCTTCACATCCTATTCAGGTGCAAAAAGTGTACTGGCTGATAACAAATCGTTCTTCTAGCAAGCAAGCTAAATATGAATATACATCAATTAATCCAATCATCAATTGTAATCTTACAAGTAAAAGCCAACCAAAAGCTAGCTGAACTACTCATACTTGCCAGACACAAGAAGCCAAAAAAAACATATATCGGGTAAGTAATTTATATATACATACCAATGCCTCTATTTTAGTGCTTGTGTGAAAGTTTTCAAGCTGAAATCTGTTTAAAATGCTTGAGGATCTGAAACCCTTAATTGTTGTTTTATTAGTCTGAACCTCAACATCCTTGTTGGAAGTTAAATCAACACTTCAACAGTAAGCAATTTAGAGAATGAGGGGCATGATACTTGTCCCAAGGAAGCAGAGAAGTCTATCAAGCATGACTTGCAAAAAATATGTTCACAAGAGGTAACCTGAAACAATAAGGAAAAGGAACTCAAAGGAAAAATCACACACTAAAATTGGCTGAAATAACATTTCCACATGCAAGTATGAAAAAGACGGAAAAGGAGGAAATAAAAAAAATGAATTAGTGTAACAAATGTTTATTTAGAAAAAGAAAAGATGAATTACCACACGATCTTCTACTTGGTCATGACAAAGGCCACGTACTTGTTCAACATTATCATTACCAGCCAAGTTCCCACCTCTTAATGCTGCAGTTGGAGCATTAAGATATGGATGATCAACAGCCTGTATATTGAGATGTGTGCGATGCATGGGCAGAAAGATTAGGACTGAAATAAAGAGACCATATAACCATATTTCAAACAAGTCACTCAGTTTTAAAATGAAATCAATGAATTGTTATCCTATGTTAAAATGAAATCAATGAATTGTTATCCTATGTTTTTTCCATTTATCATCATCTTTATTGACATGTCCCATATGAACTTACTAGCAATCGTAGCATAAACCATAAATTTAAAAAGGGGAAAGGATCAAGCACACGGAGCATAAGTATCCCATTTTTTGGGGCATTCCATTAGAATAATCATTCACCTGATGCATTGGTGGGAGGAGGTCAAATATATGAGCATGATTATTCATGAGAGTATTTGCTTCGACATATCTGTAAAGGAGAAAGCATGTCAATAATACCATCCCGGGGTTTATGTTGGCATTTCAAAAGTAAAATATTTGAACACAACTATTGAAATCGAGCAAGGTTAAATCAAAATAGAAGAAATTTTATCCCAATATCAAACTGAGCCTGACTTTCCTTGTATAACGATTCATAATAGTCTTGCTCTTTTATATCCAGGCTATCCTTCCTTAATGAAACAGGCAAGGAGAAACATAATAGAAATAAATATGTAGTCTATTCATATTTACAATTGCACACTTAGACACATGGGAAACAAGAACTTACAATTCTAGGCAGAAGTGCAAGATCAGCAGCCCTGCCTATTTTAGTGCGCCTTAGAACTATGTTCTTTAAAATTTTGTTTTTAAGCAATATCATAGCTCTTCTTCCACAATCACCATATCCATAATCCATATGATTGGATTGGTTTGGCGACATACTAACCAAGATTAAACATGAATAATAAAGCACATGTCCACATGTCAGCTAAAACAACATTGACGAAATTACAAGGACTAGGTTTCTCTGTGTCCCTCTAATATAGAGCATACAAAAATACAAACTGCAGAACTTAATTTGTTCCACCAACAGAAATGTCTAAGAACTGTGGCAGCAGTATGAACATTGTTTAGAGGAGCTGCAAAATGACACCATGATAACAAACATAGTCAACAAATCAAGAGAACGAACCATTTAAGAATGTACAAGAACACATGCTATGCATGCGCACACACAAACACTGACACATTAAAATAAAAATTAAGTAGAAACCAGTAAAAAGAAAGTTTCCCTTGTTAGTCTTACAGAAACCTCAACATTACAAAGTTTGAAGCATATTTAGATATAATGAAATACTCTCTCATGAAAAAAAACATCTTTTAACACCAGTGGCACCCAGTGGAGGATAGATTCATGAAGTCTTTCAAGCCGTGTCATTTGATTGATATGAAATAATGTGAAATAGAAGCTGGCAATTCAGTTCCTTCCTTAACAAGACAGCAGAGATAAACAAAACAAAATTAATAATAATGGCCTCTGTGGTAAGTTAATATTTCAAATCCATAAATATAACTATTGCCAGCTAAATTAGAATCCACACAGTTCATTAAATATACTGAATCTATGCCATAGCTATGATCAAGTATCCTACAATCACAGTCCTTGCACAAGTAATACGAATAAGGAATTATTTGCAGAAATCGTACCAGCATACATGTCATTGTAGGTAAATTATGTTAAAGATGAGATATAAAACCATTAGTGGGCCTTCACCTAATAGCTTTTACGAAGAGTTGGTCCTTGACAAATTAATAAAACGGTTTTGCAGTCTTGCTAACGAGTGTCCTAAGGGTATTGATTAATGAATCCATAAAAAGCAAGTTTTTATTGAAAAGCTAAGTATTAAACTTCTCAAAATATTAAATACATCATTTCCCCATAAAAACTTTCTTATTTTGGTTCCTTAACCAATGCCCGTAGGGCACTCGTTAGCATTCTCCTGTATAAAAAAACAAACTTGACAGATTACACCTAAAAGACTGTAAACTTACCAGAGAATACAGCTCTCCAACACGGTTCTGAAGGGGAGTGCCACTTAATGCCCATTTGTAGGAGGACTCTAAAGGCAGAACTGATTTTGCAGTGTTAGAATGTCTAGATTTTATATAGTGCGCCTATTTATCATATTAAGAAAAAAAAAAGGTCTATTAAATAGAAGTGTGATGAGGTTAAATAACACATGATGATGATATCATTACACAATATTTGTGATAAAATAAGAAACAATAAGAAATATAAAATTAGAGTTATTAATGTCATAAAACTAAGGTTGAGCTATAATCCATTGTTTCTTTATACTTTTGTATAAAACTAAGTAGGAGATAACAGATAACAACACAGTTTCCAGGAATAAAGAAACAGATAACAGCAAAGTTTACTTCGGCATAGTCAAACAAGAAAGAAAGCGAACTCACATCTTTTCAGAAATAGTGAAAGTGGCAATAATAGAAATAATGGAAAGATACAAAATGACACTTCTATTTCATAAAATAACATTTTAGAGATAGTTCAAAGTATAAAAAGTATAATTCACTTAGTTTTTAACCAAGTCCAAATTGATTAAGATTTATTAGGAGTTATTTGTTATAGGATTTTTTGCGTCAGAATAAAATCTGAATCAAGATCAGAATCTATTAGATAGACTGTTTATTGTTTCTAATTATGTTCCTTATTTTCCTCCTAATTTGTAGCAGATTGGTTATCAGTTCTGAACCAATTGTGTCTATAAATTATCCTATCTATAATTCAATAATGAATGAGAGAAAATATACAGTTCTCTGTAAACCTGTATGGTACCAGAGCTTCATACTTTGGACCTTGCTAATCCAATGGTGAGGACGACGATGACCAGATCCACTCCAATCCCCTCAACCACCTCGACAGACGCATCTGGGGTGCCCAAACTGTTCAAACAGGGCCTTCCACATCTTCTGTTGAGCATCTTTCACAAAACCCGAACCTGCAACTCACAGTACACAAGCTCAATGGAAAAAACTATATATCTCAAATGGGCACAATCTGTGAAGTTGACGATGGAATGAAGGGGAAAACCGGGGTACCTGACTGAGAAGTAAATCAAACAGCGAAGAATGGCATACAATTTAAGTATCAATATTCTTTTAGAATAAATTGAAATATTTATCTTTGCATACAATTCTTCCATTTTAAAAAATCTAGTATAATTTTAAAAAAAACGTTCGTCTGTATAATTCACGTGATATATGACATTGGTGGCATCATATTACGGTACATTGTGACCTGTAATTGCATCAAGCAGTTTGTAACTTACTAATTGTGAACAAAAGAGAAAAGAAAAAAGCATGGCTTGTTTCAGTTATATTTATGCTTTTAAACGAATAATCACCAAAGCTTGTCCTCAAGAAAACCAACAAGAATTCTAACTGTGGGATGTATAATGCAGCATCGGCAAAGGGAATATTTGATTTCAAGGAAGCAGGATAATGCACAATTTTGACAGTGTCAGTGGCATGCATACGATGATACGAGATAAATGAGATGAAACGGTATCTATCTATATCTATCGGTTTTTGTCTAACAATTTTGTCCAATGTACAATACTTTACAGCGCATGCGTTGTGAATGAGAGTGTGGGACGCATTTTATGAAACGGTATCCATCTATAAAGCTCTCCCATGCATTTGTTTCTCACAACCTCTGTGATAAGTGTTGGAAAGTGCCAAAACAAACAAAGTAGCGCAAGAAAAGCAACATCAAAAGCAGCAGGCAAAACAGCTAAATTAAAACCATAAAGCTGTGGGAGGTATCTGTACAGTGGAAGCTCATGCTCTTTTTAGGAGATATCTGTACAGATTCAAAAAAATTGGAGAGCTTTATTATATTGATTTTTATCTTTGACTCCTTTCTTTCTTTCTTTCTTTTAGGTGATTTCTTATCCTCGTGTTATTCCTTTTCTGTTCTCCTTGATTAGGTTCCTCTTTTATTATCTGGTATGCAAGAGAAAGAAATCCAACCTCTTTATGAAACATGGAGATAAAATAGTCCTGATATCATAAGTTAATTACATGATTAGTGATAGCACAAAACTAATGCAAAAAAAGTTGTGATGAACAAAATTCAAATAATTACCTGAGGATTTTGCAGGTTGTAAACAATAAGCTTTCTACCAGCGGAAAATTGTGTCCCAGGAAGAGTGGCGTGGCGACGAGGAAGTTGGCTTTGGGACTGAAACAGAGACTAGAGACAGAATCACAACCACAAACAACCTTCTCAATTCTTGTCACTGAGTTCCACATGTTCAGCTGCAGGAAGGGATTTTTTTAACAAATTTTTAAGCAAATAATATGATTTCTTTTGACGGATTATTGCAATATTAATTTTTCTTAATAACCTAAGTAATGGTTGCAGGTAGAGAAGCCCTACCATTGATCTATTTTACTGGTTAAAACGACATCAAACCTGGATGCTCCCGACCTAACATTCAGCATATTAATTATTAAACGTCTGATGTATTTAAGTATATTACCAACAACCAAAACTGGAAAAAAAACTGAAAAAAGGACATAAGGGTCTCATAGGATGTGCCCATCCTTGTCCTTGTTACTCATTTAGATCATAGAGGCGAGCAATGAACAGCACTCTCGTAAATGAATCGGTGTACTTGCCGCCAGTTCGCGGATTGGGAGAAACCCACCTGATTTGATTCAGTCAATATGCCTAGCTATCTGCTGCACTGACCAACTTTCACTTTTGGATGCTCTCCCCATGACTTGATTAACGTATGATTTTATACCAATCTTCTATTATCTATTAAGTCACATTAAACCATCAAGCATAAGTATTGCTTAACTTTTATATTTAAGAACTGAATTCTGAACTTTTTTATACAATATATAGAGTTGATGGGAATGAAGGATGCATGAAGCCATGAAGGCTTGTCCACATCCATCTGGCACAAACGCCAGAAGTCAGCTGCTGGAACTCAAACACGTAAACATCAATCAACTGTAAGGTAGGCGAAGGCTAGGGTGGGAGACTTAACATCAATGAGGATTAATACACTTGGCCATCACGAAACCAGCATTTAAACTACATTTCTCATTTCAAAAATGCTAAAATAAATTTGTCAGCTCTATATAGTTTGACAAAATATAAAACTTCTAATATAGTGAAAATATCTTAAAGAGTGGCAGACCGCAGTTACATTGAATCAACAGATTAAGATATCTGAGTTACTGACTTACTGCATATTCTAATTTTTGGCAGGATTTATTGCTTTATTCCAGCAAGCAAGAGTGAGGTTTTGAAAGGATTATCCATGGAGAGATGCATGCAAGCAAAAAATAAAACCACCCTAAAAATGCCTATGGAAAACAAGTTCTTCCGAAGATACTAAACAGGAACACAATTTTGGTAAAGAATTAAATATCGCCTTTCACAGATAAAATGAAGATGGGAAATAAGATTTCCCCAGATACAGAAAAGGATCAAAGACCTAAAAGGAGTGGGGAATGATGCATACCAAGAACCTTGTGTGATACTTTAAGGGTGAAATGATTCTCTTGAATTCAACCTGTTGCAAATGAACTATGGTCAAGCTAAGAGACACTTGCAAAACTGAAAGCATAAAAAGAACTATCAAGTGAATAACACATCCATGTAATGGTATTATATTAAATGCCCACGCCAACAAAATTGGATTCAACCTAGCAATTAATGAAGACAACAAATATGTGTCTAAAAGTTAAAAGCCACCACCCCTGGTGTCTAAAGCACCACGATTTAGTTGAATTGTTCATCCTAAAATGAAACAAACAACACTTGAGAGAGATTAAAGAATCGTGTCTCCTTATCTTTGGAACAGAACTGTGAATCTAGCATATCAGCTCATGCTCTTTTTAGGAGGTATCTGTACAGGTTCTTCTTTTATTATCTGGTATGCAAGAGAAAGAAACCCAACCTCTTTATGAAACATGGAGATAAAATAGACCTGATATCCTAAGTTAATTACATGACTAATGATAGCATAAAACTAATGCAAAAAAAGGTTGTGATGAACAAAATTAAATAATTACCTGAGGATTTTGCAGGTTGTAAGCAATAAGATTTCTATCAGCGGAAAACTGTGTCCCAGGAAGGAAGTGGCGTGGCGACGAGGAAGTTGGCTTTGGGACTGAAACAGAGACTAGAGACGGAGGAGGAATCAGTAGGAGGAGGCTCATTCACCTGCAAAATTCACAACCACAACACCTTCTCACTTCTCAATTCTCATATCATCTCATCTGATCAAAGCATGCATCCAATTATGGAATCGATACCTCAAACGACTTGTTAGTTAGGGTGTGGGTGAGTGAGGAGTACGTAGGTGTACCTCTCAATAAATACTACGACCCACCTTAATTACCACGCTCTTATCTCGCATCATGATAATTGCGTTATTACCACGCTTGCTTACTACTTATATATCGCGTTATTACCACGCTTACTACTTATATATCGCGTTATTACCACGCTTGTTACTTATATATCGCGTTATTACCACGCTTAATACTTTTTTTTTTGACTAATACGCTTAATACTTATATATCGCGTTATTATTACTTATATATCGCGTTATTACCACGCTTATTTCCCTCTATATCAAACATTGCGCGACACCGACCGAGTCGACTCGGTTTGCGCGTCAGAACCCCTAAACGACACTGCTGCGATGAGCGCGGCGACGAGCGTGGCGGCGTTGGATCGATCTGCTTCCCGAGGAATGAATTGGGTTCGAGGAATTTGTGGTTCACGCGGTGATTGTTGTGGTGTGAGGGCTTTGCAGAAGTGGTGAATGAAGGTAGGGATGAATGGAACAGGACCCGATGGGTCGCCATTGTTGCCCGCTAGAGAGTGAATTGCGTTGAAGCCCTTATTTGCTGATTCACATCGAATGAAGAAGAAGACAAGAACGAAGTAAACAATTGACTGAATTGCGTTGAAAGGTTTTTTTTGGTGACCTTCACAATAGCAAAAAATGGTTGAAGGCTCCACTGCTCCAGAGCTTAAGAACTTCACCACCCTTGTCACTCACGTTCTCGGTGTTTACGATGAGATGGTGGAAGCACAAATGAGATTGTTCGCGTCCCTCCTTGGTATATAATTAATGGTATTTCTAGATTTGGGGATTTTGGTAGATTGCTCCAAAAGTTGTGATTTTTATCAACTTAATTGATTGGGGTACGTCACATTCACAGGTGGTCCTGCTTTGGGAGACATAGTTGTTGAGATTATCTGATCAAAGTACCACTAGACTCTTGTTGTTCGAAATATGCTTGGTCATCGTCTACCGCTTGATCCATTACAAGCTAAATAAATCAGAATGGTACCATATATTTTTGTTATTGCTGCCCAATGCCTAATAATACTTATCTAGTTATTCTTTGTGATTCAATTATGGAAATTTTGGCTGTGTTGGTGAGGGTGATTTTTGGTCATTTGAGCTTCTATGTCCCTGCTAGTTTCATCTCATTATATTTATGTATATCATATGTTATTATTGATCCTAATTATTTTTAACATAAATTATTCTTTAATTTTTTTTTCATATTTAAAACTGCATGGTTTTTAATGAAAAATTAATTGTTCAATTATTTTTCAAGATCTCATTAAGTACTTTTTAAAATTGCTATGTACTAAATTTTTTTTTAAATATATATATATATATATATATATATATATATATATATATTTTGATTCTCTAAAAAATATATTTCTAAAAGTCATATATATATATTTTTTCATTATTTTAATTATTCGTTGGACTAGATACAGGTCTAATGATCATAAAAGAATGGGCCAGTATGACATTTAATGGGCCGGGCCCATATGATCAAGAATAAAAATACCCTAGAATGAATGGTTTTATCTATACTAATTATTCGTTGGACTGGATACAGGTCTAATGATCATAAAAGAATGGGCCAGTATGACACTTACGCCTAGGCCGGGCCCATATGATCAAGAATAAAAAATACCCTAGAATGAATGGTTTTATCTATACTAATAATACATAGATAGATGGTTTGGGCTAAGTTGCACCAGCAAGAATAAGGAGCAAGGTGCTCCTTAAGATGACTTAAATTAGGCTAATCATAATGCCACATTGATAATCCCTTTTCACTTTGAATTTTTGGCCGGTTAAATGTATATTTTTTGGTTAAATGTATATCATTTTATATATTTGCATTTTAGCGGTTCTATTTTTTGTATTTGCAACAGTATTTTATTTTATTTCCTAATTAGCCCTCAGTCATTTTAGTTTTATTTCGAATTTGCATATTTTATTTTATTTCGTAATTAGCCCGCAGTCAATTTATTAAAAGAATCAGTATGCAAATACCAAAAGTTGTGTATCTTACTTATATTTGTTTGACCGATCAAAAATTCAAAGTGAAAAATTACTGTATATGTGGCACTATCATTGGTCCAAATTGAAATATCACTTTAAGGAGCATCTTGCTTGCTCCGTATTCTGGCTGGTGTAACATAGCATGCACCGATAGATGACAGAGGAGGTCTAGGCATCTCCTTCTGGTTTATTCAAGAACCTTCTATGTCGATGAATGAATGGGAATTTAAATTGGCGTTGCTTCAGTTCTGAACTTCTCATAGGTTATTGAATTCGTTTATTCAAGAACCTTCTATCTCGATGAATGGGATTTAATTGGCTCTACAAACCCTAAAGTTCGTGATCTGGGCAATAAAAACTGAACACTGCGAATGCAACTGTGAGATGATTCCTCTATACATAATCTGGATTCGGATGGTATGCTTGAGAGCCTATGACCCTAAATTTGATCAGTTCTTAATTTCATAATCTGAATTTCGTTGGTATTTTTAAGCCTATGACCCTAAATTCAACTGCAAGATGAATTCTTTATTCCATGATTTTAGATTCGGATGGAACCCTAAATAAGACCCTAAATTCGATTGCAAGATCGATTCTTTTTTCAAGATTTAAATTCTGATGGAACCTTAAATTCCACTAACAGATGATTCTTTATTCCATGGTTGTAAATTCCGATGAAACCCTAAGTAAAGACCCTAAATTTGACTGCAAGATGGATTCTTTACTCCATCAATTTTCAAATTTGATTGAACCTGATCCTAAATTCCGCTTCGGACGGAACCCTAAATATTTGATTTGATGCCCCTAAATCAATTTGCAATATGAATTCTTTATTCATATTGTAAAATTGGGATATTCACTTGAGTCTTATGTCCCAATTGCAATATGAGTTCCTTTATTCATAATGCAAAAGTGGATGTTATGCATTTTACCATGTTATTCATAATATATTAGTGAGTCCTACTTGTTTTATCATGAGTTCCTTTATTCATAACGTAAAAGTGGATGTTATGTTATGTTATGCATTTTACCAAGTTAGTCCTCTCTCTCTCTGTCAATGACAAATTACCAAATTACCAAATTTATCATATATTACTGATAGAGGTGAGGTAGATTACTTATTGTGCTTGTAGAAAATTACTGAGTCCTACTTGTTTAATGTCATTCTTGTACATAGAAATCAAGAAGGACCTAGAAATCAGATTCTTAATAAATTCTGGTAATAATGTCTTTTGCTTCTTTGTTTGTGTTGCACTCAATCTTTCATCATGTTTTGAACCTTGTGTTGATTCTTGTCAGGAATCAATTGCAAAAGCAATTGAAGAAAATATAAGTGGTGAGCAGGGTCATTACTTGTTAAATGAGCAGCTTAAGGCCATAAAGAAGGTACAAAGCCCTCATGATTTGGTTACATCGGTGTGCCTCAAATCCTAGACATTTTCTCTCATATCAAATTTCCACACCAGAAATTGGTTCATTACATCTTCGATGTAGCTTCTGTTATAGAATCCTTTATATTAGCTTGCCCACAAGATACTGTTTGAATTCTTTCTTTTTGTCTGTGGTTAGCTTACTAATTGAGATTAATGGTAACAATAGCCTATAATTAGTTAGCTTATATGCACTGGCCCTCTCTGCAGATTACTCCTAATTCTATGAGTAGAAGCAGAGCTCATGGTTTTATTCCTGAGAACCGAGCAATAGATGATTGACCGTTGCCACTAATATCTGAATTTGGCAGTCTGTCTTTTGTGGCCAATTTGATTCTACTAGCAAGCTAAGCAGTGATGTAACTAAATGCTGAGAAAATGCTGGTTGGACATATCTGTTACATTATTGACTTTCGCTTCATTCTTGACAACTCTTGGATTTCAGAATAATTTTGATGTCTCATCAGAGGACACAGTCCTGACGGCAATATCTTCTCAGTGGGCTTTATCCCATGGTCTAGAAAGTTTAGGTGTCTACCTAGGCCTTTATCTTGCTGGTGGCAATTCCCTTTATCCTAACATGAGTGCAATTATATGTAAGATATGTTTTGCTGATTTCTCTACTATTCTAGTTGATCTTAAATTTTATTTTATTTTGATTTAAATTTTTTCATGTTTGCAGGCATAGAGACTGATGACAAAACAACTCTTACTGGTTGGTTCTGATCAATAATATCTGTTTTAAGTAAAATAACAAATATTTCTCTTTATAGCTGATCATTTCCTGCCCGAAGGATTGATCAAGTCTGCATGCATGTAGGCAAGGTCATTGTAGGACCTAAAACTGTGTGATTGAAGTGTTTCTGACTGCCTAATTATTAAAAAATGTTCACCTAACTGGTTATTTTTATCTTATCCTACCCTTTATGTTTCTATAGTTGTATTCTTCAAATCTTTTGACTGTATAGTGAGCATCGGAATGTTCTTTATATTGTATTTTTTTCTTTGTAATCTGGTTAGTGCTTATTGTCATCGAAATCTCCAAAAGCATATAAAGAAAATTTACCGCAAGGTCTGTTTACTGAGGAGAAAATGCACATTGCAAGAGATTATCAAGAGAAGAGTACACGTGAAGCATGTGGAATAAAGCCTGAACAAGTATTTATCTTTTCCGCCCGTTTTTGCGGTCCCTTTTTCCTGCAAATAATGGGCTAGTCTTACAATAGAGATTTTGCTAGCATAATGCTGCCTGCTTTTATTGCCATTTTCAATTTAATTGACTTAAAGTATTAAGTACTAACTGCAAAAGCTAACTTCATTCAGGTGGAAGTGACTGATGCTGCCCTTCTTGCCCTAATAGAAAATTAGGGTCAAGAAGCAGCGGTCCGGATCTCCAAAAGCATATAAAGAAAATTTAGCGCACGGTCTGTTTAAGTATTTTTTTGTCAATAATGTTGGAGCTTTTATTTACTGTGGAATTGGCTGTGTGTGTATGGTTGAAAAGACAGCCACTCTTGATCTATTCTTTTCGATTGTTTTTAAGGAGACTACATCAGTTCATCTCCGATATGTGAATCTAAATTTAGTGAATGCTTCAGTTGTCTGCATCAGTTGCCAGAGCAATACTACTAGATAGGGGTGGACAGCGAGCGGGTTCGGTCGGTTTCGGGCCGAAAAAATCCAACCCGAGGTTTAAAAATCCTACCCAAGGAAAACCGACAAGCAGAAATCCTCATCCATTTCCGCCTTCGGTTAGGGCGGGTGGCAGTTTAGGCGGGTGGGTTGGCACGGTTTTGGAAGCAGAAAGAATCGAGAATTAGAAAGAACCCAAAAATTTCAACACTAGAAATCCAAAATTTCAACACTAAAAATCCAAAATTTCAATCGAGAATCATAAAAAATCGAGAATCAGAAATAGAAAAATTGAGGGTGAAAGAATCCAGAATCAAAAAGAACCTAGAAAAATCCAAACTTTCAAAGAGATAAACATCAAACTTTAAACAAAAATCCAAAAAAATCAAATTTCGACAAGAAACACCATCATCTTGGGCAGATCTCAGCCTCGCCGTCATCACCTTGGGCAGATCTCGGCCTCGTCGTTGTCACCTTTGGCAGATCTCGGCCTCATCGTCTTCACCTTGGGGAGATATCGGCCTCATCGTCCTCACCTTGGTCAGAAAATATGTGCTTTGAAGTTTGTCATTTTGGATATAGTCTTCAGAGAGAATGCGACAATTCTAGTTTCAATAGTACTATTGAAACTAGAACATATGTAAGATCTCATGTATAATTAAAAATTTTAGATCATGGAAAGCTATCAACTAGATTTATACTAATTTTTTATATGCAGTAGTTGTTATTTGCATGGGTAAATCAAATGTGGGTTATCTTTGATCTAAGTTGTGTCATTGTCATGCCTAAGCTGCATTCTCTTTAGTTCGTTCTTATCTTTGTAATGCCTAAAATGTGATCGGATCTCTACATTATTGTTTTTAGGTGGAATGAGTGTTATTTAGCATGAAAACAACTTGTATTAATGCTCGAATTCTCATTTTCTTAAGTCTGATTTTTGTTTGTCCGAGTCCTTATAAGCAATTTTGGTGTGCACAAGGGTTGAATACTGCATCTGCTATATGTGAATATAATAATAGGGGAAGTTCTATCTTTCTTGCTTGACCTGTTGGCCAACGGTTCATTTAACTGCTGGTTCTGTTGCCAAATGCCAAGGGTATAAATGTTGTTTTCAATCTCTCTTTGGTGTTGATCACCTGAACTAAAATGTGGAGTAATTTTGCTTGCGCGAGTGCAGATGTGCTGAATGGGCAACTTCCGTGCTTCTAATATGTTTGATAAAATGTCTGTTTAGCTGTCAAGTATTTGGGTTATTAACAATATTGATTAAACTGATTATGTCTATTTATTTAGATTAAAAATGAATCGGAATTCCTTCTTATTGTTCATTTAATTGCATAACATAGGGTTCCCCTGACCACTGGAGATTGGTTAAGGCTCATGGTAAAGCAATAGGCCTTCCAACAGATGATGACATGGGCAATAGTGAAGTTGGGCACAATGTACTTGGTGTTGGCCACGTATTCGCTTAGGGGTATCTCCTTTGCCATTTACCATAAATAAACCACCATCATATGCTATAAACAGATTCATCGTATCGGGTTGGAACAAAGTGATTATTATGTCATTGGTTTCATGAGATGTCCATTTTAATTGAAAAATGCATATCAGTTATTCTTTTACTTTGTTAATCTAATAGCTTTGTCTGCATTGTTTCTTGAATTATCCTAAAGGAGTAATCTGGAGAGTTGGGAAAGTAAAGGGTGTTGAAGTTGAAGATGATATTGTGTTTCTTTGTGTTTTTCACAGAGGTTCCCATTGTACACGTTTCTGTGTTTATTCAACTCTTATTGTTTATTAAACTCGTATGATTGGTGGTCTTTTGAATTGTATGCATTTGGTGCTGATAAGAAAGAAGTGAAGCTACTTTTCCATATTGTACTTGGAATATTTACTACCTTCATACTAGTCCGATCAAAAGAGTGAAAATTAAAAGTTTCTTCGACAGGTCATCTCTCTGCCTATTGGTTGAGTTTTCCCTATGTGTATAGAAAATTTATTTTTGAATAGAAACGGGGAAGAGAAAGTGAGGTTTGATGAAAAATGAAAGAAGTAAAATGCATTAAATTTTCAGCATACGAGGGGCATAGAAAAGTGGTTGTAATAATATAGTTAATCATATACTTTAGATGTGTGCTTTTATTTCCTTTTTCATTTTAATTGACTTAAAGTATTAAGTATTAACTACAAAAGCTAACTTGATTCAGGTGGAATTGACTGATGCTGCCCTTCTCACCCTAACAAAGGTAAACGTTCAAGTTTCCTTTGCATACAGTTAACAATCGTGTTATTCCTTAATTTCTCGTTTTATTTTAACATTTTCTCCCATGTCACTCTTTCTCATTTTGATTTGCATATTTTATATTGAATATATTTTAATTTTAGGTAACTTTCTGTGTTGCATTATGGTGTGGAATTCAAGTTGCTGTCAAAACGCTTGGGGAGGAAGGGTTCACTGATGATGATAAAGTGTGGGTTGGTCTAATTATAAAATCTGTTTCTTGTTCATGTCAATTGGATTATTCAGCTCACAATTTGTATTCTCATAGTGGATTTTTTATGTCTTTGACTGTCTGTCAGAAAGGCATTTCATGTTTTACAAGTTATAGATGAAGAGCTCACAAAACTGCAGCTTTTGGTGGCTAGTTCTATTGAATTCATTGTTACCTGTATCTACTTAGAGTGATGTGACTGCACTACCGTGGGGAGAATACAGGTTTGTGTACATGGAACTTCATTCTTATTACTGTTGGCTAGAGTTATTTTAATTTATTTAAGATTTTAGTGTATACTTGTATATGACACCTACATTACCATTCATGCGGAAAGATGTGTTTGAATACTTGAATCATTGTTTAACTTTATAATATATTCCAAATATTGATCTGGGTGCTTAGTGTATGCCAAATGCTATGTTGCTACCATATCTTGAAACAGATGAGATGCTTTCATTATATAGTCTTCAATCGTCATATATCTTGATGCATGATTCTATATATTTTTGACACATGTTCATGTACCAGCTGTGGACTACGGTATTAGTTATTTTTACTGATAATCTGATAATATTTTTTTTTTTTAAATTTGGATAATAATCCGATAATAATTTGGATAATATTTTTGATAATCTGGTTGGCAGTGACAGGCTTTTATATATGATGGCCTTTTTTTTAAATTTAATCGAGGCATACTTACTCTGATGAATGTGCTGATTCATGTTAAAAAGGTTTTAAGATGTTGGCTGTAGCTTCTATTTTATGCTAACCCATTCCATTTATTTAATTTAAGCCTTTGGTGTTTATTCAAAAAGTGTGACATGGTTGTATATGCAGGAAAAATTATCTGTCTTGCTGGTCCACCAGTTTGGGCAAAGCAGATATTGGTCGTTCAATTGCACGTGCCTTGAACTGTAAGTTCTTCCGATTTTATGTTGGAGGATTAGCTCATGTGGCTTAAATAAAGGTAGCTAAAATCTCTCGGTTTCCTTGCCAAGGTTGAACTATTACTAGTTTTATAGCAATATATGTAGTAGTGTTTTGTATGATTAATATTCTACCGTATAGGGGCATCGTCGAACCTATATTGGTGCTATGCCAGGGAAGATGCTACAATACCATAAGAATATGGGAGCAGCCAACCCTCGTCTTGATTTTGACAAAGACATTGCTAGATGGTTCAATTTATTTGTGGCTCAGTGATTTTGGTTTCGGATTTTCCTATACAATTCTCTGTTAGTATGCAGTTTACCTGAACTGTCAACTCTAATAAATAAAATGCATGGATTTAGTTTTATTAAATTTACTATGGTTTTTAAATTTTGATCTTCTAAATCTTCTATGAAAGAGATGATTTTATTATTCGTATTTGTTTTATTCAATTGGCAGTGGGCAGAGGACATGCTGGTGCTTTGTTAGAGCTTCTGGATCCAGAGGATAATGCTAATTTTCTGGACCACTATCTTGATGTTCCCTTTGATCTTTCAAAGGTACATATTTGACAGTCTGGAGCCTGAATGTTGAGGTCACATAAGAGTCAGTATTTGTGCATGGTTTATTTACTATTTGTTGCCATGTTAAAGGGACTTAAGTTATGTGTCTATAGCTAGTTCTTTGGATAGTTAGACAATTCTTGAATGATATATCGTTTTTATTTAGTATGTTAAGACAATGTAGGCAGGCGTATAGTGAATGTTTTAACGGCGATGATTCATGCATTGGAAATCTCATTGCAAGTTCTCTTTCTTTGCACTGGAAATGTAGTGGAAATGACACCCAATCCTCTGTTGGATAGGATGGAAGTTGTTGCTATTGTTGGGTATATTACCGATGAGAAAATTCACATTGCAAGAGATTATCTGGAGAAGAGTACAAGTGAAGAATGTGGAATAAAGCCAGAACAAGTATTTATCTTTTTCACCCGTTTTGTGGTCCCTTTTTCCTTTAAATAATGGGATGGTCTTAACATAGAGTTGTTACTAGCATAATGATGCCTACTTTTATTGCCTTCTTCATTTTAATTGACTCAAAGTATAACTACAAAAGCTAACTTGATTAAGGTGGAAGTGACTGATGTTGCTCTTCTTGCGCTAATAGAAAATTACTACCGAGAAGCAGCTGGGAATCTCCAAAAATAGAGAAAGTTTACCAAAAGGTCTGTTTAAGTTTTTTTTTGGCAATACTGTCAGACAGAGCTTTTATTTACTGTGAAATTGGCTGTGTGTATGGTTGAAAAGATAGCCACTCTTGATCTGTTCTTTTCGATTTTTTGTTGCGAGACTGCATCAGTTCATCTCAGATATCTGAATTCAAATCTAGTGAAGGCTTCAGAAACCTGTGGCCTAAAATGTTGCGTTTGTCGCATGGCAGATAGCACCACAACTTGTGAGGCAAAGGGAAACAGCTGATGCTACTGTCGGTTTATTGAACCTAAAATGCCAAAGTAGATTTTGATGAATCAGGTCAAAATATAATTCAAAATGAGAACGTGTTAGAGTAGTAATGTCATCTATTATTATTGTTCATAATCTTTATACGTAGAAGATCCCAGAATAATCCAAAATAAATTCCTCCCGGATATTCATTTTGTTGATGACTACTTGCAGATCCTTAATTTGGCATTTGGTGATGAGCAATCTCATAATATAGATAAGTAAGTCACTATTGCACTGTAGGATCTTGAGATGAAACTCTATTCTTTGTTGAGCTGAAAACCAGCCTGAATTTTGTACTATATTGATTTAGTGCCAATGCTAAGAAATTAGGTTATCTCTTGGGCACAAGACATTTTCATTTTCAGGTGTATCTCCCATTGTAATAATATTTATATTTATTTCTATATTTGAGGGAATGTTATTCAATTTTATATCTATTTCTACTATTTTACTATAAGAAAAAATTAGGTTCCTTGAGCCACGTGTCACCTCCTCAGGAAAAGTTTTCCCGCTCAAAAACAGAACAAGCTTCTTGGTGTTATCCTTTTTCTATATTTTTTTCTCATTGAACATTACTTTGACTTTTCACCTCCTATCCCAAGTTGCCTTTTTCTCCGCATCTATCTCTCTATTCACATGCAAACCTAACATGCCTTTTTCTCTGCATGTGATCTCTCTATTCACACCAAAATATCCTTCTATTTCTCATTTTTTTGGGTACAAAATCAAGTTCTTTGATATTTAATTTTTGTTTTAACCCATTAACTGTTATATTTCTTGGAATGGGTTTTTTGAATGGGTGACGATAGCGGTGGTCATGACCCGTTTGACGTCTTCCGGTCTTTCTTCGGTTGGGGAGTCCATTTGGCGGTTGTACGATTTTACATATTGATATCAGATACCAGTTTATACCGGACTTTATTTGAACAATTGTTCTAAAGGTTATGTTAACGAGTGTTCTAAGGGCATTGTTTAAGGAAGTCAAAAAAAGCAAGTTTTCATTGGAAAATTAAGTATATCACTCATTCAAATATTAAATACATCAATTTCCAATAAAAAATTTCTTTATTTGGTTCCTTAACCAATGCCTTAGGGCATTCGTTAGCATTTTTCTTGTTCTAATACCGTTTTGCAAACATTTTTTTCTTTTTCTGTCTCCCTCTCTTCTTGTAGATGGCTCCTATGCATGTGAAAAATGTTCGCCAAGTACCAGAATATGAGATTCATCCTTCCTAACTTGATTTTACAAATAGTGTTTTCCTAACAAAGGTAAACGTTCAAGTTTCCTTTGTATATTATTAATAATCTTGTTATTCCTTAATTTCTCCTTTTATTTTAACATATTCTCCCAAGTCACTATTACTCAATTTTTTGTGTGCATATTTTAGATTGAATATATTTTAATTTTAGGGGACATCTCGTATTGCATTATGGCGTGGAATTCAAGATTCTGTCAAAACGCTTGGGGAGGAAGTGTTCACTGATGATGATAAAGTGTGGGTTGGTCTAATTATGCAATTTGTTTTCTGTTCATATCAATTGGATTATTCAGTTCACAAATTGTATTCTCATAGTGGATTTTTATGTCCTTGACTCTCTTAGTAAGACATTTCATGATGAGCTAGCATTAATTTAGAACATACGACATCCAAATGTAGTCCAATTTTTAGGTGTCGTAACACAGACCACTCCAATGATGATTGTCATTTTTAGTATTGACAAATGACAATTGTCATGGTTTTGTTCATAGTTGGGGCTATACTTGTCAAATTTGGGAGCCGTTATTTTAGAGGCTTTCATATGTAAAAGTATCATATTTTAAATCTTTACGAATTGATTAAGGTTATTTCTAAATAATTCCTGTTTTGTGCAGAACTCACTTTTCTTGATATTTTTAGCTAGAACCTAGAAGCCTCTAATTTGTACACCATTTGTTGCATTGTAAAACTAAAACATGGGGTTTTCAATGGTAGATGTTTCAGTCCATGAAACCTGAATAGTTGATACCAGATTTTGTTTAAAGTCATGTCTATTCTGCATTAATCATGTTTTAGGCACTTGCTTTATGTATTTTATGTGAGCTTTTATGCTTGTCTTATGATTTTCATGTTTATTTTATGTCTTATTCTATTTGCAACTATTTTGATCCAACAAAATACTACGACAAGTACTCTGAAGTATGGAACGTGTATCAGATTTGTGCAAGTACTTTACTCAATTCGTATGCCATTCCCCTAGTAGTAACAATTTCACCATTTCATCTTTTTTTTTTAGACCGTCTTGATACTTTTGAAAGTAGTGTGTCCTAAACGCATTTCCTTTTCTATGGAGGTGTTTATGAAGCTTTGGAATCACAGTGGGCAAGGGCAAGGAAAGAGCTGCTAAGCTATTCAATTTCAAAATTCCAAGGAATTCAGCTTTCTCCAAATTAATTTGACTTAAGTCATTTTCTTTGTGCCACCTGAAGAGCCATTTATACAGGCATTGCCCTTTTGTAACATTAATTTCTTTACTTGGATTCTTTACTTGTGCAGAGTATATATTAAATTTGTTTATGAATAAGCGCTTCAGTTATCTTCATAAGCATATGTTCTGTCTAACTCTTTCACATGACTAAGATAGTGTTTTATTTTTTGTTTTCGAGGTTTGCCTTTCTCACTGTTTATGGATGAAGTGACACGTTTTGCCATATCTCTTCCTAGTGGTAAGTTAAATAATTAAAATAATATAACCATATAAGTTTAATTGCAGGTTAATCCCTAAGTATAGCTCATATGTGATGTCCATCCCCATATTTTTTTGCAAACATTTGGTCCTCTAAGTTTTCTAACGTTGCAACGTTAGTCCCTCCATCATTTGTATGTCGGAAATGTAATGGAATTGTCCCACATGGCTAACGGTTTGTCACCTGTCATACCCAGTTGGCATTTATATTATTAAAATATTAAAATATTTAATTAAAATATAAAAAATATCTTGTTGCCATTTATTCTATTAAATAAAAATAAATGCACACAATTGGAAGTTCCAGGGGAGTGTGTCACATGTCTCGTTGTCTATGAAGCTCAGATACTTAGTACGACACGACACAGATACAACCGATTTTTTGAAATTTAGGATACGATATGGCTTGGATACGTTAATAAATTTTTATAGCAAAACATATATATATATATATATATATATATATATATATATATCTATATGTGTGTGTGTAAAGAAAGAGACATTGATCATATCTTATTAATATATAATTATGATAATCTCAATTATGATAAACTACAAAAAATTGTAGTTTATCCCCATGCCATAATATATATTTTTTCCAGTGTCAGGATATCAACAAAGGCATCTTTAGTATAACTCAAAACAAGTATCGACTCTATATAATAGCCAACAATTCAAAAACATCTTTACTAAATTAATGTCTAATGTTAAAATTAAAAGACCACAACTTCCAAGTTTGATTCATCAAGAGACGTCCTCTACCCAGGGACAGATCTAGAAATTTTAACTGTTGGAGGCAAAATCATATACTATAAATATTTTTATAAATAATATATAAATGCATAAGGGATAAAATAATGACATCATTATCATATTTTGAAATTGTATATTTTTTCATTTTCAACACTATAAAAAATATTTTTCTCTATGTTTGTAACCAAACAATTATTCTAGTATTCATCTTATACAAATGTACACTTGGTTGTTCTCAAAAAAATGAAAAAGTATTATGTAGAGTATGGTTGCAAAGCAATGAAAGCAACATTTATCTTTCAATGGGGGCAACATTTATTTTTTAGTGGGGGCAAAATTAAATTATTCAACATTTAGTAATTATTATTTTTTTTACTTAGTAGAGGCAAGTGCCCCCATTGTCATACACCTAGGTCCATCCCTGTCTCCGCCAATTCAAGAAGTCCGACACCTTCATCAAGTGGGTCATGTACACATTTAGAATTTAGAATCATATACATATCTAGAAGTATCCTACGAGTATCCGGAAGTATCCTAGAGTATCCGATAAAAAAATATAAAGGGATATTTTTTGGATACGTAACCGGAAGTATCCTACGGGTATCGATATCGTATATGGGTATGAGATAGATACTTTTCTATTTTTGAAGTATCCGGACTTCATAGTTTGCTGTTACTCAAACCATAACCATACTGGTCGTCTTTTCTGGATGGTCTGCCTTTAACGGTGTCGTTGAAGAGCTTAAGAACTTCACCACCCTTGTCACTGACGTTTTCCCTGTTTCCGATGATGGTGGAAGCACATTGAGATTGTTTGGGTTCTCGTTATAATTAATGGTGTTTCTAGATTTGGGGATTTTGGTAGATTGTTCCAAAAGTTTTGATTTTTATCAACTTAATTGATTAGGGTACGTAACAGGTCTAATAATATTCTTTTAACTTAGATAACTGTTAATAAAGTGATAAAAACAATGAATTCTAAATGGGCCGGTATGACCCTTAAGCCTGAGTTGGGCCCATATGGTCAAGAATAAAGAAAAACCATAGAGATGATTGAGGCACAGGCACAAAGCGTTTCCTTCTCTTCTCTATCAAGTTTGTACTGGAGCGTGTGTTTGGTTTAGCACTTTCGTGGACGACAACGTTGCTTCAGTTCTCTTATGTTATTGCAATCCAATTATTCACGAACCTTCCATCATGATGAATTGGCTCTACAAACCCTATGGTTCGTGATCTGGGCACTAAAAACTGAACTGTGCGAATGTAACTGTGAGATGAATCCTCTATTCACAATCTGGATTCGGATGGTATGCTTGAGAGCCTGTGACCCTAACTTTTATGAGTTCTTAATTTCGTAATCAGAATTTCGTTTGTATTTTTAAGCCTATGGCCCTAAATTCGACTGCAAGATGGAATCTTTATTCCATGATTTTTGTTTCGGATGGAACCCTAAATAAGATCCTAACTTCAATCGCAAGATTGATTCTTTATTTCATGATTTAAAGTCGGATGGAACCCTAAATAAGACCTTAAATTCGATTGCAAGATCGATTTTTTATTTCATGATTTAAATTCAGATGGAGCCCTAAATATGACCCTAAATTCGATTGCAAGATGATTCTTTATTCCATGATTTTAAATTCAGATGAAACCCTAAGTACGACCCTAAATTTGAGAGCAAGATGGATTCTTTATTCTATCATCTCAAATTCGATGGAACCCTAATATTGTCCTAAATTCGACTTCGGACGGAACCCTAAGTACTTGCTTTGATGGCCCAAAATGAAATTGCATTGCATTATGAATTCTTTATTATATTGTAAAATCGGGATATTAGCTCAAGTCTTATGTCCCAATTGCAATGTGAATTCCTTTATTCATAATGTAAAAGTGGATATTATGCATTTTATCATGATGACACGAATTTCAAATTCAAGTGGATATTCTTTATTTAGGAAGGAATGTTTAAGCCTATGTGATCGTAGAGTGTAGATGTTGTAATATTAGTTCTTTATTCATAGTGTAAAATTCAGATGGTATGTTTGAGCCTTAATAAATGCAACGGCAGTATAATTTGTTAATTCAAAAAGGTAAAATTAGAATGACATGTTTGAGTCTTGATGACCCCGAATGCAATTACAATATTAATTATTTATTCATATTGTAAAATTGGGATGATATGCATGATGACCCTTAATGCAGTCATATTTTGAAGTACGCAGAATTGGGGGAAGAGGGAGTGAGGTAATTTTGGTGTAAGCAAATATTCTGCATTTATGGCTTGAGGGGTAATGATAAGAAATGAAGAAGTGCATCCATCCAGCATGAACCCATTGTGATTTTTTCTAGCTGTTTGCGTTGTTTATCAGAGCTGTTATAGTCCTTGTGGGTCAGGGAGCATTCAAGTAGTAAGGTCCACATATCTTTACTGGATAGAAGGCAATGAAGCCAAGAGACCCCAAAGACAAGTTATAAACTGACGTTATAACTTATTGTGGCTGAAATTAGCTTGTTTCTTATTGGTCATTCTATATTCCCATTTCTATAATATGCCGTGTATAAATAAATCATCTTGAAATTTCTTCACTTTATAACTTGTTCACTCATCCCTTGTTCATCAATAGAATGCATGCTATTTTGCACCTATTAAATTAGAGCTGGAGTCAATATCTCTCTTTTGCTCAGTTAAAACATCTCAGGTTACAAAATGTGATTCTTTTGTGCTCCCTCTAACAGCTATTTATTCTTAATTCCAGTGAAATTTTATTAAACAAACTCAAAATTCTGATGGGATACTGGAAGAGATAGAGAAATGTAAGGATTCTGGTGTTCTGCCCTTGAGAGGGAAAGAACCTCAGGTGAAGAGAAGGATTACTTTCAAAAAGGTGCTTGTGCTGTTCTTGATGTGCTCAAAAGAGATTAAAATGCTCTAAGGTATATTATACCCTTTTAGCTTCCATGCATGTTTTCTCATTATTAATATGGGACATTCCACTGTTATTAGGTTTGCTCAATAACATTGGGCACAGTGTATCAAATTTGTTGTCCGCAGTACCGCGAATCATATTAACCTTAAGAAAACTCTTGTAATAATGTAAAAGGTGACGACCATGTATCCAAATGAACTGTGTATACGTACCCGCAACTGATTCCTAGTAACTATGGTACATTCCCATCCTGTTAGGTGCCATACTTTGATTTTTCAATGTTTTTGCAATATGAATTCTTTATTCATATTAGGATGGTATGTTTGAGGCTATATGACCCTAAAATGCAATTGTGACATTATTTATTTATTCATAATGTAAAATCATGAGCCTAAATGCAATTGCTGTATGAATTCATTATTCAAAATGTAAAATCAGGATGGCATGTTTGAGTCTTGATGGCCCTGAATGCAAGTGCAATATTATTTATTTATTCATATTGTAAAATTGGGATGTCATGCTCTTGATGATCCTCAATGCAACTGCAATATGAAATTAAGATGGTGTGCTTAAGCCTTGAGAAACCTAAGTTTAAGAAAAATCAAGAGTAAGAAGTTCAATTTGAGTGTGAAATGGCTCAAATAATGATCAAAATATTAATGATTTATATGGATTCTTATATGCTTCAAGTGATTTGAGCTTTGATACCCTTACCTCCTTGGCTCCTTATAATAGAATGCAATGCTGTAATGACCGAGCATAGGATGGATGACTAGGTGTCAGCAAGGCTAGCATGGTATGGTGGTCTTCTGCTCCAAGTCTTCCTCTTCTGGCGGCGGATAGCAGTGGGGGTTGGTAAGGCACTCTGACACCCAAGTAAGTGTGCGAGGGACAAATGAGCATATAAGAGAAAGGGGGTAAATGAATAAGACTAATATACTCCCTGGGGATTCCTTATTTATAGGAGAATAGTGTGGTTGTCTCGTAAACCTCTAAGGAGCATGGGATCATTCTTGAGGAGGCACACCAACCACATGGAGGAAGCATATCCTGTGCAGGTCAGGTACGGAGCCTGGCGCAAGGGGCTTTTTAGCGTGTCAGGGAGTGCAGGGTAGCGATGGTAGGTCTCTGGCGTCAGGTGGCAATCTGTCTGAACTATCCTTTGATTATGCATGTTACTAATTGGATATTTTTATTTCCTTGTAAATGCATTTTTGCTAGAAATTGCTCTGTTATTACCCTTCTTAGTGTTTCTTCTCCAGCACTGTTATAACTTCATAATGACACGGTTTACTTCTTGGAAACTATAAATCTTTTGATGCACTGACTCCCGACAACAAATGGCTTGAGAAATTGGACCATATCTTTTAAACATTGAGTAAACCCTCAATTTAGCCCTCAAAAGATTATGATGTCACCAGATAGGTCCTTGAAAGTTTTAAATAGTGTTAAATTAAAATATTTTTTGTCACCAATTAAGTTCTTAGAAGTTAGAGTGACCAATGTGATGACGTTTTAAATATTTTAAGGACTTAATTAGTGACATAAAACGTTCAAAGACCTATCTGGTGACACCATAATCTTTCGATGACTGAATCGAGGGTTAACTCTTAAAACATATCACCATGGCAAAGTCCTTATCTAGTCCATCCACAATAGCAAATCATTAATTCTCTATACCTGACACGTGATATGAAAAATAGTTGAATAAGTTAGCTGAAGATATCATAGCAGATAGAAGGACAAGAAAATATACACTTTGCGAGTGCTCAATGGTTAAAATCAAGTAATCATCAACCAGATTTCCTGCAGAATTATTCAGTGTCAGACCTTAGTTAGTCTAGTAATTAGTCTAGTCTAGTGATTATCAAGCTCTTGGTAGAATGATTTGTTTAACATATAGGTTGAGGTTGATGACATTAACATACTAGACAGTTTTATAGCAAAGAATTTTTGTGGCTCACCAGGTCTGTGTCATTAACAACTGGACAGTCATTGTAAAAGAATGACAACTCAACAAGTAAGCTTACATGGTTGCATTCTTAGTTTTATATGCTGTTTGAAAATAATTTGAGTAGAAACTTGAAACTTGTTGGACTGGTTGAAAGAGATCTAAAGTTTTGGATGTTCCTTTGATTCCTTGAAGTTCTTCAGCTTCTTTCCTGAAAATCATTTTGTTACCGCGTTTTTCGAAGTTCGGCAATTTGAATTTACTTCTATTGTGTCTCGTCAATTAATTGTTAGTACTACTTTGCTCTTGCCCTGTTAATACAATATACTTTTTAATGAGCCAAAGCTTTGCTCATGTTCGAGGTGATGTTAGTAATTAAATAAATGTCAAAGTTAAAGTGAAAGCTGAAGTAAAGGAAGAATCAGGATAATGGTGCAATTATAAGGCTTCCGTTCTTTCTATTTTCCTTTTCTCCTTTTCCCTAGGTTCCTATAGATTCTATCCATATATAGCTTATTGTGTCTCAGCTTGATTCATGTGTGATCAGTCTGTGAGAGCAGTGGTGGGTGTGAAGCAGCGAAGATTTGGAGAATATATATTTAGCTTTCTTTCACAAGGAAAATCACATCTTTTGGCATAATTCATGCAAAAAGCTATTTAATTTCTGCTTAAACATTCCAGATAATTCAGCTCAAATTGGATGATTGCCACGTTCTTGCTGCTTTTTAATATATGTTCTCTGCCTTGGTGACTACATGCTTTTTAGTTCCAAGTCCTAGGTGCTCTTTTGTGGTATATGGAGCTACACACAAGATTGACCCATTTTTAGTGTATATAGCGAGCAGGTGAAGCTCTTGTAATTATTAATTTCTAATTATATCCTTGCTTTCATATTTCGAAACGATGAGTACTGAGGCTGTTGACAATGATAACGAACAAGTTGTAAGTATTATAAGCTTCTTTTGGACATTCAACTTGTGAAGATTCTGGGATGAGTTATTTCTAATTGGTAATATACATTTTAGAGTTCAAAAAGTAAGTTCTTCATTTTCATGCCTGCACCTAACTCTGGTACTGCTCAAACCTTCATTTCCGTGGTTATTTTTCCCTGTTTGCTCTCTAAGGATCTTCTATTATTGCAGTTTCAACATGTAAATTAAGCAGGTTTGCACTTTGAAGTGTAGTTTCTCTATAACCTTATTTTGTTTTCTTTTGTTATAACCTTTTTTTTTACATTGCTTTTGTTTATGGTAGTTCTAAATGGAATCACTTACAGTTGACCATAGAAACCAAATATAAAAAAGGAAACATAGAAAATCATGCTTGGCACATCTCAACTATTACCGCCCTCGTAGTGCACTTCACAAAATCCTCTCTGCTTCTAGCAATGGTGATTTCGTTGAGTTGTTCCAAACCTTTCCCATCTTCTTGTAGTGCTGTTATCTATGATGCCAAATTGGATGTTAGTACTGTCAGTATTCACTTACATTGTGATATTATTATTTCCTTGTAAATGCATTTTTGCTGGAAATTGCACTGTTATTACCCTTCTTAGTGTTTTTTTCTCCACCATATTGTGCAGCCAATGCATCTTTCTTTCCATTTGTCAGTTTCTTTGGTCTCTAGATCTGAAGTGATTCACAATGCCTGAAGTTTTTTTTCCACCAGGTCTGTGTGATCAGCAACTCAGCGGTCAGTGTAAATGAATTACAAGAGTTACACAAGTATTATTTATAACCGCACACTTAATTCTGCTAGAGATTCCACCACTTGTCATAGGGACATTGGTTTGATTATCCCCCCTTTCCATTTTAGCCACATCTTGTGCTAGACATCTAAATTACAATGGGCAACTTATAGCAGATAGACTTACGTTGGAGCAAGGTGTAGAGAAGAAAATATTCGTTTAAGCTTTACAGCCCTCCTGACATTCCAAAGGAATTTGTCCTCTTCTATGTAAAAAGGCTTCTGATCTCCCACTATAAGAGAAAGACCAAAAAAACTCAGTTGCAAATACTAATTTTTTTTTTAAAAAAATTAACAGTAAATTTTTTTTTTTTTGTGAACCATTTTCGCATTTTCCTTTAGTATTGACAAATGACAATTGTCATGGTTTTGTTCATAATTGGGGCTATATTTGTCAAAGTGTGAGCCGTTATTTTAGAAAGCTAAGACATAAGGCTTTCATATGTAAAGTATCATATTTTAAATCTTTACCAATTTAGCACATAAACTCTGTCAAAACCTTGTAGTTTAAAAATAAAAAATCTAATCTAGCACAGTTGTCTGAAGAGAGAGAACTTTCAACTTCTTTAACATCATTAGAGTTCCTTTCTGCAACAACCTTGGACAAACCAAACATCTGAGATTGATCCAGAACCATACCACATCACATGGTTAAACAAAGTGGTGAATAATTTTCTCAAGAAATTATAGGTACAAACCTTCTGAACTGTTTTCTTAAAGCAAGTTTTGTTTTCATCCATAGAAGCATTGATAAACTCGTCAATGTGATCCTTCAAATCCTCCATGAAACTGGCTTCCTCATTCTTCTTTCTTTCAACATGAAGGGGCAGGGGTAGCTGAAGACTGCTTTTCAGGTTGGCTTTTCTGAGTGTCCATGCTCTCCAAGGCTCCAATATATGAAACAAAAGTTATCCCATTAACTCAATGACGGTCAAGGAATTTAAAGGTGTTATAACACAATAGTACACTACTATCATTGTTAACTAAAATCTGAAACTGTCAAAAATAATTTTTAATTTAACTTAATCCAATGATGCAGTTCCTTGAAATCATGGAAAACTAAAAAGCAATAAACAATCTGAAATTCCATACAATGCATAAAACATACTCTATATTCTAGAAGAAAAAAATGAGAGAACAATATCTATTAACATTTTAGCACAACAACTAATCATGCCATGCAGAAAGAAAAAGAAAACAGCCAGATGAAACCAAACATATTAATTCCATAGAACCACACCTTTTTTAAATACCTTATTCAATCAGATCAATAATTCATGGATATTAAATTAAAGACTAAATTACCATTTTAGTTCCTAAATTTGTAAGCACTGATCATAATAGTGCCTAATTTTTAGAAAATCATCATTTAGTCATTGAATTTGTAAACATTAGCCATATTAGTCCTGAAAATTATGATTTTTCAGTCAAATAGGTCCCTAGATTCAGGGACTAATATGACTGGTGCAGGGACTAAGATGATAATGTCCTATAATCAGGAACTAATACAATGGGTGCTAGTAAATTCAAGGATGAAATGGTAGTTTAGTCTAAATTAAAACAGCACAAACAAATGGACTAACCATGGTGCATACATGATGTGCATTTGAGGAAACACAACACATTGAACTAGTGAGTTTATTAAAGAAAGACATGAGTGTTATTATTGAGCAAACAAGACCTAGATAGAGGGCTATTGTTTTGTAGTATAGACACACCAAGTCCAACATACAGAGATGATGTACTAAAATGAAAACAAGAAAGCATATAATTCCAAGCACAAATCATCCCAGGCATTTCAGCAATGTTATATTATAACTCATGCCCAATTGCTGGTTTGGATGGGAAGAAGGAAGAGGGCGGATTCGGGTTATTAGAGATTGGATTCGGGCTTGGGTCAAATATATAGCACTTATCAAGTTACCACCATGCTAGCAAACACTCAAAAGATTAAAATACAAAAACCCATATAAAAAAAATAATTTTTTAATTATCAAAATTTTGACACAATAATATTACACGTTTAAAACATCACTTTTGGGAAAATTGACGAAATTCATGAACAAAAAATCCCATTCCGGCTTTAATCTATCTGAAAATATGGGAAAAAGCAACTGTGGGTGTAACACCTCGTTTTTTTTAAAAAAAAAGCTTTCTAAAATCTTTCTAATATTAATTAAACAGTATTTGTGTGTTTGTATTTTATGGAGGGGCCAAAACCCCTAGGGTGAGAAAGCTTGTGTTTTTTATTTTAGCCTGTACTGATGCACTTCGTATGTACACACTATCAATGTAGCCCTAATGATGAGGCAAACGATGTATGTGATATATTTTTTTATATTTTAAAGCTGTGTACTCTGAGACGATGTGTGCCGTAATTTCGTTTCGCCCCCGCGTTTAATTTCCGCTTCGCTTCATATTAAGGCGCGCTATCGATTATAAAACGATTAAGGTTAGTTAAATACCTAAGGTTCTTGAATGGGACGGCGGGTCAGCTCAGTGGGTGGGTTCGCATTGCACACTGTTAAGAGTATAGCTTGGGCCGTCTGGCCGGCCCTTATAAGTGGACTGCAGCCCAATTCATCAGTAACTAAATTGGTTAGCTGCCAGTTGTAACTGTTAGGCAGTTACAACTTATCCACATATTAGACTATGGTATAAATATAAAAATCATTGTAATCTCTCATTTGTAACAAATATTCAGATCAATGAATTCAGTTTTCTCTCACTATCTCTCTACTTAGATTTCCAAATGGAGATTTGGTGAAAAAAGGTGATCGAAGCAGAAGGAGTTCGAGAAGGGGTTTCGGGTTGTGAAGGGGAAGACATGATTTCGGGATCTAGAAAGCTCTTGATGATCACTGGAAGGTATTAAAACGTATTCTAAGATACCTCAAAGGGACTGAAAATCATGGTCTATGGATTCAACCGACCTCTTTGGAAGGACCTATGCCTATCACAGGGTTTTGTGATGCTGATACGGCATTTGACCCGGATGACAGACGGTCTACATCAGGTGCATGTATTTTCCAGGGCCTAAACTTTGTCTCTTGGAGTCTTAGTGGTCCAAAAAACAGACAAACACTCGTGGCTACATCCAAAGGTGAAGCTGAGTACAGGAGTTTGGCTTATGCAACAGCAGAAATTCTCTGTCTGTAGTCTCTCCTCACTGAACTGAAATGTAACTTTCAAGTCCCGCAGATTTATTGTGACAATTTGAGCACGGTTTCTCTCTCACACAACCCTGTTCTTCATTCCCTATTTCCCGCACTAAAAATATGGAGTTGGATATCTTTTTTGTCAGAGAAAATGTGCTAAACAAAAGCCTCACAGTTTGACACATCCCACCACAAGCCCAATGGGCAGATGTTCTGACCAAGCCATTGGCTGCAGTGCGGTTTGCAGCTCTTAGAGACAAACTTAGGGTGTTTGACAAGTTGTCACTTGGCCAACCACCCTCGGTTTGAGAGAAAATGTTAGGAGTATAGCATGAGTCGTATGCCCAACCCATATAGGTGGACTACAGCCCAATTCATCAGTAACAAAATTGGTTAGCTGCCAGCGGTAATTGTTAGGTAGTTACAACGGATCCACGTAATAGGCTATGGTATAAATATTAAAATCATTGTAATCATTCTCTCATTTGTAACAAGTATTTAGATCATGAATTTAGTTTTCTCTCATTTTTTCCCTACTCTGATTTCCAAAACACGCAGATCACAACCCTCACTGTGTTTGAAGCTCGAAACTTATACAAATTAGGGCACAGATTTGATGAGTACGACAAGGATGTTGTGGAAGAAGGTTGATGAAGAGAGAAGAGAAATGAGGGTAACGGAAGAGAACGCACCGGTGACCACGCAATTGATCAGTGGGATCTTGGGAGTAAGTGTGGAAATGGAGCCCCTTGTTGTGTGCGTTTTTGGTTGTTCGGATTTTCATCTTTCTATTTTTTTAATGAAAAAAATGGTTTAAACAAGTTGGGTTTGCATTTTCGGCTTTTTGTTTAGCCACGCTTCATTTGAAGTAGAAATGTCAATTCGGGCTGCCTGGCCCGGCCAAGCCAGGCGGGCCATCGTGTAGAACCGGGCGGGATCGGATTGGCTAGAAATTACTTCGGGCTGTAGAAATCTTGACCCAACCAAGTCCTATGCTAGACTAGCGGACCAGCAGGCCAAATCAGCCCTAATTATAAATAATAAAAATTTAAACAAGGTAATTTAAAAATAAATATCATATTTGGTTTATAATAGGTATGTTAAGCAGAGTCATTTTGTTCAAGCAACTAGGTGACGTTCTCATAAGTCATAATGAATACAGTGACTAGCTTGCTAGGACTGGACTAGGGTAATAAGTCATAATAGAAAATAAATATACAATCTAACACAAATTGCGAGAATTAATGAATAGTTCAAAACCAGTAACAAGTCATCCATATCCAATCTAAATTAACAAATCATCCTTATCCAATCTTAAATTAACAAACATTCACACCAGGGAAAGCAATAGCACGATGTCACAGTCGCAGTCGCGCTCTGAATCGCTGCGCTCTGTGGGCGCGATTTTAGGTGTCTCAGATAGTCCATTTTATCCCTCAATATTTCTGTTGGAGGGTATTTTTTAGTAGAATTTTCGGGTTTTCGACCAAATTTTTTTTAATAGGGTTTGAAAACCCTTTTCTATATGAAAAGGAACACCTTTCGCATAAGTCCCTCTCTTTGAGGTCTATGTTAACCGATGAAATCACTCTTTATACTTCAGGTAAGCTTGTTTGAATTTTATTTTCGAATGTTCTACACGGTCTTGCATGTTATGGTAAACAATTTACAATAAAAATTTAAAAGTGAATATCTTCCAATAAAAATTGGGGATTATAGACTCTCAAAACACTCTTTAGAAGGCACTTTTGCTGAGTTCCCTCAAAGGTAAACAATGTTCCTCCCTCCTCCAACAAGCTAAAACACCTCGCAAAATGTATCAGTGACTCAATATTTATTGGGCATAATTTCAAATGCAGGGAATAATTACATTAGAACCATTCCATACTCAAAGCTAAAATCAAATGCATAAAATCCCCAAGAGGAACCCTAGCTCCAGAATTCCCAAATCAAGCTTCACCTCCTAGCCTTAAGAACAAATCCCTAACCCCCAAATCATGAATTCCAAATTCAAAACCTCCTGTCAGAGAAGGGGAATGGGTAACAAAGAAGCAAACATAGAAGTAGAGAGTGAGAGAGAAGCTTACCGTAGAAGAGAAACTGAGAGTTGAGAAAGATAGTGGCCGACGACGGTAGAGTTGAGAGGTGAATGGCGAAAAACCCTAATTCGTGAGAGCTGAGTGAGAGCTGGGTGAGATTAGGCATTCCTGGACTTCCCGTATGAAGGGGTGGACATCGACGTTCATCTAGTGATTCTTCTGTAATAATAATTTAAATATTTAAAAGTTTACGTGAGGCCATATATACTGGCAACACCGAGGAAGGGTGATGACTGATGATGAGTGAAGAAAAATTGGCTCGGTCTATTTTTAAATACGTGTATGTATGTGATAATGTTCTCGCTGTTTTAATAAAAAATTGGCTTAATTGTATTTTTCGTCCTTTAATTTTTTTAATTGTACGATTTTGGTTCTTTGAAAATTTTAATTTCATATTTAGTTTTTTTTTAATTTGTGAAATTTTGCAAAATCAGTCCTTCTACAGACCAGAATAAAGGCTTTCTTTGCACAATTGAAAAAGTTGAGGGACGAAAAGTGCAATTAAAATTTTCGAGGGACCAAAATCGCACAATTGAAAAAGTTAAAGGATGAAAAGTGCAATTACGCCAAAAATTTGATATTAGGGACAGGATGGGTAACTCGAACCCGTCTCGGACCTGGTATCGGGCACTATATGGGTCACAGGTTCGTCCCTTTCTGCTTTGGGTTTGGGTCAGACCCGACCCGAGGTGTTCGGGCAGGGATGGGTTTTCCGACCGGACCGAATTCTGCTCACCCCTAAGTCTAGTAGTGGATTGGGCCTGGCATGGTTTTTAATTTTTATTTGAGTTATCGGGCCAGCCTAGCCCAAGGCTTATTGGCCAATTGGGTTAATTTAGTCGGGTCAAATAGGTCCGATTTTTTCAGACTGACATTTGAGAGACTCAGTCCTGCCCTAATTGGAAGAAGCGAGATGGTTGAGTTAGGAAGAAAGAGAAGTGTACTCACTTCCTCCTCCACAACTTTTTTTTTTTTTTGTTTCCTAAAGTATCTCATGCGCAACTGGGGTGACTAATCATTCAAGCCGAGTAGGACCACAAGGGCGACAAAGCTCTCCCTCAAGAGTTTTTAACGTCATGAAATAAACCTGGAAGCATTAAGTAAATAAGTTGATACATTGATGTATTAAAATGATATATCGATGTACTAAAATAAAAAGGGTGATACATTGATATATTAAAATGATACATTGATGTACTAAAATAAAAGAGTGCGATACACTGATGTATTAAAATGATACATTTATGTACTAAAATAAAAGGGTGATACATTGATGTATTAAAATGATACATTTATGTATTAAAATAAATGGGGTGATATATTGATGTACTAAAATAAAAATTGGGATGCACTGATGTATTAAAATGTTATATTGATGCACTAAAATTAAAAAGGTGATACTTTGATGTAATAAAACCATACATTGATGGACCAAATCAAAACGGGAAATACATTGATGTAGTGCAAGTGTACATCAATGTACAAAAACAAGAAAGTTGAACATTAATGTATTTAAATGATATATCGATGTACTTAAATAAAAGGGATTGTACATGATGTTGTAAAAATGTTGGTCACCAACATTGCATGAAGTAGCGCTGGACATCGGTCGGTTACGGTCGGATTCGGGCCCAAAAATCCCAATACAACCAAAATTGAGCTGAAGAATATATGGCCTGTTCCCGTCCGTTTGTCGCTTCGGTTTGGGCGGGTCGCGGTTTATGTGGGCTGAGCGGATGACGGGTGGGTATGAGCGGTTTCTGATAAAAAAATGTACACAGAAATAGGAGAAACCCAGAAACATTATATATGAAACTTTCAGCAAAATCCCAAAAAAATCAAGAACAGCAACACAATAACACAAACACAAAAAAGCTTTAAACTTGGAAAAGAAAAAGAAGCATAAGCTTCCAGCTCAGAAGAAGAAAACGAAAAAAGGTTGAAACTTTAAAAGGAGATCTGAAACACACAAAAGCAGATCTTCTTCTTCATTAAAGCAAAGGCAACAAAGGAGATCCTTTTTGGCAGATCTGCACGAACCAACGACTCGCCACCGTGGCGCACTAGAACCAAAGACAAAGGCAGCTCCGACGACACGCGTGGTGCTCTGGAACATCGACGGTCGCACGCGTGGTGCTCTAGACGACGTCCATGGCGTGCTCACCGCTCTAGACGACAGCCACATGGTGCTCTTGACGACGGCGAACAAAAACCAACGAAGGCGCCCCTGTATCAGATTTGCGAGAGAGATGACTTCGAGAAAGAGAGAGAGAGAGAGAGATGAACTTGAGTTGCATAAGGGGTGTGAGTCAGAAAGAGAACTGGAGAAAGACTGAAAGAGAAAGAGAGCATTCAAAAGATAGAGAAATGGACTCTAAGAAATGGGCTCTAAGAAATGGAGAGTCAGAAAACTCTTTCCGTAAGAGAGAAAGTGAAATAGAGCAATAATAATTAATTTGAATGCTTGACAGCTACAAAGCATTTTACCTTCCCAATACATGTATTTATCTTCCCAATGCACTGTGAGAGACTGAAGGATGGGAGGTGAAGTAACGTAACGGTCAAATTTTCTTACGTGCTTTGCTTATTCGGTCCGGTTCGGGCGGGTTCGAAATTTTTTTACCCAATCCGAACCCGCCCAATGTTATCCGTGTGAAACTAAATCACATAACCCGAGACCCGCGAATCCAGGTAAAATTGCCTGTTTGCTTGATTTCACTACCGGATTATTCGGTTCCGGGTCGAGCCGGATCTGCTTGTCCACCCCTAGCATGAAGCATGAATCACGAATCACGAACCATGAACCCAATCAAAGATGTGAAGACCTGAGATGTGTGAAATCACATTGTCGTTAGGGATTTATCTGCATGATGCGCAAATCCCCCAGGATATAACTGGTCAGTCTCGGTGTAAGTCGAGGTATCAGAATAGTAGAACAAACTCATATATGTAACCAAGAGAAGGAAAAAAAATCCATAAGAGAAGATAGAAGTGATCTCTATCAAAATTTCATAAACTCACTAAGTGAAGTTAATTGAACTCACCAAGTTAAAGACTTATTTAAGGTTTTAAAATATTAACAAATTTGTTAGAAAAGATAAGATAAGATATTTTGAAATCATCATACAAGACCAAGTCAAAAACAAACTCAATATTACTCTCACTTCTGGATAAGGCTTCTATATTTCAAAATATAAAAATATCAAAATCACACCCACTTTTAAACTTTTGAAATACATCAAAATATCCAACAATCCCCCACATATTTCAAAAGTTTAAAGAAAACATTTAAAATTTTGAAAAAGAATTTTCATGGTTTAACATCTTGGATGTAATGCGTCGGATCTGTGTAGCAAGCTATGAAACCAGACTTAGACTGATAAAACTTAACACACATTGAATTAGTATTGCAATCAATAGAACCGAAGATACTTTATGTATCTTAGAGGTCTATCAATCACTTTACACTGAGTGCTCTAGAGATTTCGCCAAGATCTCATGCAAACGGCTACACTTGACACTCATATAGGTTATTTCATCAAATGTAAGCTGATACACCACCTATAAGGGAAATGAAAATCATTAAAAACTTTATAAGCTTATCCTTTCAATAATACACTGTCTAGCACTTTCTCAATCACACCATAGGAAATGGACACAAAACAAAATTAATTTGAATTTTGTGTGCTAGCAGAACTAACAAGTAACTTGTTCTTACCCATTGAACCTTCTTCATGGGATCTCCAATCACAAAGGTTGGGTTCCCATCACTTATTAATTTCAATTGGCTTAAGGCCCCGTTTGGGTAGACGGCTTATTTAAGCGCTTATATTAGAAGAGCTTATGTGAAAAGTTTTTATGCATTAAGCTCCTTTTAATTAAGTTATTTTGTGTTTGGATACATACTCGAAGAAGCGCTTTTAAAATTTATAAACTTGAGAGAGGAAGATGGAAATGTTGGTTTTGATGTAATTTCAAATTATTATGGGATATAATTGTTCTGTAAAATATTAAAACAGCTTCTCGTATAAGCTTCCACACAAGGTTTTTCAATAATCTAAAAAAATTGGCTTATCAAAATAAGATAAAAACGGCTTCTGGGGGTTAATAAGTTACTTATTTCAGCTTACACAAACACTATTTTTTTTACATAAAAGCACTTATATCAGCAAAGAAACTCTAATAAACTGTAAGCTATGCTATCCAAAGGGGACCTAAGTCTCATTCTCCTCGATGTATCACATATTGATTTCCTCCCCAAGGGCTTTGTCAAAAGATCTGACAACTTCATTTTTGACTTCACATAATCCATGGATATAATCACATACTCACATTTATTAGCAATTTGCTTTGTGAGAAAATCAGTCAAATTCATTTTTGACTTCAGAATAATGAGGCTTTCATTTATTAGCTATTTTCCAGAATTGTAACACATACTCATGTCTTCATTTTCGTTAAGAATAAACAGTATTTCTATAACAAGAATTGTTTATTAATTTTTTTTCAAAAATGTCACGTGACATCAAAATATTAAATTTAATGCCACGTGACATGCTGAAATGACAGGTCTGTTTCCCAAGTCAGCATATAATGGCATAACTTGACAGTAGGGACTAATTGCAAAATTGAAAAAGTTAGAAGTGCACAATGCAGAGAAAATAAAAAGATAGGGACTAAAAACAAATGTCACTAAATTTATAGGGACCAAAAAATTCATTAAGGCAAATATTTGATATCGAACCCAATAAGATGGGCAAATTGAAATAGAAAAAACTGAGTGCATCAAAATCCCATCGACATTCAACAACACTGTAGCATGTTTCATGTGCAAGGCAACCTCTGGGCTATACAGTTTGTGCATTTATTGAGCATTATTGATATTGGAAAGCTACATGGCACTAATATGACATCATCACAAAAATAGTTTTGCAAATGTATATAAGGAAAGTAGCAATAGATCTTCCGGTCAAAATAACAGGTCTGCTTAGGTAACAAAGAGAAATTGCAAGGCGGCCTCTGTCAATCTCCCCAGAGCCTCAGAAGAGCCGCCTCTGGTCCTGTTAAGGGAGGGACAAGAAACTAAATGATTACTTATTAAGACAAAATATGCAACACCTTTCAAGCCTGTTTACACATCAAACTTACCCTTCGAACACTAGTTCCTTTTTCTATTGCAGCTTCAAAATTCTCTCCTAGATTGTGTTTTCAATGACAAACCTTACAATTATATACATGAAAATAATGTTAGAACTTCATGAAGAAATGACCAACTGTTTTTTCAATAACTTTTCAACTTTCTACTCTGTTTTAACTCTAGTGTTAAAGTGCAAGAAGCGGCACCTAATTGGTTTGTATTGCCCTATTTGGTGAATTTTCTCTTGAGCCTAACGCTCCACGACGGGGTTCCACCAAGGGTCCATAAGGAAAACCTGAGTGTGCCCAACAATCCAAACCATATATTAACAAAGTGAAAAACCAAGGCTTAACAATGACAAAAGAAATTGAATTAGACAAAAAAAATTGGCCATATTTAATTACTTTCAGTCTACTATAAATAAAATGTTTTAAATAATGTACCAAAAAAATTGCTATAGATAGTCCATTTAAAATTGCTATAGATAGTCCATTTATTTCATATACTAGTGATTTTTGACCTGTGCATCGCACAGGTAAATTTTCATTTAAAATAAATTGTTCCAATATTTAATTTAACTACTAGTTATAATTGCTATTTGCATTTTGAAATATAATTATATTATACTTTATTGATCAACCATAGGAACTTTAGCACCTGTGACATTCAAACCTAACTCACTCCCGATGAATCTTGCTTCATTACACAAAACATAAGATTGATCAATATTCATTATCAACATAGCGAGAACACTTACTTTCAATATTATTTTATGATTTGAAAAACCTGAACATTTGATTTTGTTAAAAAACTCCAGAGTTAAACAATCATAATTAATCCCAACAACTTCCCACATCTTATATATACAATCAGAACTAAAAAATTCATTTACTCACCCGGTAGCGATGATAACACGGGCCAACCATTAATTTTTTTAATTCTTTAATATTGTTGTTTGTTAGAAGATTAAATATTTTAATATTAATTTATTTTAATTTAATATAAAGTTTACGTGTGAAATGATCAAAATTTAACACTTAAGAAATGATGAAAATCAGCCAGCACAATATAAAACTAATATACACATAGTTTAATATTTTAATTTCACACCTACAGTTTCAGCTTGTCGAACGAGTACAAATCGAACATTGGATAAAAGAATATCGCTATACCTCTCATCTTGTATATTAATAAAAGCATTCAAATCATACACACCAAGCAAAGGTTTCTTAAATAAATAATAAATTAACACTACTAATAAAATTTAATAGAGGCAACTAAAATAATAGTCCAATGAAAAACACTTCAATTCATATAAAAAATTGTACATATCAAAACAAAAAATTAGGCGTATTAAAACATATGTAGAAGACACGATAGAAATAAAACTAGGATTGGACCTCGAGAAACATTTCCAAAGCTGCATCAAATACCACTGTCACTTCAGCGGGATTAAGAACAAGTGTGAATGCTTTCCTTTCTTGAAGTATGCCAATGACCAGAACCACTATGAGGAGGTGCTACAAAAGAAACAAAGACGGGTGATAAGTACCGGTCCAGTTTCCCCATTGAACCCTTATAATCTGAATCATATGAGAAATAGAGCAACAAAAATGTGTCCAAACTATCTAACATCTGTGGAATTGAAACTTCAATGTTATCAAACTCAAAATTTATTGCAAGTGATAGAAGACCAGCTTTTGAAATGAATCATGCTCAGATACAAAGAAATTGAGAGGGACACTCTTGCAAACCATTTATAGCTCTTAGTTTCCAAAAATAATGAATGATGCTTACAAATTAATTTTTAAAAATAGCAATGTGTACAGGTTTGGCTCTGGAAATTATCCAACAAATAATCTTCCAAACATTTCCTCAAATTGATTCATCAAATACCAATTATAGCTAATAAGAACTTGTTTCCATGCAATGCTTGTCAAAGAAAATCAATCCAAGAAAAGCATAAGATTCCAAATGATGGTCGTTAAACCTTAGTCATCTTACTTGTGAGTGCAATGTCTTTCTCCTTTATCAAGAGCCTGAAATCATAAAACAAAGATGACAAAGTATTACAATGTCTTTTCTAATATTGCAATCAGTGCATCCAGCGAAAGCAACTCAGCAGAGTGATAGTCACATATTCAAACAGGATAATGCAAGGGAAAATGTTAACAATGACATATAACTTAACAGGAAAAAGATTACTTTAGCCACCAAAAATTTTGAAGGTGAAAATGAACAGTGGAGTTGCATTATCTTAGCATGCAGATGATAACAAAAATAAGAGAAGACATTGAGTGGTTATTTTAGCATGACCTTCACATCCTTTCAGGTGCTAAAAGTGTACTAGCTGATAACAAATCGTTCTTCTAGCAAGCAAGCTAAATATGAATATACATCAATTAATCCATTCATCAATTGTAATCTTACAAGTAAAAGCCTACCAAAAGCTAGCTGAACTACTCATACTTGCCAGACACAAGAAGCCAAAAAAAAAAACATATGTCGGGTAAGTAATTTATTTATATATACATACCATTGCCTCTATTTTAGTGCTTGTCTGAAAGTTTTCAAGCTGAATTCTGTTTAAAATGCTTGAGGATCTGAAACCCTTAATTGTTGTTTTATTAGTCTGAACCCCAACATCCTTGTTGGAAGTTAAATCAACACTTCAACAGTAAGCAATTTAGAGCATGAGGGGCATGATACTTGTCCCAAGGAGGCAGAGAAGTCTATCAAGCATGACTTGCAAAAAATATGTTCACAAGAGGTAACCTGAAACAATAAGGAAAAGGAACTTGAAGGAAAAATCACACACTAACATTGGCTGAAATAACATTTCCACATGCAAGTATGAAAAAGACAGAAAAGGAGGAAATAAAAAAAATGAAATAGTGTAACAAATGTTTATTTAGAAAAAGAAAAGATGAATTACCACACGACCTTCTACTTGGTCATGACAAAGGCCACATACTTGTTCGACATTATCATTACCAGTCAAGTTCCCACCTCTTAATGCTGCAGTTGGAGCATATACCACAAGCTATGGATGATCAACAGCCTGTATATTTAAGCCAGAGATGTGTGGGATGCATGGGCAGAAAAACACTTCCAACTAACAGAGGATCTGAAACCCTTAATTGTTGTTTTATTAGTCTGAACCCCAGCATCCTTGTTGGAAGTTAAATCAACACTTCAACAGTAAGCAATTTAGAGCATGAGGGGCATGATACTTGTCCCAAGGAAGCAGAGAAGTCTATCAAGCATGACTTGCAAAAAATATGTTCACAAGAGGTAAGGAAAAGGAACTTGAAGGAAAAATCACACACTAACATTGGCTGAAATAACATTTCCACATGCAAGTATGAAAAAGACAGAAAAGGAGGAAATAAAAAAATGAAATAGTGTAACAAATGTTTATTTAGAAAAAGAAAAGATGAATTACCACACGACCTTCTACTTGGTCATGACAAAGGCCACATACTTGTTCAACATTATCATTACCAGCCAAGTTCCCACCTCTTAATGCTGCAGTTGGAGCATATACCACAAGCTATGGATGATCAACAGCCTGTACATTTAAGCCAGAGATGTGTGCGATGCATGGGCAGAAAAACACTTCCAACTAACAGAGGCGGAACAAAAATAAAAATAAATCTAAATTTCTAAATTTTTTCAATAAAAACTAAGGGAAGCTGACTTCCTAGTTCCCAAATGAAAGATTAGGAATGAAATAAAGAGACCATATAACCATATTTCAAACAAGTCACTCAGTTTTAAAATGAAATCAATGAATTGTTATCCTATGTTTTTTCCATTTATCATCATCTTTATCGACACGTCCCATATGAACTTACTAGCAATTGTAGCATAAGCCATAAATTTAAAAGGGGGAAAGGATCAAGCACACGGAGCATAAGTATCCCATTTTTTGGGGGATTCCATTAGAATAATCATTCACCCGATGCATTAGTGTGAGGAGGTCAAATATATGAGCATAATTATTCACGGGAGTATTTGCTTCGACATATCTATGAAGGAGAAAGCATATCAATCATTCCATGCCGGGATTTATGTTGCCATTTCAAATGTAAAATATTTGAACACAACTATTGAAATCGAGCATGGTTAAATCAAAATAGGAGAAATTTTATCCCAATATCAAACTGAGCCTGACTTTCCTTGTATAACGATTCATAATAGTCTTGCTCTTTTTGTTGGTCCAATGAATCAGATACAAGACACAAAGTCCCAAAACAAATAAACAAACACACAAGGAAAACAACAGCCACACAATACAAACAACAAACACTTGGTATGCACAATATTAACAAACAAGAAATTAAAGAGAAGAGTAGAGAATCACACACAAGACTTTTACGTGGTTCGATCAATGTGATCTACATCCATGGGAGAAAGCAGCTCCACTATAATCAAATGAATTCGGATCCGGTTACAACAATAGAGAACAATGGTGTTCTTGCCCAATCTAGCAAAACCCCCAATTCACAATGTCTCTCTATCTTCTCTCAACCCTAGAACCCAAATCTCACTATGATTTTCTCTCAATTTACAATCAAGGTGTTTCTCTCAAGAACTCTATGAAGAATCGCACAAATCGCTCCAAGAAAGCTTGTCAATCTCTGAATGACGAATTATTTTTTTTTACTCTGTTTTCGCACACGCATATAACAGATTTTGTTATGTTATGCTCGCCCCGCGAGATATCTGTCTCCCCGCGAGCCAGAGACTAATATCCTGCGAATCAACCATTCGCCCCGCGAAAGGTTTCTCGCCCCGCGAACGAAGACAGAACTGGAACCACTGAAAATGAGACTCTTTGTATCGCCCCGCGATACCTGCTTCGCCCCGCGAATCAAACATACTTGATACTTGCTGAAAAAACAGGTTTCTGTCTCGCTCGCTTGGCGAAAATAACCCTGATGCAAACTTGTGATTTTTGAGTCAATTCTTCACACTTTTATATCCAGGCTATCCTTCCTTAATGAAACAGGCAAGGAGAAACATAATAGAAATAAATATGTAGTCTCTCTTCATATTTGCAATTGCACACTTAGACGCATGGGAAACAAGAACTTACAATTCTAGGCGGAAGTGCAAGGTCAGCAGCCCTGCCTATTTTAGTGCGCCTTCGAACTACGTTCTTTAAAACTTTGCTTTTAAACAATATCATAGCTCTTCTTCCACAATCACCATATCCATAATCCATATGATTGGATTGGATTGGATTGGCAACATACTAACCAAGATTAAACATGAATAATAAAGCACATGTCCACATGTCAGCTAAAACAACATTGATGAAATTACAAGGACTAGGTTTCTCTCTATGTCTCTCTAATATAGAGAGCACACAAAAATACAAACTGCAGAACTTACTTTGTTCCACCAACAGAAATGTCTAAAAGAACTGTGGCAGCAGGTTGAACATTGTTTACAAGAGCTGCAAAATGACACCATGATAACAAATATAGTCAACAAATCAAGAAAACGAACTATTTAAGAATGTACAAGAACACATGCTATGCATGCGCACACACAAACACTGACACATTAACATAAAAATTAAGTAAAAACAAGTAAAAAGAAAGTTTCCCTTGTTAGTCTTACAGAAACCTCAACATTACAAAGTTTGAAGCATATTTAGATATAATGAAATACTCTCTCAAGAAAAAAACATCTTTTAACACGAGTGGCACCCAGTGGAGGATAGATTCATGAAGTCTTTCAAGCCGTGTCATTTGATAGATATGAAATAATGTGAAATAGAAGCTGGCAATTCAGTTCCTTCCTTAACAAGTTAGGAGAGATAAACAAAACAAAATTAATAATAATGGCCTCTGTGGTAAGTTAATATATCAAATCCATAAATATGACTATTGCCAGCTAAATTAGAATCCACACAGTTCATTAAATATACTGAATCTATGCCATACCTATGATCAAGTATCCTACAATCACAGTCCTTGCACAAGTAATATGAATAAGGAATTATTTGCAGAAATCGTACCTGCATACATGTCATTGTAGGTAAATTATGTTAAAGATGAGATATAAAACCATTTGTGGGCCTTCACCTAACAGCTTTTACGAAGAGTTGGTCCTTGACAAATTGATAAAAGGGTCTTGCAGTTTTGCTAACGAGTGCCCTAAGGGTATTGGTTAATGAATCCATAAAAAGCAAGTTTTTATTAAAAAGCTAAGTATTAAACTTCTCAAAATATTAAATACATCATTTCCCCATAAAAACTTTCTTCTTTTGGTTTCTTAGCCAATGTCCTTAGGGCACTCGTTAGCATTCTCCTATATAAAAAAATAAACTTGACAGATTACAGCCTAAAAGACTGTAAACTTACCAGAGAATACAGCTCTCCAACACCGTTCTGAAGGGGAGTGCCACTTAATGCCCATTTGTAGGAGGACTCTAAAGGCAGAACTGATTTTGCAGTGTTAGAATGTCTAGATTTTATATAGTGCGCCTATTTATCATATTAAAAAAAAAGGTCTATTAAATAGAAGTGTGATGAGGTTAAATAACACACGATGATGATATCATTACACAATATTTGTGATAAAATAAGAAACAATAAGAAATATAAAATTAGAGTTATTAATGTCATAAAACTAAGGTTGAGCTATAATCCATTGTTTTTTTTACTTTTGTGTAAAACTAAGTAGGAGATAACAGATAACAACACAGTCTACAGGAATAAAGAAACAGATAACAGCAAAGTTTACTTCAGCATAGTCAAACAAGAAAGAAAGTGAACTCACATCTGTTTAGAAATAGTGAAAGTGGCAATAATAGAAATAATGTAAAGATACAAAATGACACTTCTATTTCATAAAATAACATTTTAGAGATAGTTCAAAGTATAAAAAGTATAATTCGCTTAGTTTTTAACCAAGTCGAAATTGATTAAGATTTATTAGGAGTTTTTTGTGATAGGATTTTTTGTGTCAGAATAAAATCTGAATCAAGATCAGAATCTATTAGATAGACTGTTTATTGTTTCTAATTATGTTCCTTATTTTCCTCCTAATTTGTAGCAGATTGGTTATCAGCTATGATGCACAGACACGATAGGAGTATCGGATACGATACGTATAACGGCGATACGTCATTCCTTGAAAAATACAGGATACGATACATTTAGGATACGTACATAAAAAAAATAAAAAATTCACAATATATAATAAATATATTTTGATAGACGAAGAGGGTTCAGCACCATTCAAAATATGGGTGAATAAATTGCAGAGGAAGAGGGTTCTGTGAATGAGTGAAAAATAAAAAATGAAGGTAGTGGGAAAATGAATGAGTGGAGAGCATTCAACTTAATAAGGCAATGGAAAAATGAATGGGTGAAGTGTTGATAAGTTGATAACCGTGAATGACATAAATTGCATTTGATAAAGTGGGCATATAGAGATGAATGGGTGAGGTTGTGGTGATAACCGAGACAACTTGCAATAAGGAGAGAGAGTTGGCAATTCATGTACCTGAGTTGTGAAATCTGAGAAGTCACAAAGAAGAAGAAGAGCCAGCGTATCGACGGCGTGTCGCCAGCGAATCAATGACGTATCGGAATTAAATATTAAAAATAAAAATAAAACAAAGGCCTCCGATACTTTCCCGACACGTGTCGACGGCGTATCGCCGCGTATCGAGGACGACACGCTCTGGATTTTCATGTATCGGTGCTTCATAGGTTATGAGTTCTGAACCAATTGTGTCTATAAATTATCCTATCTATAATTCCATTATGAATGAGAGAAAATATACAGTTCTCTGTAAACCTGTATGGTACCAGAGCTTCGTACTTTGGACCTTGCCAATCCAATGGGGAGGACGACGATGACCGGATCCACTCCAATCCCCTCAACCACCTCGACAGACGCATCTGGGGTGCCCAAACTGTTCAAACAGGGCCTTCCACATCGTCTGTCGAGCATCTTTCACAAAACCACAAACAGCCTTCTCAATTCTCATATCATCTCATCTGATCAAAGCATGCAGCCAGCCAATTATGGAATCGATACCTCAAACGACTTGTTAGTTAGGGTGTGGGTGAGTGAGAACTGAGGAGGCTACGTAGGTGTACCACTTAATAAATACTAGTACGACCCACCGTTATTACCACGCTCTTATCTCGCATCATCACAATCGCGTTATTACCACGCTTATTACTTATTTATCGCAGCGTTATTACAACGCTTATTACTTTTATATCGCGTTATTACCACGCTCATTACTTATATATCGCGTTATTATCACGCTTACTTCTTATATATCACGTTATTACCACGCTAACTACTTATATATCGCGTTATTACCACGCTTATTTCCCTCTATATCAAACATTGCGCGACACCGACCGAGTCGACTCGGAGTGCGAAGAGGCACGGGCGTGTGACTCGGTTTGCGCGTCAGAACCCCTAAATGATACCGCAGCGATGAGCGCGGCGACGAGCGTGGCGGCGTCGGATCGAGGAATTTGTGGTTCAGGCGGTGATTGTTGCAGAAGTGGTGAATGAAGGTAGGGATGAATGGAATAGGACCCGATGGGTCGCCATTGTTGCCCGCAAGAGAGTGAAGAGTTGAAGCCCTTATTTGCTGATTCACATCCAATGAATTTTATCTATACTAATAGATAGATGACAGAGGAGGTTTAGGCATAAAGCTTCTCCTTCAGGTTTACTCAAGAACCTTCTATGTCGATGAATGAATGGGAATTTAAATTGGCATTGCTTCAGTTCTCAACTTCTCATAGGTTATTGAATTCAACTATTCAAGAAACTTCTATGTCGATGAGTGGGATTTAATTGGCTCTACGAACCCTAGAGTTCGTGATCTGGGCAATAAAAACTGAACACTGCAAATGCAACTGTGAGATGATTAAGCCTATGTGACTGCAGAGCGTATGTTTGATGGTATGTTTGAGCCTTGATAAATGCAACGGCAGGATGATTTGTTAATTCAAAAAGGTAAAATTAGAATGACATGTTTGAGTCTTGATGACCCCGAATGCAATTACAATATTAATTATTTATTCATATTGTAAAATTGGGATGATATGCTTGATGACCCTTAATGCAGTCATAGTTTCAAGTACGCAGAATTGGGGGAAGAGGGAGTGAGGTACTTTTGGTGGAAGCAAATATTCTGCATTTATGGCTTGAGGGGTAAGGATAAGAAATTAAGAAGTGCATCCATCCTGCATGAACCCATTATTCTTTCCATAATTTCATTAACCTTCACATTGGATTTCTTCTATCTGTTTGCGTTGTTTATCAGAGCTGTTACAGTCCTTGTGGGTCAGGGAGCATTCAGGTAGTAAGGTCCACACTGTTAACCGGTTTATCTTTACTGGATAGAAGGCAGTGAAGCCATGAGACCCCAAAGACAAGTTATAAACTGACGTTATAACTTATTGTGGCTGAAATTTGCTTGTTTCTAATTGTTCATTCTATATTCCCATTTCTATAGTGTGTCGTGTATAAATAAATCATCTTGAAATTTCTTCACTTTATAACTTTTTCATCTCATCCCTTGTTCATCAATAGAATGCATGCTATTTTGCACCTATTAAGTTAGAGCTGGAGTCAATATCTCTCTTTTGCTCAGTTAAAACATCTCAGGTTACAAAATGTGATTATTTTGTGCTCCCTCTAACAGCTATTTGTTCTTAATTCCAGTGAAATTTTATTAAACAAATTCAAAATTCTGATGGGATAGAGGAAGAGATAGAGAAATGTAAGGATTCTGGTGTTCTGCCCTTGAGAGGGAAAGGACCTTAGATGAAGAGAAGGATTACTTTCAAAAAGCTGCTTGTGCTGTTCTCGATGTGCTCAACAGAGATTAAAGTGCTCTAAGGTATATTATACCCTTTCAGCTTCCATGCATGTTTTCTCATTATTAATATGGTACATTCCACTGTTATTAGGTTTGCTCAATAACCTTGCGTACAGTGTATCAAATTTGTTGTTCCCAATACCACGTATCATATTAACCTAGGAATTAGTTTCCTGCTAGGTGCCATACTATGATTTTTCAATGTTTCTGCAATATGAATTCTTTATTCATATTAGGATGGTATGTTTGAGGCTATATGACCCTAAAATGCAATTGTAACAGGATTTATTTATTCATAATGTAAAATCATGAGCCTAAATGCAACTGCAGTATGATTTCATTATTCAAAATGTAAAATCAGGATGGCATGTTTGAGTCTTGATGGCCTTGAATGCAATTGCAATATTATTTATTTATCCATATTGTAAAATTGGGATGGGCATGCTCTTGATGATCCTGAATGCAACTGCAATATTAAATTAAGATGGTGTGCTTAAGCCGAGAAACCTAAGTTTAATAAAAATCATGAGTCAGAAGTTCAATTTGAGTGTGAAACAGCTCAAATAATGATCAAAATATTAATGATTTATATGGATTCTTATATGCTTAAGGTTATTTGAGCTTTAATACCCTTACCTCCTTGGCTCCTTATAATAGAATGCAATGCTGTAATGACCGAGCATAGGGTGGATGACTAGGTGTCAGCAAGGCTAGCATGGTATGGTGGTCTTCTGCTCCAAGTCTTCCTCTTCTGGCGGCGGATAGCAATGGGGGTTGGTAAGGCACTCTGACACCTAAGTAAGTGTGTGAGGGACAAATGAGCGGCATATAAGAGAAAGGAGGGTAAATGAATAAGACTAATATACTCCCTGGGGATTCCTTATTTATAGGAGAATAGTGTGGTTGTCTCGTAAACCTCTGAGGAGCATGGGATCATTCTTGGGGAGGCAGGCCAACCACATGGAGGAAGCATATCCTGTGCAGGTCAGGTACGGAGCCTGGCGCAAGGTGCTTTTTAGCGTGTCAGGGAGTGCAGGATGGCGATGGTAGGTCTCCAGGGGTCAGGTGGCAAGTTGTCTAGACTATCTTGTGATTATGCATGTTACTAATTGGATATGGCAGGTTGTAAATTTTCCTTTAGGAAAAGGGAAATTCATTCCTAAATTGAGGTTTCTATCTAAATCGCCTAACACCTCTGCTACCTTGTCATTGATGTCTACAGGTAGGCGATTTTGTGCAAGCCTTCAAATCCTTGACATCCTATTGCATTATTTTTGCATGTTCTCAGAGAATGACATTGAAATGAAACTGATTGACATCAATAATATTGGATAAGTAAAGATGTGGCCGTTAAGATGTGTAACGACATGGTTGTTACACTTCTAACTGTGGGTAATATCTTCTATAACTACGGGAAATTTTTTTCTTGCCCTCAGTTAAGTAGCCATTGTTCTCTAAATCACAAGAAAAGCTATAAAAACAAGTCTAAATCCGGACAACCGAAATAGGGTTGGCGAAATAGATTAAAAGTGCCGTGCCAATTAGAAGCTCATTTTGTTACAATTTTCCTACATTTCACACACTATATCTTGAAGATAAGTAAGAATTTCTCTCTTTACTGTTTGGTTCTCAAGAAAATGCTAAGCATCGTTCCTTGCAATTTAATTGAATTTCAATTGCAGTTGGTATTCTTTTGAATTCTAATCGTTCTGTTTCACTTCTTCTTCCTTCGTTGGCTTGTGTTTTCCCTCATTTTTGTTACAGCTTCTCAATTTTCTTCGCTCATTCTCTGTTGCAAACACTAGCCACAGAGAGTTGATTTTGTTTGCATATATCTGCTTAAGAGCTTCCATGATTGCTAAGCAGCACACAAAGGCAGACGTTCCAATGTTTGGCGACAAGGTTGATGGCAACACCTTCCTTGAGCTGGTAATCATGTGTCTTATTTTTTTTTTTCATTTTACATCTTTTAAACTGCCAACATCTTCCTTGAACTGGCAACTCAACAAGTAGGCTTACATGGTTGCATTCTTAGTTTTTGTGTGCTGTTTGAAAATAAGCTGAGGAGAAACTTGAAACTTGTTGGAATGGTTGAAAGAGATATGAAGTTTGGGATGTTTCTCTGATTCCTTGAAGTTCTTCAGCTTTTTGCCCGGAAATCATTTTGTTACTATGTTTTACTGAGTTAAAGCTTTGCTTATGTTTGAGGTGATGTTAGTCATTACATACAGATTCTATTAGTCATTACATACATATTAATGGTGCAATTATAAGGATTCCGTTCTTTCTATTTTCCTTTTCTCCTTTTCCCTAGAGTCCTACAGATTCTGTTCATACATAGCTTTTTGTGTATCATCTTGATTCATGCGTGATCAGTCTGGGAAAGGAGTGATGGGTGTGAAGCAGCAAAGATTTGGAGAATATATATTAAGCTTTCTTTCACAAGGAAAAGAACATCTTTTGGCATCTATAATTCATGCAAAAAGCTATTAAATTGAGCTCAAATTGGATGATTTCCACATTGTCTGATACCCTGATTAGAACTCTAACTCTTGCTGCTTTTAGTATATGTTTGCTGCCAAGATGACAACATGCTTTTTAAGTATTATAAGCTTCTTTTGTACATTCAACTTGTGAAGATTTGGGATGAGTAGTTTCAAATTGGTAATATAAATTTTAGATTTCAAAAAGTAAGTTCTTCATTTTCATGCCTGCACCTACCTCTGGCAGTGCTCAAACCTTCAAATCCGTGGGTTTTTTTTTCTCTCGTTTGCTTTCTTAGGTTCTTTTGTTATTGCAGATTCAACATGTACATTAAGCAGGTAATAGCAATTTAAAGTGCAGTTTCTTTTTAACCTTTTTTTTTTCTTCTGACATTCCTTCTGTTTATGGTAGTATTAAATTGACTGAACCACTTACAGTTCACCATAGAAACCAAATATAAAAAAGGAAACATAGAAAATCATGCCTGGCACATCTCAATCTTTCTCTTCAAGTCAAAGTTCTTATTTTGAACTTCCACAACTATAAGATCCCTTTTAGCGCACTTCACAAAATCCTCTATGCTTCTAGCAATGCTGACTCTTTTGGCTTTGTGAGTTGTTCCAAAGCTTTCTTATCTTCTTGTATAGCTGTAATATATGAGGACAAATTGGATGTTAGGTACTGTCAGTATGCACAATTCACTTACATTGTGATATTATTATTTCCTTGTAAATGTATTCTTGCTGGAAATTGCACTATTAATACTTCATTCCTATACATTTTAATCTCAGCATCAAGAGCATCAATGATACACTCAATTGGATCAAGATCTCCATCCTTTTGATTTGCATGTACCCTTTTTGGTGTTGTTTCTGCAGCATATTGTGCAGCCAATGCATCTTTCTTTTCATTTGTCAGAGTCTTTGATCTCAAGATTCTTTTCATCAGCAAAGTACATCGTGAAGAATCTTGAAGTTGATGGGTTTGGGTCATCATTAAAAGCCAATAACAGAATAGAATTATTGGACAGGAAAGCCTTTTCTTTCCGAAAACTTGAAAAATGAATTATTATTCAATAGCTTTGTGCATGTTTGGTTTACCGTTTGGAATTTCCAAACGTACGTTTGGGACAAAGTATCTATAGAGTTCCTTTAGGACAAACGTACGTTTGGGCTCAAATGTACGTTTACAACGTTAAACCAAACATGCCCTTAATCTCTAGGGAGGGGGACCTTGATCTAGGTCCACCAAGTTCATCATCTATAGCAGTAGGCAACTTTATAATGACACGGTTTACTTCTTGGAAAATAAAAATCTTTTGATGCACTGATTCCCGACAACAAATGGCTTGAGAAATTGGACCATATCCTTAAAACATCGAGTAAAGCCTCAATTTAGCCCTCAAAAGATTATGATGTCGCCAGATAGGTCCTCGAAAGTTTTAAAATAATGTTAAATTAAAAGTTTTTTGTCACCAATTAAGTTCTCAGAAGTTAGAATGACCAATGTGATGACGTTTTAAATATTTTAAGGACTTAATTAGTGACATAAAACGTTCAAAGACCTATCTGGTGACACCATAATCTTTCGATGACTGAATTGAGGGTTAACTCTTAAAACATATCACCATGGCAAAGTCCTTATCTAGTCAATTCACAACAGCAAATCATTAATTCTCTATGCCTGACATATGATATGACAAATAGTTGAATAAGTGACAAGAAAATATACACTTTGAGAGTGCTCAATGGTTAAAATCAAGTAATCATCGACCAGATTTCCTACAGAATTAATCAGCGTCAGACCTTAATTAGTCTAGTAATTAGTCTAGTCTAGTGATTGTCCAGCTCTTGGTAGAATGATTTGTTTAACATACAGGTTGAGGTTGATGACATTAACATACTAGACAGTTTTATAGCAAGGAATTTTTGTGGCTCACCAGGTCTGTGTCATTATCAACTCGGCAGTCATTGTAAAAGAATTACAAGAGTTACACAAGTATTACTTATTATTATAGTGCACTTAATTCTGCCATAGCATTCTAGAGAGGATTACCCAATTCTACTAGAGATTCCATCACTTGTCATTGGGACATTGGTTTGATTATTCCCCCTTTCGATTTTAGACTCTTGTGCTAGACATCTAAATTACAGTGGCCAACCATATAGCAGTTAGCCTTATGTAAGGTGCCCAACATTGATTCTCTTTATGCTGGAGCAAGGTGTAGAAAAGGAAATATTCCTTTAAGCTTTACAGCCCTCCTGACATTCCAAAGGAATTTATCCTCTCCTATGTAAAATAGCTTCTGATCTCGCACTATAAGAGAAAGACAAAAAAAAAACTCAGTTGCAATTACTGATTTTTTTTAAAATATAAGCGTAATATTTTTATATTTTTATGTTTTTCTGTGGAATTCATTTTCACATCTTCCTTTAGTATTGAGAAATGACAATTGTCATGGTTTTGTTCATAGTCGGCTTTCTGAGACATAAGGCTTTCATATGTAAAAGTATCATATTTTAAATTTTTACCAATTGAAGGCAGATTTTTTTCAAAATCAAGGGTATTTCTAAATAATTCCTGTTTTCAGTAGAACTCACTTTTCTTATTATCTTTAGCTAGAAGCCTCTAATTTGTACACTGTTTGTTGCATCCTAAAGCTAAAACATAGGATTTTCAATGTTAATTATCTCAGTCCTTGAAACCTTACTAGTTCTTACCAGATTTTGTTCAAAGTCATGTTTATTCTGCATTAATCATGTTTTAGGCACTTGCTTTATGTCTTTTATGTGAGCTTTTATGCTTATCTTATGATTTTCATGTTTATTTTATGTCTTATTCTATTTGCAATTATTTTGATCCAATAAAATCCTACCATGGATACTCTGAAGTACGGAACATGTATCGGATCTGTGCTAGCACTTTACTCAGTTCATATGTCATTCCTCTAGCAGTAACAAATTCACCTTCCCTTTTCACCATTTGATCTTTTTTTAGACCATCTTGGTACTTCCGAAAGTAGTGTGTCCTAAATGCATTTCCTTTTCTTTGGAGGTGTTTATGAAGCTTTGGAATTGAGGGATATCACAGTGGGCAAGGGCAAGGAAAGAGCTGCTAAGCTATTCAATTTCAAATATTCCAATGAATTTAGCTTTCTCCAAATTAATTTGACTTGTGTAGGGTATATATTAAATTTGTTTATGCATAAGCTTTTCAGTTATCTTCAGAAGCATATGCTCTGCCTAACTCTTTCACATGACTAAGATAGTGTTTTATTTTTTGTTTTCAAGGTTTGCCTTTCTCACTGTTTTGCCCCCTCTCAAAAATTCCGTATGCTGGCCTTCACATCCTTGACATACTATTGCATTATTTTGCATGTCCTCAGAGAATAACATTAAAATTAAACTGATTGACATCAGTAATATTGGGTCAGTAAAGATTTTGCCGTTAAAATGTATAAATATAATAACATGGTTGTTACACTTCTAACCGTGGACACTATCTTCTATAACTACTGAAAATTCCTTCCCGGCTCACAGTTAAGTAGCCACTGTTCTCTATATCACGAGAAAAGCTATCAAAACAAGTCTAAATAGGGACGACCGAAACAAGCTTGGCAAAATAGATTAAAAGTGCAGTGCCAATCTCTTGCATATAAGAATTAGAAGCTCATTCTGTTATAATTTTCCTACATTTCACACTCTATATCTTGAAGATAAATAAGAATTTCTCTCTTTACTGTATGGTTCTTAAGAAAACCCTGAGCATCGTTCCTTGCAATCTAATTGAATTTCAATTGCAATTGGTACTCTTTTTAATTCTATTCGTTCTGCTTCACTTCTTTCTTTGTTGGTTTGTGTTTTCCCTCATTTTTGTTACAGCTCCTCAATTTTCTTCTGTCATTCTCTGCTGCAAACACTAGCCACAGAGAGTTGATTTTGTTTCCATATTTCCGCGTAAGAGCTTCCATGTAGCTAAGCACACAAAGGCATACGTTCCACTGTTTGGCGACAAGGTTGATGGCAGCACCTTCCTTGAGCTGGTGATCATTTTTTTTTTTAAATTTTAAATTTTACATCTTTTAAGTTGACAACATCTTCCTTGAGCTGACAACTCAACAAGTAAGCTAACATGGTTGCATTCTTAGTTTTATATGCTGTTTGAAAATAATTTGAGTAGAAACTTGAAACTTGTTGGATTGGTTGAAAGAGATCTGAAGTTTTGGATGTTCCTTTAATTCCTTGAAGTTCTTCAACTTCTTGCCCGAAAATCATTTTGTTACCGTGTTTTTCAAAGTTCGGCATTTTGAATTTACTTCTATTATGTCTCATCAATTAATTGTTAGTTCTACTTAGCTCTTGCCCTGTTAGTACAGCATGCTTTTTAATGATCCAAAGCTTTGCTTATGTTCAAGGGGATGTTAGTAATTAAATAAATGTCACTAGTTAAAGTGAAAGCTGAAGTAAAGGACAAATCAGGTTAATGGTGCAATTATAAGGCTTCCATTCTTTGTATTTTCCTTTTCCCTAGGTTCCTATAGATTCTGTCCATATATAGCTTATTGTGTCTCAGCTTGATTCATGTGTGATCGGTCTATGAAAGCAATGGTGGGTGTGAAGCAGCGAAGATTTGGAGAATATATATTAAGCTTTCTTTCACAAGGAAAATCACATCTTTTGGCATAATTCATGCAAAATGCTATTTAATTTCTGCTTAAACATTCCAGATAATTCAGCTCAAATTGGATGATTCCCACGTTCTTGCTGCTTTTAATATATGTTCTCTGCCATGGCGACTACATGCTTTTTAGTTCCAAGTCCTAGGTGCTCTTTTGTGGTTTATGGAGCAGCACACAAGATTGACCCATTTTCAGTGTATATAGCTGCAGGTGAAGCTCTTGTAATTATTAATTTCTAATTATATCCTTGCTTTCATATTTCGAAACGATGAGTGCTGAGGCTGTTGACAATGATAACGAACAAATTGTAAGTATTATAAGCTTCTTTTGGACATTCAACTTATGAAGATTCTAGGATAAGTAGTTTCTAATTGTTAATATACATTTTAGATTTCAAAAAGTAAGTTCTTCATTTTCATGCCGGCACCTACCTCTGGTACTGCTCAAACTTTCATTTTTGTGGTTATTTTTCCCTGTTTGCTCTTAGGATCTTCTGTTATTGCAGTTTCAACATGTACATTAAGCAGGTAATTGCACTTTGAAGTGTAAATTCTCTTTAACCTTATTTTGTTTTCTTCTGCTATAACCTTTTTTTTTACATTGCTTCTGTTTATGGTATTTCTAAACTGAATCACTTACAGTTCACCATAACCAAATATAAAAAAGGAAACATAGAAAATCATGCCTGGCACCTCTCAATCTGTCTCTTCAAGTCAAAGTTCTGATTTTGAACTTCCTCAACTATTACCGCCCTCGTAGTGCACTTCACAAAATCCTCTCTGCTTCTAGCAATGGTGATTTCTTTGAGTTGTTCCAAACCTTTCTTATCTTCTTGTAGTGTTGTTATCTATGACTATGAGGCCAAATTGGATGTTAGTACTGTCTGTATTCACTTACATTGTGATATTATTATTTCCTTGTAAATGCGTTTTTGCTGGAAATTGCACTGTTATTACCCTTCTTAGTGTTTCTTCTCCAGCATATTGTGCAGCCAGTGCATCTTTCTTTTCATTTGTCAGTTTCTTTGATCTCTAGGTCTGAAGTGATTAATAATGCCTGAAGTTTTTTTTCACTAGGTCTGCGTGATCAGCAACTCAGCGGTCAGTGTAAATGAATTACAAGAGTTACACAAGTATTATTTATAACCGCACACTTAATTTTGCTAGAGATTCCATCACTTGTCATAGGGACATTGGTTTGATTATCCCCTTTTTCCATTTTAGCCATATCTTGTGCTAGACATCTAAATTACAATGGGCAACTACATAGCAGATAGACTTACGTTGGAGCAAGGTGTAAAGAAGAAAATATTCCTTTAAGCTTTACAGCCCTCCTGACATTCCAAAGGAATTTGTCCTCTACTATGTAAAAAGGCTTCTGATCTCCCACTATAAGAGAAAGACCAAAGAAACTCAGTTGCAATTACTAATTCTTTTTTTAAAAAAATAACAGTAATTTTTTCGTGTGAAATCATTTTCGCATCTTCCTTCAGTATTGACAAATGACAATTGTCATGGTTTTGTTCATAATTGGGGCTATATTTGTCAAAGTGTGAGCTGTTATTTTAGAAAGATAAGACATATAAGGCTTTCATATGTAAAAGTATCATATTTTAAATCCTTACCAATTTAGCACATAAACTCTATCAAAACCTTGTAGTTTAAAAATAAAAAATCTAATCTTGCATAGTTATCTGAAGAGAGGGAACTTTCAACTTCATTCACATCATTAGAGTTCCTTTCTGCAACAACCTTGGACAAACCAAACATCTGAGATTGATCCAGAACCATACCATATCACATGGTTAAACAAAGTGGTGAATAATTTTCTCATCAAATTATAGGTACAAACCTTCTGAACTGTTTTCTTAAAGCAAGTTTTGTGTTCATCCATAGAAGTATTGATAAACTCGTCAATGTGATCCTTCAAATCCTCCATGAAACTGGCTTCCTCATTCTTCTTTCTTTCGACATGAAGGGGCAGGGGCAGCTGAAGACTGCTTTTCAGGTTGGCTTTTCTGAGTGTCCATGCTCTCCAAGGCTCCAATATATGAAACAAAAGTTATCCCATTAACTCAATGACCGTCAAGGAATTTAAAGGTGTTATCACACAATAGTACACTCTGCTATCATTGTTAACTAAAATGTAAAACTGTCAAAAATAATTTTTAATTTAACTTAATCCAATGATGCAGTTCCTTGAAATCATGGAAAACTAAAAAGCAATACACAATCTGAAATTCCATACAATGCATAAAACATACTCTAGATTCTAGAAGAAAACAATGAGAGAACAATATCTATTAACATTTTAGCACAACAACTAATCATGTCATGCAGAAAGAAAAAGAAAACAGCCAAATGAAACCAAACATATTAATTCCATAAAACCGCACCTTTTTTAAATACCTTATTCAATCAGATCAATAATTCATGGATATTAAATTAAAGACTAAATTACCATTTCAGTTCCTAAATTTGTAAGCTCTGATCATAATAGTCCCTAATTTTTAGAAATTCATCATTTAGTCATTGAATTTGTAAACACTAGCCATATTAGTCCTGAAAATTTTGATTCATCAGTCAAATAGGTCCCTAGATTCAGGGACGAATATGACTGGTGCAGGGACTAAGATTGGATTCGGGCTTGGGTCAAATATATAGCACTTACCAAGTCACCACCATGCTAGCAAACACTCAAAAGATTAAAATACAAAAACCCAAATAAAAAAATGGATTTTTTAATTATCAAAATTTCGACACAATAATATTACACATATAATTTCAAAAATAAAAAACATCACTTTTGGGAAAATTGACGAAATTTACAAACAAAAAATCCCATTGTGGCTTTAATCTATCTGAAAATTTGGCAAAAATGCAATTGTGGGTGGGTTTGCATTGCACGTTGTTAGGAGTATAGCTTGGACCGTGTGCTCAGCCCATATAAGTAGATTGCAGCCCAATTCGTCAATAACTGAATTGGTTAGCTGCCAGCTATAACTGTTAGGCAGTTACAACTGATCCACATATTAGACTATGGTATAAATATCAAAATCATTGTAATCTATCATTTGTAACAAATATTCAGATCAATGAATTCAGTTTTCTCTCACTTTCTCTCTATTCTGATTTTCGGATGGATATTTGGTGAAAAAAGGTGATCGAAGCAGGAGAAGGAGTTCGCGAAGGGGTTTCAGGTTGTGAAGGGGAATACATGGTTTGGGGATCTAGAAAGCTCTTGATGATCACTGGAAGGCAGTAAAACGTATTCTAAGATACCTCAAAGGGACTGAAAATCATGGTCTATTGATTTAGCCTACCTCTTTGCAAGGACCTATGCGTATCACAGGGTTTTGTGATGCTGATTAGGCATCTGACCCGAATGGCTGACGTTCTACATCAGAAGCATGTATTTTCCGGAGCCCAAACCTTGTCTCTTGGTGGTCCAAGAAACAGACAAACACTCGTGGCTAGATCTAGAGCTGAAGCTGAGTACAGGAGTTTGGCTAATGCAACAGCATAAATTCTCTGGCAGCAGTGTCTCCTCACCGAACTGAAATGTAGCTTTCAAGTCCTGCGGATTTATTGTGACAACTTGAGCACGGTTTCTCTCTCACACAACCCTGTTCTTCATTCCCTATTTCCCGCACTAAACATATGGAGTTGGATATCTTTTTTGTCAGAGAAAAGGTGCTAAACAAAAGCCTCACAATATGTCACGTCCCAGCAAAAGCCCAATGAGCATATGTTCTGACCAAGCCATTGGCTGCAGTGCGGTTTGCAGCTCTTAGAGACAAACTTAGGGTGTTTGGCAAGTTGTCACTTGGCCAACCACCCTCGGTTTGAGGGGAAACGTTAGGAGTATAGCTTGAGCCTTATGCCCAACCCATAGAGGTGGACTACAGCCCAATTCATCAATAACAGAATTGGTTAGCTGCCAGCGGTAATTGTTAGGTAGTTACAACTGATCCACGCAACAGACTATGGTATAAATATCAAAATCATTGTGATCATTCTCTCATTTGTAACAAATATTCATATCAATGATTTCAATTTTCTCTCAGTTTTTCAAAAAACGCAAATCACAACCCTCACTGTGTTTGAAGCTCAAATCTTATACAAATTAGGGCACAGATTTGATGAGTAAGGCGGGGATGTTGTGGAAGAAGATTGATGAAGAGACAAGAGAAATGAGGGTAACGGAAGAAAACGCACTAGTGACTACGCAATTGATCGGTGGGATCTTAGCTGTAAGTGTGGAAAATGGAGCCCCTTGTTGTGTGCGTTTTTTATTATTTGGGTTTTCATCTTTCTATTTTTTAATGAAAAAAATGGTTTAAACAAGGTGGGTTTGCATTTTCAGCTTTTTGTTTAGCCACACTTCATTTGAAGTAGAACTGTCAACTCGGGCTGCCTGGCCCGGCCATGCATGGCGAGGCCATCGTGTAGAACCGGGCGAGGCCGGATTGGCTGGAAATTACTTCGGGCTGCAGTACCTTTAACCCTGCCTAGTCCTATGCCGGACTAGTGGGCCAGCGGGCCAAATCAGCCCTAATTATAAATAATAAAAAATTAAACAAACCATATTTGGTTTATAACAGGTATGTTAAGCAGAGTCAATTTGTTCAAGCAACTAGGTGACATTCTGATAAGTCATAATGAAAACAGTGACTAGCTTGCTAGGACTATACTAGCGTAATAAGTCATAATAGAAAATAAATATACAATTCAAGACAAATTGCGAGAATTAATAAACTGTTTGAAACCAGTAACAAGTCATCCATATCTAATCTAAATTAACAAATCATCCTTATCCAATCTTAAATTGACAAATATTCACACCAGGGAAGTCAATAGCACGCTATAGTGGTGTAGCGGTGCAGAGCGGTGGGTGGGGGCTATAGCGGTGTAGCAGAGGCGTAGTAGGCCATTTTTTTGGAGCGGCCGTCGCGGTCGTGGTCTCGCCCTGAATTGCTGCAAATCGAGGCGCTCTATGGGCACGCTTTTAGGTGTCTCCGAAAGTCCATTTTACCCCTCAATATTTTCGTTGGAGGGTACGTATTTTTTCGGGGCACTTTCTGGTTTTCGGCCAAATTTTTTTAATAGGGTTTGAAAACCCTTTTCTATACTAAAAGGAACACCTTTCGCATAAGTCCCTCTCTTCGAGGCCTATGTTATCTAATGAAATCTCTCTCCATACTTGAGGTAAGCTTGTTTGAATATTATTTTCGAATGCTCACCACATTTTTAGCTTCCACTTTTTATTTTTTTTCACATAAGATTGTTTGTGCAGCATAAGGTTTACCAAGTTAAATGTGCAAACATATGCTATACAATCTTGCATGTTATGGGAAACAATTTACAATAAAAATTTAAAAGTGAATACCTTCCAATAAAAATTGGGGATTATAGACTCTCAAAACACTCTTTAGAAGACACTTTTGCCAAGTTTCCTCAATGGTAAACATTGTTCCTCCCTCCTCCAATAAGCTGAAACACCTCAAGGCAAAATGTATCAGTGACTCAATATTTATTGGGCATGATTTCAAATGCAAGGAATAATTACATTAGAACCATTCCATACTCAAAGCTAAAGTCAAACGGGTGGACATCGACGTTCATCTAGTGATTCTTTTTCAATAATAATTTAAATATTTAAAAGGTTATGTGAGGCCATATATATTGGCAAGTGGCAACACAGAGGAAGGGTGATGACTGGTGATGAGTGATGAAAAGTTGGCTCGGTCTATTTTCAAATATGCGTATGTATGTGCTAATGTTGTCGCTGTTTAAAAAAAAAATTGGCTTAATTGTATTTTTCGTCCTTTAATTTTTTTAATTGTATTTTGATCCCTTGAAAATTTTAATTGCATATTTAGTCTTTTAATTTGTGAAATTGTGCAAAATCAGTCCTTCTAGAGACCAAAATAAAGGCTTTCTTTGCACAATTGAAAAAGTTGAGGGACAAAAAGTGCAATTAAGCCAAAAATTTGATATTAATGACGGGTTGGGTAACCCCGAAGGGTAACCTGAACCCGTCCCGGACCCGATACCGGGCCACTATATGGGACACGAGTTCGTCCCCTTTTTGCTCCGGGTTCAGGTCAGAACCGACACGAGGTATTTGGGTCGGGACGAGTTTTCGAGTCAGGATGGGTTCTGCTCACCCTTAAGTCTAGTAATGGATTGGGCTTGGCATGGTTTTTAATTTTTATTTGAGCCGACCCAAGGCTTATTGGCCAATTGGGTTAATTGAACCGGGTCAAATAGATCCGATTTTTTCAGATTGACATTTGAGAGACCCAATCCTACCTAATTACGTGTTGTTCGGGTGGGTCCATAAGGTCGGGCTCAATTTGATATTCTAATTGGAAGAAGCGAGATGGTTGAGTCAGGACGAAAGATAAGTGTACTCACTAACACCTCCACAACTTTTTTTTTGTTTCTCGGGATATCCCGTGCGCAACTGGAGGGACTAATCCTTCAAGTCGAGTAGGATCACAAGGGCGACAAAGCTCTCCCTCAAGAGTTTTTAACGTTGTTGCTGTAACATCCCAAATGAAATGAACCTGGAAGCATTAAGTTAATAAGTTGATGCATTGATGTATTAAAATGATACATTGACGTACTAAAATAAAAAGAGTGATACATTGATGTATTAAAATGATACATTGGTGTATTAAAATAAAAGGGTGTGATACATTGATGTATTAAAATGATATATTGATGTACTAAAACAAAAAGGGTGATACATTGATGTACTAAAATGATACATTGATGTACTAAAATAAATGAGGTGATGCATGATATACTAAAATAAATGGGGTGATATATTGATGTACTAAAATAAAAATGGTGATGCATTGATGTATTAAAATGATATTTTATGTACTAAAATAAAATGGGGTGATACATTGATATATTAAAAATATACATTAATGTACCAAATCAAAACAGGAAATACATTGATGTAGTGCTAGTGTACATCAATGTACTTAAATAAAAGGGGTTGTACATTTTGTAAAAATGTTGGTCACCAACACTGCATGAAGCATGAATCATGAATCACGAACCACGAACAACGAATCATGAACACGAATCACGAACCATGAACACAATCAAAGATGTGAAGACCTGAGACGTGTGAAATCACATTGTCCTTAAGGATTTATCCGCATGATGCGCAAATCCCCCATGATATAACAGGCTCGTCTCGATGTAAGCCGAGATATCATAACAGTAGAACAAACTCATATATTTTTTTTAAAAACCAAAAAAATGATATGCAACAAATATCACTATAAATGGTTATCATAACAGTAGAACAAACTCATATATTTAACCAAGGTAGAAGGGGGAAAATACACAACAGAATATAGAAGTGATCTCTATCAAAATTTCATAAAACTCACTGAGTGAAGTTAGTTTAACTCACCAAGTTAAAGACTTATTTAAGGTTTTAAAATATTTGTTAGGAAAGATAAGATATTTTGAAATCATCATACAAGACCAAGTCAAAAACAAACTCAATATTACTCTCGCTTCTGGATAAGGCTTCTATATTTCAAAATATCAAAACCACACTCACTTTTAAACTTTTGAAATACATCAAAATATCCAACAATCCCTCACATATTTCAAAGGTTTAAAGAAAACATTTAAAATTTTGAAAAAGAATTTTCGTGGTTTAACATCTTGGATATGTAGTGCATCGGATCTGTGTAGTAAGCTATGGAACTAGACCAAGACTGATAAAACTTAAGACACGGTGAATTGGTATTGCAAGCAATGGAACCCAAGACACTTTATGTGTGTTAGAGGTCTATCAATCACATTACATCCCCACAATTCTTGTTGTTACGCCGTTTTGTGCCAATAGGCCATGCGCGCCCGATATTCATGAGTGCTTTAGAGATTTTGCCACGATCTCATACAAACTGTAACAACCTAAAATTCTAATATGATTATTTTAATAAAAAGATTAAGTTGTTATAAGATTTAGTGCAGAAAATTGTTAGGATAAGAAACTAATGAAATTGTTTATTAATTAAAAAAAACAATATTTGAAATATTAAAAAAAAACAAAACACATCACATGGGAGGTCCCACATAATTTATTTTTCACCTTTAGAAATTGGCCTTAGCCAAATCCATTCCACGGGGGCAGCGTATTAGAGAATTCAACCTTGAATTCTTAGAAGAAAAAAAGAGAGAAATAGTGGGCCTTGATTTGAGAGAACGAGGAGGGATATATAGGAAGGCTTCACCTTAAAGGGTTGATGATTCTAAATGAAAAGTAAAGACCTATGTGGTTCTAAGTAGTGAAAACGTAAAAATACTGAGAACGACATGAATATGTCACTTACTAGTTATATTAATAACTATGATTTATTCGTACAACTATCCATTTCAATATGTTTAGTTCTCTCATGAAAGCCCGGATTGGAAGCTATATACAGAGCTGCTTGATTATCACAACATAGTTGCATTTATTGAGTATCTCCAAACTTCATCTCCTGAAAAAGTTGTTTAATCCAAATGAGTTCACAAATATATGGTTGTAGCTATAGCTCTATATTCAGCTTCTGCACTAAACCTTGCGACCACATTTTGCTTCTTACTCTTCCAAGAGACAAGATTTCCACTGGTAGAAACACAATACCTCGAAGTGGAATGCCCATCAATAGGCAAACCTGCCCAACCTGCATCACAAAAACCAATTATTTGAGTGTCCCCTTTGTCTTCATAGAGTAGTCTTTGTCTTGGTGTCTTTTTAATGTACTTCAAAATTTGAATTACTGCATCCTAATGATTATTATGAGGAGACTGCATGAATTGACTTACTACCCCAACTGCAAAGGAAATATCTGGTCTTGTAATAGTGAGATAGATGAGTTTTCCAACCAATCTCCGATATCTTTCAGGATTAGAATAAGGCTCCCCCTGTCTAGGAAGTTATTTTAGATTCAGATCCATGTGACTATCGACTGGTTTACAGTCTAACATACAAGTTTCTTTAAATATGTATAATGCATACTTCCTCTGTGTGATGATAATCCCATTTTTTGACTGAGCAACTTCAATTCCAAGAAAATATTTCAGTTTCCCCAAGTCCTTGGTCTGAAAATGACTACATAAATGTTCTTTCAACTGAGAAATTTTCTCCTGATCATTTCCTATGATGACTATATCATCTATATAGACCACCAAGTAAACACATATATTTGGAGAGGTATGACAATAGAAGACAAAATGATCTGCTTCACTATGTTTCATTCCAAAAGCTTGAATAACTGAACTTAATTTCCCAAACCAAGCTCATAGAGACTGTTTCAACCCATATAGAGATCGTCGTAGCCTCGAAACCAAACCAGACTCCCTCTGAGCAAAAAATCCAGGAGGTTTCTCCATATAAATCTTCTCTTTTAACTCTCCATGAAGAAACATATGTTTAATATCCAACTTATATAATGGCCAACAACGGATGGTAGCCATGGCAAGAAATAATCGAACAGAAGTGATTTTGGCCACAGGGGAGAAAGTATCTCCATAATCAAGTCCATAAATCTGGGAATAACTGAATAACCTTTGGCTACAAGTCCAGCTTTGAGACGATCAATCTGTCCACTGGGCTCAAATTTAATAGCATATACCATGGTTGTTAAAACCGGATCGGGCCAGTCGGTTCCGGTCGGTTGGATTGGAAAGACCGGGAACCGGCCTACCATCCGGTCCGGATGACCTCTATAACCGCTCTGTTGATAAATCGGATGAAAAATCGTCGAACGGGTATAAAACCGAGAAAACTGGTGGTTCAACGGGTTCCAGCGGTCTACGAAAAAACATATGAGGGGACGAGTTCTGGCGCTTGCGTCTTCGACTTCCCTGTCTGCGCCTTCGCCTCCACCAGGTTTCAGTGGTCTGGGAAAAACTCTTCGACTTCCAACGCTTGCATTTTCGCCTCCTCTGGCTTGTGAGGGGACGAGTTATATAGATGAGAGGAAGAAAGAAAGCAAAAAGTTACAGAGACGAGAGGAGGGGATGAGTTACAGAGAAAGGATGGTGAGAAGGGATGGGCGCAACGACTATGAAAGAAAATGGGAGGCTAGGGTTACATTTTTGGGAGCTTTGGGCCGATGAGCCATTGAAATTGGTTTTTTTTACGCTTTTGGGCATGGTTCATATTCTTTTCTGGTAATGAAAATAAAAAGAAGGGGAAATTCTTAACCACATGTTGCTTTGCCACTAAGCTATAAAAGCAATTAATTAGTCTCGAACCTTAGAAGTCTGGAATGCACTAAAGGGACGATAGTGAGCAAACATTGAGGATAGCGTGATTTTTCCACTTTTGAGAATTGGGAGCATTAATATTTAACAAAAATATTTTACACTTTTCTATTAATATAATTCTTGTAAATTTATTACAATAAAATGCAACAGTATTTTTTTTTTAAAAAGTATGAAAATTTAAAATTTATATTAACATTATTTAATATATTATATATTATATTATTATTTAAAAAATATTATTTAATTATTACTGATTTAACCACAATTAAACCATTGAATTTTGAACATATATGGCTGAAAGGAACATTAGGTTTGTCTATCCGGTGTTTATTTACCTATTTAAATATTACTAATTATAGTGGTGCCTTATATTTGGTGGGAAGGTGCATAGCTGACCTTTTCCCCTACGAGTCCGTCCAATATTACCTATATATTATTTTTTTCTTTTGGTGTTACCTCTTCCCTATGTCTATTTCTGCTTATTATTAATACCATTATCATATGTATCTTGTTAATATTTAAATTGTTGGGCAAATGATTTTCATCTTTCTATTTGCCAAAAACTCTACTATTCCCCTTAAATTTTAGAAATAATATTTTGATATCAAACATTAAACAACATACGAAACATCATATAATTTTATATGATGTTTTAAAATGATAAATTATAAGAAAAGAAAAAAATTAATCAACAAATATATATAATATAAAAATATGATATTGAACAAGTGGTTCGAATATCATAACTCTAAATTTTATACTTGTATTCGTATTTGCTTTTTTTTTAAAGCCAATCAATTTGATGTGACCTTTCAAAGTTATTCGAATATCATAACTCTAAATATATCTTTTGCGTTTATTCAGTTGTCCTTTTTTATGAACTAATTTGAACTCAGGTAGGCCTATGAAAAGTGTCCAATCAATTTTATGAAAAGTGTCAAAATTTTGTTTTCTGCAATTGGATTATTCAGTTCACAATTTGTATTTTATTCAGTTCACAAATTTTGTTTTCTGTTAATGTCATGGTCCTGTACATTTTTTATATTTTTTACTTTGGTCCTATGTTTTATTTTTTACATTTGATCCAATATGTTACACGCTAGTCCTAAAATCGACGTCGTCAAGATCAAATTGACAGAAATGACTAATATGAAAGATAAAATGTTAACATATAGGACCAAAATAAAAGAAATAAAATATATGTTCCCTTTCATTGCATTTCATTTTAATCCTATATGTCATATTTGTCTTCCACATTAGTCCTAAAATCGACACCGTCATATACGGATTGACAGAAAGAACTAACATATCAATGGAACATAAATATAGGACTTGTTTGAAAATAATAAAACTTATAAGACCAATATGAAAAATAAAATAAAAACGTATGGGATGAATCAACCAATTTTGACGAATTTTTTATGTCCTTGATTCTCTCTTGGAAAGGCATTTGATGATGAGCTTGCATTACTTCAGAAAATATGGCATCCCAATGGAGTCTAATTTTTAGCTGCCTTAACACAAAGCACTCCAATGATGTTTGTCACAGAATATCTACCCCTGATTAGTTTGATCCTACACTGCTTATAGGGAAAATTTTGGTGATCATTTATATTAGCTGATAGAGGGGATTGTTTTTGCTTGTTTGAAAAAAAAATGAGGACCCAATTGGAACAAGAAAATGAAGGAACAAAAATCGCACAATTAAAAAAGATAACGAAAGAAAAGTGTAATTATGCCTTTGCTATAAGGATTTAATTGTGATATATTGTCAACGTAAATATTTTTATACTGTCATGGCAAACGGGTGGATTGAATAAATTTTTATTCGGATTATAATGGATGGATTAAAAACAATCCATTAATCCATTATTATCCATTAAAATTTCATTAAAAAAATCCAATTCATCCATGATTCATTTAAAAAAATCCATCCAATCCATCCATTAGCAATTTTTTTTACGGATGGATATCCAATCCATCCATGAAAAATATTTTAAAAAATTAAATAATTTTTTTGACTATTTCCAAATAATATCTCTCATCCATCCACAAAAAAATTCCAAAATAAATTTTTTTCCAATTTTTTTTATAATTAACAATTCATCACAAATCCACCCCCAAGAAATGCAAATCGTGATAGCAAAACACAATAAAATATAATGTTATGTTTATAATAGCAGCAAATTGATTTAATTTTTGAAATAATGATTTTTTTATTATTTATTTATTTTTTCATTTTAACCAATGGATTATTTATTTATTTTATGAAGTGATCCAATGGATTTTAGAATAATGGTGGATGGATCATAACCATCCATAAAATAAAATAAACCAATCCATCCAATCCATTGTTACTTTTTTTTGCAATGGATGGATTGGATGAATTTTCCTTTGAATGGACCGGATGGATGATGGACAATTAGATTTTTTTGCCATCCCTACTGTCAACCAATCATGCATTAACACATCATTAAAAATATTTAATTCTTATAATAGATATCTTAAAAGTTACACATAGATGATATATGATATGCGACAATGTAAAAAACTTTACACTAACAATACATCAAAATTAATTAAACCCTTCCTATAATATTGAAAAGTTATATTTGACTTAAGAACAAAACTTTGAAGAAAAAAGCGGCATCCTTTGTTGGTTTAATGGCTTCTAATCATATATACATAGAGTAATATAATTAAAAAAAAAATAGAAAAATTACACCCAATTTTTCTTTTGTTCGTGATATATTCATAACGATGTTATGTCTTGTATAATACAACTTCCAGTTATACCAAAAAAAAATAAACAGTATGTGTTTATTTTTGTATACAGCCAACATAAATCTTGGGGGTAAGAATACGTGCATCTTCACATACAAAAAAGTGTTGACTGAATGGTACAGCAGCAATCCAATTTGGGAGAGATGACATTGGAGGATTTCTTGGTGAAAGCAGGTGTTGTTGGAGAAGCATGTTCTAATAGAAAGAATACTGCTGGTACTATATCTGGGATTGATTCAAATGAAGCAGTACCACAATTTCTTCCGCAAGATCAGTGGATGCAATATCAGCATCCACAACAAAGTTTAATGGGGATTTATATGCCTACCCAGGGTCCTATAGCAGAGCCATTACACATGAGGGCTGGTGCTTCGTTGGATTTTCCATTTGCAGATATTAGTCAAGTGACATTGCCTTCGCCTCTGATGGGAACAGTGTCGGATATGCAGACACTTGAAAGAAAAAGGATGGAGAAGAGAGATGAGAGGAGGCAGAAGAGGATGATCAAGAATCGGGAATCTGCTGCCCGTTCAAGAGCCAGAAAACAGGTAATCTTTCTCTTTCTTTATCTAACTATGTTCTTGACCTTGTTCTTTAATAAGTCTTTCCCTTAATGATAAATATTGTAATCAGGCATACACAAACGAATTGGAGAATAAAGTCTCGCGTCTGGAAGAGGAAAATGAAAGGCTGAGTAAAAGGAAACAGGTAATCTTTTTCTTTCTTTATCTAAGTCCTTGAATTAGAATGATTTCTCCTTGTTGTTGTAATACATGTCTTTTATCTTTTGACGTAATTACAGGGGGGGTGTGGATTTTCCATTTAATCTATTTTTCTTACATTTGTTCATTTCCATTCTGATTTTTAAATGTGTAGATGCACCAGTCAATTCATTTTAAACATGAAATTTGCTCACCACCCCTTCCAAAAGATTAAACTAAGGAGATCAGTTAGATAAATCAAGTAATTAATCAGATGAAATTTCTGTGCTTATGTCATGACTCGTAATGCTTTTGATTTGGTAAATCATGGGTATTTGTTTTGATGATTATTATAATGCTTTCGAATTTGTTGGAGTTTGAGGAGGTTTTAAATTGACAGTCTTTTTACTCTCATAAACATTAACATTAACATTTTTATGTAGTCAAACATTTTGTTACTAACCGACAAAACAGAACTGGGAATTTAATAGAAACAAAAAAAGGAAATGAACACCTTAATTGAAGAATGAGAATAGGAGAAAGAATTCTCCTCCAAGAATTTTCTTTTCCCTTCACAAAGGGTTGCCCCTTTTCCAACTGAGCTTTGCTCCATTATTACAAAGTTATAATTATGAAATGATCATCTCTACTCTTATTCTCCCTTTATTTATATCATCTCCCGCTAACTAACTAACTAATCCCCTCTAACTAACTAACTACCCTTCTATCCTAACACATTTCATATTTAGCGGCTATATACATTAATTCATGGAATGTAACAATAAAAATTGGCTTCCTTTAGAAGGGAAATTTGAGGAAGAAGGTTGGATAGGGCTTTTTGCCTTCTTTTCATTGAGCTTAATGTTGAGGTATCATCACAGGCAAGTCATACGAATATTTGAGCCAGGTTTAATTTTTTGATAAACAGAAATAAACACATAAACTTGGATTATTCCCCTATGAAGATACTACAATGAATCTCACTCGGGTTTACAAATTTTAAAAATTTGGCTCGTGCAAATGCAATGTCTTAACTACTTAGAGCACCATAACTTGTCACCCAACATAATTATTACTTTCTTGCACTGTAGGTCTTGAAGTATATAGCCTTGGATTTTCTGATGCTTAATGTAATTTGTTTTTTTGGGTATTGGGTGATCTGGACGTTGATTCAGTGACTTAATATTCGTTGCTCCCTCACCTAAAATTGGAGTTAATTGTTAGGAAGATCTTGGATAAATGCCTTTGCATACAAGCTTAAGTTTTTGGAAGGGTTTGGTATCTTTGCTGCTCTTTTGTACATGTATATTTCTCTGTTTCTTATATGTTAGACTTGTTTTATTGATTTTTCTCCTCAACTTGCAGGAACTAGAGAATATGTTGGCAAGTGCACCACCTCCCGAACCTAAATATCAACTTCGCCGAGTAGCGTCTGCTCCATTCTGAGATCTGTACCTATAAATGGAGGCTTGTAGATATGATTGAGTATCAAGGAAATGCTCCTTTTGGTTTAATCAATGTGAGGTTGACACCTGCCTTCTGATCTCTTAGGAATATCCATTTGATGCTTTTGCAATCAATGGCTTGTTTTTTTTCTTGTATTTAGGTTCTTTATGAAATCCTTTGGTAAAAAATTTATGAGGAACGCTGTAGTTTTTTTTACCGTTCATTGTATAGCCTTTTTAATCATGGGTTGTGTTTATTTTGGCACAAGTGTCCGGGTCTTGTCATTTATACAATAAATAATAAAAAAAATTACAATTAAAAATTAATATATTTTAGATAAATGTTAAACTAGTTAGTTACCCTATTACAAAAGAAAGAAAAAATTACATCGTATGGAATTAATAATGTTTATTTTAGTTTTAGTTTTAATTAGATAAAATACTTATTTAAATGAGGAATCCAGGCTAGCGAAATGACCAATTTGCTAAGAGTTTAATTTGACGCACTATCAGTGTGAAAAGTATTTTATATTGTCAATTAATCATAAATCATGATATAAGTGACTTTTAAGGTAATTAGGATAAGAGTAAAATATTTTTATTGATATATGATAATTTATAATTGGTTGTTAGTGTAAAAAAAAAAAAATCTTTACACTAACTAGGGAGGGCAATGGATAGGATACTATAATACCCGTCTCTGTACCCGCGTATTGAAAAAGTATCCGTATCTGGAGCCGTACCCTCGTGGGTAGTAACTTCAATACCCTTACCCTTACCCTCTAGATACCTAAGTATCCGTACCCGCACCTGTTACTCGTACTTTAATATAAGAAATTTTAATTAAACAATAACATGCCTAAACTCTTATAAACTCTTGTATTCCAAACTAAAAAATAAAATCTGTGGATCTAATAATTAATTTGTGAACATGAAATCCAAACGTTTTAATACAAAATATTCAATAACCAACCTCCAAAACATCAAGTAAATATTACAATAAACTTCTAAGAACAATAATTCACAAACTTGACGCTCCTGAGCTGCTGGCACTCTCCAAAATATGCTAAAAAGGATACATTACACTAATTAAGTGTAATTGTAAAGATAACCATTAATAACATATCGTAAAATAAACGATGATACGTTACTTCATCATCTGAATCAGAGTCCCCAAAAGACTGTAAATGCTTATCTTTCAAATGTAAATATTGTTTTGGTTCAATGATGCCAATAAAAGCTAGAACATAACAAGAAAATAAATAATTAGTTTAACTAATATAAAGTAACAAACACAAATTTAATTAAGGACGGCAAGGTACAGTGATACTGAATTAGCGACGCTGGTCGCAATGAGATTAGGAGAATGAGAGTGAAATAGATTAGGTCGGTGGGTTTCTTACTTTCCTTAAGTTTTTTTAATGTTTTAAATTAATATCGGAATATAATATATTATATAAGATATTCAGATTATATATATATATATATATATATATATATATATATATATATATATATATATATATATTTATTGCGGGTATAGGACAGGGTGGTTACTAAAGTACCCGTATCCGAACCCATACCCAATTAACGGATAATTACCCTACCCTTAGCAGGTACCTAACGGGTTTAGTACCCATTATCATCCCTAACACTAACGGTGTATATCAATTAAATTCTTTCGTTAAAAGTTTAATTTCTTTGCTCGATCAGTGTAAAATTTTCCACATGGTCAACCAATTTATATATCTTTTATTTTCAATAATTTTGCTTTGATAAGTTAATTATGTTTGGTAAGTGAGTTAATGGTATCGCTTGCTCATATAATTATTTAATTATATATAGCTATTTTGCCGAAATTGTACCCCATACAATTGAGACTTTTTTTTTTTGAACAATACATATCCATACAATTGAGACTATTCAACTACTTGTTACCTGTTTCACTTTAAAATCCAAATTTCTCACAAAAATTTCTTTTTCTTCCCTCTGGATAATTTATCTTGCAGCAACCATACGCTGAAATAGCTAGTATAGGACATGGGTCTCAGAATCTTGAATATTGAAGTAACTTTGTCACACGTTATTTTTACAACATTTGCACATTTCTTTTTCGTAACATATGGCAACGTTCTTGAAAAAAATATATTAATTAATATAGTAAGAAAATGAATATAAGTTAGTCATATTTAACTATATTTCTCTATATTTAATAGTATCTTCAAGGTGAAATTAATTTTTCATCATTCAACTTTATTTATTTGTTCAGATTGATGCTCTATTTATTTTTTTTGTCAAATTCGTTCTCTGGCTTTGAAAAGTTCGATAACGTTTTCCTTTGATGTTAATTTTGTCACAATTTCATCACGGGTGACTATCTACCTTACAAATTGAAATCTTAGAGTTTATGCAACTCAATTGTTGTACATCTATTTCCAGAATCTTTGGATTTCTTTCCATTATGAGAAATTTATTGAAACCAAAATTGTTTTCAATTGTGTATCATATGAAGATAATTTTGTTTTCAAATTTTCGATTTAGGAAAGTGATGGTTTGAAAATCCTTGATGATGAATATCTCAATTTAAGTGTGGTTTGATACTTGATTCTCTAATCTAGTGTTATTTGAGTATTTATGAGGTTGCCTCTGTTATTTGAATAAACTAACCTTTGGCATTTCATGTTGATTTTTCAAAAACCTATTCATGGAATATAATTTTTCATATAAAAACCTCTTAGAATCGTTTTTGTTCATGGATTTTATTCAAATTTTGTTGGGATTTCATTTCTTGGTGGTAATCTTGTGAAAAAATGTGTTTGCTAACGACTTGTTTGCTTTGTTTTCAATTTTCTGTTTTTATTTAAAATTTCAAAAATGTTACATTATTTTCATTTTGTTTACCGTTTTAAAAAAGAGTTTAATTGTTATGCACTGTCAGTGTAAAATTTTTTACACTGACAACTAATCAAAAAACATGATGTGTGTGACTTTTACGGTAGTTAAGATAAAAGTCAATCACTTTACCTTATGTGACAATTTCTAATTGGTTGTCTGTGTAAAAAAACTTTACACTGACAGTGTATACCAATTAAATCCTTTAAAAAATTTGTGTAGGAAGTGAAAACAATGTTTTGTGTTGTTTTCGTTGTTTTCTATACAAATCTTTGAAAAAAAGAAATATAATAAAAATAATAACATTTTTGTAATTATTAATTATTAATAAAAATAAAACCACAAAACTGAAAACAAGTAAACGGGTCCTAAGCTTTTGAAGCTCAACCACATCGTAATTTCCATTATCGAATCTGGTTCAAGCGGGTTGACTTGCTTCAGGTTGACTCGCTTGGGTGAATAAGACCTGGTTTGGATTCTTTGCCGACTTATATGTCGATGCAACCAAAATAATTGGCATAATATGCCATGTAGAATTTTCCATTGTCACAAAAGATTGAAACGGAGTTATAACAAATGTAATGCTAATGAAAAACATTGACCAATTTTTTAAAGTTACGAGTCAAATTTGATGTAAAAAAGTTAGATGACTAATTTGAACAAAAATAAAAAAAAATAAAGTTGAAGTACGAAAAAACAAATTTTGCATTGTTCTTGTAAAGTATTTTTCATTAGTAGTGTAAAATATTTTATATTATTAACTAATTAATCACAATTTTTTTTATGTGTAACGTTTTTTGGATACATATCTTATGTATGATTTCTAAGTTAGTTATTATAGGAGATAAATATTTTTAATGATGTGATAATTCATGATTTATTGACGATGTCATTTTTTTTATATTGATAGTACATATAAATTATATTTTTTTTAAAAAAATTAGTATACAGAGTATATATCTTTCTTTCAATCTTCTTTTAAAGATCTAGAATGTGAGTGTGATTTAATTATAGTTCTCGCCTATCATTTACCAAGTTAAAATAATTATGGTATGAGTGACGAATCATATTGAATGTGATTTATTATTCTCATATAATATATATTATTGATTCAAAAAAAATATAATATATATTATTAATTAAAATAAATAATATAAGCATAAAAAAAATTAATATATATATATATATATAAAAGTAAATTGTCATCTAACTATCATATTGTGGTTGTGTCAAAAAAAAAAAAAATTATCATACTGAGGTCGATGGTCAAAGCAAAGATCAGATACGATATCCCAGGTGGCTTACATAGAGTGTTACACCTGTTATGTGAGAAGGCAGAGAAGAAGCTTATATGAAAATGAATTTGTTGAAATTATCACTCAAAATATTTGAGTAAACTTAATATTGAACCAGCAATACCTATAATACGTAAATATATGTATCCTGATAGAGCTTATATTGAATTCTCTATCCATCTCATTTTATTTATTCTATTTGATTATATATATCTATTAAGGAAATAATTAAATTTATTAACTTTTATAATTAAATGATACTTTTTTAACTAAAATACCTCCATTTAAATTATACAGTTGGATAATTATAATTATTCACCAATCATTTCACTTCTTGATAAAAAAATTTATTAATATAAATTGTTGAGATATAAAAAAAAATTTAAAAAAATTAATTGATATTTCTTAATTTTTTAAATAAATAAATAATTTGAGATAAATATATGAAACAGGTAAAAGGATAAGCAAGCAAAATAAGTCAAAAGGAGATACTACCAATGTTCTGGATTTAATTTTTGCACCATTGTCCATTCAGATCTGTCAGGAATTGTTACCTGCGCAAATTTAATTCTACGCAGAATGGTAGCCAACGACGATATACGCGTCTGTAGATTTGACCAACTTTATAATTCCGTGTATGCCAGCATAGACTTTTGTTATCAAAATTTTATTTTTATGGTTACAGCTAAATAACTAATGAGAAAATAGATACTACAATATAAGGACTAAGGAGCTTGTATATATATATGTTAGGGCTTTCCATTTATTGCGAATATTTTTTACTTTTTAAAAACATATTTTTGTATAATAAGTAATAACGGCCTGCGTACATGTTACATAGTATACGTACCTTATGAGTTATATAAAAGTTAGATCAACCCTTATGTATGATGTATCAAGCAAATATCAAAGATTGTATGGGTGCGTTTGGGTATACAATTTATTTAAGCATTTATGTAATAAACTAATTTTTGAATAAGCTAAAAACAGCTTATGAAAAGATCATAAATTATTTTCATAAACTATTTATATAAGTTTAATTTCATAAGCTATTCTCATAAACTTTTCATAAACTCTTCAAACGCACCCTATATTGTATACCTGCTACTTTTAGTTCATGCTTTATAGTTCCTTCTTATCTAGGATAACTTTATGGAAGATGCGGTTTACTTAATTCAAAATATTATGTTGTGATCCGTATAAGTTAATTTATTTATGTTATTAAGTAATTATATAGATAAAACTTTTTAAAATTGAGTTGAGTTTGAAATGAAAAAATAAGAATATATCCACAATTGATTAGTTAAAATATATTGTGATACTCATATTAACTAATCAATGATAAATATATTCTTAAGCTTACTTTAGAAGAGTGTGATGTTAATTATCGGAGCAAAACTTTTAAGACTTCATCTATAATAATGGATTTATTTATTTATTAATAGAAAAATCTCGGGTGGTTAATTTTTGTTTCTTTGGAACTAAAATTAACCTGTACATTAATTCATACAGTACAAAATATGTAATTCAAATGCCATAGTATATGTATGTATCTACCAGTATAGTATACAGTAGACATACCCACCCAAAGTACATGCAGCTGATAAGCTTTTGACTTTTTAATATTATTATTATTATTATTTGAGTACTCTCCTACCAACTTGTTTTCATTTAATGTGACCGCCAATGCCCCAACAGTGCACCATTTAATAGACACTGCTGCTTGATTTGGCTACGTAGTGGACAGAGCCTATATATATATATAATGCAATGCATAGTCGTCATTCCCCAAGAGCTGCAAGTAGATAAAGTGTGTACTTGTTTCTCTATATATCTTCTTTCGGCACATCACATACATACATATATATATATATATGGCTACTTTCCATCGGAAATGGCTTTCTGTGAGTGTTCTTGTTCTCTGCATTGTTCTTCATTTGAGTGTCATCACTCTTGGTGATTACCAAGCCAGGTTCGGAGACGGTGATGATTGTCCATTTGGACGTGGACCACGCTGTAGGGGTTGGTTTGGTCGTCGTGGGCCAGGTCGTGGTGGAAGAGGCTTTGGTGGTGGTCGAGGTGGAGGTCTTGGAGGAGGTGTTGGGGGTGGCGGCGGCTTAGGTGGAGGAGGAGGTGGGGGTCTTGGAGGTGGGTCAGGTCATGGTGGTGGTTTTGGAGCTGGAGGAGGTGTAGGTGGTGGACCTGGAGGAGGCATTGGTGGAGGAGGTGGAGGTGGTGGAGGCGGTGGAGGTGGCTTGGGTGGTGGCTCGGGACATGGTGGAGGCTTTGGAGCTGGGGGTGGTATTGGTGGAGGTTCCGGAGGCCTAGGTGGTGGAGCGGGCGGGGGTGGAGGTGGCGGAGGAGGAGGTGGTGGTGGTGGCTTAGCTGGAGGGTCGGGTCACGGAGGAGGATTTGGTGCAGGTGGCGGTGTAGGAAGTGGAGCTGGTGGACTTGGTGGGGGAGGAGGAGGAGGAGGAGGAGGTGGTGGTGGTGGCGGTGGTGGTTTAGGTGGAGGTTCAGGCCACGGGGGAGGATTTGGTGCAGGCGGTGGTGTAGGAAGTGGGGTTGCTGGAGGAGGAATTGGTGGGGGAGGAGGAGGAGGAGGTGGTGGTGGTGGTGGAGGCTCAGGTCAAGGCGGAGGGTTTGGTGCAGGTGGTGGTGTAGGAAGTGGAGCTGGTGGAGGAGGTGGAGGAGGAGGAGGTGGTGGTGGAACAGGTGGAGGTTCAGGCCATGGTGGAGGCTTTGGTGCAGGTGGTGGTGTAGGAAGTGGAGGTGGAGGTGCAGTAGGCGGGGGTCGTGGTGGAGGTGGAGGGTTTGGTGTTGGAATTGGCATTGGCATTGGAGTTGGAGTTGGAGTTGGTGCCGGAGCTGGCCAAGGATCCGGTAGTGGTTCTGCTATTGGCGGAGGAGGTGGGGGTAAACATTAAGCATGCATGAGACTATGTGCATCTTGCCACCAGTATTTGGACGTCTCTCAAAATGATCAGTTGTTTATGTGATTATCATAAAGTGTTTCTTAGAATTTATTTAAGGTTTTCGAATAGTCTTATAACAATTATGAGATCCATGTTAGTGAACCATCCCTTGGTCGCAATTTTTCTTTATATTAATGTGTTTTTAATTACTTGTCCATTGTTACCGAGAATATGGAACCACATCTTTATTTGAAAACTGTATAATAAGTTACTTCATTCCGTGAATTATTATGTATTTTGTTTCCCAAACTGTGTTTTTTTATTAACAATAAACTGTGTTTTTTAAGTATAAAGTTATGTCACACACTTAATTATATAATGGAACTCGTCTTTATTTCGATGAATTATTCCTAAGTTGTTTGGTTAAGTCACCAAAAATGTGTTAGTGCGTAAGATCTTTTTTTATCAGTAGTGCGTAAGATCTAATTTATATATAACGAATTTTAAGTCTCAAACTTCATGTTGACACTCGGGGAAAAATACTCCAAGTTGTCACAATATTAATTAAGAAAAGGGTATATTAATGATTAGTTTCTCTCCCGTTACATAACTTGTATATTAACTAGACCCAAAAATTATTTTTTTTTTTTGTAGAATGCCCAAAAACTACTTTAACTGTGCAAGAAGGAAGAACAAGCGAAACATATGCACCAATATAAAAACGGTGGACTTTTATTTTGGTGTTAGGGAATGGTAACTGTGGAAAATGTAACAACTGTGTCAATTTTTATATTGGAAGAATTGAATAGCACAATACATAAAGAGTCTGAAAGGCGACATATATACCTGAGGGAAACATGCGAATGAAGAAATTAAGCACAAGATCTTGTCTCATATATACCTCATGAGCTGTGTTTTGCTGGAGGTTTGTTTCTCCCTTGTTTGCGGTAGATGGTTTTTGGATGAAAGGAAATATTGGCTCTTAGGTGTATTTAGGCTTGGCCTAGTATTATGGTTTTTTGAAGGACTCTTTTCTCTTCTGGGTTCCTTTTAGATTTTGGTGTAAAAGGTTTTTGGGACTTGGGGACTTTGTAATAATAATATTGCTTTGTTTTAGTTGTTGCAGTGTTTTACTTACATTGGTCCTTCTCTATTTTATTTCATATTTATATATATGAGTTAGAGCTTCCTTTACGTTTTTTATCTAATATACTTTTTGTTTATAAAAAAAAATATTATCAACTGTAATTGAAAGTATGTACCAACCTTCAAAGTCAACCAACTTCCGGGAGAAAGGTATTATTTATTAGATTTGGCTTCTCTAGAATGAGTTGAGCTCTAAAATGAGAAAATAAGGGATTATCCATTATTGATTTAATTAACTACATAGAGATCTCAACCCATTAAATGATCTGAGGGTAGATAATCTCTTATTTTTTTATTTTAGAATTTCATTCATTTTAGAAAAGCCAAATTCTTATTTATGTATTATTTGTCGTTTTCCTTTGAATTAGAGTATAAATATACGTGAATGCACAATATTCCTTTATGAAACAATGTTAAACGAGTATTTCATTTAATCGAGGTATTGTGGATGTTTACTTATTTTATGTTGGATTAACATACACCAGAGTTTTGTGGAAGGTAGTCAACGTAATGAAGCTAAATGTATCAACAAATCATTATCAGCGTTAGAAGATTATAGGTGCTTTGTCATCTTATGGTCAACATACCTCATAGGAATCACAAGTTAACCATGTTGATGAGTGATTCTTCGGGGTAATGTCAAAACTCTTACGTTTGTGAATGTATCTCCGGCAAAAAATCAAGAGGGGATGAGATGCATAACTCTCTTAAGTATGTTCTTTGATTTATGTTTTCTTTTTTTAACGGTAAAAAGTTTGACCTTCAAATCTTTTAATAGTATATATATTGGCTAATATTCTCCCTCATATTCCAACAATCGGGCATTATATGTTATGCTAGTATCTTCATTTTTTGTCATATTTTTTTGTCCCCTATCAATAATAATTTGATACTTAACAAAACAAAATCACAACTCATTAATATTTATACTCATTTTCAATATTTGATTGATGGAAGACATTGAGATATCATTTTTTGGGACAACAAATTTCTATCCATATAGGAATGCATCACAAGTGAGTTCAATTGTGAATGATCCAATTAAAAATGTTTTTTCAAAGAGGGTTGCTTTTTGCATCAAAAAAATCTTCAATACACCACATAATTTTTTTTAAAAAATTTTTTAGACCCTAAATACCCTTTTCTTTTTTAATATTTTTTTTCCTAAACCCTCTTCATAATTCCATACCACCATTCATCCCAAAAAACCTTTTTTCCCACTCCCTGTTATTATTTCTCCCTTCTCCCTCATTCACTCATTCAATTCAATTGAATTATAGTCATTCAATTCAATTCAATTATAGTCATTCAATTCATATTTGATTCAATTCATTGGGAACACACCTTCAGACCACATTTTGCCCACAAATTCTTCATGTTTTCCTCGTTGTTGATCAGGTTTTTTATCATACTCGAAATAAGTTTCCCGAACACAATTGTTTCACCAACCGGAAATAAGTTTTCCTAATTCTTCGTACAAACTACCGGAAATAAGAATCCGGAATGAACTTTTGTTACTTCCGGATACATATTTCCAGAATACATATATTTGTGACTACCGGAAATATGAATCCGGAATGCATATCCAATTTGCTACCGAAAACATGTTTCCATAGACAAAATCCTGAATGTGAAAAAATTAGAGTACCGGAATTATAATTTTGAAATGTGAAAAAATTAGAGTATCGGAATTATATTTCTGGAATGTAAAAAATTAGAGTACCGGAAACTTATTTTCGGAAGTTTAAAACGTGAGTTCCGGAATTATGTTTCCGAAATATAGGAAAATTATGTTATATGAGTTCCGAAAATATGTTTCCGGAACATGCCAAAAAAACTTATATATGACTTCCGAAAATATGTATCCGGAATAAGCCAAAAATACATGAACGTGTACCGGATTCTTATTTCCTGAATTAAAAATATTGAGTTCCGGAGTTGAGTTTCTGATGGGTAGCAAAACTTCAAAAAAAAAAAAAAAACCCAAACGCACCTTTACGAGGGAATGGCATGGAGAATGTTGAAGACGATGATGCAGATGTTGGATAGAGATGCTGTTGGATGATGATACAGATGCTGGAGTTTGGGTGTCCGAAAGAAAGAGAGAACGAAAATGGAGATTAGGTGTTTAGGGTTTCCGGAAAGAAGAAATGAAAAGATAGAATGAGAATGGGAACCAGAAATAAGTTTTGAACAGGGAAGTTACTGACAAGGATATAATAAGAATATTGAAATTTTTTCAAAAAAAATAGTGGTGTATTAAAGATTTTTGTGGTGCAAAAAACAACCTCCCTTTTCAAAAGAGATAGCCCAATTGAATAATTTGGTTGCATTAATTAATACTAATTTATGTAATTGATAAATATATTTTTTAAAAATGGTTAACTTGCATAAAAAAAAGAAACACTTAATAATAATATTTATACAAGTAAAGTAACAAAGTACTCCACTGTTAAAATTAAATTAACAAAGAAATGGTAAGTAAGTAATTTTAAATTTTTAAAATTAATAATTTTCACTGTTAATATAATACCAATTCAAATTGACTTAAGTAATATAAAAAAAATTGAAAATTAAATTAATATTAAATTAAATTAAATTAGGATTAAATTATCCAAACGGATAACATGATAGCATAATATGATGTATACCGCTGTTTTACAAATTAAAAAAAAAAACGACGAATATGATTCTATACTTAACACATTTAAAATGATGTTGTCCTTTTCTCATGAGAAATGAATAGCTTCATTATTATGATTTTGGGATGTATAGAGAATATTTGGATCCACCCAATGTCACATTATCATGTTTATATCTTTAAAACTATAATAATGGAGAGAAAAAATGGAGAGGATCTCAACTCTTGAAAATCAAATTGATTAATCCTTAAAATATCACACTTTTTTTTACCGAAAAATATCACACTTAAATTATAAAGCTTTTACACATAAAGTAATCAGTTACCAGCATCTGATTGGTCTGAGTGGTAATGAGCTCGGACCTCTTAAATAAGTGATTAGGGGTTCGATTCCTGCCTCTTGCATATGGAGAAAACCTGGTTGGGAGGGGACAACCCTTAAATGTCGTCCAAGTCCCCCGATGGAGATTAGTTACTGTTTAAAACGGTGGATACTTCGTACCAATAACATGGCTACCAAAAAAAATAAAGTATAAGTTAATATATAAAAATAATAAACAAATTGCAAGCAGAACATCTAGGGATGGCAATGGGTACTGGACCCGCTGGGTACCCGCAAAATTTACCCGCTAATTGGGTATGGGTTCGGATACGGGTAATTACCCGCAAAAATTAATGGGGTTGAGTGCGGGTACGGATACTTTAGTACTCATCCCACCCTATACCCTCACTATATATATTTATTATTTTTTTTATATATTTATTTTATATATACATAATCTGAATATCCGATATCTTATATAATATATCATATTTTGATATTAATTTAAAAAATTAAAAAAACTTAAGGAAAGTAAGAAACCCTCGGACCTAGCATATTTCACTCTCACTCTCCTAATTATCTCATTGTGACCGGCGCCGCTGATTTAGTATCACTACACCTTACAGTCCTTAATTAAATTTGTGTGTTACTTTTAATTAGTTAGACTAATCATTTACTTTCTTGTTATGTTCTAGCTTCTATCGGCATCATTGGACCAAAACAATATTTATATTTGAAATATAAGCATTTGTAATCTTTTGGGGACTCTGATTTAGATGATGAGGTAAGATATCATTGTTTACTTTAAGATGTGTTATTAATGGGTATCTTTACAATTACACTTACTTAGTGTAATGTATCTTTTTTAGTAGATTTTGGAGACCGTTAGTAGCTCAGGAGCGCCAACTTTATGAATTATTGTTCTTAGAAATTTATTATAATATTTACTTGATGTTTTGGAGATTAATTATTGAATATTTTGTATTAAAACCTTTGGATTTCATGTTCACAAATTGATTATTAGATCCACAGATTTCATTTTTTAGTTTGGAATGCAAGATTTTACAAGAGTTTAACTATTTTATTGTTTAATTAAAATTTCTTATATTAAAGTGTGGGTAACGGGTGCGGGTACGGATACTTAAGTACCCAGAGGGTAAGGGTACGCGTATTGAAGTTAATATCCACGAGGGTATGGGTCCAGGTCCGGGTACTTTTTCAAAACGCGGGTACGGGGACGGATACTATAGCACCCTATCCATATCTTATCCATTGCTATCCCCAAGAACATCCAATTTTTTAGAATCAATATTTATTACCTTCAATCAAATTCAAATCAATTTCAATAATATAATAATATTAATAATAATAATAATAATAATAATCTATTATAAAATAATATTTTACTTTTTTGGTCCGAAATCATGTGCTGCTCAGCACATTCATTCTTTTTTGTCTGAACATAATTCTTTATTTAATTACTTTTTAGTAATAAATAAAAAATTAATTTAATAAATTATTAATTTATACTATATTGTATCTTGCAATCAAATGAATATATACTTATTTATTTAGATTCAATCTAATTATTTTATTTTAAAAAATTATAAACGAGATAAATTAAAGATTGTTCTTATATGGATGCAATTGATTTAATAAACTAAATTTAGAATGTAACACTACTAAATTAGTCAACTAATATAATACCATAATTATACAATTAATAATTTTATTTTAAAATAAAATTACCTCATAAGAAAAAAAATTAATTCACTTTACATATAATACAATATAGTTTCAAATTTTAATTTAAAAATTTATTCCTTTCATTTAATGATTATTTAATTAAATTTAATACTATTTTTTTGGGTGACCATGTTATTGGTACGAAATATCCACCATCGTAAACAGTGACTAATCTCGATCGGGGGACCTGGACGATATTTAAGGGTTGCCCCCTCCTAACCAGGTTTTCTCCATACATAAGATTTATGAATCAAATCCCTAATTATTTGTTTAAGGAGCCCAAACTCGTTACCACTCGTATCAACCACGTATATCGGTAAATTTAATACTATTTGATATCACGTATAAAAAATTTATTATAACTAAAAATATATAAATTCAAATTATTTTTTTTCTAATTTAAAGATATTAAATCTATACTATTAAATAAAGAGATTGGATCCGCTGAGACAAGGTATCAAACTTTAATGTTACACCAAATCTTAACCGTTGATTTTATTTTAAACTAATAGCTTAAGCCTGTCATTTTAAATGAAGATAGAGAATAATTATAAAGCTTAATTGCACTTTTAGTCCCTCAAGTATCATAATTGTGCAATTTTAGTCCCTCAAATTCTAATTGAGCCAATTGGATCATCCAAGTATCAAGATTGTGCAATTTTGGTCCCTCGGGTTTCAATTGCACCAATTAGATCCCTTAGGTATCATGGTTGTGCAATTTTGGTCCTTCAAGTATCACGATTGTGCAATTTTTAACGATAATAGTCTACGAAACACATGTGGGACTGATTTGGTACTTAGTGAGGCCAACTTGATAGCTTACGTATCATTCCTATGTGTCACTTAGTGATGAGCATTTGATCATTAAAGTGTGTGAGATATCAATGATGCCACATAAGAATGCCCTATAAGCTGCCAAGTTGACACCGGTAAGTGTCAAATCAGTCCCACGTGGGCCACGTAAGTTACGGATGTTAAATATTGCACTGTTGTGATACTTGAGGGATAAAAAATGCACAATTGTGGTACCTAGGGGACCCAATTGGTGCAATTGAAATTTGGGGGACCAAAATTGCACAATCGTGTTACTTGGGGGACTCAATTGGCACAATTAGAATCTAGGGGACTAAAATTGCACAATCGTCATACCTAGGGGATCAAAAGTGCAATTAAGCCTGATTATAAGTATCTTAAATAAGGAGAGAAAAAATATCAACATGTGGTGAGTTCTGAGACAACCCCTTCCTAGGAGGTCCCATTGGTGACCACACTTATAATTATTAGAGTTATAGCGTAGCGTAGTAGTATAAATTTTTTGGAAATATAAAACATACAATATATACTGATACCATAGTAATATATATACAGACATAAGAGTATCGGCTCCATCAGTAGAGCCTACAACAACTGATGCCAAACATATAAGATTCAGAGTATACAGTAGATAAAACTAAAAACATAACAACGGTAATAAAGGCACGTCAGAGGTCCTCTCCTAGTGCTCAAGGTCCCCCAGCATTGGGATCCGAGGCTCTCCCGCTAGCATCAGGCTCAACAGGTATTCCGTCAATCTCCTCTGGAAACTCCTCATCAGGGTCTTCTCGTACAGTCGAGAACAAAGAAATACAACAGAGAAAAGTACAGGGGATAAGAAACAGTAATATGTCATACATGGGAAAAACAGCGATATAAATAATGTATATAGATAGCAACACACCAAATCACAACAGTGACAACCAAACAACTCCCGAATAATTTTTCCCTTAACTACTGTCTCTTACACTCATGCAACTAACGACTATATGGACGCGATCACGACGCGACATCCCCAACGGATCAAGGTGTCCCAATCATCACTATGCCACCCCCATAAAGTAGGGTTCGGTCTAAAGCCCGCAGGCCCAAATCGTCTCATGGATACGACATATTCCCCCGCCTGCAGGCCAGGTCGGAATATTCGCCCGTCAACAACGCAACTTACGGTAACGACATGTTCCCCCGCCCGCAGGCTAGGTCGGAGCATTCGCCCGTTCGTTAACAACTCAACTTTCGGTAACGACATATCCCCCCGCCCGCAGGCTAGGTCGAGATATACGCCCGTCCGTCTACAATTCGACTAACGGGTACGACCACTTCCCCGCAGGTAAGATCGAAATCGTCCCTACGTCAAACTAATTGGTACGACCATCTCCCCGCAGGTAAGATCGAAATCGCCCGTATGCCAACACAGTGACGAATAACAACGATGCAACATGAATCTCACTGACTCATCTCAGGATTTACACTTAGTGCCTCAACTACGACTTATATGCAACCACGACCAACTTTCATCCGGTTCAACTGGGTATCAACTCACATCACAACATTAACAGATCAACTACATCACTAGGTTGAGCACTATGACATATATATAACCTCGACTTTCTCACCACACATTCATCACCCAATTTATCAGAAATCAATGCCTAGTTCTACTCAGACATCAGCAGTCAGAATATATATTCAACAATACAATCAACTTCCAAGTAAATAACATTTAATCAACTATAGAATATAATAGACATCATACATATATCACATATAATATACCAAATATCCAATCATAGCACAGACAACCTCAATATGCGGTAAAATCAACCTAACGGTCAAACGACCTCTAGTAGGGTTTGGGTCGCCCTACGCATATCAATATATATTATTTAAAGCTTGCCTCCCCGACGATATTGCGGTTCTTTCCCCCACCTTAGTGATTTTTCCTGGAGATTCCGAATGTGGCTCCGTAGCAGTCAATTAAGTGCGTGATCGAGCGTTCGAGTCCTGTCAGATTCTATACAGTAAAACACAACCAGAAATTAAAATAATGAAACCATAATCTACCTAATCTCTATGATTAGCTACTGCCCTTAATTAATTAAATAGGCTAGGGATATTGAAATTCTACCAACTCTTAGATCAATGATCCCTAAGCATACCTAATGCATAATCAATGATCAATTATCAAAGATTTGAACCAAAACCCCTTAAACCAACAAAGTAGGGTTTCGGCCATCACCATCAAAAATAGGTGAGAGTTTGATTTGGCCTCCTAATCACTTAGATTACATGATTAAGAGATGAACTAAGTGAAATCAAAAATAAAGAACAAAAACCCATTTTTCCCCCAAAACCCATACATTCGGCCCCTCTTTGATAAATAGGCTAGGGATTTTATTTCATTACAAGCTCTTGGATTATGATAGTAGGGGATGATACTAGCTCATAGGAATTGGTTTGGTCTCAAAATGATTTTTCTACAATTTTCTAGAGATTTTTGAAGTTTAGATCTAGAAATTGACATTTATGAAAATAAATGGAGAAAATAAAGATTGAGAGCTCAAGGATGAAATCTATACCTTCTAGGTGATAGAGGAGGATGAGAGGAGCAACTTTGCTTCACAAACTTGGTTGAAAATCCTTGAGGAAGCTTGAGGAAAAAGAGGTTGAAAATGGAGGAAGAAAAGAGAAATGGAGGAAGAAGAAGAAGAAAGAAGGAAGAAGAAGAAGAAGAAGAAGATGAAGGTGATAAGGAGAGAGAGAGAGCTTGAAATTATGGAGAGAGAAAGTGAGGGTGATCATGAAAATGTAGATATTTTCTTAAGTTTTCTTAAGAGTTAAGAAAGGTAAAAAGGGTAAAAAGGTAATTAGTAAAAATAACCAAGGGCAATTTGGTCATTTCACGTCCCGACATTTTGAAAATCATCACGACACTTGTAGGAGTCCCCAAATGATTTATCATGGCTCTGGTATGGAAATCATTGGCTCAAGGTTCTCGAAAAACCCTAAGATAGCTCGAATCGTCTCCTAGAACGATTATCGGCCTGAATATAATAATATTATTTTCATTTTCGAACGTCAGGACGAACTTTTTCGAAAATATAGGAAACGTGATTCTAAGACTAATCGTCTCGTTCACGGGTCCAAATTAGGTCTCGATAGAAGTAAAGCACTACTCTCAAGCAAAAACGCAGACCGGGCTCCATCTGAGTTTTCGACCCAAAACTTAACCATAGCCTCCTACGATAGCGTAGAGCGTGACTATGGCCTCGAAATAATTTATTTAATTTTCTAGACCCTCTAATAAAATAAAATTACTTAAATACTAATTAAACAAAAGATAAAAGAAAAATCGGGGTGTTACAAGTTCGAGTAGTAACGAGCTTGGACCCTTAAACAAGTGGTCAGAGGTTCGATCCCTTGCATATGGAAAAAAAATATGGTTGGGAGAGGTTAGCCTTTGAATGTCATCCAGTAAGTTGTGGGATTAGTCTCTGTAATTGTGCGTGAAAATATCCTGGGAAACCAAAAAAATAAGAAGAGAAAAATAGGATATATATCAAATGAAAAGAGATATTAAGTATATTGACCTTTCATTAAAATTACAATATTTATATTTTTATTAAAAATATTAATTATATGATAATTTTTTATACCATCCATTCATAATTATAGTGTATGTTAGTCATTATTAAGTATCATATATTTTTATATTTATATTTAATGTTAACCTATAACATTTTTAGGTAAAAATTATATAATAAATATTGGCCTATAATATTTTTAGGAAAAAAAAATTAGTTTTGAGATATATTAATTCATTGGCAAATAATTTTAATAGATAAAATACATATCTTTTATAATACCCATCTATTATTAATAGTTAAAATATTAATTCGATTCTTATTTTATCATACAATTAAATGAAACAAAGAAAGATAAAAGGCTACAAAAGTAATTAAATAAATAATAAATACCTATAAATTGAATATATAAAATATTTATCAAATCTTCTTAAATTATTTAAAATATACCAACATGTGGTTGTCCCGAGTAGTTAGGGATTTAGACACCAGAAACAAGTGATTAGGGATTCGAATTGTGACTCATGTATATGGAGAAAACCTGGTTGGGAGAAAACAACTCATCTTGTGTATCCAACAGGTTCACAGACGCAGATTAGTCACTGCTAACGGTAATGGATACTTCGTACCTATAACATCGTATTAATAAATAAAGTTATTTAAAATATAAAATATAAATATTTATTTAAATAAACATTTTATATTTCAATTCATCAATGTTTATCATTTATTTAATTATTTGCTTAAAAATTCATTGATTTAATTATTTTGGAATATTTTTCTCCATTTTATTAAAATAATTATATAAGTTAATTCTTTACCTACTAATGAAAGATAGGTATTAGAAAGATACCTATTTTATCTAAGTGAATTTTCTGCCAAATTAGTATTTTCTAATTAAATTTTTACCTAAAAATGTTATAATGGGTTAATATTTATTATATATCAATAATTATTAATCATTTATTAATATTTAATAAATATTTAATATAAATATAAAAATAAATGATATATGTCATGCAATAAATATTTTATTAATATTGGTACTATTTTATTAATATTTATTATATACAATTAATATTTTTAAATATAAATATAAAAATTATCATATAATAAATGTTTTTGAATTAAAATATAAATATTTAATAAATAAATATTATAATTTTAATGAAAAGTCAAGATACTTAGTTGTATCTCTTTTCATTTAATATATTTTTATCTCCTTATAATTATTCTCTTTCTTCAGTTATAAGGATAGGCTCAAGCCATTAGATTAAAATAAAATCAACGGTTAACATTTGGTGTAATATTAAAATTTAATACCCGGTGACAAAGAATCCTATCTCTTAAATATATTGTATAAGTATAGCAGCCCATATGTGTTTTTTTTTTAATGCTTCGTACAATTTGTTTTTTATTCTCAAATTTGTGTAGGAAATAAATTTATTTTTTTATAATTATCAATAGATGATTCTTAATACAAATCCTTAGAAAACTTTTATATATGTAAAATGTAAATATTTTAAAAAAATGTGTTTGAGTTTAATTTTGATATATTGCTAGTGTAAGTTTTTTATACCGTCAATTAATAAAAAATCATCATATGTATAACTTTTAAGATAGTTATGAGAATAATCAAATATTTTTAATAATGTCATAATTTATAATTAGTTGTCAATATAAAAAAATCTTTACATTAATAGTACATGCCAATTAAAACCATATTTCTTTAATTTTTTATTTTCTTAAATAATCACAGAACTATAAATACTATTTTTTCAAACCATCAACTCTACACTTTTCTTGACTACTTCAAAAAAATATTAAACTGTAAATGACCAACTTTATATCTTCTTCAATTCGAATTAGCAAAAGCAATATCTCCTTACATAATATGGATTCCAAATATTCATGTTATGGCTCTGAACGAGTCGAGTTACTAATCTCTTGTTCTATTAGTGAAATATCTTTTTGGAGATTTGAAATATGTTTCACTAGAAATATTTTTGTTATTGGTTTTACTCAATTGCTGAATACATAGTTTTTCAAGAGAATTGTTGAAGGAAATATTAATTAGTGCCTTAAGGATATTTCTTAAAAAATTTAAAAAAGAATTTTTTTGATAAAAAAAATGATATAATCAATATAATATATTGAGAAATGTTTTTTTAATTGGTTAACTAGTGCTTGCAAAACCCATTGTTAAATTACTGAATTTCTCGGGAAAAAACGAATCTATCAGACGTCTTAATTAGTTATTTAACGAGAAAAGACAACATTATTTAGAGTGGGCCACATTATTACGATGGTCTGCATCACAGACGATCACAACACACGTGGGGCATTGTTATACAAAGCGTCTGTTCCCGCCGTTCCAGTCACAAAGTTTGTGGAGTGGGTGCGTTTTATTTGTCTCTTTGAACCCATAACCATCATCTTTGTCTCTTTGATCGCGTTGCTTCAATCGCAAACCCTGAACCTCTCGTTGTTCCTTTCCCTGTGTCAATGGACCGTCGTTCTCGTCGACACCTTTCTGAATCCTCAGTTTCCGGTAATACTATCTTTCTTACTCTACTTTTATCTTTTCTCAATTTCCTTTTTTTTTTTCTTTTCTTTTCGTTATTTGGATATTGACTTCGCAGCTATTTGGTCGCTGAGATAATTTTATTGAATCGTGAGCGTTCTTGATTTTTGGCCTGTTGGCCGTGTCAATGCTTTTTCTTTGTCGTATGCTTTAGTGTTCATTTTATTATTATTATTATTATTATTATTATTATTTTATTTTTTGCGAAATTTGAATCAAAATAATTCGCGTGGTGCGGATTCTTGTGTCGTTGAAGACGCACTTTATTGCGGTTAATTGGCTTCGTTATGTGTAGTGTTTAGTTGAGAATTGTTATGTCAAATATAGCGCTTTACTTTGGGAAACTGAGGTATCTATCTTCATCGTTATGTTTAATTGTTCATTGTTTGAATTAAGCAACAGGGAAGGAGGAGGAGCCGAGAGATGCCATTGGGGAAGTTGAAACTAATATTCACAGCAATGACAGAGATGAAGATGTTCATGGTACTTCCTCAAATTCAGATTTCAATTATGAAGATATATTGCCTTTCTTCATGTTTTGGAAATTTGTGAAGATTTTTAGTTTGAGATATTGTATGTTGGGTGGCTACAGGATTTGGGTTGTATTGTAAGCGCTGTCTACTATCTACTTTAAAGGAAAAGATATCCATGTGCCTGAAAGTAGTCTTAACTTGAAGAAATGTTTATGAGCTAGTAATATGCCTATTATTTATAGTTCTAGTTTAACATGTGATTGAACTTAGAATGAGAAGAAAGCAGAGTAAAATTTACTAGTTAACATTTCTTTCCTCTTTGGAAGAAAAGTGAAACCTTTTTATACTGCAAATTTAGCAGTGAATTTAATCCTGGTGACATATCTGAATTTGTTTTTTTAAAATTTTTTCTTACAGATGAAGTGTTCGGTCGGAACTTCATTCCTGACTTGAATCAAGAACCAGCTTTAAGCATTAGTGTTTCTGATGGAGAAGATAATGCTTCTGACTCATCTGATGGTATCAAGCCTTCATCTAACAGTAGAAAGTTGCAGTCCAGAAGGAAAAGAAAAAACTTGAAAAATGGAGAATCGAGTGATTTAGAGAGAGTGGGGGAGAATGGGAATGATGAGGAATATTCAATGGTTTTTCAGCAATCAGTTCCCATCGATTTGTCTAAGATGAAAAAGAAAAAAGCGAAAAAGACGAGAAAGGGAGATTCTCAGACAGTGTTATTGTGGAATGCTTGGGAAGAGGAGCAAGAGAGATGGATTGATGAGAATATATTGGAAGATGTTGACTTAGATCATCACAGTGAAGTAATGAATGTAACTGCTGAGGCATCCTCAGATCTGACTATGCCTTTGCTAAGGTACCAAAAGGAATGGTTAGCCTGGGCTTTGAAACAGGAAAATTCTGCGATTAGAGGAGGAATCCTTGCTGATGAAATGGGAATGGGGAAGACTATTCAAGCAATTGCCCTTGTCCTTGCAAAACGTGAATTTCCCCAGATGAGTTGTGAACCAGATGAACCCTCACTTTCACCTGGTTCATCTAGAATCTTACCTGCAATCAAAGGAACACTTGTCATTTGTCCTGTGGTTGCTGTCACTCAGTGGGCTGGTGAGATTGATCGATTTACTTTGAAAGGAAGCACCAAGGTTCTGATTTATCACGGGGCTAGGAGAGGGAAGATTGGTGAACAGTTCTCGGAGTATGATTTTGTTATAACAACATACTCTATTGTGGAGTCTGAGTACAGAAAGTATATGATGCCTCCTAAGGAGAACTGCCCATATTGTGGAAAATTATTTTACCCAAAGAACTTATCTTATCACCAGAAGTATTTTTGTGGGCCTGGTGCTGCTAGAACAGAAAAACAATCAAAGCAAATGAAGAAAAAGAAAATAAATGTGACTAAACAGAAGATCAAAGAACCAGAGTGTTGGAATGAAGGATTGGGCGTGGAATTGCACTTGAGAATGGAAGATTCAGATACCATAGTCAGGGACAAGTCATTTTTACACGCTGTAAAGTGGCAGCGGATCATATTGGATGAGGTCTGCAAGTTTACAGAGAACTGTATATTTTCTCTTATTCATTGTTGAATTATACGTAGGAGAATTTATAATCAGAATTTGTTTAAAACTGATAACCAAATTGCTACAAATTAGGAAGAAATTAGGAATAGAATCAGAAACAGGAAACAACCTATCTAATAGAATCTTATCTTGATTCAGATTTTATTCTAACCAACAGAATATCCCTACAAATCCTATAACAAATAATTCCTAATAAATCTTATAGCATGTTTGGAATCACTTCCAAATATGCTTCAGAATCACTTTAAAAGGGAGAAGCTACTCACATTAGCTTCTCTCAAAAGCACTTCCATCCCTTCAACCTTGTGTTTCCAAACAAACACTTAATCAATTTCGACACCCCCTCAAGTTGGGTGCATAAATATCTGTCATGCCCAACTTGATGATAAGAAATTTGAGGTTAGGTCCAAATAGTCCTTTAGTGAGGATATTTGCCACTTATTGTGCAGTTGGAACAAACGACATACAAATATCTCCATCATCTATCTTCTCCTTAATGAAGTGCCTGTCAACTTCCACATGCTTAGTTCGATCATGCTGTACTAGATTCTGGGCAATGCCTATTGCAACCTTTTCGTTACAATATAATTTAATTGATAAGTTGGTGGACACTCCTAAATCTAATTCTTCAAGAACTCTTTTCAGCCATAACATCTCACAAACTCCTTGAGTCATACTTGTATATTTTGCTTCAGATCAGTTGGTGAATCATCAAGATCAGTTGGTCAATCGTCAAGCTCAAAATACCATGTCGAATCTTCAAATTTGCCCACCCTAAAGATGAGTAGGAAAAAAAGGCAGCACTAAAAAAAGTGACATCCACAGTGACGAACATTTTTTTTTTTTTTTTTTCTGGAAATGTGATCAAAACACTTGTATGCTTTTTGAGTGGGAGCATACCCAATAAACATACATTTTTTAGCTCAAGGGTCAAGTTTACTTTGGTTTTGTTCATGAATATAAACAAATACCGTGCACCCGAATATCTTTAGGGGTAAAGACGATGACAACCTATTTGTTGGGAAAACTCTTAGAAACATATCCAAAGGAGTTTTAAAATTCAAAACCTTAGTAGGCATTCGATTAATTAAATAGGCTGTTGTCAAAATTGCTCCTCCCCAAAAGTATTTAGGAACCATATTTTGAAAGAGCAAAGCCCGAGCTACTCCTAAGATGTGTTTATTTTTTCGTTCATACACCCCATTTTGTTGGGGTGTATCAACACAAGAACTTTTGTGCACAATCCCTTTTTCCATGAAAAATTGGTTTAGACATTTATTTAAAAATTCTCTGCCATTATTACTTTGGAAAATCTAAATTGTTTTATGAAATTGTGTTGTCACGATTTGAAAAAAAAGTTTTGGAAATTGTTTCCACTTTAGGTTTCTCCCTCATCAAATACATCCAAGTTAACCTAATATGATCATCGATAAATGTGATAAACCAACGTTTACCCGAAGGTGTAGGATCTGGACTAGGTCCCTAAACAAACATCGTTGTGGATGACGGTAAGAAGTGCGATGATGCTTAGCTAATTGACAAGTTTCACAATTAAAGGAAAATGGATTTTTATTTGAAAAATTCAAGAAACAAATACTTCAAATACCTAAATTTTGGATGGTCTAACCTATAATGCCATAACATTATTTCACTATCCATAGAAACAAAACTAGAATTAAAACAGATACTTTGAGTTTGTCCAATCAAGTCATATCCATCTTCAAAGATGTAGAGTTCATCAATCTCCCTAGCATCGTCAATCATCCTCCTCGAATTCAATTCCTCAAATTTACAACACGATGTGCCAAATATAGCATGACAATTTAGATCAGGAGTTATTTTACTAATGGGCATTGCATGACAGATTAGGAACATGAAGGACATTATGGAGAGTTAATGAGGGAGAGAGAGAGGAATAGAGCCAGTTCTAACTATTGCAAAGAAGGATACATCTGCAATTTTGATTTTTTTTATTGCCTACACAAGGACTATAAGAAAAAAATAACCATGAGCAATCTGTCATATGGTCAGTTGCTCCGAAATCAATAATCCAAGGAATTTTAAAACTCTTATTCGGACTACAAAGTGCAGCAGTGAGATAAGTAACTTTTTGGGCTAAAAGATGTTTTAGTGTCATTTTGCGAGAAAAGAGTTTGTACAGGTGCTCTATGCTCCAAGGGCTTGTTTGGTTTGGTCGTTTCTTGTCCTTTCTTGTTTTCATTTTCAGTGAAAATAGAAGATGAACTTGAAAATATGTTTGATTGAGTTTAATGAAAATGTTTTTACTGAAAACATTTCTTGATTTGAACCCAAATCTAGAAACAAAAAAGTTGTTTTCAGTCTTTCCTTCCCAAATTTTTGAAAATAAGAAAAGTTTTGTGAAAGAGGCTCAACAGACGATGTGGAAGGCCTTGTTTGAACAGTTTGGGCACCCCAGCTGCGTCTGTCGAGGTGGTTGAGGGGATTGGAGTGGATCCGGTCATCGCCGTCCTCAACAGGTTTACAGAGAACTGTATATTTTCTCTCATTCATTATTGAATTATAGATAGGATAATTTATAGACAGAATTGGTTCAGAACTGATAACCAATCTGCTACAAATAAGGAGGAAAATAAGGAACATAATTAGTAACAATAAACAATCTATCTAATAGAATCTGATCTTGATTCAGATTTTATTCTGACCAACAAAATATCCCTAAAATTCGTATAACAAATAACTCCTAGTAATCTTAATCAATTTCGACTTGGTTAAAAACTAAGCGAATTATACTGTTTTATACTTTGAACTATCTCTAAAATGTTATTTTATGAAATAAAAGTGTCATTTTGTATCTTTTCGTTATTTCTATTATTGCCACTTTCACTATTTCTAAACAAATGTGAGTTCGCTTTCTTTCTTGTTTGACTATGTCCAAGTAAACTTTGCTGTTATCTCCTACTTAGTTTTATACAAAAGTAAAAAAAAAAACAATGGATTATAGCTCAACCTTAGTTTTATGACATTAATAACTCTAATTTTATATTTCTTATTGTTTCTTATTTTATCACAAATATTATGTAATGACATCATCATTGTGTGTTATTTAACTTCATCACACTTCTATTTAATAGACCTTTTTTCTTAATATGATAAATAGGCACACTATATAAAATCTAGACATTCTAACACTGCAAAATCAGTTCTGGCTTTAAAGTCCTCCTACAAATGGGCATTAAGTGGCACTCCCCTTCAGAACCGTGTTGGAGAGCTGTATTCTCTGGTAAGTTTACAGTCTTTTAGGCTGTAATATGTCAAGTTTGTTTTTTTATATAGGAGAATGCTAACGAATGCCTTAAGGGAATTGATTAAAGAACCAAAAGAAGAAAAATTTTATGGGGAAATGATGTATTTAATATTTTGAGAAGTTTACTACTTAGCTTTTCAATAAAAACTTGCTTTTTATGGATTCATTAACCAATATCCTTAGGGCACTCATTAGCAAGATCCTTTATATAATTTGTCAAGGACCAACTCTTCGTAAAAGCTGTTAGGTGAAGGCCCACAAATGGTTTTATATCTCATCTTTAACATAATTTACCTACAATGACATGTATGCAGGTACGATTTCTGCAAATAATTCCTTATTCATATTACTTGTGCAAGGACTGTGATTGCAGGATACTTGATCATTGGTATGGCATAAATTCAGTATATTTAATGAACTGTGTGGATTCTAATTTAGCTGGCAGTAGTCATATTTATGGATTTGATATATTAACTTACTAAGGAGGCCATTATTATTAATTTTGTTTTGTTTATCTCTCTCCTGACTTGTTAAGGAAGGAACTGAATTGCCAGCTTCTATTTCTCATTATTTCATATCTATCAAATGACAGCTTGAAAGACTTCATGAATCCATCCTCCATTGGGTGCCACTCGTGTTAAAAGATGTTTTTTTCTTGAGAGTATTTCATTATATCTAAATATGCTTCAAACTTTGTAATGTTGAGGTTTCTGTAAGACTAACAAGGGAAACTTTCTTTTTACTGGTTTCTACTTAATTTCTATGTGTATGTGTCAGTGTTTGTGTGTGCGCATGCATAGCACGTGTTCTTGTACATTCTTAAATGGTTCGTTTTCTTGATTTGTTGACGATGTTTGTTATCATGGTGTCATTTTGCAGCTCCTCTAAACAATGTTCAAGCTGCTGCCACAGTTCTTTTAGACATTTCTGTTGGTGGAACAAAGTAAGTTCTGCAGTTTGTATTTTTAGTGTGCTCTATATTAGAGAGACATAGAGAGAAACCTAGTCCTTGTAATTTCATCAATGTTGTTTTAGCTGACATGTGGACATGTGCTTTATTATTCATGTTTAATCTCGGTTAGTATGTTGCCAAACCAATCCAATCACATGGATATGGTGATTGTGGAAGAAGAGCTATGGTATTGCTTAAAAACAAAATTTTAAAGAACATAGTTCTAAGGCGCACTAAAATAGGCAGGGCTGCTGATCTTGCACTTCCTCCTAGAATTGTAAGTTCTTGTTTCCCATGTGTCTAAGTGTGCAATTGTAAATACGAAGAGACTACATATTTATTTGTTTATGTTTCTCCTTGCAGGTTTCATTAAGGAAGGACAGCCTGGATATAAAAGAGCAAGACTATTATGAATCGTTATACAAGGAAAGTCAGGCTCAGTTTAATACGTAAGTCACATTCTTTATCCTACCATAAAATATATAAAGCGGCTTTGTCTTTGAAAAAATGAATTTCTTTTTACAATAATGAAATTATTTTGTGGGCAAGGATGAATTCCTGGATCATATCACCAAATTATGAATGAAATAGTCTTGGAGTTCAATTATTTGTCCTGAACTGTTCCTTTTGTTAATGAGGGTAGTCTGGTAGGTCAAAACATAAGCCAGAAAACTCTATCTGAAACTTTCACCTAGCATCTGGATCTGGTTAGTTGGGTTTGGCTTACCATGCCTTGACTGAAAAGGATGGGTTGCCAAACTGGTTTACATGCATTTATAGAATAATATATTTTATAATAGCCAACGGGCTTAGTTTCATGTATTCTCCATATTCTGTTGTTGACTTGTTGGTATTACAGTATCACTCATCATATGAAAATTTGTTGTAACTTGAATTCCTTTTTCACCCACTTCTGAATTGGAAGGAAGATGGAGGAAAAGAAATAAGTGATGGGAAAAAGGATGGGTAATAATGTTTTTTTGGAAACTCTTTCTGGATATCTTTCATATTTATGTATTAATGTTTTTTTTTTTTGTTGGTGAAGAAAATCAGTTCCTAATGTTGTCTGGACCCACCATTTTATTATTATTATAATAATAATATTATTATTAGTATTTCTAAAAATTCCAATGGAATGGAAGAAAATGAAGAGGCTGTTTGTCAGTTATATACATAGTCTCTCTTGCTTTATTTCCGTTTTGTCCATCCTATTCTTACCATGCATTTGATATTGGGATAAAATTTCTTCTATTTTGATTTAACCATGCTCGATTTCAATAGTTGTGTCCAAATATTTTACTTTTGAAATGCCAACATAAATCCCGGCATGGTATTATTGATATGCTTTCTCCTTTACAGATATGTCGAAGCAAATACTCTCATGAATAATTATGCTCATATATTTGACCTCCTCACACGGCTGCGTCAGGTGAATGATTATTCTAATGGAATCCTCCCAAAAATGGGATACTTATGCTCCATGTGGTTGATACTTTCCCCCTTTTAAATGTATGTTTTATGCTACAATTGCTAGTAAGTTCATATGGGACATGTCAGTAAAGATGATGATAAATGTAAAAAACATAGGATAACAATTCATTGATTTCATTTTAAAACTGAGTGACTTGTTTGAAATATGGTTATATGGTCTGTTTATTTCAGTCCTCATCTTTCATGTGGGAACTAGGAAGTCAGTTTCCCTTAGTTTTTATTGAAAAAAATTTAGATTTATTTGTATTTTTGTTTCGCCTCTGTTAGTTGTAAGTGTTTTTCTGCCTATGCATCTCTTACATCTCTGGCTTAAATATACAGGCTGTTGATCATCCATATCTTGTGGTATATTCTCCAACTGCAGCATTAAGAGGTGGGAACTTGGCTGGTAATGATAATGTTGAACAAATATGTGGCCTTTGTCATGACCAAGTAGAAGATCCTGTGGTAAGTTCATCTTTTCTTTTTCTAAATAAACATTTGTTACACTATTTCATTTTTTTTATTTCCTCCTTTTCTGTCTTTTCATACTTGCATGTCGAAAAGTTATTTCAGCCAATTTTAGTATGCGTTTTTCCTTCAAGTTCCTTTTCCTTATTTGTTTCAGGTTACCTCTTGTGAGCATATTTTTTGCAAGTCATGCTTGATAGACTTCTCTGCTTCCTTGGGACAACTATCATGCCCCTCATGCTCTAAATTGCTTACTGTTGATTTCACTTCCAACAAGGATGTTGGGGTTCAGACTAATAAAACAACAATTAAGGGTTTCGGATCCTCAAGCATTTTAAACAGAATTCAGCTTGAAAACTTTCACACAAGCACTAAAATAGAGGCATTGGTATGTATATATAAATTACTTACCCGATATATGTTTTTTTTGGCTTCTTCATGTCTGTCAAGAACGAGTAGTTCAGCTAGCTTTTGGTTGGCTTTTACTTGTAAGATTACAATTGATGAATGGATTAATTGGTGTATATTCATATTTAGCTTGCTTGCTAGAAGAACAATTTGTTATCAGCTAGTACACTTTTTGCACCTGAAAGGATGTGGTTATTTGAGATTTTTATTTGTGCCGGTGAGGGGGTGGGGGGAGCTTTTGGTAAGCTGAAATAATGCTTCTATGGCTTGGGAAAAAATGCTTTTTTTATTGGTTTATATTTCTATTCTATGCATACCTTTTGCAATCTCTCGTTACTGTCTTGTATCTGTATGAATTGAAATGGTTGCAGAGAGAAGAAATCAGATTTATGGTTGAACGAGATGGTTCAGCTAAAGGGATTGTTTTTAGCCAGTTCACATCATTCTTGGATCTCATAAACTACTCCCTGCACAAGGTAAATTTACTTGCCACGTTCTATTTATTAATGCATGTAAAATGCATCAGGACAATAACGTGGCGAGCCAATTGCAGTCAGGTGTATCTTGTGTTCAATTGAATGGAAGCATGTCATTGACTGCTCGGGATGCTGCCATTAAGAGATTTAACGACGATCCAGACTGCAAAATTTTTCTCATGAGCTTGAAGGCCGGAGGTGTTGCTCTCAATTTGACAGTAGCATCGCATGTAAGCAATCTTCTTTTGCATGTTGCCGATCGTTTTGGTATCCTGCTGTGTCGAATTTTAAGTTGAGTTGTAAAGTAGCTGGAAATATGTTTTATACCTCGCTTTGGTTTGTACAAGAAGATATAACATCCATTCCTGAATCTGTTCCGAGGTTAGTATGTACTAGAATTCTAGTGTATGATAAGTTTCGTTTGGCTCCAATTTTGTAGGAGATTTTTTCCGCCTTGTTTTATTGGAGCTTCTTTTTGTTGAAAATAGTTTACCCTTTAATTGACCTGCATTCCAAAGATGTGACTTTTATGTTGTTCTTTTTTTAGGGTGCTACGCTGCATTTTATTTAGTATTGACCAAATGTTTTTTCTTCATGATAGGGTTGAATATATAGTCAGTTGTGTTCCTTGAACTGTTCTTCCCATCAACCCAGACATATATGCAAATAAATGGCCTATCTAGAGCATTTTTTTTTGTTGCATTATTTAAAACATTTTATTTAACGTAGACTGATAGTAACTAAATATGGCCATTTTTTTTTGTCTAATTCGTTTTCTTTTGTCATTGTTAAGCCTTGGTTTTTCACTTTGTTGATATGTGGCTTGGATTGTTGGGCATGCTCAGGTTTTCCTTATGGACCCTTGGTGGAACCCTGCCGTGGAGCGTCAGGCTCAAGACAGAATTCACCGAATAGGGCAATACAAGCCAATTAGGTGCTGCTTCTTGCACTCTAACACTAGAGTTAAAACAGAGTAGAAAATGGAAAAGTTCTTGGAAAAATAGTTAGTCATTTCTTCATGAAGTTCTAACATTATTGCATATACAGAATTGTAAGGTTTGTCATTGAAAACACAATCGAGGAGAGAATTTTGAAGCTGCAAGAGAAAAAGGAACTAGTGTTCGAAGGGTAAGTTTGACGTGTAAACATGCTTGAAAGGTGCTGCATATTTTGTCATAATAAATAATGACATTTACTTTCTTGTCCCTCCCTTAACAGGACTATAGGCGGCTCTTCTGACGCTTTGGGGAAATTGACGGAGGCCGACTTGAAATTTCTCTTTGTTACCTAAGTAGCCCGGTTATTTTGACCGGAAGATCTATTGCTACTTTCCTAATATACATTTGCAGAAGTGTTTTTTTTTTTTTTTTTAATGATATCATATAAGTGCCATGTAGCTTTCCAACATCAATGCTTAATAAATGCACAAATTGTATAGCCCAGAGGTTGCCTTTGCACATGAAACATGTTACGGTGCTGTTGAATGTCGATGGGATTTTGATGCACCAGGTTTTTTTTTTATTTCAATCTACCCATCTTATTAGGCTCGGTGTCAAATATAATTGGTTTAATGAAGTTTTTGGTCCCTATAAATTTAGTGACATTTGTTTTTAGTCCCTATCTTTTTATTTTCTCGGCATTGTGTGGTTCTAACTTTTTCAATTTTGCAATTAGTCCTCCTTAGTCCCTACCGTCAAGTTATGTCGTTATATGCTGCCTTGGCTAACGGAGCTACCATTTCAACATGCCATGTGGCATTAAATTTAATAATTCTTGTGGTATTTTTGAAAAAAAATATATTTTAATAAGTAATTCTTGTTATAAAAATACTTTTTATTCTTAACGAAAATAATTATAATAGTAAAAACCCTAATCCCTCCCTACCAACCGACTTCTTCCTCCTGCATTATCCGAGAAGTAGGTTCCAATAATGGACTAGCGCAACACCATGCTGGGCCGTGTAGAGGGCAAAGCCTTTAAGGCCACTGCCTTAGGTCTCCTTTTTTTATTTTAAACTTTTTAGTATATAGAGCTATGGTAATTGGGAAGGGACAGTACTATCACGCTCCAGCAATCACATGTGTCTTCAAGTCTTCTATATAAAGTGTAAACCACATTTGGATGAAAATATTAGTGATGAGATCACACATTTAATTGAAGAATCTTTTCATATTTAATATTTTCTATACATATTAGATTAATTTATTTCTTCTAGTGAGATACGATTTGAACAATTTTTACAATATAAAACTATTTTTGGTTTTTTATTTGAATCCAAATTTTTTAAATATTTAGATGAGGATGGATTGAAAAAATATATTAATCTTGAAAAGTTTTTAAGATTTAGTGAAGATTCTGATATTGAAGGTCTTGATTTATTTTCAAATTAAAAGTATTGAGAGAAGTACTGAGAGAAGAAATTAACGCTCCAATAGAAGTATTAAATACATTAGATTTTTTTCTAAATTATGTATTGCTTATAGAATATTATTAATAATTCCTGTAACTATTGCTACCGTTGAAAGAAGTTTTTCTTGTGAGCATAAATTAAAGTCAGCTGTCAGGAGACTCAGGACCCAACTTAGGCGTCCCTGACTGGCCAGAATGGAACTCCGTTGTTCCATTTCCAAGGCCTTTTGAGAACGTATAAGTCACATCATAACAAGATATGTTGCATATCGTAGGTAAATATCAGAGTAAAAGATTATACCAAAGAAAGCCAAAGATGGCCCTAAGTCAAAACCAAGAGTTTTAAAACAAAGACCAAATGAGGTTACAACTAGAATGAAGTTCAAAACTCCAATCAGCGGAGAAATTTCACGTGACAATAAGCCGAACTAAAAGGAAACTGAAACAACAGCAAATGCTCGCACTACACAAGTGCATGAGCTCCTTGAGATGGCTCCAAAAAGGGCGGGGGTGAGTCCCAAACTCAGTGAGGGTAAACAAAACATAACAAATAATGCAACACATACATACATGCATAATCATGTGATCATAATTGGATCGTATAATGCTTTTCAATATATGAAAACCAATCTTAGTGATAATCATTTCGCCGTTTTCTCAAGTTACCATTGAGACAGATGCTTGTGTATCCCCTTGGAGTTGTTTACAAAAGTCTCCCGCTCCAGCGGCCCCATTTATACCTCGGTCGGAATCCGCTAGCCGGTAAGTGACCTCGGTCACTGCAAAACATCCCTCCAAACTCCGGAGTTGTTCACTAGAGTCCCCTTCTCCAACTGTCGCATTTATATCCCGGTCGTGTCCGCTGACCAGTTGGATACACCAAGTATTGCCCAATGTCCAAAACCGAACCCCTTTTCATACACATGTCATGTTCATGTAAATCAACTCATAATATCATATGTTTACTATGTGCCTCAACATAGCTTACATAACCATTATAATGACAATCAATAAATTCCATAATAATCTCAATCATAAATACATGTAGATAACATTATAGCCATTTCATTCATAAACTAGAAGCATTTTACCAATCAGTTTCAACAGTTGCTTCGTTTGCAAATACATAGTTGAGTCAATGAAACTTACCTTGGCATTTGTCAATAATTTCACATCAAACCTTGTGCATCGTAATAAGCATTCACTTCACTTTCGAAGCTTAAAACTCACTATACAAAAGTGCAATAAACCCATAATTCCATAAACACGTGAATAAAAGGTCATTGCTCATAGACCCTCATAAGCATAGAACGCAACAATAATTCACATATTCAAGAACCATTCTTATGTTCAAAAAGAACATAAGCACTGCTTATCTCACTTTAAACAAGCACTTATCTCACTCTAAACAAACACTTGTATCATATAATAATCCACCACTACTTTTGTTTATATCACCATCATATAATTAACCTTACGCCAAATTCAACAATAACCTAACTTACCTCAACAAATTTACAACAAGGTATCATATACATTAGTTTCCACTCGTTAAAACCCTTTTATTATTGTATAATTCATAAAAATAAGCATATCCAACATTTCATACCTCAAATGAGCAAAACACCACATTTTTAGAAAATAAAAACATTGACCTTTGATCACTATTTTGACCATAACTTTAAAAATACTTGGACTTTTAACATGAAACAAGTTTCATATGAAAATAGATTCCCAAAGCTTTCCAACAAGGGATCATTTACCCAAAACAAATTACAAATGAAAAATTTATGCACATTTGAAGTTTGTTGTCTTTGTCTCTAGCGCCCAACGCTCGATTCGCAGCGCTCAGCACTGATATCATCTTCTCAGACCCCTTTTCGGGTGCTCCAACGCTGAGCGCGCTCGGTTCGCAGTGCTCAACACTGGTATCATCTTCCCAGACCCTTTTTTGGGTGCTCCTGCACTGAGTGCTGCACACAGAGCGCACAACGCTGCTTGGAAATCGCAGAAACGCAACAGAACGCTGATGTTTCGCCATTTTCACCCCCAAAACCCCTTTTCATACTTCTCAACCAACAAACAACTATAAAAACTCACCTACAACATATAAATCAAAGAATGATCAACTTAAACATGTTATAAATGATTTTCATAAAATGGATTCACTCAAAACATCTCACAAACATAATTATTTCAACCATCACCAACTCATTTCATATCCCAAACTAACAACCACAAAAATTATTCAAAACAAATCACAAATCCCTCACCTTGTTTGACGTCTTCTTCTGCTCCTCCTCCTTCTCCTTCTGCTGCTAAGGTTGCTAATGATTGTCCAACCTCTTTTAGCTAACTATCTATACCTCATTACTTTTATTGAAAAACCCTTAATGTTTAGTTAACTCATAACTTAAAACACTTGGCTAAAAGGGGAAATATGTCCCTACCTTTATCATGAAAACCATCTTATTTTATTTGCATTTCTTATGCACATTAATATTATTTTTTTATTTATACTATACTAATATTTTCATGTTCAGAGGCGGAGGGAGGGGGAGGCCTTTGGTTGCCATGGCCTCCCCTAAGTAAAAATCATTTTTTTTATGCATGAAACTATAGGGGTTTTGTTGCCTATTTAATTTCAGTGATTATCATTATCAAAATGGAATAATTATTTAATGGATTTATTTATAATGTAATGTGAATATTTTTTACACTTAATCAATCATATATTGCTACATCATTAAAAATATTGATATTTACACAAAAAAGTTTAATTTTAATACAATGTCAATGTAATTTTTTTTACACTATCAATCAATCACGCATAGGATGATTTGTGATTGGTTGTGAGCGTAAAAATTCTTTACACCCACATTGTATACCAATTAAACCCTTAACTACATGTGGTGACATTAATTGGTTGACAGTATAAAAAACTTTACACTGACACTGTATCTAAGTTAAACTCTAATTCTATATCCTCCTACTAATCTTCCTATTTACTAAACAAAGAAAATATTGAATTCTTTTTATATTTTCAAAACAACAAATTGATTACTTTTTCATTTAATTAATATTTTTTTTAGTTAGTAGTAGGAGAATTAGTATGAGCATTTTGTAGGAAAATATAATAAAACATATCGAAATGTGAGGATACATTCGTGAATTTTAATTATTACACCAACTTAATTTTTTATTCAATTTCATATGATATGCTTTTATATACTAGTTATTTGTTTTATTGTTGTTTATGTTATATGTATTTAGTCTTGGCCCCCCTCATCAAAATTCCTGGCTTCGCCCCTGCTCATGTTATAAATAATTAATAACATGTCAAAAAAAATTTAAAACTTTCCTCTATATTTATTTATTTATTTTTAATTATACTTTATGTCATTTTTGATGGATTTTACATCAACAATCTTGTACAATTTTTTTAAAAATAAGTTGACATTTTTTTAGACTTGAATAGCTATACAAATTGAAAGGTGAAAAGAGCAAAATGTAATGTAATGAAAATGGACTAGTTAAAAGCGAAGGGGACCCAAAATGAATGAAAAGGAGAAGGAGTGTATAGGCCCATGATAATAGCCGATGCGAATAATAATGCGATTATAAGCGTGGTAATAACGCGATATATAAGTAATAATAACGTGATATAAAAGTAATAAACGTTGTAATAACGCTGCGATAAATATGTAATAAGCGTGGTAATAACGCGATTATGATGATGCGAGATAAGAGCGTGGTAATAACGGTGGGTCGTACTAGTATTTATTAAGTGGTACACCTACGTACCCCTCCTCACTCACCCACACCCTATCTAACAAGTCGTTTGAGGTATCGCTTCCATAATTGGCTGGCTGCATGCTTTGATCAGATGAGATGATATGAGAATTGAGAAGTGAGAAGGTGTTGTGGTTGTGAATTTTGCAGGTGAATGAGCCTCCTCCTACTGATTCCTCCTCCGTCTCTAGTCTCTGTTTCAGTCCCAAAGCCAACTTCCTCGTCGCCACGCCACTTCCTTCCTGGGACACAGTTTTCCGCTGATAGAAATCTTATTGCTTACAACCTGCAAAATCCTCAGGTAATTATTTGAATTTTGTTCATCGCAACCTTTTTTTGCATTAGTTTTGTGCTATCATTAGTCATGTAATTAACTTAGGATATCAGGTCTATTTTATCTCCTTGTTTCATAAAGAGGTTGGGTTTCTTTCTCTTGCATACCAGATAGTAAAAGAGGAACCTAATCAAGGAGAACAGAAAACGAATAACACAAGGATAAGAAATCACCTAAAAGAAAGAAAGGAGTAAAATGACAAGAAAGGAGTCCAAGATAAAAATCAATATAATAAACCTCTCCAATTTTTTTGCATCTGTACAGATACCTCCTAAAAAGAGCATGAGCTGATATACTAGATGCACAGTTCTGTTCCAAAGATAAGGAGACACGATTCTTTAATCTCAAGTGTTGTTTGTTTCATTTTAGGATGAACAGTTCAACTAAAAAGTGGTGCTTTAGACACCAGGGATGGTGGCTTTTAACTTTTTGACACATATTTGTTGTCTTCATTAATTGCTAGGTCGAATCCAATTTTGTTGGCGTGGGCATTTTATATAATACCATTACATGGATGTGTTCATATATTTAGGGACAATATTCATTCAGTTGATAGTTCTTTTTATGCTTTCACTTTTGCAACTGTCTCTTAGCTTGACCACAGTTCATTTGCAACAGGTTGAATTCAAGATAATCATTTCACCCTTAAAGTATCACACAAGGTGCATTGCTGCATTCCCTGATCAACAAGGTTTCTTGGTATGCATCATTCCCCACTCCTTTTAGGTCTTTGATCCTTTTCTGTATCTGGGGAAATCTTATTTCCCATCTTCATTAATTCTTTCCCAAAATTGTGTTCCTGTTTAGTATCTTTGGAAGAACTTATTTTCCATAGCCATTTTTAGGGTGGTTTTATTTTTTGCTTGCATGCATCTCTCCATGGATTATGAAAATCTTTTCAAAACCTCACTCTTGCTTGCTGGACTGGAATAAAGCAATAAATCCTGCCAAAAATTAGAATATGCAGTAGCTCAGATATCTTAATCTGTTGATCCAATGTAACTGTAGTCTGCCACTCCTTAAGATATTGTCAGTTTGTCACTATATTAGAAGTTTTATATTGTCAAACTATATAGAGCTGGCAAATTTATTTTAGCATTTTTTATATGAGAAATGTAGTTTAAATGCTGGTTTCGTGTTACTTCAAATGGCCAAGTGTATCAATCCTCATTGATGTTAATTCTCCCACCCTAGCCTTAGCCTACCTTACCGTTGATTGATGTTTACGTGTTTGAGTTCCAGTAGCTGTCTTCTGGCGTTTGTGCCAGATGGATGTGGGTAAGCCTTCATGCATCCTTCATTCCCATCAACTCTATATTGTATAAAAAACTTCAGCAATACTTATGCTTGATGGTTTAATGTGACTTAATAGATAATATAAGATTGGTATAAAATCATACGTTAATCAAGTCATGGGGAGAGCATCCAAAAGTGAAAATTGGTCAGCGTAGCAGATAGCTAGGCATATTGATTGAATCAAATCAGGTGGGTTTCTCCCAATCCGCGAACTGGCGGCAAGTACGCCGATTCATGTATGAGAGCGCTGTTCATTGCTTGCCTCAATGATCTAAATGAGTAACAAGGACAAGGAGACACATCCTATGAGACCCTTATCTCCTTTTTTCAGTTTTTTTTTTCTTTCCAGTTTTGGTTGTTGGTAATAGCATTGATATGATACTTAAATACATCAGACGTTTAATATGCTGAATGTTAGGTCGGGAGCATCCAGGTTTGATGTCGTTTTAACCAGTAAAATAGATCAACGGTAGTAGGGCTTCTCTACCTGCAACCATTACTTAAGTTATTAAGAAAAATTAATATTGCAATAATCCCTCAAAAGAAATCATATTATTTGCTTAAAAAATTGTTAAAAAAATCCCTTCCTGTAGCTGAACATGTGTAACTCAGTGACAGAACTGGTGGTGAGGAGCTCTGGCCACCGACACTGCACAGCTCATGACCACTGGTTGAAGACGCCCTTACGGTTCGGATCCAAAAGTTCCAGAAGAGCACAGAGCTTCTAATCTGGAATCTCAGAGAGCCTCCATTTTTGTGCTTCCAGGACCAAGATTTTGTTCTGTGAGTTGTGACCTCGGGCTTGAATATTTTAAACCGAATCTTCTTAATATATATTAAAATAAACCCTCAAGACTATCTATTGACACATCAGATTGCTGATAGCCACCTTTTGTCATTCCTTCCACGTATCCATTTAAGCTGATGTGTCGTGTCTCTGACCTTGAGAATACGAAACTGCTTGGTGTCTGCCTTCACAATACATCCATCTCCTCCCTCTTACCATAGAATAACAATTTCCGGCCAACGACAGAGGCAGAAGTTTGTGTGACGGGCTTGGTGCGGCGGACTGCGTGGCCGCCGATTGTGGTGGGCACTGCATCGCGGTGGACTGCGACGGGCTGCTACGGCCGTGGTGCGAGGACGGCGATGGAGGAAGATCTGTGGTGCGACTGCGACGGGCTTGGTGCGGCAAATCACGTGGCGGCGGACTGCAACGAACTTGACGGGCTGATACGGGTGTGGTGCGAGGACGGCGATGGAGGAGGATAGGATATGTGGTGCGTGGCGGATTAGGCACGGCGGCGCTGTACCCCGTGCTTTGGTCACTGTTGCCGCCATTGGAAGACATAAAGTTTAAGAGATGATAGAGTCTACGGACACATGCAGTGCATAACTTCATGTCATCTGCATCTCAAGATTGGTAATTAGCCAGATCACAAATATCTTCTATGAGTTTCTTTTCAATTGCTATCACTGATTACATTTGTGGTGGTGAGATGAGATTAGGTATATATAATAATATAATTGGTGTTACCATAAAAGGCATGTTAGATAACTCATAGGCTTACCTCTTGCGGCTTTGATTTGATCTTTAAGTTACAGAATATGTTTACACATGCAGAGTATTTTTGAAATTTATATAATATATTAGCACGTAAAAAGTGTTTTACTTCTAGATAAACGAAATTCCTTTTGTGTTAAGCAGTGCTGATATTCCCCCTAAAAGCATCTCATCCAACAACAATATGCATGCTTTTGTTTATCTATATCAGCCTTTTGTGATACTTATCTGACTTACTTCAAGGCTGATTTTGTCTTAGAAATTGAGCTTCTTTCCTTTTTTTTATGATGTATAATAATTAACATGAAATAGATGTATGTCAAAGTACCCCTATACCATAGTTTGGTTGACTATGTAACATAAATTGGAAATAAGAGGGGAGTATTCTGGACTTTCACCTTCAGGATCAACACTTTCTAAACCTCCTCCTATTAATTGCAATAAAGAAGCACAGACACTTCGTTAAAGAAAAAAAAAAAGCTCAACCTTGGCACAAGATATGCTAAAAAGAAGCTAGAACAATCATAGTGCGAAGAGAGTAGCTGCATTTTTATGTCAAAAATGCAATCCAAACAATCCCCAACTCCAGAATCATACAGAGCAATTAAGAATTACCATTACCATGCAAAATCAGCAAAAAGAATAAAAAGAAGTCATAACTCATTATAAATAATTAACCAACTTTATATCCTATATGTCACACCCCCGTAGCTCTTTCTTTCTTAAAAGTCCTTCACCCTTAAAATCAAGAGAACCAAGCATCAGCACCTTCAAAAGTAAACCACCATAAGATTCATCAGCAGAAAGTAACCATCTACTTAGGAATAAGACGATATAATAAAATGAGTAGTACCATCTCATTTAGTGTCAATTTATTCTCATTTTAACATTATAAAATTTTAAAACAAAATTGGAACCACGCAACGTGCGGGTCATAATTTAGTCTTTATAAAAATAAAGTTGTGGCCTGTAAAATCACTTGTGTTAATTTTTTTTTATAAAAAATATACTAGCAACCTTTAGTGAATAGTGCTCATGGAGCTAACTTGGGGTAAACATGAAATTTCACTCAGCTATCAGTAAATCAGTCACTCCCCAATTCACGTTTACCTCAGACAACTCTTTGGTTCCCAATTTGGCTTTGGAAAACCAATGGCGATTAATACATTTTATTTGAGATTAAATTAAAGTATTATTAAAAGGTTTAAAAGCTTTTGAATGCAATGGATTTTTCAAGGATGCTTATAAACAATGACTTTAATTGGTATACCGTATTTTTTATATTATTAATCAATCAAAAATTATGATATGAATGACTTTTAAAATAATTAGGATAAAAATCAAATATTTTAATATATATGATAATTTCTAATTTATTAAATATATAAAAAAACTTTATATTAACGATTTATATTAATTAAATCCATAAACAATATGCAACATGCGGAAGCTTTCACCAAAGGGTCTGCTCCTGATATTGTTATTTTTCAGGTTCTATTTTGATTACCAACAAACATTCTTTAACAATCACCATAATAAAGAAAACAAAATTGAAACATTTTCGTATTATGTAGGCACTTTGGATGATTATGAGAATGACTCGACCAGTGGTGAAGAACACAAGTTTGAGGTAGAGACGCTGACGAGGGCTCAATGAAAGAATATTCGCAAGAAGCTGAAGGAAGAAACCTTACGTTGCGGCAAATTAAGTGGGCCGCTATTGCCTCTGTCCCCTTCAACAATCAGCGATCAAGTTGCAGGGGATGCTCCACCTGTTCGATCAAATGCTTCTGAACAAGGATATGTAAATTACCAACCTCATGGCTATATATCCTTTGTTAATTTCTTATGAATAATTCTCGATAGTTTTTCGATTCTTTGACGTTTGTGCTTCACATATTTGGTTAGGTGATGAGCCGATTAGTGCTAGGTCCAAGATGAAGCCAGAGGATGGCAAAAAGACTGGCCAAAGAAAAGCGAATTGCATCTAGTTTGGAGAACTGCAATCGAAGTTCCATTTCAAGTTCTGATGAGACACGACACCTTTCAGAACACAAGGTATTTAACATGCTTTAATAAGATACATGTATTCTGTGTTAGCAATTCAAAATACTATGCATGTATTGCTTTCTTCTTTTACTTAGGATGAGCAACTTTAGGCCACCAGATTATGATGTGGGTTGTTTTTTTGTAAGGGAAAGATATTGTTTTAATATATTGTTTTAATATATATATATATATATATATATATAATATGCATGTTTAAAGTATTTAATATACTGTGATATGAACTTAGAGGGTGTTTTTCTTGTCTGCAGGTTGTTGTTGAAGATGGTGACTCGAATACCAAAGTTGATATGTCAGCCAGGGAGAGTATAATTCTATGGGAATATTGAAGTAATATACAAATGTTAACAAAAGGCTTCTTCCTTTCTCCATTTCTAATCCTCTGTCTTTGGATTTTGCCTCTGCCTCTTCGTTTTCGTCGGTTGGGAACAAAGGAACAAGTTCGAGTTTGTATTTCTGATATGTGCATCTGGGAGAAGTACCGATGAGATACTTGCTGCACTAAGAGTCAATTTTGAATTTAAAGTGTATTATTTCTATAGTTCATCTTCATCCAATATTGTCTATGTGGGTCAATTTCTGTTAAGCTATTTTATTTAGACATACTGTATTTCTGAATGACAGGTTTAAAAAATTGAATTTTAGTTATTTTTAGAAGGTTGAGTTTGAGAGTGTGATTAGTTTATTATTATTTTTTAATTCAACATTTCAAATGATAGAATGGGTGCCTTTTTGGGATTTGAAATACCTGTCAGAAGTAAGTTGGAGATCTTTTCTTGGTTATTTGACATTGCTTGGGTGGATAAGTGACTAAGACATTTTTTTAAGAGACTACTTCATGATGTCACCAATTAATTCAAAGTATAGTTTAGATCAAAATGGAAGAGATGCCAACACAACAATTCTTGTTTGAGAGATGGCTCTCATGTTATTAAGTTTTGAAGAACGCTAGGGTGGGGAATACTCCTTTTCCTCTCCTTTGTTGTTTCTTTGTGCAAAATTCAATCATTAAAAGTTCGTACTCTATTTAGGACTTGAATGAAATAGATAGGAAAATGCCGGTATGACAACGTTCATTTAAATTTAAATTAATCTGTTTTACATTGTGCAGAGACGTTATACAAACAGGCTGATTGTTGAATTTGAGGTTGCATCTGGAGCAAATGAAAATTACGGAACTATGCCTTGCAAAGCTCTTTTCAAGTAAAGAAAACATTTCTTCTACAACTGACAAGGATTCCACTATCGTTGCTTAAAAGGCAGAAGGTACTTCCGGATTCTTTGTTTTTATGTTGGTTAAAATTTAAAAACACCTTTTCAAATTTGTATCTTTTTTGGAAAGATAGCTTTGTGTTCTAATTTTTTCAATGACAACCCTTCTGCAGTTCTACTATTGAATTTGGTTAACACAACGATTCCATGTGCTCACAATTTAATGTGACCTCATCATAAATTAAAACATAATACATCATCTGTCATTTAGAATCCACCATCACGAGTCACGACTTCTTATCTAGAAGTAGCAGGGTCCAGTAATCGAGTTTTCCATCCATTCATTCTGTATATTAAAATTTGCGAGTTCTACGGTAGTCAAATATAGGATTCAAGTGATTTAGTATTAACTAATGTGTTAGAATCATCTGATTGTCATGTGAGTGAAAAAGAGGATAGAAAAGGCAAACTGAGTGAATCCAATTATACTGTGTAATTTAATCAATTCGAACATGAGAGGGTCCTTTTGTAAATGCCTCAAAATTGAAGAGGTGTTATAAAATTTAGCCTCTCTATTTTGTGGTTAACATTTGTCTTCAAATAAATAAATTTGTATGTTTTGTATTATGCTTGCTGTCCTATGATCGTTGTTTGTCACAACATTAGTCAGGTGTAGTCCAACATGCCTGTGTCTTTTTAACCAATTTGAGTTGCCAGGCTTTTGGTTTCTCCTTCAGTTATTTTTACTACTACTTGATCCTCTGTTTTCGGAATTTAGTTTTCCTCGCATTTACTTTTGAACTCGGTAATTGTTGTGCATATACAAAAAAACTTTGGTTTATGAAAATTTCTTTCTGGGGATTACATTTCTATTAGGTAGATGAATTGGAATAAAGATGAACATTAATCCATATACTATATAATTACGGATTGTACTTAACAAACTAAAGTGGAGTTATAGAATAGAATAATATTTACATCTGAAATTCAGGTATCTAGAAAACTGTGAGGTGAGCATTGAAAAGTGTGTTCTTCGAAGCAAACTGAGGCAACTTTGGGTGCAGAAGTTGAAATTATTTCCACAATTCAGCTATAAGAAATCTTGGACTAGACCACCAATTCAAATGGAGTTTCAGGTTTGTTATTGAAAAGAATTTGTGAAAGCTTATTCATGAAAATGTTTCAAAATAAAAATTGATTTGATTTCAGAATAGTTTTAATTTAAGTTGTGTGTAGATAAAACTTAATGGTTGTCACCCATCTTTTTGACTATCCTTACAGTGTATTTGAGTAAGAGATGTTTCTACTTAATTTTATTCTAGATTGTTTGTCAGCGTATCTTAAGCTTGATATAATTGATACTGTCTGAGTGATGATTTTGTAACGAAGTAAATTGTCATGGTTATCATGTGGATATGACAAGGAAGAAAAGGCTGCAAGAGCGGTTGATTTGGCAGCTCTGAAATACTGAGGACCATCAACTACCACCAACTATCCTGTAATATCCATTTCTTGTGTTTTTGTTTAGATATATGTTATATGTTTGTGCACGGAATCTCTAGCTGAACTGAAAACATTGAAGTGGGACTAAAGAATGAGAGAAATTCTACTGAACGAATGATTTTTAGTCCATAATTAAAGAACATGCAGTATATATTTGATAAAATATATGAAACTTGGCTATTGATTGGTGTCAAAGAAATATGCTTTACTTTGAACCTAAAAAGTTGAGGCTAAGGTACCCAAAAAAATGCATTTAAGATAGGATATATTTTTATGGGGTTTGAACTTGAAACCTAACAGAGTTAAGCAGGCCAATAGCTAAAATCTAACATGGACCTCATAGGAATGATTTAGTATGGACTTTAATTGGAATGGTCTTTTAGTTGGGTGGTAATTGAAGCGGTCAAACCTGTGTCTACTGGGATGAAAGCCAAAAGATGCTTAAGTTGAAATTATCTTTCCAATGGTTGTGGGTTATTTATGTTTTGAATGTAGAATTTATAGATTAATATTTGAGACACCGGAAGTGTTGAAAAAGGAATTGAAGATTTTGAATGGAACAGTATCGAGACTTGCATCACTTGGCATATGTATCCTCTAATTTTTCAGGTTTTCAATTATACAAAGGAATTGGAAGAGATGAAACATGCAGGAAAGCAAGAATATATTTCATAACTGCAAAGGTTTGCTGGAGTTGGCCTATTATATCTTCAGCACTGTACATGAATGCAACAACTAAAATTGTACTTCCCCATACTTTCAGGAAAGTAACAACTTTTCCAGAGGGAGCTTCTAGAAAGGTTATTGGCAGGTTAGCAAAACAAAATTTAGTTTGATCAGGAAATCTTTTTAAATATGTAGTTTAGTACAAAAAAATTAACATGAAAAATTTCTTTTTTAGATTAAAATGGGAGATTTATTCATTGGAGGCCTTTAAACATGTGAATTTATTGTTCCTGAACAATAAGAAAGTTCTCATTTCATATATAATCTGAGTCACATATTCATCTTCATTCTCCAGTAGGCATATCATCTCTTTGCTCACATATTCATCTTTATTATGCAGTGTACCTTAGCAATGAGATTGATTTTGTCATGTTTTCATTCTGCCATTCGAATGCTCTAATCTCTTATGTGAAGCAGACATCCCACAGGCTTTGTGCCTGTGTAAATATTTTTAATTCTACTTTTTCTTGAAGAACAAAACCATTTATTCCACTGTTCTGATTTTTAGTTTAATGTTTTGGATATAGGGAAGAGACAAAACACCTGAGGAGAGAAGGCTTGCAATATGCAATTTTTATGTTGTTGAAAAGCAATGTCGTGAAGCAGCTATCAAGTAAGTGCTTTTTCTTTGGCAATATCCCCCCGCTTAAGTGATCTGTGATAATTATCAATATGTGTTATCAACCTCATTGTTGTACCTGCCAAATTGCCAATTGAGCAGGTATTATGATACATATCTCCCATTCCTGTTGGAGGCATGTAATGATGAGACCCCTGATGTCAGACAGGTCAGCATTAGACATGTTGTGTTGGTTTACATTTTGAATAATTTTTATTGTTTAAGATGTTTGATTATTAATGTTAGTATTACTTCGTTTCTGTAGGCTGTTGTGTATGGCCTTGGTGTTTGTGCAGAGCTTGGTGGATTTGTGTTCAAGCCTCTGGTTGGTGGTACTGCTTGATAGCTTATACAATAATAAATCTGAAAAAACTGTATTATATTGGGTAACAGTTTGGTATCGACTTATTATAGAAGCTCTTTCGAGGTTAAATGTTGTGATCCAGCATCCTAATGCTCTTCACTGGGATATTAATAATATAATGGCATATGACAATGTTTTATTTTTTGTTCTGGGAAAAATTTGGCAATTTCATTGTGACAGTATTGATTCTGCTCAGGTCTTTACATATTTTCTCTGTTCATGATCTCTTTATGGTTTTACATCCCAATTATGTCTGTCACTTTGAGTTCATGATATATGAGAAAATGAGAAAAGGGGTGAGAAAATGAAGGAAAAAGAGAATAGAGAGATTTGGAAGTCGGAACTGTCAACTATGATAACGGAATCTGATTTGATTCAGGTACATATAGTTGTGTCAAGAATATCAATAACAATGTAGAACCTTAATCTACTAACGACTGTTAGATAACATTTTCAATATATACCATTTGCATAAAATTTATTTTAATAAATACAGTTTATAATTTATTTATATTTTTCAATTTATATTAAATGTTTGTTTTTGAACAACTATGTTTGTAATTAAGTAGTTTGGTAGCTTGTTTTATTTACAACTCTTATATTTCTTTATTTTGATATCTATTTCTATGTCATATAGTGCATTAGAACAAATGTAATATTACATTTTCAATATTTTACATTACAATAAAATCTATTGCTGTTGAATACAATTTAAAGTTTATATTTACTTACCTCTAAGTGACCATCTTTTTCTGTTATCCTATTCTTAGAGTGTTGATTATTTTCCCTAAGATACTTATTTTTACTTGCTGGTAAATGGTTTTATTATGAATAAGATTACTTATGTAAGCTATCGATTTAAAATGTTCTAAATTGTTCTGAATTGTCACCATGACTTTTTGATTGACAACTGAGAAAACCATCATACTTGACTGATCAGGTGCCTATCCATGATGAATCCAGTCCACAACAACTGCCTTTTAACATTGGAAATGTTTTTTAAATGCTACTGTAGCATTGCATCAGAGTTCCTATTTTACAGGTAAATTACTTAATCCACATCTGGATCAAAATATTTTTATCTATATAAAAGTTTTAACATTTCAGAACTTTAATCAATCATTGTGGTATAAGTTCATAACATTATATAAAATGTGCGCAGTTGTAGAATGCAGGGTTCACCATCTAAATACCTCTAAATGTTACAACTCTTGGTCCCTGACCTTATGCTTGACTGCAGATTTCATAAATTGCAATGGAAAGTACCATTAATGTTGCGATTGACGTGATGGAACACAGTAAACACAACTGTCTTTGAGCATGCATTTCCATTCGTTCTCGGCCTTAGCTATATATATGCAATTTCATGTTCCAATATAACTCTTTTCAACATCATCAAACAATTGCCTTGCTGGCCATGCAAGTAAGTTCCACCACACATCTAATAAAACATTTGGAAATTTAATAGCAAATATTATGAATTCTTTCGTGGGCAGATTTTTATGCAATTAAAATAAACTTATTTTGCTCATTGCTAATGACAGGATGACAACACACTTTTTCACCGACAGGTGATTCCTGCAACATGTTTGTTTTTTTCGTTTCACCATCCCCCGAGATGGTTGCAAATATTTGTCATCAATGAACTACCCAACCAAATTCTATTTCTATGAGATCACACTTGTGAACTTTATAAGTTGTTATCCTTTTGGTGTATATATAGCTTATGAAAAATTGAGCCAATTTTTTTACATTTATTTATAATCACATATCAGTAAACATATTATTTTTTCTATCTATCTATGAATATTCTTTCAAAATAATGTGAAATATTTTTTCTCACACATAATTCACGCGTGCATTGCATACGTCCAAAATCTAGTTAGGCTCTTAAAGTAAGGGAGTAAAAATGTATAAAAAAATGTAAAGGTAGGAAAGTAAGGTGTATTTACCCTCGATTAATGCGTTTGAATAAATAGTTTAATTAAAAGTTTATTCAATGAGCTCTTTTTTAAATAAGTTAAAAATAATTTATTTTCATAAGCTTCCCTGATAAGCTTATGGAAATAAGTTAAAAAGAGCTTATGAAAAGATCATAAATTATTTTCATAAACTATTTATATAAGTTTAATTCCATAAGTTATTTTCACAAGTTCTCCATAAATTCTTTCAAACACCCAAAATGTAGTGAGATCTCAATCCATCTTAACTAATCAAGGGTGATTACAATCTAACTTTCTCCCTTTACTCTTTTAGTCACTTTAGAGTATAGTAGCCTTATGCTTTTTAAACCTAACTCATATTTTATAGAGTTAATTAGATTGATCTATCATACTTAACTCATTTTAACACTCTTAATCGAAAGAAATGGAATCATGTATTCATGATCATGTCATTTAACATTGGATTTTCTTCCGTGAGTCCAAAGAAAAAGCATTAGATTTTTCTCAACATTGTGGCAGTAAAATTATAAAAACATCTTGTTCCTTTTCAAAATAAAATATGGATTTAATTAATATGCATTATCATTGTAAAAAAAAAATTATATTATCAATCAATCATAAACTTCAATAATGATATTTGACTTTTATCCTAACTATCTTAAAATTCACTCATATATCATGATTTGTAATTGATTGACAGTGTAAAAAAATTTATACTTTTAGTGCATATTAATTAGACTCATACAATATTTATGCTTTACAGAAATTCCTTTTTATTTTTTTACAATCTAATTAAACACTAGGCATTTGAAAGTAATTTTTATTAATTTTATAATAACTATATAATTATATACTAAACATGTGGTTGATTCGAGTGGTAATGAGCTCGGGCCTCTTAAGCAAGTAGTCAGGGGTTCGATTCCTGACTCTAGCGTATGGAGAAAATCTGCTTGGGAGAGATCAACCCTTCAATATCGTCTAGTATCTTGAGGGGTTAGTTTTCGTAATTGCATACAAATGATATTTTGGGAAACCAAAAAAATAACTATATAAGTTTTTTTTTATATTTTTTTCTTTGACCGGATATCTTCATATGCAAAACTATGAGACTAATCCTAGGACTCAAGGTTAGGGATGACAATTTAGACTTTACCCGCTGAGTACCCGCAAAAAATACCCACGATGGGTAGGGTAAATACCCGCTTTATGTGTATGGGTCCGAGTATGGGTAATTACCCGTAAATTTGAATGAGATCGGGTGCGATACGGGTACTCTAGTACCATCCCGTCCCGCACCTGCATATATATATATATATATTTATTTGTATTATTACATATAATTATAATTATATATAAATTTTTAATAATATAATTAATCTAAAATTACTAAATATAGATAATTCATTAGTGTTTTTTACTTTCTGGTTGAGCTCTTCTGCCATTTTTCCTCGAGCCAACGTCATTGCGTCAATATCATTCTTCCTCGAGCCAATATCGTTTTGGATGTTTATTATTATATTTACTCTTTTGGATGTTTTAGATGTTTTTATTTAGTTAAATATTTTGATTTTTAATGTTTATGAGTAGATTTGAAAGATCTTTGAATGATGTTTTAATTGAATTATAATGTTCTTTTTGTTATTTATTATTTTTTCATAGTTAAAATATATGTAACGATGTGGGTATGGATCCATAAAGGGTACACGTACCGGAACTAAATTTGGAGTATGTTAGATAATCTCTTTGAATTTACTCGTTGTTTATATTTTTTATTTTATATATATATATATATATATATATATATGAAATAACAAAATAAGACTGTTAAATCGAGTTTGGCACGTATAAAAGTCCAAAACACTTTGCAGTAAGCAAACAAGCACTGCCTTTATTGGACCAGCGCAGACACTGAAACCGACACTCTTCTCTTCCCTTCCCTTCCCTTCTATTGTCTTCTCTTCTCTCTCTTTCTCTTTTTGAAGATTCTTATCAGAAGAAGAAGAAGAAGATGTTGCAGCTACTCTACTCTGCGATTTTTGGCGAAATGCTTCTGATTCTGACCCTTCTTTTCAAAACCCCTCTCAGGAAGCTCGTCATCGTTACCTTGGATCGTTTCAAGCGAGGTCGAGGCCCCATCGTGGTCACCACCGTGGGTACCACGTTGGTGGTGGTCCTTTCATCCAGCCTCTATAGCATCGCCAAGATCCAGAATCGCACCGTTGAGGCCGGTATCCTCAACCCCACCGATCAAGTTCTTATGTCCAAGCACATCCTCGAAGCTTCTCTAATGGGTATCTTCTATTTTCCTCCTTCATCACCTTTCCTCATAAAAAAAATTATTACTTTTATTTGAAATTACACTTTTATTTCTTTTTCTAGGGTTTCTGGTTTAGATTAATTAAGTGAGTAAATTATTTGAATATTTTAGTTTTTATTAATCGTAGAAAAATGGGAAATTTCTGGAAGGACTAATTACTAGAAAAAAATGTGATAATCTTAGTTATGGTTTGATTTGTGGATCAAGTAACTGTGAGTATTGTGCCCACTTTCAAAGTTTCACTACCTCTGCACTGATGTGATACATAATGAAAGTGAAAGTGCTACATGTGGTCACAGCAGCAAATATGGTGTGTTATGCATAGCCTGTTGAATTTGATTTCCATTGATATATACAAGCTTTTTCTTCAATGCTATTTGGTGTCTACATTACATGATGAATGTTTCATGTGGGCTTCACTCGGTATCTGGTTTAACCATTAACATCAAATGATTCAATGTTGGGCATCTTTTTCCAAGGTTTCATGAAAAGAGGTTTATGTTTTGGGTGGGAATATATAATTGAGGATGTCTTATGAGGGGGGATGTGACCGTGGGATTTCCAACATATGAATTGCAGCTGCTGCCACTGAAATGGTTTTCAGCAATCAGCATGCCCTACATAATTTATTGTTTGAAATTTTAAGAGTAATTGAGGTGAGAAATATGTTCGTCTCCTTGCTAACAGGCTTATTTCACTATAATCTGTTGTGATCTTAACGATCACACAGTGTAAGTCAATGTTTTATGTTATGCATAGAAAACTTCTAAATGTATTGGAGTGTTGATTATTTGAGTTATGAGATGTTAAGAAGTAGAAAATTGGCAAGGATTAACCAGAAAAGGTGGCAGATGATTATTATAAAGAGACAAGACCCCAAATGAAGAGGAAGTCGATTGTTGAATATCACTTCTACATTGCTGATATAGATATTGATTTGATTGCTCCAGTGTTATCGATGGCGGATGGCGGTCCATGGCGGATAGCCAAAAATCCGCCATACAAAATGGCAGATGGCGATGCGGCCATATGGCGGATGCCATGGCTGATAACATAAAAAATATTATAAATATATATATACATAACAAAAAAATGCAGAAAAAATATAAAATCCAAAACAAGCCACAATATATGTCAAGAACTATATCTAATTTGATAGAAAATATCATGTAAGTCTCAGATTCACCTATCATAGGCTACTAACAAGACTACTTACCATCAAGTTCAAGATCTTAAAATGCAAATAACAATAAAATGATAAAAACAACAATACAAACACAAAGTAAATGTCTAATCCTCCTCCTCTACCCCAACATAATCATTTTCTTTGTCATCTATTGGGGCATATCCTTCTTCCTCTTCTCCATCAGATTTCTCAAAACTAGCTAACTCTTCTGCTTCTTCAGATGCCTCAGAATCATCCTCAAATTCCAATTCTTCATTCTGATCAACTACTATCTTTTTCCCTCTAGAGGTTGAAGTTGGACCTGGAACTTTCTTAGAAACTTTTGCAGCTACTGCAACACCACTTGATGATGTTTCCTTGCTTTTCCTTGTTTGCTGCCTAGTAAGTGTTATAGGCTCTCCAACCCCCGAAGCCTCATAAACAGTTGCCCAATTTAGTGTCTGAGCATCATCAAAAACCAACTCATTCCCAGCATCTTCATTGGTATCATCCATCTCTCCAACTAACCACTCATTACACTAATCAATGTCATTGAGTGTAATTGGGTCAATTTCATCTCTAAGACTACGTCTGTGATGGAGTTGTCGGTTATATGTGACATACACCAAGTCATGCAACTTTTTATGGTCAAGCCTGTTTCTCTTTTTTGTGTGAATCTGACACATAAATGTAATTGAAGAAGTGTTAATACTTAATAAGGCTTGATCATCAAATAAAATAAACTCGAAAGACTTGGTACTTACTTGCTCAAAAACACTCCAATTGTGCTCACATCCAGATGCACTACATGTCAAGCTCAAAATCTTGATAGCTAGTTTCTGCAAATTTGGAGCAGAATGGCCATACATATACATTCGCCACCATTGAGCTACAAAACAAGAGAGCATGACTTAGAATTTAAACATAAACTTAAAAGAATTTAAAAGAAGTTGAGATCTTAGTTTCTTACCAGGAGCAATGGTTTTTCTTTGTGATATTGCAAAGTCACCACCAAAGAGACCACTAGCACTCTTATAGATCGGCAACTCAGCTAGTATCTTATGTTACACATCTCTACTTGTCACCAACCTTGAGATGCAATCATATAGGCCATTTGTAACCTCCAAATCAAACTCCAAATCAGTGTTGGCATAGAAGAACTCAGGGTTTAAAAAGTGACCAGTTGCATGCAATGGACGATGAAGCTGACTATTCCATCTCTCATCAATGATAGCAAATATATCCTTGTATTTGCTTTCAATGTTGTTGAAGGACTTCATTATTGTTTCTTTTGCCTTGTCCATTGCTTCATAGATATATCCCATAGCTGGTTTTTTTTCCCCATCAACAAGCCGAAGCACTCGAACAAGAGGAGCCATGACTTTTAGAGTAAAAACCACGTGGTTCCAAAACGAAGGCATAAGAACAACCTTCGATGCTTCTTTCCCCTTAGACTCCTTAAACAACTTGTTGTTGTTCCATTCATCAGAAGTAAAAATCTTTCTCAAATTTGATTTCTCTCCATAAAGCCTTTCTAATGATAGAAAGGATGTAGCAAATATTGTAACCGCATGCCTTATCAATTCCCTCTTGTTTGTGAATTGTCTCCACAAACTCAAGGTACTTGAATGACTATAAATAAAACCAGCAAGACTAATTGCCCTTTGAATTGTCTTCTTTATGGAAGGAATCTTTCCAATGTCTTCAAGCATCAAGTCTAGGCAATGGGCTGCACAAGGAGTCCAATAAAGATGCTTCCTTTTCTCTTCCAACATCTTACCGGCTAAAACATAGTTGCTTCCGTTATCCGTTATGATTTGAACAATTTTTTCCTCTCCAATCTCCTCTACAAGAGAATCAAGCAACTCAAATAGTTTTTCACCGGTCTTCACAAAGTTAGAACCATCAATGGACTTCACAAATTTTGTCCCAGCTGAAGAGCTCACCAAGAAGTTAATTATGCATTTTTGCTTCCTATCGGTCCAAGCATCTGACATAATAGAGCAGCCGTGTTTGCTCCATTGCTCCTCATGATTTTTTAACAACTCATTATTGTATTCCATCTCCATGTTTAGGAGAGGCACTCTAATAGCATGATAAGTAGGAGCTACAATATTTGGACCATAGACACCAACTTCTGTGAACATTTCTTGAAAGCTTTCTAACTTGATGCAATTGAATGACAAACCAGCTTGGTACCACCACCGAGCAATTTTTTGATGGACCCTAAGAATTGCTTTTTTGTCACGCCACTCTTGTATGTCTTTCTGCCTCATTTTTTCCTTCCTTCTTTTTGCGTTGGCAGCATTACAATAAAGATCCAAAGGCCCCTTTTTAGCAGCATTTTTCTTCCTTGTAGCATTACTAGGAGTCACTGCAACCTCATCTTCACTTTCAACCACATCAACTCTGTCACTTGGAGGACCACTGCTGTCTCCTTTCTCTTTCTCTTTTAGAAGAGCCCAAAGCTCTTCTCTAACCTCCTTTGGACACTTTGTGCAAGGAGCCACATTGCCCTTCTTAGCCATTAAGTGTTGTTTGGCTCTAGTAATACCTCCCCTCATCTCTTTTGAACAAAAAGAGCACACAATTGTATTGGTATCTCTTTCTTGCATCGGAAAGCAATACTTCCAACCGGGATCAGTTCTGGAAGCCACCCGTGAAGCTGCACCCGAAGAAGCTTGGTCAGAAGCCATGGTGGGAGAAGAAAGAAAAAGAGAGATGGTCGTCGGAGAAGGAAGAAAGGAGTTTCTGGCCGGAGAAGAAAGAAAGAAGAAGTTGCTGTTCGTCGGTTGCTGGTCGCCGGAGCGGCTGATGGTCGCCGGCTGACTAGATGAGAGAAGAGAGGGGTGCGGGTCGATGGTAGAAGACAGGGATGAAGGACGCTCAATCTTTTAAGGTTTTAACCCTATTTTGGGTCGCGAATCAGGTCGGGTCGCGCGACCCGGCGCTCTAAAAGCCCACGCCAGCTCCACCTTCCGCCATCACCGCCTTACCGCTATTCGGCCGCCATAGACCGCCATATAGAATCCGCCACGCCACGCGTTCTCGGTGGCGGTTTGCTCATTTTCTGCCACCGCCTCCCGCCATGGCGGTTTTTTGACAACACTGGATTGCTCACAGGCTTTTAGATTATAAAGTTTGCAATTTCATGAGTATCTGGCTATGGTTTAGTTGCCTACCTTATTTATTTATTTGTTTTCAGTAATGCTTTCAAACTATATATCTGAATGATGAATTGCTGGTGACTATGGTACTCTGCAGCTTTGTGATATAGCATTCTTGTTTGTTATAAGAGTGAGTACCAAATTATTGTGTGCGGAAGATTTGGTGTTGGCTTCTCAAATTTATTTTTTTGTTTCCTTGGCATTAATACTTGATTGGTTATTTTTATTTGTATCCCCCCTTCTTTTCAAACTATGGACTTGCATTGTTTTATCTTTTATCTACTCTTTTCAGTAAGTTCAATTTATTAGATCTAATATGCCAGCTACCCTGTGGCTTGTGCGGACCTTGCTAATTGATTTAAAGTTTGTGCTTATAGTTGTTGCTTTTACAGGTTAGTTTAAGGTGAACTCCCATTGCATGCTTTAGAGAGGGTAGAATTCGGTCATATAGTTATTTAATTCTGGTTTTTGTATTCTTTTAAATTGCTTATTCTTTTTCCCATATATGTAGGAGCGTTTTTCTGCCCCCCCCCCCTCCGTGGGGAAATTTAGCCGTTATTTGTGTCAGGAGTGTTCTGTAGTTTCGTTTTTTCATTTTTATTGATATATTAGTTGTAGAATATGACTTTTCTGGTATCATTCTGTCCAGGATTTGTGCTGTTCCTCTCTCTGATGATAGACAGATTGCACCATTACATAAGAGAGCTTCGTTTACTCAGGAAGACCATGGAAGCTGTTAAGAAACAAAGCCGAAGTTTTGAGGACGGTAAAAATGGCAATTCAGAAGAGCATAAAACATTGACAGAAGAAATTGCCACATTGAAGGCCAAAATTAAGGAACTGGAATCTGTATGCGAGGTGAAAGGAAGTGAGGCTAAGGCTTTGGAAACTGAAGTAGAGGCTCTTAAAAAGCAATCTGAGGAGTTCTTAAGAGCAATCTGAGGAGTTCCTTATGGAATATGATCGTCTCGTGGAAGACAATCAGAATCTTCGGAGTCAGTTGGAAGCCATTGACCAGAGCTCTGTGCATCTTGATAATAGAAAGAATATGTGAGGGTTAAAACAACTACAAAAGCTTCTACAAAAAAAAAAAATAATAATAATAATAATTTTTTCCCTTGTTTCTGTCACATGTTTGCTTAGAGCAGTTGTATACATTAACTGTAGAAAGAGCTGAGAGATGCTATGTATGTGGATTGAGTGAAATTCCTGTACTTAAATCAGCTTATATATAAAGGAATGAATGCTTATTGCCTTAGGTTGGTTTTGATATATTACATTCGAAGTTTACGTATTCGTACACCTATGCAGTAGTCTGTGAACTTGGAAAATCACGAGGGTTAACTTATGATACAGATCATGAGACAGATGGACTTGTGTTAGTAAACTTGGACCACACGGTTAGCTCGACTGGTGAACTGGTCCGATTGATATGTTGGACCAGTTAAGCAACAAATCCAGTGTGACCCAATTTAACTTGGTTGGTTTTCAATAGAGTAGTGACATTGCTATTGACATAAACAAGCTTTTTGATGAAAGTAGTGTTTTTCAAAAAATTATTTATCAAAATGGGGTTGGTTTTGTCCGCATGAACTTTTTTTTATTTTTTTTATGCTGACATGGAAGGCGTTTCCACAAAAATTACATGTGTCATATCTCGATGCATTCCCCCATTTTTTTTTTAAAAAAAAAATTGTAAAGCTGCAGCCTCTACTGCATCGCGCCACGTGGCGCGCATAGTGGAGCCTGTCCCCCCCCTCCCCAACCACCCATATTTACTACCCCCGATCCGTTTCTATTTAACCGACCCACTCCTCCCAAACCTCTCTTCATCTTACATTCTCTACATTTTACTTCTTCTTCTTACATTTTATTTCTTCTACTTGTTCTTATATTTTACTTCTTCTCTTACACTCTAATTCTTCTACTCTTTTCTTTTTACATACCAAATTTTAATCATGTTATTATTACTACATTTATTATTTTTTTATTATTATGATTAATTAATATTATTTTTATTTTTATTATTATTACTAGTATTATTACTAGATTTCTAATTTTCAAAATCGCCAAACTGTTTATCGAGCCATTTCATCTTAATTCGACTTTCATTAATGACTCCATCAGTTGGGATCACACCTAACATATTATCCGCTTATTCTACCCAATCTTCTGCGGTTTTACCAATAACTAGTTTGCCATCAACCCAGACACCCATAAGAATTGCTACATCCTACAATGTGATTGCGCACTCTCTGAATGACATGTGAAAAGTGTGAGTATCCGGTCTCCACCGCTCCACCACTACACTGACTAATCTCATGTCAACTTGGAACAACCCAAGTTGTGCAAATCCTAAGAAGCCGGCTTGACTCAGATAGCCTATGATCTCCTCCGGAATATGTGCAACTCCATGATGATCACCTGTAGCTAATTTACTCCTCAATAATCAATCCTCTTCCCATTCCATATATGTGTGGAAATATGGGTTGCTTGCATCCCTAGCAATGACGTATCCATTGGGCCAGGATTAATCAAAGGTCCACCTCCAGTCGAACTTGAAGCCATTTTTTCCACTCTAAAATAACAAAAATATAAAATTAGTGTTAATAATGATTATAATCATAATAGTAAAACAAATAACAGTAACACTAAAAAATACTAACAATAAACAAACATATAATAATAACAATAGCAATAATAACTATAGTAATAATAATAATAATAATAATAATAATAATAAAAATAATACTAATTAATCATAATAATAAAAAATAAAAAATATAATAAATATAGTAATAATACCATGATTAAAATTTGGTACGTAGAAAGAAAAGAGTAGAAGAATTAGAGTGTAAGAGAAGAAGTAAAATGTAAGAAGAAGAAGTAGAAAAAATGTGTAAGAAGAAGAAGTAGAAGAAATGAAATGTAAGAAGAAGTTGAATGTATAGAATGTAAGATGAAGAGGGATTTAGGGGGAGGGGGTCGGTTAAATAGAAGGGGTTTGGGATATTTAACGGGTGGTTGGGGGTTTGGGGGGTGGTTGGGGAGGGGGGACAGGCTCCACTGCGCATGCCATGTGGCGCGACGCAGTGGAGACAGCAGATTTGCAATTTTTTTTTAAAAAATGGGGGAATGCACTGAGGTGTGACACATGTCATTTTTGTGGAAGGCGCCAGTTGGACATCAACATAAAAATAATAATAAAAAGTTCATGCTGGCAAAAACAACCCCATTGTGTTAAAATGTTACAAAACAACCCCATATTGATAAATAGTTTCTAAAAAAACACTACTTTGGTCAAAAAGCCGACATAAACAGGGACGGACCCGGGTGTAGAAAATTGGGGGCACACTACTTTGGTCAAAAAGCCGACATAAACAGGGACGGACCCGGGTGTAGAAAATTGGGGGCACTTGCCCCCACTATGTGAAAAAATATAATATAATCACTAAATGTTGAATAATTTAATTTTGTCCCCACTGAAAAATAAATGTTGCCCCCACTGAAAAATAAATGTTGCTTTCATTGCTTTGCAATCCTACTCTATATAATACTTTTTCATATTTTTTTTGTGAACATTCAAGTGTTCATTCATATAAGATGAATACTAGAATGATTATTTGGTTACATACATGGAGAAATTTTTTTTTATAGTGTTGAAAATAAAAAAATATACAACAATTTCAAAATATGATACTGATGTCATTATTTTATCTCTTATGCATTTATATATTATTTATAAAAATATTTATAGTATATAATTTTGCTCCCACTAATCAAAATTTTTGGATCTGTCCCTGGACATAAACTAGATGGGTCATTTAAGTATCTACTGTTATAACCGTTGCTTCTTTTTTTTAAAAAAAAAAAAGAATTTACTCCCAATTTATCTATAATTTAGTGTGTTTGTTCTACATTATCTATTACTGTTATATATTAAAATATTCAATAAAATTGTGACTTTGATTTTTTTTTTTTTTGGTATAAATGATAAAAAAAATATATCAAAGTCTGTGACTTTGATATCTATATGGCGTTTAAAATAGACAAAAAATTGAACAGAAATAAAGTTGTAGAAAAACATTTCATTGTCTTTAAGTTTTTTCACATTCTCTGTTTCACAAACACGAATGTCACTTGGGAAAAAAGAGAAAATAATGGGATTTTTTTTTAAAAAATTATTCTTTTTCAGTTCATACTTTACGTAACGTCTAGTCAAACAGCATCTGCAAGTTACATGCATAATTTTTTAATTAAGAAAAATAGAAATTAGCATAATTTGTGATCTACACAATTTATAAGTTTAAAGAACTTATTATTTCAATTAAACGTATAATTAGGAAATTAAATTAATTGTACATGATCGTAAAAATTGAATGGAATCTTATGTGTCAAAGTTAGCCAATTTTTATTTGGATCTTGGTAAGGAATGCCCTTATGATATTGATTAAAGAATCAGCAAAAAGAAAGTTGGTATAAAAAAAATGAAATATAACATTTTTTAGTATATTAAATAGGTAAAATAGGTTGATTAGTAATATACGTTTTTTTTACTTTTCACATCGATCCTATATTTTTTTTTTCAAATTGGTCCTGCACGTTATATTCGATCTTCATGTTAGTTATAATTTCCATCAATTTCGACCTTATGACGTCATATTAAGAGCCACGTATAGGACTATTATGATAACCATGTCAGGTCAAAATTAACGGCGTTAGGTCAAAATTACTGGAAATGACTAACATGGAAACAGAATATAAAGTGTAAGACTAATTTGACGAAAAAAATCTGATAAGACCGATGAACGTATAGAACTAATTAATGAAAATATTTTACCTATTAAATACTTCATCTTCCTATACAAACTTTCCATTATTAATTTTTTAATGAATGTTCTTAATGCATTTGTTATCATTTCCTTTTTTATTTTAATTTTTTTTGCGAACAACTTATAATGTGCAGTTGTGCGTACACACTCTAACACATACCTATAACAATCATTATTATAAATTAAAGCAGCATGAAAGCTCAAGGCTCAAGCAAATTTCACGCGGTAGATGTTAGGTAAAAAGAAATTCTGTTCATCTCTCACGTTTAAAACCTTAACCAAGCACGATTTGCCTCAAGTTGGTGAATAAAACAAAGTATTCATCGTTACGAATTCATAAACACAGCTAGCACAAGTAGTAAATGGTGGCTGGCATGCATGTCATGCCATAGCAAGAAGAAAATTCAAACATTTTTTAATGCTATTTTTGCGACAGTCTGTTTTCATACTTTGACTATCATTTCCAATCTCACCCCAGGTTGAACTCCGTCTTAGGGATAAGGATCACTTGTTCCATTTTGATATATCATATCATATCCCAATCAGTAATACCTTGTCATATAAGTTTAAATTTTATTTAATATTAAAAAAATAAAATACATAATAAGATATTATTGGTTGGGACAGATGTGATATATCAAAATGGAACATGAGATCCTCATCTCCGTTTTAGACTCATAGTTTCCTATTCCATATTCTTTTTCCGTTACTTTTTTCCTTTAGAGGGGATGCAATTATATCTTCAACTTTCACCCTAGCACTTGATGCAATTTTAACTCACACTTTCGGTGACTAATTTGTTCTTGCTGCTGTTACTCGTACGTACTCACGTGATAGATGATACACAAGCTTGTAACCCAAAATTGCTTTAACGTTTAAGAAATAATTAAACTAACTGCTTTAAACCGTAATTTCTGCCCCTCTCACTGCTATAAATTGCAACCATATGTATATCTTAACAATTAAACCAAATTCATTCAATATTTCTAGTCTTTACAGATAGATATTAACCCAAAAATGGCACCATCATTTTCAACACCGATCAAATTCTTGTCCTTCAGAATATTGCTTTCGATATCCATCATGGTTTCTCAATCAAATGGTCAAGGGGCTAAGCCAAATCAAAGTCAAACAACCTTGGTGTTCTACCTGCAAGATGTGGCAACAGGACCTAATGCAACAGTTGCTGCAGTGACTGGTGTCAATGGAAAGGTTTGGTCCTATAACACATTTGGGACCATATTTGTGGTTGATGACCCTGTCACACTGAGTCCTAGTGTGAGCTCTACCCAAGTAGGTAGGGCTCAAGGTCTGCTTACAGCATCTTCCTTGGATGGTTCTAATGTGAATGTGGTGCTCTCAATTGTGTTCACCAATTTGCAGTACAGTGGTAGCACCCTTGAGATCCAAGGCACTAGCCGTCAACGTGAGAATTATAGAGAGGTCTCTGTGGTGTCTGGGACTGGCAGGTTTCGCTTTGCAAGGGGCTATGCTTCATTTGAAACTGCTTTCTATGATGCGCCAACTACCCACTCTATCATTCGCTTGACTCTTAATTTGGTTGTTTAATCCTTATTAATTGTTTATTAAGAATCTCTAAGTCATATATATGGTTAATGCATGGTTGTTTATGAATTATGTTAATCAATCAACAGCTATGTGAAATTTAATATATAAAAAATGGGCATAAACCCACCCATCTTAATTTAGTACCAAAGTTTTGTCCTAATTTTTCTTCCATGTGCTTATTTAATGGGGCTTGTCACTATGAGGCAGGTAATGGTTTAAAACTAGAGGATCGTTGTGACAAGAAATTTTATTGGGCATGCGCTAAAAGTTCCATGCATAAGGAACAATATCACCAAAATAAAAGGGGTTTTGAATTTGAACAAGAATTTTATATCCACGATTGTTTGTCACATCCAATGAGTTGAAGAGGCAACCTAGCTACTGTTCAGATTAGTAGTTGCTTGAGTATCGATCGTTAAATCCTCAAGTTGCTTTAATTTCAAAGAGAACGATTTGAAAGACAATTAAGAACAAAGGCGAAAGGCATTGGCCAGCAGCCACCCCTCTTCTATTGGACGTTCATGATCCATTGTTTATACTTAGCCAGATTAAGACCTGCGCGTTTGTCCGGGTGCTAAAGAAATATATAATTAATTGATTTTAGATGACATGTAGAAGCCGGAATGACTTCCTACAACTTTTTCACCAATCTAATCCTCTTTTGAAGATTATTTACCAAAATAACTCTTCTTGGCATGGAAGGCATTGGTCCATGTGGAAGGCGTTAATTTTTTTGCTGAGTAGGATGACGTTGGTCATCTAAAATCAGCACAAAAAAAATTATTAAAAAATGTCACGTCGACAAAAATAAGGTTAGTTTAGTAAATAATTTTCAAACAGGATTATTATGGTAAATAATTTCCAAAAGAAAGTTAGATTGATCAAAAAGCCAGAGAAATAGATATTATAAAATCGATAATTACCGATGATTAATTAAAAAATAAATCCTAGATTAAACTCATGTTGCTGATTTATAAATTAAAGTTTGACGATATGCTCTTAAAGTATAGGCAAAGCAAATTAAGGTGGAAAGGAAATGAGTTAAAAAATATATATGGTATCCATACCAAATTGAATATATGGATTCAAACAAAATATAGAAATCATGAATGATGAAAACTATCTTCATTTAAGAAATGTTTTAGACAAGCTAGCTCAATCACATGAAGACCATTAGCTTTTGTAAATGCAACAACACCAGGGCTTAGGGCTAATAAGAAATTGTTGTTCCTGAGTGGTGACATGCTAGCTCCAATAATCTGAGAACATAGTCAATTGATTTTTGGCACATTGGTGGTGCAACCTATCTTGTTCCTAGAATATCTTCTACTAGTTCTAGGCCTGCAATCAATTCTCATGGTAAGCACCTTTATTGAATGTTATTATTAAACGACAAGAAGAGGATTCTCATGGTTGCACTTGCACCTTTTCTTTTCTTCACAGTTTCTTTCCACGCCTCATAATATGGATTCCACAATGCATGCAAATATTATAAGGAGATCCAAAATAGATTTGAGAAACCTTCAAAACCATAGTAATCATATCTTTTATCTTGGACCTAAGAAGGGAAACAAGTACAGATCTTGCTCTCAAAACCAATCAAAATTTATTTGGAAGCCCAGACAACAACAACAACAACCAAGCCAGTGGAATCAAAATTGTTAACAAAAATCAAGGTTTAAGGACGACAAATGGAGATAAAAATTAGTAAAAACTCTAATTGAAATAATTGATGTACATAGTGGCTAAGGAATTAACTTGTAGAACTCTTCACTTTTCTAACCGAATCCTGCTGTATGTTGGATTTTTTTCGTTTTATTTTTATATTAATTGACTTTTTCTTCTTCTCACTTTTAGCTTTATTTTTTTTTCTTATAAAAAAAATCAAGTTATTTTGAAGATGGAAAAATTATTTTAAAAAATCTAATAGTAAAAAGTAAGAAATAACCTATTTTTAAATAGAAAAACTAATGAGAAAAAAGAAAAACTTTTTACACGGTAAGATTTATTTTGACTATCTTCAAAAAAAAAAAAATTCAAGCTTCACGAACGTAGAGACTGAAATCTCAATTGGCAAGATAAAGCTGTTGCAAGGCAAAGACTTGGGTACAACTTTTTTTTGTTTTTGCAAGTTACTGTTCGGGCATAATTTCGAAGACTAATTCTCGAGATATTGATATTGGATCTCAAACAATAGAAACAGAGAAGAAGATAGTAGAAGAGATAGAGAGAAAAGAGAGTGAATTCAAAACGTGTATTTACATTACATTTTACAGATACATTGCTCTCTATTTGTAGTATACATTATGCATAACCAACTAACAGTTACAACAGTCACACTAACTACTTAACTAACTAATTGAATTGCTTACAACATACCCCCTCAATTTAGATTACTAATAGCCTTTAATCCTATCAAACCTCTCATCACTTTAAATCTATCAACCTTAAGAGGTTTTGTCAAAATGTCAGCCACTTGCTCTGCTGTATTGTAGTAAATGAGTTCCAATCTCCTTTTACTAACTTGATCACGAAGAAAATGAAATCTTGTTTCAATATGCTTACTTCGACCATGTGCCACTGGATGTTTGGCTAGATTTATGGTTGATTTATTATCAATGAACAACTTCATAGGCACATCTTTTCGAAACTGCATTTCTGTCAGCAAGTTCTATAGCCATAAAGCTTGACAAGCTCCCATTGATGCTGATATATATTCAGCCTCACAAGATGATAATGCCATAACAGATTCCTTCTTAGAACACCAAGAAATAGGAGCTCCATTCACCATGAACACATACCCAGCTGTACTTTTTCTATCACTCTTATCACCACACCAATCTGAGTCACAAAAGCCAATCACTTTAGCTGTTGTATCTCTGCCATACTGCAAGCCATAATCAAGAGTTCCTCTTATGTATCTCAAAATTCTCTTAGCTGCAAGCATATGAGATGCCCTCCGTTGATCCATAAACCTGCTGATTAGCCCCACTCCATAAGCTATGTTAGGTTTGCTACTGCACAAAAACCTCAAAGAACCAACTATTTGTTTGTAAAGAGTTGCATTCACAGATTTATCTTCACTATCTTTTTCCAGTTTAGTGCCACTGTCAACTGGTGTGTGAGCTGCATTACAGTCAAGCATACTAAATCTCTTGAGTATATCAGTAGCATACTTCCTCTGATGCATAAAAATACCATTTCTTGAGTGAACAAATTCCATGCCTAAGAAGTATGACAGCAAACCAAGATCTGTCATTTCAAATTCTGACATAGACCTTCTTTTGAATTCAGCAATTTTAGCTGCATTGCTCCCAGTTATCAACAGATCATCAACATATAAGCATACAATCAACAATTCACTAGCTGAAGCTTTAACATAAACACCATACTCAGCTATGCACTTACTGAAACCTTGTTGTAGGAGAAAACAGTCAATTATTTTGTTCCAAGCTCGAGGAGCTTGCTTAAGACCATAGAGAGCCTTCTTCAACTTATAAACTTTGTCTTCATGTCCCCTCACCTCAAAACCAGGGGGTTGGCAAACATAAACCTCCTCCTCTAATGGTCCATTCAAGAAAGCCGATTTTACATCAAGTTGATGTAAAAATCAGCCTTTGAGACTTGCAATGGCAACCACTAGTCTTATGGTTTCAATCCTTGCCACTGGTGCAAATACTTCATTGTAGTCTAGGCCAGCTCTTTGTAGGAAGCCCTTAGCCACTAATCCGGCCTTGTATTTTGCAATCTCACCATCAGGTTTCCTTTTGATCTTATAGACCCACTTCACTCCTATGGGCCTCTTGTTGTGAGGTATAGAGACTAGCTCCCATGTTTCATTCTTTACTATGGCTTTTAGCTCTTCCTTCATTGCTTCCTTCCACTTGGATTCTTTTATTGCCTGCTCAAATGTGACAGGTTCTGTTTCTGCCAGGAATGCCAAATGCACCATATCAGTTTCAGCTGATAGATCACCCTCCTCAGTAATTGCATTGTCAGGAAAGACCTCATAGTCATTAAATCTCTGTGGTGGTTGTCTAGTCCTTTGTGGTCTACAGGTCTGATTAGGTATGGGGGCTGCTGAGCTATCAGTTTCAAAAACATTCACCTGCACAGGTACTCTAGTAACACCACTGTCAGTTGGACTGTCCCAATTCCATCCGTTGCTTTCATCAACAGCTGCATCTCTGCTGACCACAATCCTTTTAATGATAGGATTGTACATTTTATAGGCACCTATTGAATGATAGCCAAGGAACACCATAGCCTCTCCTTTATCATCCAGCTTCTTCCTTATTTCATCAGGTATGTGCCTAAAGCAAAGAGAACCAAAGACGCGAAAATGACTCACACTTGGCTTGTGTCCTGACCATGCTTCCTCGGGTGTCATGTCTAGCAGACCTTTTGTGGGACATCTGTTGAGGATGTAAGCTATTGTAGATACAGCTTCTCCCCAAAAACATTTGGGCATTGCCTTGCTTTTGAGCATACTCCTTGTCATATTCATCAAAGTTCTGTTTCGCCTTTCAGCTTTTCCATTGTGTTGTGGAGTGTAAGGTGCTGTGACTTCATGAACTACACCTTCCTGTTCATAGAATTGCTGAAATGCAGCTGAGTTATATTCACAACCACCATCTGTTTTCAAGACTTGAATGACTTTGCCACTTTGCTTTTCAACTTCAGCCTTGAATTTCTTGAACATATCAAAAGCTTCCCCTTTCTTCTTGATCAAGTACAGCCATATCTTTTTAGTAAACTCATCAATAAAGGAAATGAAGTAAAAATTACCTCCAAGGGAAGCTGTCTCCATAGGACCACAGACATCATGATATACCACTGCAAGAGGAGCTTTTGACCTTGCTGATATTTTGGACTTAAACATTGTTCTGGTTTGTTTACTAATATAGCACCATTCACATAATTCCTTCGACTGTTTGATTGAAGGTAAACCATGCACCATGTCTTCATTTTTTAATAGGCTTACACTTCGAAAATTCAAATGTCCAAACCTCATATGCCATAACCAATTCTGATTCTCAACAATTGCAGCCATACATGTTGTGTCAGCAATCTGAATCCCAACCTTAAAGGTGCGATTCTTTGATAATGGTGCTTTCAAGATCAGCTTCTTCTTGCTGTCATAAACCTTCAACACATTATTCTCCATGGTCATAATATAGCCTTTCTCCAACAATTGTCCTAGGCTCAACAGATTGTTCTTCATTTGTGGCACATAAAGAACATCTGAAACATATGATTGCTGACCATTCTTTTTTTGAATCAAAATTTTACCCTTCCCTTCAGCTACTATAGTGCTATTATCAGCAAATTTAATCTTGCTCTTGACCTTTTCATCAAGATCAGCAAACCACTCCTTGTTTCCAGTCATGTGGTTTGAACAACCAGTGTCCAAATACCAGCTATCATGCTTTTCACACTCAGCTGTTGTCACCATAAGCAAGACATTCTCTGTATCAGAATCTGAGTCACCTTGTGCCATCTAAGCTTCATCATTTCGTGGCACTTTCTTGTTCTTGCACTCATTAGCATAGTGACCCCATCGCTGGCAATTATAACATTGATACCCCTTCTTGTTAAACTTCCTCTTACCATCAGATTTGTAATGACTACCACCTTTCTTGAATTTCTGATCACAGTAATCCTGATCTGAGGCAATACTCTGGCCCTCGCTAAAATATTTCCACTTCTTGCTCTTCCATTTTCCCTTTCCTTTCTTGTGATCATACTCCTTCTTCACAACCTTAGCTTTAGGTGCTTGATCAGCTTCCCTCACACCAGCTCTCTCATTGAGCCGTTGCTCATGTGCTTCGAGGGAATTCTGCAAATCCTCCATCTTCATGTTTTCAAGATCCTTGGACTCTTCAATGGCCACCACAATGTGGTCAAATTTAGGAGTCAACGTTCTCAAATTTTTTTCTATAATATGCTGATCAGTAAAAGTCTCACCACAAGTTTTCATAGAATTTACCAAGACCTGAAGTCTGGTAAAATAAGCAGCAATTGTTTCTTGATCAAGCATAGACATCAACTCATATTGTCTTCGAAGTGATTGAAGTTTCACTTTCTTGATCTTGGCAGCACCTCCATACGCCTTGTTCAGAATGTCCCATGCATCTTTTGCTGTCTTTGCTGCAGAAATTTTCTCAAAATTGGTAGCATCCACACATTGATGAATGTAGAAGAGAGCTTTACAATCTCTCCTTTTAGTGGCACTGTCAGCTCCATCTGGAACACCATCTTTCACAATATCTTAGACATCCTGAAACTGGAAGATGACTCCCATCTTCACTACCCATTGGTCAAAATTCTTTCCATCAAGAACATGGAAGGAGGCTGGGAAATTACCATTCCCATTTGCGGAAGCCATGATCACACCTTCAATTCTCCACTTGAAGTCAGGGTCTCCCACGATCAAAAGCTCAAGATACCACTTGTTGGATCACAAACAATAGAAACAGAGAAGAAGAGAGTAGAAGAGATAGAGAGAAAAGAGAGTGAATTCAAAACGTGTATTCACAATACATTTTACAGATAAATTGCTCTCTATTTATAGTGTACATTATGCATAACCAACTAACAGTTACAACAGTTATACTAACTACTTAACTAACTAATTGAATTGCTTACAACAATTGAACGATATTGAAGGGTTGATTTCTTTCAATCAAATCTCTTTCATATACAAAAGTTAGAGATCGAACTTCTAACCACTTATTTAAGTACCTCATCGGATCAATCACGTGTCAGTAGACTTGGGTACGACTAGTTGTGGATAAATCACGAATTAGGTATGGAGCAACTTATTTGTTTCCTAAATTTTAGGTAAAAAAGATAAAAATCTCAGCACACTGTTCCATGGGACTATGGGAGACACCCGCTGATGCAGAAAAAATTCGGTCGCATGATAAAGTACCTGACCACTTGAGCACCTTCTTCAACATCATGCACTTTATTTTATTTTTTCCTTTTTATTGGTAATGATAATTTCCTTTACATTTCAAATACGTGTTTACACCTCGACCCATTACTGGAAGTGAACTCTGGTTGGCCACATATATTAATTAATAATAATAATATAGACAGGCTTATGGGCACCCTTGACAATTGACTACTGAGCATCCGTAATGTTTTAAGAGATCGAAACATGATACTGATACACATTTTAATATTATCTTTTTAATATATTATTTTTTATTGAATTAAATTCAAATACGTTTTCCAAGGACAATATAAATTAGTCAGACTCATTTAAATTTTAATTACTAAAAGAAATTGTGTTAGAAAGAGAGCGTTAAAAAGTGTGTTGGTAACACTCATCGAGAGAACCCATGTTTTTGTTTTTATTAGTTGGTTATGTGAAGGAAAAAGATAAATATAAAAAGATTTTATTAATAGAACTCATTATGTATCAATATTGTTAAAGTCAGATCCGACAACAAATGAAAAAGGATTCGATTTAGGTTCAATTATCAGTTCAACTGGATGGTCTAACTGGATGATGTATAACATAAAATTTTCTGAACATTGCAATGCCAATAAAATGTTATAATTATTAAAAGTTAAAACAAGAAATTAAAAATTAAACTTATAAATATCTATAATATAATAATATTATTATAAAGTTTATAACTTTATATATTTTAACTTTTAATTTGTCTAGATTAAGGAGTCTATCTATTCTTTTATAAGCAAAGAGAGTATATTGATACGAACACATATTATAACTAGCATAACAACTATCCAAAAGATATAAACCATACTGCAAAATCACACAACATATAACACTTGGCACGCACCAGATTTATTGATGCGGCTCCAATCATGATCAAAACGCAGCCAAATTTTTCACCCAACCGAACAGTACTGATCCTTTCCTTAACTTTTCATTTGTTATCTACTGTACCTAACCTTATCCACCTGCTACAACTTGAAGTGCCTTCCAAACCCACTAATGCCGCGCCACCAAAACAGAGAACCACCACAGAAGATTAAGACAAAGCTCTTGCACCAAATTTATGCCAATAATGAAAAAATGGAGACAATATCACCAATTTTTTCTGCAGAACACCAGCAGAACAGAAAAAGGCAAAAATCACAGCACCACTTTTATGTCCTACACTAATGCATCCGTTGGTTTTCTAAAGAGAATATCTTCACGAATTGTTCTACTTTGAATCCATGAAGCATGGGAAAACGTAGGGTAGAGTTCTACCTACAATGACATTTCGTGAAATTTTGGGTTTCCAGCTTAAAACCGATGTTTGTAAGTTCAATTGGAAACATCTGTTTAAAGGTAAAGGTTATGTTGCACCGGCAAAAAAAAATTTAAGAGTAATAAAGTAGATTTGATGTGGATTGTGAACATCTAATTTTGTCCGGTTAAAATATAAATGAAAAGTAATAAATTTGGATCAGAGAGAGTCTTAAACCGGTCCACTAGGTTTTGGGCTAAAAATGGATAATTACAATAACAAGAAAATAAAAATCATAGAATAATAAAATAAAATATTGTTTGTCCAAAATTGGTAAGTCTTCAAAAATCATCCTCATTGATTTGATTATAATAAGATAAATTGATTTTTTTCCTTTTTATTTTAAATTAAAATCTGAAATGAGTTCCATAAATCCACTCATGGTAAGTTCTTAAATAAAAATAATTAATTTCAATTAAATTGATTCTAACCTAAATGATTGATTTAATTGAGATTAAAACAACTTAACTCCATAATTATAAAGATTTGAATGATAATTGAATAATTTATCTTAATCTGGGTAATTTGATTGTGATTGATAATGAAATAAATTTTTTTAACCTAATTGCTAGCTATAAAGAGAAATTGAAAAATTGTCAGAGGGGACATGTTTTTGGAGCTCCTGAGCCTTTCTACAGTATCTTCTTCTCACTACACCACCACCACCGTATACAGTGGTCCCCAAAACCACCAAGCGGTCCCGTCATTATCACCACCACACATAGCTCCGCCACCGTCTTCACCTCCTCTTCTCCGTGCACAAACCGCCACCAGCTCCACCATATCAGCGTCATCCCCGCTGTCACAGCCTCTCTCCATCACCGCTATAGCAGCTCCCATAGCCACCTGCAGAGAACACCTACCGCAACACCAACTTCACAACAACGCCACCTCCATAGCAGCACCACCGCAACTACACGGCGCTCCCAACCACCGTTGCAGTGTTACTCCACTACCGCAGACCAGCATCCTCGCCGTACTGCTGCGTCACTCCGCCATCCCAGAAGCAGCGCCACCCCAGTCCAGATCGCCTTGCACCATGTCCACCTCTTTGCTCCCTGCTCCGTCGCGCCACGCCGTCGCTGTACAAGATTGGAGCACCCAGCAGCGTCGTCGTACGCGTCTCGCCTGGTTCTGTTCGTGCAGCCTCACATAGGTATATGGCAGAAGTAAACTTTGCTTCGCCCTCTTTTAGATCCATTAGTTTTATTTATTTATTTGTTTTAATATAATTTAATTTAATTCTGTTGTTTATTTTTATTTTTGTTTTGGGCTTAATCTCATTCGGTTTTCTGTGAGTATATAGGGCTATTTTTTTTTTGTGTACTTGCTGAATCCACCCCTTTTAAAATTAGGATATATTTTAGTTGATTCGTTCATGCTTTTAACTCTTAATGGGTTAGGTCATTTAATATAAGTTTCTAATAAAAACATAAAATAAAATAGGTATTTCAATAAAATAAAAACAAATTCAAGGGTTAACTAATTGTTACAGCTAGATTAATTTTATTGTCTAGGATGCATGAGTTGAGACAACTCAGAAATCCTAGAGCACCCTTTTTTAAAAAATATAACAAATCAAATTAAATAACCGCACTTTTGAAAAAAAATAATAAGATTAAATTATTTAAAGAGATTAAGTTAGCAGTGACAGCTAATTTATCCCATCTTTAAGGATGAATGAGTTGCGACAGTTCAGAAGTCATAAACTAAAATCTCTTTCAATAAATAAATAAATAAAATCAACTAAATCTCTTTCAAAAATAAAATCAATCAAATCTGTTTCAAAAATAAAAAATAAAATCAATAAAATCTCTAAAAACTTAATAAATAAAATCAACCAAACCGCAATCATTTTCTACAAGAACTACGTAGCTTTGAATTCCCTATCTCACCGAGGGATACGTAGGAGCAAGGACCATCCTTGTCAAGCTAAACAATTTTTTTTTAATTCTTCTTCCTTAATTTAGGGCTCAAATTAATTAAATAATAAATCTTTCGCTTTTAGGAGAAAAACATAAGTTATTATAATTTTACACAATTAGTTAGAGGCAACCGTTTTTTAACGGACGTGTAGGGTGCTAATACCTTCCCTACTCGTAATCGACTCCCGAACCTAATTTCTGGTTAAAGACCAACTTTTTAGGGTTTTTCATTTTTTTTCCTAAAATAAAATTGGTGGCGACTCCTCCGAACCTCACAAATAATCTCTTTTTCGCGAAGCCCGGACGGGACGGTCGCGACATAGATCAATGAAATGTTTACATGTCATCAAGTGTTTGGTTTGAAAATTTGACCAAGTCAAATACGATCAAAACATACTTGACATATTTAGTATTTAGTATTTGCATAATGGATATATACTGTATTTGTACAACAATATAGATTTATGTTTTTTAAAAACAATTGAATTTTCTTAGAGAAGAGACGTTGATAGTGCGGTGACGGTGGCAAGGACAGCGCGGCGGCGGACAACGGTGACGGCAGAGCAACGGAGGCTGACAGAGAAATCAATCAAACCAAAAGAGAGAGGAGGTTGAGAGGAGTCCAGATCTGGGCTCCTCTTCGTCGAACGTGGCAGACGATGGTCGGAAACGACCGTGAAAAGGGTGGTGGTCGACGGTTTCTAGAGAGAAAAGAGAGATGAAGAAAGATAAAGGGGTGGTGGCCGACATTCATGAGATGATCCTCCGTCCCATTGGAGAATCTAAGGTATTAACTAACCTTAATTGCATTAGAATCGTTAGCGCGCCTTATTAATACGAAGTGAAGCGAAAAATCGAGCGTGGAAATAAAACAAATTACGGCACGTAATTTCTCAGAGTACACAGCTTTTAAAATATAAATAAATACGTACATACATCATTGCCCCGTCAGTAGGGCTACAGTATTAAAGTAATACATACAAAGTATCTTAATACGGATCGAAATAAAAGTAGGAAAATAGGCCGAGAGACATTTCTCCGGCTAACCGCGATCACTTCCCAACCCCTCGAGGTTAGGATCCTGGGCTCGTCCACCGGCATCGAGCTCATACGGAATGCCGTCCAGCTCCTCAGCAAGCGGTTCCTCCATGGGGTCTTCCCATAAAATAAAAGTAACACATACAGAAAATAACGGGAGATAAGAAACATGCATCATCAATATGGGAGAGGGGCATCAGTATAGCATATATATACACGCATCACACAACACAGATAAAATATACAACACAACATCACCCATCGCTTAAGTCATACAGTACAACCATCTCAAAAATCATTCTCTCCGATAAGCCTATAAGAGGGATACTAGTCCCTATATATATGCTGACTTCCCTATATGCATGTCGGCCGATACATCACGTCCCCGGTTGGACATCCCCGTCGGGATAACATCACATCATGTCCCCCATTGGACATCCCGCCTCTGGATTAAAAACATCACGTCCCCAATTGGACATCCCCCTTTGGGACAAATATGTTGTGCTATGAAATGATATGATATGCAACAAACATCCATCGCAGATTGATACCGGGACCTCACGCCTACGCAGTCGACCACGACCACGACGCACCGCATCCCCATCAACATCAACATCAACATTAGCATCACGACGCCTTGCGTCTACAAGCCACAGCTCCATGGTCGGGACCACGACGATATCAACCCGAACAACATCAACACTCACCATACTCTCATCAACACTCAACCGGCCAATCATAATAAAATATCGCAACAAAATAGTTGTTCCAGTACAGATATCATCACAATGCCAGACAACGGTTCATCACGCAGGCAGTTCAACAAAATAAACCAACAGATAATCAAGTAAATAGTTCAACATAACAGGTAAACAGATAATCAATTAAATAATTCAACACATCACTGAAATTATAATTGTAGTGGTGATAGCCCAAAAGTACCTACACCTACGGTCCAAGCACTTTATCCAGGGCTCAACCTCTAGTAGGGTTTTAGGGTTCCCCTATATATATATATATATATATATATATATATATATATATATATATATATGTATACTTTATACTAAGCTTGCTTTCCAGACGATATCAGTTCTTTCTCCCCACCTTAGTGATGCTCACGTGCGGCTCCAGCTGCGACTCGACAACTGTTAATCGGGTGCGGGTTGTCGAACGCTTGAACATCGTTGGATCCTTTACAACAAAACACAATCAGAAATCAATATAGCTTAATTAAAATCCCCTAATCCTTAGGACTAGGCTGCTGCCCCTATTTAATTAAATAGGCTGGAGAGGTTGAAATCCCACCAACTCTTGGATCAATAACCCTTAAATATGCACAACACTAGAGTAAGTCTTTTTACTCAAAAATTTGAATCATAACCCAGGATTTTTCACCCTCTATGTTTCGGCCATCACCATAAAAAATAGGTGGGAGTTTGATTTGGTTTCCTAATCACTTGGATTACATGATTATGGAATGAATTAGGTGAAATCAATAATCATTTCACACAAATTGAAACAAAACCCATTTTCCCCCAAAAACTTACCTAGGTTCGGTTCCTCTAAGATTAATAGGTTAGGAAGATTATTTGATTTCATGCTCTTAGATAGTGATAGTAGAGGATGAACCTAGATCATAGAAATTGGTTTGGCATTAAAAGGATTTTTCTACAATTTTCTAGAGATTTTTGAAGTTTGAAGCATAAACTTGAAACTATGAACTTCAATGGAGAAAAATGAAGATTGAGAGCTCAAGAGTGAAGTCCATACCTATTAGATGATAGAGGAGGATGAGATGATCAAATTTGCTTCACAAAGTTTCTTGAAAATCTTTGTGGAAGCTTGAGAAAAAATGGAGGAAAGTAAGGAAGAAAAATGGAGAAAATGGAGAAGAAGAAGAAAGTGAAGGGGAGAGAGAGAAAGGGAGGCCCAAAATTGAATAGAGAGAGAGAGGGGGTGAGGTCATCAAATTCTTAGATATTTTAGGGACAAAAGGATAATTTCGCTTAGGGACAAAATTGTCACTTCAACAAAAGAACAAGGGCAAAATAGTCATTTCCCCTTAAAGTAACCAAAATATCTAGATATTTTGGAGAAGTAATGATGATGGTGATGAGTCGCATGGCATGAGCGTAAATCCATCAGTTCCTAAGGGCAAAACGGTCTTTTCTCGCCCTAAATATCTCAGATATTTTGTAGAAACGCAATGATGATGCGGTGAGTCATGGTGGTGACTCACCCTCTGACTCACCTTGCTCAGGTTACTCGTGTCCCTCCTCTGGTGTCCGATTTTGTCCCCGCGCATCCGTTCTCGATTCCGTCGATTTCCCGATTTAGGGTTTTCGCCCAAGAAAGTCGTGAGAACTTATTTATTTTGAAATTTTTCAAAATCGTCGATACTGTTCGCAATTTTATTTAAAACCTAACTGTTTTATTCACGAGTCAAAATTAGGTCGGTTGAGCAGTAAAATCACACTGTTAGTGTAAAAATGCAGACCGGGCTCCATTTGAGTTTTCGACCAAAATTTAACCATAGCTTCCTACGATAGCATAAAGCTTGACTATGGTCTCGATTTATTTTATTTCACCCTCTAGACCCTCCAATAAAATACAAACACACAAATATTGTTTAATTAGAAAACTTTTTAAAGAAAAACGAGGTGTTACAGTTCACCCCTAGCTGGAAGTCACCCCTCCCAAGTCGTGACAGCACCAGGACTTCGCCGCTGACGGTGGTGGGGCGGAGGTTCAACATTTTTGGCCTTTGATCTCATCTCCCCCTCGAAAGTTTCCACCTTTTTGCTTCAGTTTGCAGTAAAGGCGGCACCTTTTTCAGTAAAGGTGACATCTTCCCCCACCGCTGCTCCTCCCTGCACACTGCACCACCACCGCGAACCAGGAGCAACCCAGCCACCACGTCCCACCATTTCACAGTACACCACGAGCCGTCACCGAGCGCGTCGCTCCAAGAACCACCCCCCCAAACCTCCACCCCGCGAGACCCACGCCGCTCCAGCTAGATCTCGGCCACCACCACCTTGCGACCCCTGCAAAAATTAGGCCATGCAACCAGACTGTCCCCATTCTCTGCAAAAGTTGCAACCTTGAAACTTGACAGCGGCGGCAAAGCTTGGACGGCGAACGATGGCGGACGACAGCGGCGAACATGGACAGCCAACGACATTTACGGTTGTATAGGCATATTTGGGTTTCAAATATATTGTATCATAATACATAAATAAGACAAAACATTAATACATTTGAAAATATAACTCCACTTTGACTAGTCAATAAGTTTAAAACCTTAGGTGTGCATGTGTCAGAATGCTTTAATTTAATTGGTTGACAAAAATAGGTGCAAGTTGCAAATGTGCTGGTGTAACATAGACGACACCCTGTTTAAATAGCAATTTTGGGTTTCCAGCTTAAAACAGATGTTTCCAGCTTAAAACATCTGTCCAACTGGACCACAAATTGCTATTTTCTGCCCCCATTTGAGCTCCAAGTATTGCATTTAAGCAGACTTCAAGTAGACCGTGAGGAGTCTCTATTTATTCTCAGTTTCTCATTATCATGTAATTAACTCTTACTCAAGTTTAGTTTATCAAAAAAAAAAAAAAATTCTTACTCAAGTCAAATGCGTGAGGATCGAATGACTTTAAGCGACTCTATATAGATGGAGACTAAAGGATGAGACAGAGGATCGAACAAACTGCAACAAGGATAGACTCGGACGAGAATTAAGGGATAGGACGAATGGTTAGACGGAGCAAGAACTTTTGTTGTTCTACACTGTCGTAATTATAAAGGAAAAAATATTGGATCTGAAATAGAGGATTAGACAATTGATTAATTTTTTTCTTTTCTGTTTCAATTTTTTATTTGTTTTTTTTTCCTTCAGTTTTTTAATTTTTCCCCTTAAAACCAATTACATTTGTTTAATTCAGTCAAACCTGGTCCAATCGAGTTTTTGATCGGTTTAAAACGGTCTAACAATAAAAACGATTTTGACCCCAAAATAAGACCGAACAAGTGGCTGATTCACGGTTCAAACAATTAACATATTTACTTGTGAATATAAATAAGTCTCCATAATCTTTCTCCTGCGTGGTGAGTTATGTGGCATCACTTATATATAGGAGTGTTCACGGATCGATTTGGTTCGGATTTGTATGGGGAAAAAATCTGAACCAATCAAAATCAATTGGTTCGGTTCGGATTTATAATTTTTTTTAGCAAATCCGAACCAAATCAATTCAATGAAGAATGGGTTGGTTCAGTTTGGCTCGGTTCGGACCCAAAAATATTAAAAAATTATAGCAATATTAAAATATAATAATTATTATTAAAATTTTAAAATTATTAAAATTATTAAAATATAATAAATATTAAAATATTAAAGTATTAAAATATTAAAAAAATATATAAATATCAAATATTAAATGTTAAAAAATATATAAAAATATAAAAATAATGTAATCGGTTTGGTTCAGTTCAGATCCAAAATCCTTGAACCGAGAACCAAACCAATTAATGAGCATTGGATTTGGTTTTGTTTGGTTCGATTCAATTCGGATCTAAGCACACAAAAAATATGAACCAATTTAATTGGTTCGGTTCAGATTTTCGGGTTAATTAGTTGGGTTTATTTGAACCAATAAACACTCCAACTTATATATATCAAACAATTTTTTATTGTACTACTAATTAATGAGTATTATTATCGAATTTGCATATTATTTATATTTTTATTTTTATTTTTTGACAGGAGAAATTTTATAGTTTATCATTAATAATTAAATGAGCAATATAATAAAGGGGCCTGATCAAGGAAATCGGGACTAGACTTAAATAAAGCTGTCTTAGTTAAGTTGTGGACAACTCTATTGGTTAGTCACTTAGTCTACTAACAAACTCTACCTTAGAAAGAGGTAAACTAGAAAGAAGAGAAGAACATTCTAGAATGATAGAACCTAGCTGAGCAATGTTATCACCAGGGGAATTAATACTTATTTCTTTTTAAATCTTTTCATTTTCAAGATATATTTTCCAATCTACTAACTAATGGTATTTACTACAAAATCCGTTGATTATTAACTTATTTTCATTTAATTCTTTTAAATATATTCAGGACAAATATTTCTAAAATACAAAAATCCATACTTATATATTAAATTAGATTATACTTTCTTAAGAGTGGTTAAATTCTTTAGACTATTCTCATTTATATAGAATGACACCAGTCATAATTTTTATTTTTAAAAACAATAAATGTAAAATTTAAAATTAATTAGACATATCTTATTTTTAAATTTAAATAGCTTATTTTTTAATTTTTAATTTTTAGATTCTACTTAAATTAATTAAGTATATGCCGTTTATAATTTTAAACTTTTTTCTTGACTATTTTCCTTTTCTTTTCTTTTTTATATTTTTAAATTTAAAAATATATGTACAATGCAGGAAAACTTGCTAGTTTATAAAATTTATTTAATAAAATTTGCGTATATCTCTCTTCTTCACACAACCCCTCTTGATGTTTCACCAACTTTGTATAAGGAAAAGATGTGTGCAGATAATAAACACTCTTCTCTTAATGCACAAGAAATTTGCTATAGTTTATATATATAATTTTTTTTAACAAACTTTGCATTTATCTCTCTTTTTTAGATCAGCACGTAATAAGAAAAAAGCACCTGAAACGATTCTCTCTCGATGCTTCACCAACTTCACATATATGCAGATCATAAATCTTCAGTGAAAACAACCAATCTAGTGTTGAGAGAGTTGGTACCATGGCTCTCCCCTGAGAAAAAGGATGTAAGTTCGATTTCTGGAGTCATCCTATTGGGAAGCAGTCCAATCCCCTATATAAAAAATCGGACGTCCATCGTTGCTAAATCGGGATTAGTCTCATAACTGATGCAAATGATCAAAATTATGGGAACATCCCCGGGCTAAAAAATAGGGGCAAAAATCTTCAGTGAAAACATAGGAGTCGATCGATGTCATGGGGGCTAAAAAATTAATGGAAATGGACACCTTCATTAATTGCCCCTATCAGGTTTCTTGATCTGCTTAATCAATGCTTTTTATTATCAATATGGCCCACGGCTCTTACGCCCATGCACATATCTTCTCAACCACACATGAGAAGCAGATAAATGTGCATCTTGATCTCAGAATCTTGCATATACTAGCCCCTAGATCGTGTACTTGAAACTAATTAAAAACCTTTGTAATGTTCATTGTGTTGGCAAAAGCTTTTTTTTTCTCGTTTCCTTTTCTGGGTATATAGTTGGTTTGCACAATATCCTGGCCTCCAGCGACAAAAGTTTAATTATAATCTCACGCACCTTCAATTATTTCATGGTGCATTGGACACGGACCAAGAAACTTCCTCTATCATGGATAGGTACGTACGTTCAATTACACATCTTGCAGACAATATTCCACTGGAAAAAGGAGATGCACATTAAGATCATAAGATAGAAGCATTAGATCTTCTATTAATTCATCAGGAATCAAACTCTAAAACTTCTTCACGACAATCAAAAGAAAACTCAAGTTTCAAAAGCAGAAGTGACACTTCTATATATATATCAAACCTTTAATGACCAATAATAAAACAAAGGCGACCTTAAGCAATCAAGAATTAAATTTTTTTTTTTTTTTTTGTATGTAGATTTGTGTAAATTTTGGATCATTTAAGAAATAATAAAACCGGATATTATCTATTGACTTGAAGAATATTGTACCGACAATATATATGAATATAAGGAAATATAAGTACTATTGTACCAACTATATCTGAGTAAAGCTGTAAAGAACACAAACTATACAGAACAATTTTTGGCTCATGCATGAAACCTCCGAGAAACAAGAGCCCAAAAAGGGCAACTGAGTCCGCCGCCTAAACTTTCATTTCCTATTTCCCACTAGAGAGTTGATGGAGCCACTTTTTATTTTTTATTTTTTATGTACAGTACGTAGTAACTTTGATAAGTTGTTGAACATTTTTTAATCGTTAAGCTACTAGCTAGGAGTAGGCTAGTGCATAGCTAGTGAGGAGCTTAGATAATTTTTATGAGAATATTCATTTTAAGTTTAAACATTATTGCAACTATTGTTAAAAGTAGTTTTCTTGTTATTTCTGACACAATAAATGTTTGGTTAACAAGGTTTTGGTTTAGCTAGGTTCCAACCTTGGGCCAATATTTAAATGATTTAGCAGGTTTGTTTTTGTCAGCCTGCTGCTGGTCTTCTAATATATTCTGCATTGGATGTTTTAAAAATTAAGCTTTATTGGGTCAAATTTAGCAGCTGAAGCAAGGGATGATTATCTGTCATTAATTGGTAGCTGTCTTTGTGGACATGTGGTGCATGGTTTTTGTTTGCTCAAAATGAATGTTTTTGTCAGTGGTTCTGATGAGGTATCTTTGTGGAAGTAAGGTATTTCTAGCATGGATGTAGTTTTGCGGCTAAGCTGTACCTGATTGGAGTTGGATCCTCAAGTTCTGAATGGTGTGGTGTACCACACTTGTGTGCACAAGTCATTGGTTAATGGTTTTATCTCCTGTCAGTAGTTGATTTTTAGAGGCCGTAACTTGTTGTAACTTTGAGTTAGCACATTATTTGGTTCATTGTATTTCTTTGGTGGTGCGTTCCACATGCTCCTTGGAGTTTGTGGTGTCAACATAATTGAAATGGCTCTCCCCTTTGTGATGTATTTAGTACTCTACTTCTTGTATAGTAAATGGGTTAAAGTACCACTTGTACTCTTTTAATATATTTTCTTATAAAAAAAATAGGCAAAATAGGTTGATTGGTTCTATAAGTTTATTTAACTTTTCATATCGGTCTCATATGTTTTTTTTTTAAATTGGTCCCACATGTTATGTTTCGTTTTCACGTTAATCCTTTCCGTCAATTTCGACCTTACGGCGTCAAATCAAGAGCTACATGTCGCACTAATGTCATGTCACGGCACGTCAACTCAAAACTAACGGCGTTAGGTCGAAATTGACGAAAATGACTAATGTGAAAACGGAATATAACGTGCAGGACCAATTTGAAAAAAAAAAAACTTATGGGACCGATGTGAAAAATTAAATAAACGTATAGGACCAATCAACCTATTTTGCCAAAAAAATAAGGTGAATTCTGTGGTACCCCTAGGTTAACGTTACCCTGCCTAGGTGGCTCAATTAGATGGTGAGAACCATTTGAATTGACTCATTCATATGACTCATTTAATTGACGTGACGTATTCTGATTGGACAGAGTAACTTTTACCCAAAATTATTGAAAGTACCGAAGAAGACACCAAAAAATATTTTTTCTTCTCCCAATACTCCATGCTAATATAGGAGGTAGAAGTGTTCACGATTACATTTGAATCCAAGTAAAAAACCATCTAATCCAAACAAGATAATTAGATTTAGTTTGATTTAAATTGGATTGATTCTAATCTTACAGCAACTCATCCCAAACTTATTATAGTTAGTTTGGATTGAGTTTGACAATTTGAAATTTGACCAATAAAATAATCAAATTGCAAGCCTAAATGACAACAAAAAAGACAAAGTAAAAATATGATTCAAGAGTCCAAATTAACTTCAAAAACTTAATAAGGTCATCCAGCCATTTCAAACATATAATAAGGTCAAACAATTCAAACAATATTAGACGGTGGTCACTTGAATTTGACATGCCACAATATCTCATCAAACTAACAAGTAACAACAGAAAATAAAAAAAAAGTTAAAAACTCATACATTAGTTACTTTAAAGAGAGGAGAATGGAGTTGAAACTTACTATTGTATGTGTGATGTTTAGATATTTGTGTAATTTTAACGATTGCATAAAATTTGTGGCTTGGACGTGAAGTTTATCAGTTTGGTTTGGACCGATTTTAGAAATGAATTCAAAAATTAAACCAAATAGATCAATTTTTTAAAAAGCACATCTAAATCAATCTAAAGAATTTCGATTTTGATCTGTTTTCGATTTTCTTGAATTGATTTTTGGTTATTTTTGAGATTATATTGGGTATGAATACCCCTGATGTGAGGAGTGTACCCTTGTTGTATTTATAATAACCTATTATTTGAACACTCATATCATCATCACATTTGCTATACCATACACATATTTTACATTAATATATCATATACCCCAATACCATCCACGATATCCATATTAGGTGTCAATGCCTTTATATTACTTATAAAATTAGTTGCATAATTTTCAATGCAAAGTTTCAGTCCCCTCTATAAATACATAACTCTCTTCCCAGAGACTGCACCATAAATGTATTTGTACGGTTACAAAAATGGGTGACAGTGAGAAACGATCACAACCCGATATAGTACTACCAATAGATGTTCCTGCCACCAATACTCAAACAATTTGCAAGTCTCAAATCCACATCCAATCTTCTTCATCCTCCTTTCTGACACAATTCCATGCAGGGTACTTTAGGATTAGTTTATCTCTCTCCAGCCAGGCATTGTTATGGAAGATCCTTATTGAGCCAATCCAAGATGCACATGCTCTTAGACGTATATTTTCATTGATACCCTCTACAGCTTTCATTCTCTTGTGGTCCCTGGCCTTATTCACACTAGTTATACTCTCTTTTCTGTATGTTCTAAGATGTGTGTTTCATTTTGAAATGGTGGTTAAGGATGAATTCTTAAACCATGTAGGAGTAAACTACCTCTTTGCTCCTTGGATTTCTTGTCTATTTTTGCTAGAATCATTACCATTCTTTCCCCCAACCACACTTTTATACCAAATACTTTGGTGGGTGTTTATTGTTCCAGTGGTGGTGCTTGATGTGAAGATCTATGGTCAGTGGTTTACTAAAGGGAAGAGGTTTCTGTCAACAGTGGCTAATCCAACAAGTCAGTTGTCTGTGATTGCCAACTTGGTGGGTGCACAGGCTGCTGCACAAATGGGTTGGAAGGAGATTGCAATATGCATGTTTTCTTTGGGTATTGCACATTATTTGGTGCTTTTTGTGACACTTTATCAGAGGTTGTCAGGGAACAATAGCCTCCCTGCAATGCTACGTCCAGTGTTCTTTTTGTTCTTTGCAGCACCCAGCATGGCAAGCTTGGCTTGGGGATCCATTTGTGGCAAGTTTGAAAGCGTGTCCAAGATGCTGTTCTTCCTCTCCCTCTTCCTCTTTATGTCCCTGGTAACTTTTTCTTTCTCTAAGATATCTAAGTGAAGTAAAAGAATTGAAAGAAAGAAAAAATTCAAAGATTTGTGATTTTGCTTGGAACTAATTGGAAGTCCTAAAGAAAGCGACCTAACATTATTTCCTAGTAGTCGGTGATCTAAGTTTATATATCTATAAACAATAATGGTGCAAAACTTCAAACTGATGTTGTCAAATTGTTTACGTTCCACGCCATTTTCATATTTGATTTGTTCTGTTCATCATTTGGAAGTATCTAAGTTGCACTCCACTAGAAAGCTGGTCCCCTACAACTATCAGTTGACTATGACCTTCAAGTTGTTGGCAAATATTGGATATAACTTTGTACCATTCATGTGATCTAGTATTTCTGAATATGAGATATTAGATTATAAGTTTCTATTTTGTGGTCCTACTCTAGTGTTAATGTCAGCCCATAACTCTTGTACGTTATGAGCGCAAGGAACTGTGGTTGCGGTAATACGATCTGCAATCAAATCCTGATGCCGACAGTGTGGCGACTGTGGCCGCATCATGTGATGCGGACCACATTTTAAAACATTTCTCTATCAGCTATCACGAACTTCACCATTTATAGATTATTGTACTAGGATGCAGCTAAGACAAATAATAGATATCTAGCTAGTTTTTTCGCATTTCAGGCCAATAAAATTCTTCTCAAAGTAACGGAATTCAAATCCCTAATATTTACATAAAGTTTGTCTGGCATCACATTCCACTTGCACGGCAATCTAACTAATATTTGGTTATCTAGCTACTTTAAATTATGTTTATTTAGACAAAAACTTAAATAAAAAAATCATGGTTTGGTAACTTCCTTTTTTTTTTTTTTTTGTATTTTTGAACAAACAGGTTTCAAGGCCTCTGCTATTTAAGAAGTCAATGAAGAAGTTCAACGTGGCATGGTGGGCTTACTCTTTTCCTATGACGGCTTTGGCACTGGCTTCAGCAGAGTATGCACAAGAGGTTAAGGGAGCCATGGCTCATGCAATTATGTTGGTGTTATCAACGCTCTCTGTTTTGGTGTCTCTTGTCTTAATAGTTTTCACTGCTCTCAACACTAGCATGCCCTTACCTTCTACCAACCTCGATTTAACCCAGAAAAGCAGTTTTGCAGCTACATGATCAATATTAGTTATTGACTAGTAGAAAGCTCAACCTTTGTAATTATAGATCATCTGTAAAAAGTAAAATCCACTTATAATATACCAAAAAGAGATTTTGGGTTACTTAGCTTATGTAAGTTCCACAATATACCGGGACTGCACCTACTCAATTCACTAATTAGCCAATAAAAAATATGTTGTTTTATATATGATAATTCTTAACTTATACCAAAGGCTGTATATTTTCGTCTTTGTCTTCTTTTAGCTATGGATCGCTTATTCGAATCATCTCTCATGTGGGGGAAGTGTTTTACTGTTTTTTCCTGCCTTTTTATTTTTGCTACACAAACACAATATCACGTTAGTCCTGCTTATTCCCTGTTTGCTTAGCTGTGATCCATTGGCTATAATGCCTATGCTATCAATCAAAAAGTGCAGCAACAGTGAAACTAAATAGAATAAATTGTGTTTTTTGTCTTTAGGGAGAGGAGGGGTTCCAACCTGCTTCCTCATCTTAAAGGTATTCCACGGATCGATGTTGATCGATGCAACTGTATTCGGTGTAGATGAAAAATTGAAGACTCAATATAGCCAACGGGAGTTTATTCAGCCAGTAAGGTTTGGACATTTTGTGTTTGCTTGGAATGGCTTAGGTTCAAATCAAAGGAATTTTCGTTAAGGTTAGTGGTTTGTTTTAGTTAAATGAGAAATTCTCCCATCACCGTAAACTTTCCCTCGATAAAAACAAAAAGCAAAATAGAAAAGTTTATTAACCTGCAAATAATAAGTAGGCTTATTTTGCACCCAAAAACAATAAGTAGGCTTATCCATCGATCCTTGGTAAGCTTCCTAACCGGATATAGAGAAGAACACAAGTTCAAATCCTAATAACAGACATTCTAGTTGGGAGATTACAAAAACCAAGAGTTAATTTTTTGTTCTAAACAACCGATTCAGGATTAATCTCATAGACATTTCAAAGAACCGTCCCGAAACTTATGGTAATAATTCGGGATGCCACCGAAAAGTCAAATATCCTAATTATGATGTATTATTATAAAAAAAAGTACACCTATTTGAAAGCAATCTTTATCCTGATATGTGAATAGAGCTCTCGATTCAAGTGGGCTGCTGTGGGTCAAAATTGTTGCCGGCTCTAACTTAAATTTTATTTTTTAAATTTTTTTTTCCTGATGTTTCATACTTTCAGCATTTCGGAAAAAAAAAATCTCGACTTTCTTTTGCATAACTAAAAAATCGGCAAACATCAATTTTATAAAAGTGTTGAATGATTTTGTAGTAGAGAATATATTTGTCTATAAAAAAAATTATATAAAAAATCATATAAATATGTCATTTTATTTCTATTATTTCATTTTATTTAATAAAAATAATTAAATTAAAATTTAAAAAATAATATTTTAATTTTTGAGATGATAAATAGTTTAAAATAAATTAAAAGTGATAATTATTTTTAAATAAATAACATGTATATAAATAAAATTTATATAAAAAAAACATATAAATATGTCTTTTTTATGTCATTTTCTTTTTGTCAGCAAGTTCAACGACTAATTCTATCAAACACTTTAAATTCAATCAGCTAATTTATCCGTTATCAGTTATTAGCTAACTTATCAACAATCCGTTAACTTATTCGCTATCAAGTAATTTTTACCTAACAAAACCTTATTATTTATATCTAATTGTAAAAAAAGATATAATTTTTAAAAGAAAATGTGATAATGGTGAAGTTAGGATGACTCAAACATAATCTAAACTCAATCCGAAAACATATGGGGTCCCAGATTTAGAACTTTTAACTTGTTGGCGGCTTCTACTTTTATGCTTCCTTCGATTCCTTTCTTTTCAAACGTTGAATCTCATCAAGCTAAAATATTGATTTGTCAATGGTTTTTATGAAATTTTGCACGGTTTATTTCTATTGTATAGATATATCAGTTGGTATAAGTTAAATAACATCGTTGGAATTTAGTAAGAGAAGAGATAGACTTTTATGGCTGATTTCCAAACACTGTAATGCTTTGAAATTTTAAAATGTGTTCTTGAAACAAAGCAACCAAACACATTTTCTTAGGGTTTGTCTAGGAGTTGGAGGGGAAGACATTTTGCGAGTTTTTTAGAAGAAAGAATGGTGTAAAAAAAAAATTTAAAAGTCCTCCAAATACTTACAGAATCCTCCTCTAGTTCATTTTTTTATTTCCCCAAAATTGGGGGATTTTGATTCTTTTGTTGAAAAATAAACCCTCATACAAGATAGGGGACTATTCTCCCTTCCTCATCCCTTTCCTCTCCCTTGTACCCCAAACTCCTTCCCTCCATTCTCCTTCAAACTTCCAAACAAACCCTGAGTATTTTAAATTAGCATAAATTATTTTAAAATTTTGTGTAGCAACAATTTTTAAGAAAGAAAAAAAAAACAAAAATACCAAACCACACTTCAGATTTTTTATTTTAGACCCTATCTTACCTCATGTAGTTTTCTTTATCTTAATAGTTCTTATGTTTTGAGTTGATTTTCGATGGGCTTAGAAGGCGAACACAATAACAGTCATGAATTCTAAGGCCAGTAGTATAGATGCTCCAAAGAGAAGCATCGCAATAATCTTATAGAAGCTTTTAGGGGAAATTGTGGATCGGCATCAATAGAAGGAGTGCAACTTTATCAATAAACTAACGATTGGAATTTGGAATGTTAGAAAATGCTATGCCCTGTTAACCAAAGTTTCTTTGTAAGTTTGTAGAGGACCAACTAATCTTCAGTCGTGGAAGATTAAAGTTTGATTTGTTTTTTGGTTGACTTTGTTTCTGGCCTCCAAATTTTCATATAAGATAACCCAATATATAGTGGGGGTTGACCAAACCTCAGCGATTCCAATTTGCTTCCACTTGTCCTGTCCCTTAAGCAGTATTTAGCTTAAGATCAATGTCACTTACATATACATATATTACCAATACCTCACTTTATATTTATATAATACTGATTTGATTACAGTTAGACACATTTAGTTTTCTGTACAAATATACTTGGATTCTGCCCCTTGTTCTGAGAGGTGTGAGAAAATACAGATGTGTAACCATTTTCCTCTTAGCCTTATGTATTGGATTGGCAGAAAACCCACCTAATGTAATATTTGCAGCATATTCGCTTTGCTTTAAAAACTGGGACCTGTTATGACATAACAGGTTTGGTTCAGTAGAATGGAATTTCATGAGTTGATAATTTACCTTCTAACTAACTTGGTGGGTTTTGGAATTTTAATTCTAGACCTACCAATTCCATAGAACATAAATAAATAGGGTCCTCAAAAAGGAGGGGAAAAGAATGACAAAGGAAAGCCACCAGCAGAGGACAGTGAGACACATTGCTCTGAAGGGTGGCCACCTTGGTTCCCTATGGTTCATGTCCATTGGAATCAACTAACTCCAATAATAGGAGCGAGGTTGAGGGTTTAAAATAGAGGTGATTAATTGGGACTTGCCATGCCCTCTTTGTTCTCTTTTTCCTGGCGTTTGTTTTATTTGAATTTACTTTTTCCGCCAAGGAAAAATGTCAATTTTCCAAAGGGCTCCCAAAGTACCCAACAAACATAAATGGAGTTACGCCTACGGTTGAGTAAGGCCACTGGACATCAACTTTCAAACTTTTCAACTAAGGATATGTTTGAAATGGGTATAAAAATGTGGTGAAAATTCATAAATGAGAGGAATTTGTTCTATAAGGTTGATGTCTTGATGACGCATTGGCAAGAGTGGAAAAAAATAGCATTTTAAAAAATTGAATTATAAAATATCCAATGTTGAAGGGAGTAGTAGTATCTTATCAGTGCCTCTCTCTAAATTGATTTTACTAACTACAACACTACTATCATCCCTACATTTGTGACCCTGACAAAAATGCCCACTAAATCTACCACTGACATTGTCTTTTACCAACTCATCCAGAGCCAACCCATCACTAGTTGATGTTGTCTCTGACCCACAATTGCCAAAAGCTTCAACTTCAGCCCTAGCCACATTCCCTCTAGTTGTGATCCAATTCTCATCATCATCATCATGATGCCATGCCCAACAGGGCTCCCCTGAGCACACAGCTAGACTTCTGACCCTGCCAGCAGGGGAATTCTCAAAACATGTCATGTGAATCAAATTGCCAAGACTTCCTGATTCCTCCACATAATTCCAAAAGCCTTGATCAAGAATGCTTGTTGGGGAACTTGAATTAGATTCCTGAATTTGCTTGGCCTTGGAACTAAATTCCTCAAGAAATGGATGCTTCAAGAGTTGACTAGCAGTCCACCTCTCTCTTGGGTTCCTCCTAAGGCACTTCCCCAAGAAATCCTTTGCTTGATCAGATAGAAAACTTGGAATCTCAGGCACCTCAGTGGAATATGCAATATGGTAAAGAACTGAAAAAGGGTCTGCCACATTAGGCCACGGTGCAGCACCAATGGCCATTTCAATCACAGTGCAACCAAGTGACCAAATATCACTAGGAAACCCTTGTTCTTCTCCACGCGCCACCTCGGGTGCCATAAACATCGGCGTGCCGCTGATCGGCGCCGCCTTAGAGTCACCGACACTCTTAGCACATCCAAAGTCACCAACTTTTGCTACCCCATCTTCACCAATCAAGATATTAGCACCCTTGATGTCACAATGCGCCAACCCTTTTGAATGCAAGTACTCTAGCCCCTGCACAACTTGCCTTGTGTAGCAAGCCATTACCGGCTCGTTGAACCGGCCACCGTGCCGGTGAGTTGCCTGAACAAGCGTGCCAAAAGACATGTACTCCATGAAGAGATTGTACATGAGCATGTTGTTCTCCATTGTAATGTCACACCCTTTATAGGTAACCACATGAGGAGAACATAGAGAAGATAGAATTCTCTGCTCTCTTTGCAAAGGCTCCGAATGAGATAGCTCCGATGACTTGACGGCAAAGATGCGCCCCCAACTGGTGGCGAGGGAAACGGTGGCTGATGAGCCATGGCCTATGGTGTGGCCTCTACTCCACTCCATGGATGCAAAGAAAATTAAGGCTCTCCTTTGTTGGGAGGTAATGCGCACGCCTCTAAATGGATTAATTTCTTATTATCGTTTGTTACTTCTGACACACCCAAAAAATAAAAAATTAAGGCTCTGCCTTCTGAGTTCTGATTTTTGAGTTGGCTATTGTGGCGTTTTATATGTGTAGTTGAATGTTGACACTTTGAGTTTGAGCCTTTTGGGTTGGTTTTTGTAAAGGTTCTTTTTATTGGTTGGCTACTTATTTGGTTGGCGCTCTCTGTCTATCTCTTCTTTCTTGAGTTGACAATACCTTCAACTGCAGTCTACAATGTGTCTAAATTTGGATGGCTCTGGTTCTTCGTCGGCAAAGGTTTGGTGGTTGACACGTGTGAAATGCTTTTGTTTACTTGTTTTTTTGGATTGAAGTGTGATATGTGCAAGTAAATTTGGATTTTGATTTAGATGGATGCAAGTGAAGGGGGAGAGGTTGGAGGTTGGAGTTTGGAATTGGATGAGGTAGATGAGATGGCAATCAAGAGTAGATTCCTTGTTTTGTATCATAGTTAGCTATACTTTGAAAATTGTAAGGGTTTTAGGAGCTAGATGAATTGGGTGGGTTGGAAGTGTTGAACCACCAAAACGGTTAAACTTCAGTATAATTTTTTTCAACATATTAGGGTAGAAGGTTGAATTTTTTAATTGTAATGTGAACATAAAACCTTGACAATTTACAAGTCTTACAAGGTGAGGAAATAGTAAAAGTCAAATGGTGCAGGTGTTCTGTTAGAAGTCAAAAACTAGAATGGGAAAAATTCATTATTTTGCCTTGTTCTATGTTATTTATGCTTCTGAGATGACCGCCATGTCATAAGTCATTCCACTAATTCCCCCCGCCCCCAAAAAGAAAAATATGTATTAGGCGGTCTTCACTTTATTATGAAGCTTCAAAAAGTTTTCTCGTGTCATACAGTGATTGGTAAAATATAGAATGGCTTTCAAAAGTGTTGTTTCCACTTTCCATGTTGGGTTGGGGTTTGATATTTTTGGTGTGTGAACGGATATTTTGCAGCTTTCAAAAAGTGAAGATATGAAACTCATTAACCGGTGGAAGAAACCGTGGAAGTACTCGAAGAATTTGGGTTAGTCCATTTAATGCATAGCAACAAGTCACCGACGGGAATTCTTTTCTATACTTGGTTTAAATATATTGTGTAAAGTCAACTAATATTAAATAATTGAACAATTTTTTATATGCACAATCTATTTAAATTTAAAATAATTATATATTAATTATTAATTAATTTAGTATACACAATTTGTATATATAAAATGTTCACAAAAAATCTCTCAACAATGTCTGTGAAATTAACACCATTTTTTTTTTGGTAGTAATCTATTTATTAAAAATGCCCGCGTACTTCAACCCAACAGTCTTTTTTGGAAAACTTTTTCATGCTTTGTTACTGGGTCTAGGACACACGTCGGACACAATTTCGCCCCAAAAATACCAGATACCATTTCAGTCCATGCTTATTTCTAGAAGCTCGATCGGAGCGGGTAACAAGTTAAATTATCTTAAGAAAAAAGGTTTCGTTATTTTTTGTACAAAATTTTTCTACAAATCATTATAATATTAAATAAAATAAATAAATACATCCAATATTTTGAAAATAAAAAAAATTAATATTTTTATATAATAATTAAAATAATGAATAAGCAAATTTCGAACTATTCATTAAATAGCCTTAATGATACTCTTAATGATAACATAAAAACAAAAAAAAAAATAATAATAATAATAATAAAGGAAATGTTAATCGGTGTTCTTAGATCACTAGTTAAAGAATTAAAAAAAAATATAAGAAAATGATGTAGTCAATATATTGAGAAGTGTAATTTTTTATTTTAGACAAAACTATTTGATTGGTCTCTTAAGTTTTTTTTTTTTTGATCTAGTCCTATATGTTTATTTCGTATCAAATAGATCCCTTAAGTTAGGTTCGGATCACAAACTTAAGGTTTTTTTACCATTCCTCCAGAATCTATCATCTCCTAATCTACGTGACATTCTGGACCTACCTGACATTGTCGACGTGTCAATAAATATAATAATTTAGTGATTTAAAAAAGAAAAAATTATTTCTTTTTTTGAAATATTATATCTTCACTTCATCTTCAACTCATCTCCCCACCTGACATCCCACCCCATCCCCACCTTCTCTCCCACTCCCCACGTGCGTCTATCCAGTCCACGTCATCATCTCCCCCCATCGTGAACCAGATCGGACTGAACAAGATTGTCGCGTGCACCACCGCAGCAATGCGTGCTGCCCTCCAATCCTCTTCACAACGACACCGAGATCACCTCTACGCACCAGTCCATCGTCGTCCCCGCTCCTTCGTCCAGCCATGCTCTTTCACAGCGCCACCACCGCGAACCACCCATTTTCTAGCTTGTCTCACCAAAACCCATATCAAACGCAAAACCAGTCCACCGCTCCACCACGTCCCATTCACATTGAACCTCCGCCAAGCACAACGAAATTACCCACGTCATCGTCGAATGCCATCACCGCTACGTACCCAGCTGCCGTCGCATCACTTAAAGTCCTTTGTGCTATGTTCCTCTCTGTTTCACAATGGGGTTAGGGGTGGGATGGGGGATGGGGAGGGGCTAAAAAATATGATATGAAGATAATGTTAAAAAAAGAAATAAATATTATTTATTAATTTTTATTTTTTAAAATTATTATATTTATTGACACGTCACCCGTGCCATGTAGTTCAGGGGATAATAAATTCTGGAGGTATGATAAAAAAAACTTAAAGTTTGTCACCAGGAACCTATTTGACACAAAATAAATTTAAAGAACCTGATCTAAAAAAAATAAATTTAAAGGATCAATCAAATAATTTTATCTTTCTTTTCAAATAAAACTTTACGTCGTTTTGATTCCTTAATTTAAAGACACTGATTACCAAGATGATGATAATTATAATATAAAACCTTGAAAACAAGGGTGCAAACATGTACTACCCTCACTTCTATTTTTTTGGTGTTTGTTCTAGCGAAACAGCCTAGTAAAAAAAAAGTTTATTGTGGTGGTTTGTTTTGCTAAACATGCACCTTCGTATTTTAGTTTAAATATGCACCAAAAATAGATATTTTAGTTTAAACGATCATATGCCACATGACACGATTGGATGATTGTGAATCCGATTCGCTTTACTAATCAATCATGGCCAAAAAGTTTAATTTCAAATTTCAAATTAACAACAATCCAAAAACATTCGAAGGTGAGTTTTTTTTCTTACATTAATTAACACCCTTTAACTTAAAGAAATCTATCATTACGCGTGTTAACTTTCATCCCCTGGTAACATGATAGGTGTCCAATTAATTAATGTCTTAGTCTCACTCATCCACATAACCATACAAGATAAATACATTAATCTATTAACATTCTACACATACCCAATTTAAGTCTCTATAACTGATACAGTTTATTAAGCACCTTTATAGATCATTAAAAAGGGGTTTGATTACATGTTATGTGAAATAGAAGTTAAAGGGAGGTACTATTTTAAAGTGTCTATAGATTTTGTAACTGACTTCAAAGTAAGAAATTAGAGAGTGAGTGGGGGTTGGAGTTGGAGTTAGGAGTAGGAGGCACGGTTGCGTCATTTATTAACACGGCAAAAACATAAGGTGGCGTTTGATATCCGTTATATTTTTATATTATTGGAAATGTCAAGTGAGAATAAAATATTATCATATTTGATATAAGAGATAAATAATTATATCTTGGCATAAAACATGCTTGGGAATAGAGTTTATGAAGGAAAATTAAAAATTTTATTCACATGTGTAAGAGTGGAAAAAAAGTAGGGGTGGCAAAAAATCCAATTATCCACCATCCATCCAGTCTATCCAAATGAAAATCCATCTAGTCCATCCATTGCAAAAAAAAGTAACAATGGACTGGATGAATTGAATTATTTTATTTTATGGATGGTTGTGATCCATCCATCATCATTCGAAAATCCATTGGACCACTTCATAAAACAAAAAAATAATCCATGGGATAAAAATGAAACAAAATAAATAAATGATAAAAAATCATAACTTCAAAAATTAAATCAATTTGCTGCTATTATAAGCCGAACAATATATTTTTTGGTGTTTTATTATCACGATTTGCATTTTTTGTAATGAATTTATGATGAATTGTTAATCACAAAAAAAAAAGGTAAAAAAATTTATTCTGGAATTTTTTTCGTGGATGGATGAAAAATATTATTTGGAAATAGTCATAAAAATTATTTAATTTTTTAAAATATTTTTCATGGATGGATTGGATATCCATCCGTAAAAAAATTGTTAATGGATGGATTGGATAGATTTTTTTAATGAAATTTTAATGGATCATAATGGATTAATGGATTATTTTTAATCCATCCATTATAATCTAAATAAAAATTTATCTAATCCATCTATTTGCCACCCCTCTAAAAAAAGTATTCGGGGGGAATAGAAAAGATTTGAATGTTAAATTACTTAATTATCCCTGATCACTTTAAAACATAATCAACATACATCTCTCAGCATTTTCCCTTCGTGTCCATCGCTCAACGTGCTTGGTTTGTTTCTAAAAATAACTGACTTATTCTGATAAATATAGGCATCAGCTGTTGGACCTTCAATTTGTTTTTTAAGCTTTATAATTTATTCTTTATTTTTCCCCTTTAAATGCATGATTTGATTTGAAAATAATAAATAGTTTAATAAAATAGTTTGAAAAAGTTAATTATATTATGGCGAATATTTCATATGAATCAAATATGAGAATAAAATTTATTGAGAATGCAGTATATTATTCCCAGGAATGTAAAGTGACAACCAAACATATTTTATTAACTTTTTCAGGTATCTCATTCCTGAGAATCTCATTCTCAAGAATATAGTTTAGCTGGGAATAAAACATTACCTAAATCAAACACCTTTTAAGGAAACTTAAATTCTCCATTCTCCACTGCAATGGATAGGATCTGGATAAAGTACTATATATAGTATCCATAATTTTCATATCCGAGTTTAAAAAAAATACTAGTAATCGAACTTATACTTGTGTGTGTAACAAGTTTAATACTCGTATCCTTCTGGATACCTAAGAGCAACCCTAATGTGAGTTACTTAAGTAGCCAGCAGAAATTGATATTGTGGAATTCAGAGGACGAGGTAGAAATTATAGAAGCAGATGATAGTCCGTGTTATATGCAGCAATTGCATGTAGATTTCAGAGTTTAAAACCCCAATGTTAAGCCTCTTGTAGTAAAAGATGGGTTGATCGACAGAAAGGCATTAGAGGTATGTTTGCTGGATCAGTTTGGGGTAAATATTACAGTTAAGGCCGACCTTACTCGGCTAGACTAAGTAGTTCTTAAAAATATGAATGGATTCTTGGTAGGTTGGATCATTGGGGGTAAGATGATATGACATTCACATGTAAGGACACTTATTTGTATAAACAACTCATTCTTATATAAGAATCATCAATAAAAAAAAAAGAGGGAAAAATAATAGAGAATTACATCTAACTACCTTTTTCAGAAATTGAAACAAAAATAAATATAAATAAATATGTTGGATAACTTTGTGGGCAAAATAAGAGATTTGAGGATTTAAAATTTAACTTTTATACAACACACAGATATTTACAGAGATCTTGTTGATTTGTCCAAGTCTGTGGATTGGAGAAAACAAAGAGCTATTACGATACGAAAAAATCAATACCACCAGAGGAAACTTGACTAATGAGACTACTCGACACGACTTACTAACCAACCTGGTCACTCGACCCTATATTATCTAAAATTTTCTTCTTTTTTTTCCACCCTTTTTTTTTTATAATATACTCAAAGCAAGAGTCTTTTATATATATATATAAAAGAAAAATTTTAGACAATATAGGGCCGAGCGACCAAGTTGGCTCAGTAGATATATATCTCGATTACACACATAAATATGTACTAAATTAAAAATATTGTACCGATATATTTTTCTAAACCATACTAATCTCACATTAAATAAGATAAAGAATAAAATTACAGTTTCCTATTCTATGATAAGAGAAGACTCAATATAAATTAGAGTCAAAGACTCTCTTTGACAAAAATGATTGATAAGTTAGCTTATAACTGATACGCTAGTTTATAATTGATACGCTAATTTTTAGTTTAAAGCTTATAGTTGATAGCTGAAAAACTAACTGATTGAATTTGAAGTGTTTGATAAAATTAGCTGTTGAACTAGCTTATAAATGTAAAATGACATAAAAAGACATATTTATAACAAACACAGTAAAATGAGAATTTCATTAAATGAATGAGGATAAAAATGAAAGAGAAGTCAATAAGCTATAAGCCATAAGCTAAATAACATAGCTTATGAAAAAAAATTATAAGATAATGAGATAAGTTTGTTTATCAAACACCTCTATTTCAGTCAAACATGCCAAAATGGCAATCCATTCTTACCATCTTCCCACTATTAAGTTAACATTCAGGATGTGTTTGGGAAAGCTAAAAAAATAGATTGTGCTGATAATCGATTATATGTATAATCCATTATTGTGATAATCGATTATAATCGATATCTGTTTTTGTTTGGGTATGTTTGCTAAAAAGTGATTTTAAGATAATTTATTTCGTTTGGGTGGTACAGAAAAAATCACTTTTACATAATAAATTACGAAAAAGGATATGAAGCTATTTATATAATTTAATAATATTTATTTAGAAGTTAGTTTTATAGAGGTAAATAGGGAAAAAAGTTTTGAGAATGAAAAATAATCAAATTACAATAATCTTAAGCTAAAACAAATTAGATTGTATAAAACATCTTTTTTTCCCAAAAAAAGCCTTTTTATAAATTTAAACAAAGTGCCAGACAAGAAAGATTATTTTAAAAACAACTTTTTTTATCTAAAATAACTGAAACTCAATTAATCCAGCATTCTCAAACATATTCCCAATATTGCTTTGATTGGAGTGTGACCATGGAACGAACATACCACGCTTTACCCCCTGAAAATCTGCGCTCAGACGCTCAGTGCCAAGTTTTTTTTTTTTTTTTATTTTCTCGTGGTGGAGGGGGCTGTTCCGTTTGTGTTTTGTTTTGTTGGAGTTGGGACTGGGCTGGGTGTTTTTGTAATGGTTTTCTATTGTGGCCTGTTGAATTGAGTCACAATTGTTCCCTTAGTCAAATTTAAGCCCATAACTTAGTAGTAAAAGTTGTGAACCTCAAAGTCGTGGACCTCACTTGGTTGATAGGCTTGTGGAGCAGATCTAATTGAGGTGAGTGCGTCAGTGCATATTTATATTTGTTGGAATTTAATAGAGTTAAAGTAATTTTTTTTTATATTTTCAACTAATCATAAATCACTTTAGATCTGACTTTTAAAATAATTATGATAAGAGTCTAAATTTTTAATGATATTATAATTTATAATTGATTGAAATTATAATATTTTTTTTACATCATGCATACCAATTAAATCTTAGAATTTAATTGTTATATACTGGTATAAAGTTTTTTTTACATAATAAACCAATTACAAATTATTGTATGAATGAATTTTAGAGTAATTAGAATAAAAGTCAAATATTTTATCGATGTGATAATTTATGATTGGATGTCTGTATAAAAGAGTTTTACACCTCCGTGAAACTTTTCACACTAAAGTGATCATTACATGAAGATTAAATTCAGAATCATTTCTAACTAAAAATCAACTAGAAATTTACACGCAATCACATAAAGCAATTCAATCGTGAGCCCACCGACCCAATTCAATTCTTTATTTAATCAATGCAATTTTTCATCGTGCATGCATATAGTAGCGTGATAAATCAAACTTTTATTGAAGGATCGATCATGGAGGGCTCGTGCAGAAGAGAATTATGAAGGACAAGAATGCTTACTTTTGATGCTGCGTAACGTATCAGTCAGAAGCATGAGTATGGTCAATTAGCCTGACCATTCAAGAATCATAGCCTCTTGCTTACTTGAGCTTTCAAATTGCCAGTGATCGAAGGCATGCAACAAATAAAATGATGAAGCCCACAAGCCACGCCCAACCCATCAAGAATTTCCTGCTAGATGCTAACTCACGAGTACCAAACCAGTTACGTACAAACTGGATTCGGAAGCAACAGAAGTGCATGAAAACTTGCTACCATTTAATTTCCAATACTATAGTGGATTTGGTAATGTTAGGTTTTTAGCGTGTTGAACGTAACGACAAAATTAAGCTCCAGCTTCAACGAATAGTGATCTTATTAATGGCTTCAACGTATAATGGCTTGATCGATCAAAGGCACTATGTTGATAAAATAGCGGACAAATCTTTAGGTCTAGTAACCACCTTACGGTTGTATAGGACCTCTGACCTCTCTAAGAGGAAAGTCGTTCACTGAAATAATGTATCCTTTATCTTATGGCACATGGCTATCAACATAAACTATACCCAATTTTGTGTATGACTAATGGCGTTCATGCATCATGCTCAAGTGACATCGATTAAATTGTCTTTTACCAGCGTACATGAAATTATCTTCATTTTTGCAATGGTACACGGTAGAAGTCACCTATACATTAGTTTTTTTCTTTTATATATATATATATATAAAATAAAAAAGTATTAATAATCACGTTTTTTTGGCATGAAATGTGCCTCCTTCACATGTATTCACCATCAACAGAATGTTTGAACAAATTTTAATAAAATGAGATTCACAAGGGAAATTGAAGCGGCGACATTATGATTTTAGTAGTTTAAGCAATCGCTTTATGACCACATTTTTTTGTAATTATTCATAATGATAGTAAATATAATGTAATCATAGCTACAATTTAGTATAAATTTAGTATAAGACTATATATATATATATATATATATATATATATATATATATATATATATATATATATATATATATATCATGATAACCTAGTAATTTGATGGAGAAATGTTTGAGATGTAATCCGAAAGGAAGTAAAATGTAGATAGTATTTATAAAAAATGTTTTGTACACAAAAAATTTGATAACTTAAGACACCTAGTTAATGAGGTTCAAAATCTTAGTTAATGATGTGTTGAACGTGATTAATAGATACACTTGTGATAAACAGATAACTCATTAACCTACAGTTTGACAAATGATGTACAAAATCTTAGCTAATAAAGTTTAGTATATGATTAACAAGTTATCCATTAATCAAGTTCAACATGTCATTAATCATAATTTTGAACGTCATGTAATTAATCAGGTATCATTATGTGTGGGATTGTAGATGTTGAAATTTAGCCATTTAGTATAGCTGACAAGTGGTCTAGAAACTCAAAAGACAACTGTGATCTGTGATGCTTTTCTTTCACAATAAAAATGTCTTTGCGTGACCAAAGTGTGACATCCTCTTCAACAACTGTCAGACGGTTTTCTTGAATCCTTTTTCCTTTATATATAGTGACATGCAACTGCTACTAGTTCTCCTCTTTTATCTTCTTGCTTGACCTTTTCTCTTCGGGATTTAGTTTCTACCATGCGAAATTACAATGGACCTCAATAGAATATACAAGACAAAACAATCTTCAATCCATTATTTCCATATGCGTACAAAAAATGGGGAAACTAATCTGACTTCTTTTGTATATAAATTTTTCATTGTTTTGGTATACAATTTTGAGCATACTAGTGAGGTATAACAAGTAATATCAAATCTCCAACCAAAAACCAAAAAACTATGTCAAATATTAATACTTTCCTGCTGATTCCCATATAAAGAACAAATGAAAACAATGTGATAAAACCAACTTAATTTTTAAGCTCAAAAGAAGGGAAAATAAAAAATCAGATTGATCTCATAAAAAAAAGGAAAGGTATCAAATAATTCCCTGAGAGTTTGGAATTGGTGATTTTATTGCTTTGATCCGTTGCTATTGTTGTTGTTGTTGTTGCTAGTTGTGATATTGCCATTGCCATTGCTGTTGCTGGCTGTCATGTTGCCATTATTGTTAGTAGTGTTGTTGTTTGGTTGAGCACCACCAATAATGGAAGTGATAGCTGCTGCCAAAGCCGCAGTGAAGTTAGGGTCAGCTGCAATGGCAGCAGTAACTGTATCAGATAGGTGTGGTGGTGGTGCGTGTTGAGAGTGATTACCCAATTTTGAAGGGTCTACTGCATGATGATCTTGAGACATTTGAAGACCAGAAAACTTGGATTGGTTGTAGAGTGCCTGACCAAATATCTGAGGCATTAATGATGAGGCTGGGGAGTTTGCAAAATTCTGAGCTGGGAAGGGGATTTGAAACTGGGTTGGAGGCCTAATTGGGAACTGAAGAGGGTTTGGAGACTGATCAGTTAGGTCCAATGTAACAGTTGGGAATGGAGCTGATGCTGAGATAGATGCCATGCTAGAAGAGCAAGGAAGGAGTGTCCTTGTGAGGAAGTTTGCATTCATTATACCGTCACTGCTTGACATTGATCCTGAAAGCAGCATTCTTGCAGCTGAGGAAGTGGTTTGTGCCATTGCCATAGCTGCTGGAGGTAAAGGGTGGTTGTGAGTGCCTTCATATGTTGAGATAAGGACTGTTCGGTCTTCAGCACACCTTTGTACCTGTTAGTTTTGATCGATCGAGTATCAAATATGGGATTAGAAACCTACCTGTTAATTAGTACAGTGTGAGCATATACACTAAGTGTTTACAATTGGATCGAGTGTTTTAAAAAATCTAAGATTGATCCAATGATGCACACTTAATGAATGCGTGAATGTGTATTTTATTGAATACATAAAATCGGGATTCCGCGTGCATATCAATACCTGTTTTCTAACTGGGCAACCAGAAGCCATAGTGCAGCGGTAATAAGCTCGAGGACATGGGTTTCCTTTAGCCATCTTCTGCCCATACTTTCGCCATTGACACCCATCAGTGATCTAAGAACATATAATTACAAATTTCTATCAGCTTAAAAAAAATTAACAAATTCTCATGAGCTAATATTGTAAAATTGAAGTACACAATTTCTGAGACATACCATGGGTGCCTCTGATCGAGCTCTAACAGAAACTCTTGCCTTCCTCATTGTGGCCTCACCTTGATCAACATTTTTTGGAGGAGTTCCAATTCCCCTACCAAATTCCTTCTTCTGATCTTGATCAAACACAAGTGCTTCATCACTACCATTCCCAATATTCTTACAGCTTGTTCCTAACTCCTTGGAATTAGCTACCTCTACGTTAAAATTTCCTGGTGATCCTGATCGATCTTGACTTCTTCCCCCTGATGAAGAAGAGTGTTCCTGATCAGTCTCAGCATTTGTAGCCAACCCAAGATCCATAAACTGCCTTGGCACCAATACCCCTCCTCCGTTCTCAGTTTCCTTCTTCCGCTCTTCTAGTTTCCCATCAAACACTTCCTGTTCTTCCGCATGATCCTGATCACCCTTCTGCTGGTCCCGCATCAAATTCACCAAATGAATCTGCAGGGCATTGTAATTGGTGTTAACCTGATCAAACATGTTCCTCAAACGTTGATTCTCCACTTTCATTCGCTCAAGCTCAGCTTGAAGAACAGCCAGCTGAAATAACAGTAGTTCATCATGGCAAATGGATTCAAATTTCAAACACGACACACAAATGTTCAATAGTGAAGAAATAAAAAAAGAAGCACCCCATATATGATAGATCAGAATTTCATTAATTAAATTGAACTAGCCTGTTATATACAATTTTCTTTACCTCATTCTTAATTTTTTTGTCTTCTGAATTAGGTGAAACGTCATCGTCCACCATGGATTGATCGGTACTGCTAGTGTTGGTAGTAAGAAGATTCAGACCAGTCTATTAAAAGAATTACAGATTCATGAGCACAACAAGATTATCATACAAAAAATGATTGAACTGAATTTCAAAAGCTTGTGTAATTTTAGAACTATATATTATATTATATATAAAAAACATAGATACAATTAATATATATTTTTTATCAGACAACATATATATATATATACAATATGATGATGGGTGGGTCACTCACGTTTACTTTGAATTCCAACATAGATGGGGTGGGAGAATGATCATGTATGTGATCATTGTCGGGGACAGAGGCAACCTTGTCATCGTTGTGTTGTTGTTGTTGTTGTGAGAGAAGAAGTCCACCTCTGTTGTTATCTTATCATGAGATGGTGCCGGAGAGGCATGGTTGTCAATGGAACAGCTAAGGTTGACTTGGAAGGGGATGGTGGTGCGTGTGGGTGAAGAGGATCCGATCTTGGTGCTAACCGTGGCCTCCATGTTCATGTTGTTGTTGTTGTTGTTACTACTAAGTTTCCAGTTGAGGCGGTGGGTGTCTTCAGGAGGGAAAGAGTTGAGAACAGTTGGCTTGTGGAGAAAGAAGCTCCCAACTGGATCTGAATCCATGGAGAGTCCACACCCTCTGGCCATAAATTTCAAGAGAGAGAGAAATGTATGAAATCTTTATAAATGATGCAATGGACTCGGCAATAAAAGAGGGCAACTCAGACTTTAGAAGATGACCAAAACTGTAGTTGTAGTAGTAGTAGTAAATAGTAAATTATATATAAATGTCTTTTCTGTTATAGCTTTGAATATTGCCTTGGAATATATTGTATTATATATTTGATAATTGGTTAGTTGGGGTGTGACACTTTCCGTATCTAAATTAGTCTCACACATGCAAAGAGAGCGTAAAATGTGAGAGAAAATCTTGTAAAAATCGACATATTCCCTTTGAATTCTCATAAACATAGGTTTCAAAATATTAATTAATGATATTATTTTCACCATTCAACAATGTATGGGAGAAAAATTCCTTACAAAGAAACTTGACGTCTCCCAAAATATGAGTTGCTGAACCATACTATATGCAACAATTTACACCCATCATAAGAATGAAAAGGTTGCCAAAAAAATAATTAATACAAATTTTGAAAATTTCTTTAGAATTTAGAAGCTTCATTAAGATACAAATTTGCTTTCTTGGGCGTTATTGTTTATTTTAGAATAATATATGTAATTGATGAACATTTTCCCATGGATGAGGTGTTGATTTGGTGAGAGTGAAGCCATGAGGAGACTATAGAAAAGGAGATTGAAGCGTTCCCAAAATTCACCGCCCCTATTGGCCCGGCACATATGGCTCGTGATGATAAGTGTAGTCTCAGTCAACGTTCCGGTAGTGGGCCCCACATAGTGACGACTCAGTGTGGATCCTTGCAACCATATATGACTTGGACTTGGACACATAGGATAGGAGTAGGATAATAGGATATGGTTTGATTCGGACCGAAAGAACGGGTTGACCCAATTAGTCCTATTGAACCGGATCCCCTGCTAGATTCATATTATATATTTATTTTCTTGTTGTTTCGTTGTAATTGTAGCATCCAAGTGTTAGTTAAGACTCCCACTTTTTCTTATCTTTTCTGTTCTGCCTTTGACTTTCTTTCTGTTTTCTTCTTCCACCTCATTCTCTAGCCTTCGCAGATCTCGTAAATTAATCATAGACCACAAAATTTACAACTGCATAGTAATAGTATCATCCAAGCATTTTGTTTTTTACAGAAAAAAAAAAATGTATTCTGGCTTTAATCATTCAATGTATTCCAAAACAAATAAATTAGAAAAAAAAAAGCAAAAAGTTCATTGGTTGAAACAAATAACTCAAATTTTTCTACCTTGGCTGAAGTTGTTAAAGTATATATGATTAATTACTGAATAGATGTGGGTAAAAATTGTATCTCTAAGTGATACTTCTAGGCAAACTAACTAAACTAAAAAGGCCAAGAACACTTCACATATAAATTCATTTTTATTGAAAAAAAAAAGTTTTATTTTGATACAATGTCAATTTACAGTTTTTTACATTTTTAACCAATTAAAAATTATTTTTATGTGTGATTTTTAAGATAGTTATGACGAGTCAAATATTTTTAATGATTTGTCAATTTATGATTGATTGACAGTATAAAAAATCCTTATATTCCAACTTATATATTATTAATTGTTTCCCATAAAAATGTAGATGTTGTCCCCATATGCCAAATCATCATCACTCATCTTGTTAACTGTACCTCACCCATTAAGTTTTTTAAAATTGAATTTAAGAATTATTTCAGACGTAAATTGAAAAGGAATACTCGAAGAATCCTCCGTACTACTTCGAAGAAGATAAAAACGTAGCAAAACTATCTTAAATATTTCATATTGTATTGAAATCTATACAGTCTTTTGAATTTATTTTTAACTTGCACTCGATGAGGAATATATTGGGAATTACTACTGAGTTGTCTCAAACACTACAAAGAAGTGGTCAAGATATTGTATATGCTATAACATTAGTTACAGTATGTAATGAAAGATTGCAAAGCATGAGACAAGGATGGTTGGCATAATTTATTAAATGAAGTATTTTGTGAGAAGCAAGATATATATTAACATTCTAAATATGGATGATGCACTCTCACTATACGAGGAAGATCAAAGCGTAAAGTCTCAAATTTATATCACTTCAAGTTGAGTTATTTTATCAAGTGATTCGTTTGGCTAAGTTTTATCCATCGAAATTTTCTTCTGTAGAGCTTATAAGGCTTGATAGTCAACTTGAAACTTATATCATAGATGTTCGGTCAGATTATTGATTTTCAAAGTTAAATGAGATTAGTGATATTTCTAAAATGATGTTGAAAATTAGAAAACATATTATGTATCCAACGGTATATTTATTTCTGAATTTAGCTTTGATTTTGCATGTGTCAACTGCAACAGTTACAAGATGTTTCTCTATATTGAATTTTGTGAATAATGGAATACACAATCGTATGAGAGATGAATGATGAATGATTGTTTGGTTACATACATAAAGAGATATTTTTTATAATATTGAAAATGAAAAATCATACAACATTTTAAAATTATGACAATGTTTAGAGGACAATTGTAATTTGTAAAAGTTTAGATATCCTATGTTTTTTTTGTCATGAGATTATATATTTTGTGTGATAGACATTGAGTGTAATTAAGAATTTGGTAAGAACGACAATTACTTTTATCTTGTGTATTTTATATGATTTTTTATCATTTGTACATATTTATAATATCTTCCTTTTGTAAAATAATTTTTAGGCTATATTTTTTTTTTTGCTTCCACTGACCAATATTTTTTGGATCCGTCATTGACATATCAATTAAATCTTAAAAAAATTTATGACCAGAGTTTTTTAAAATCGAATTAATTCAACATAACAAATAAAAATTCATGATATCGATGGCTCAAATTAGTATCTTTCGTGTTGGGCCTCTTTTCTCTTTCGAAATTCTAGACATGCCAATAAGTGTTACCCGATAGTACTAAATATATATCTCCTTACTATGAAATTTCAATAAAAAAAAACTAGTACCTCTTTTAATCTTTACCAGCTGGAGCTGTGATTATGTGGTAGGAATTCCAGCCCTCATATTCTCATTTTCCATTCCTTCTCAAAAATATAAGATCTTTCTGAAGAAAAAAAAACATATCATGTGGTTTCCGATCAAATCACAATGGGACGTACTGCTCCAGCATAGTAGTATCTACAAGTGGTGGTGTACATACATAAGGGAAGAAGAGGTGAAAAAAAGAAGAAAAAAAAAACACCCACTTGGAGGTTGATTTATAACTAGCATCTTAGGTAGAAATTAATGCTAACCCCCTCTACTGGATTTCTTTTTCCTCTTCAATCCTCCAAAAAAAAGTAGATGATTAGTTCAGATAGATAGGACGAATCATGAGCACGTCAAATAAATGAGAAAGGTCAGAGAAGAGACAATTGAATATAAGCTTAACCCCGAGATGCATCCATGTATGGATGATATGAAGAAGGTTTATTAGAAAGTGACCTAGTGCGGGCCATATTCTTATTGGATACAGATTTCCTGTAGTAACCCACTTCTATCTCTCTCTACTTGTATTTTTTAGGATAAAACAAATTAAGGATTGGGAGTATGAGAGAAACAAATCCAATAATGATATATTTGCTTTACATGAGTTGTTATGTAGTAATTTTCCCACAGCAGTGTTGGTTCGGTGCTTTGAATGTGTGCGCATGTACTTGCATAAATTATTATACATGTTAAAATTAACGTGTTTAGCAGTTGCACTTTGCAAGGAAAGGAGATCGATGGACACTGATTTTAATTTATACAGGCAAGTAGGACCCAGTTGAACCAAAGCGGGGAGCTATGGTCCAAATGCATTTCAAAGTCCAAAGTCCAAGGACAGATATATCCTAGTGGGGAAAGAATCTAAGAAAGATGGGTACATATTGTTGAAAGCAAATCGGCAAAGCGGAAAGTGGGTTATGTTTTATTGTTTCATCATGAGTACATGAGAAATATTTGTCTGAGTGAGTTTTGCATGGAAAGTAGTAGGTTTTAGAAGGAAAAAGTGATTCAATTAATCAGTCGTTTTCTTTTTACTCTATAGTCGCTAGAGTTTAGAAGGAACCCCCCACCCACCCACCCATACTTTTTGCCACCTAGCGATCTTATAAGAGTTTATGTATATGCTTTTTCTGCATGTATATGTTAGTGCTTTACACACATTTTAGTCACTCTTCACAATTTTTTTCGACATAATCATGCCTCTCTATTTTTTTTTGGAATAACCAATAAGCCTAATCATGGTCTTTCAATTATACTACTTTGTCTCCAATCTCTCTCTTGCATTGAAGTTATAAAAAAAGGTACACGAGTGTAAAATTGATCTAATAGTAAACTACACATTTTGTTAATTTTCAAACCGAATTCTATAAAGATTCAACGCAACTTTTTATGACCACTTTTGGCCTGTTCTAATTTTATATATTTATTTATTTTGGTCATTGAATGGCTTGTTCTAATAGAATATGAGCTTATGTTGCCACAACTCATATTTTGGATTGGAGTAGCATATATATGTAGGCTGGTTAAAACTACTTTTACATTACGGAAAGATATGTAAGTGTACTGAACCCCATAATATATACGTTGTCAGGCGGTTTCTAGGGTGTTGTCAACCTAACTGCAACTTGTGCCTTATTTTTTCCGCGTTGTTGTCTTGTCCCTCTAATTTCATGCGATCGAGGTTCATAGACGCGTAACCAGACCCATGTGCTTTCGGGTATGTATATACTTTTAATTTGAAGGAAACTTTGGGTTGTGGGAGACGTAATTGGAAAAATCTATTTTATTTTATAGCTTGATGGAAAATGTTAAAAAGTTTCTTTGGCATATCTAGGAAGCCCTCAACATGCCACCTCCTGCTTTACACTGCCGCTTCATAAAAGTGAAAATTTGAGTAGAATAATTAAGGGCAAATAGTATATAATAGGTATGAGCAGTGTTATTTGGACCAGATTGCCCAAACTGTAAATTAGAGTCCAATAGTTGTGATATAAATGGTTTGTTTTTCACCAAATAGAGAAAGTGGATTAGTCCAGATACACATAAACTTGAATGTACACCACATGACGACCGCAATACAAAAAATAACAGAACCACGTTAGTAGATGAAAAAATATAGTATACTGTTTTTTGTTCCGTTTATTCTACAAATGGCAAAGGTTAATTATTAATTATTTAGCTTACGTGATTACTTATATTATCAATTTAAAGGGAGACTAAACAGAAGATATATTGACACATTCAGCATTATCCAAGGGATTAGTTGTACAATCAAGGGGGTACATGAATACTGTGAAAGAGGACTTATGTATAAGTTAAACATGACACTACATCAGACAACACTTTAAATTTGTTCCGTTTATTCTACAAATGGCAAAGGTTAATTATTAATTATTTAGCTTACGTGATTACTTATATTATCAATTTAAAGGGAGACTAAACAGAAGATATATTGACACATTCAGTATTATTCACGGGATTAATTGTACAATCAAGGGGGAACATGAATACTGTGAAAGAGGACCTATGTATAAGTTAAACATGACACTACATCAGACAACACTTTAAATTCTAATAACATACTTTAAATCTTACTGATACCAAGTGTTGGTGTCCATGTTGTTTCTTGTGCTTGTGATTCATAGGAAACCTGTTTAGGTGAGGCATCTGAATCTTATACTGATCAATCTTTTAAAAGGTGTGTTCCATTTATTTAATTGAATTTGCGGTTGGTATGCAAAATAATCTAAGAGATTGGTCAGAGTGGGGTGTCTGCCTAAGTTCTATTTTATATTAGTATTTCCCTGTGCTCCAATTTTCTCACACGATCCTTTTCTTCTCATCAAAGCCTTCAGATCCAGTCCACACCATGGCACTGGCAATGCATTGACACCAAACATGCAGTATACAAACTCATACTACTTCCCAAATGTGCCAATGCCATCATCCATGACGTTGGGACACCTTTCTTCTAAGTGCCTATTAACATATACAGAATAATCAAATTTGACTGCAATTTTGTTTTTCTAAGCTATAAAGCCGTAATAAGTGATTCTTTGCTAAGTTACTCCGTGCCAAGAGACCCATCAAGTCCATGGCTCACTTGCACAGTGCGAATATGAACCATTCCATTCATACACGGAATCTCTCTCAAGATAATACAATATACAATATGAAAGCAAAACATCATTGAAAAGGACAGCTCTATTAATATTTTGAACTATTAGTCAGCAATTAGCTTAATCAGACAACTCCATACTCATTGGATAGCTTGTGTTAAGACTTTAGAGTGAAGAAAGGTGTGTCGTTTCCGACTATGTCCATCACTCAACATAACATCAGTTAGTATTCTTGAACAAATACAAAACTTCAACCTTTGGGTTTCATAAGCTATTAACATTGAGATTTTTATGTTTTTTATATCTCAACCACAAGTTGATTTTGCATGTCAAAGATTATAGAAAATATGGATGGAATCATAAATCTGGTGATCTGTTGAAATATGCAATAGAAATGTGCCCAGAACTAAATCATGTGAGCCTATTCCAATGTTGCTAACATCTATCCAACACCCCCCAGATCACCAGCATCTGTTCAATTGTCATTTGAACGAAACATCTTGTAGGTTTTCCCATGCATTAAATCAGACAAAAAAAAAAGACCAATAATAATAATAAAGACAACCCAATGGACAAAATGAAATATGGCACCACTAGCCATAGACCATATTTATTTAATTACAGGAAAACCACAAACGTTTCAAAATTATTCCCAAGTCAAATATCTCAAAGACACATCCACTCATCAGGAAACAACCCAAGAGTAGCAAGCAGCATTCTCTGAGCACATAGGGCTTACAGTTTGTGGGGCTAGTACAGTTGATGTTACATTACTACTTAAGATAGAATATAGCATTATAGCATATGTCAGGTGAATTCAGCTGCAATAAATTACCTAGCTAGACAAGTAACGTGTCATCCATGACTGGAAGCGAGACCAGGCCAGTTTTACTGTAGCTTCATCTTCATCATCCAGTCCCATGCTCTTCCTCCTCTTGATTCCTTCTGGAGATCTGTTCATGAAGGCATGTCCGTTGCCAGGATATATGTGTACCTCATGTGGAACTCCAGATGCCTTCAGCTTCTCCTCCAAGGCCTTGGCAGCCTGACACATCAAACAATGTCCAAACATGATATTGTTTGAATTAAAGAATCTTAGCTCAAAACATCAACAAGTGTTATCTCTCTCTCTTCCCTTTCCCATTCAAATAAATATTTTCAAGTCAGATGATGGACATATGGTAGCAATTAAATAGAAAGCACCTGAAGATGTACATTGTGTGACAAAATACTCATCAGGGAGAAAAAGAAAAGGTAATCTTTCGGAGAACAGAAAACCGACGTAGTTAAGGGATTAGTTACTATCAAAGCAACAGGAATAAATTTTATAGCATTTCACGTCTTATGTGCATTGGCAACATAGGAATAATTGAAGGGTTAAAGTCTATTGAGGTTTTGTTTCCGTAAATGATAAAATTCTAGGCTCACAAGGAGGCGAAATTCTGGTACGTAGATCTCATAGTTTTGCTCTTTAAAAGACACCTCGTGTAGGTAAGAAGATGAATAATAGAGAGGAATGAAAATAATAAAAGAAAACTTAATAATTTTGACTTTTTGAAGCTTGATAGAGAAGATGAATATGCATGATTGAAAATTATTATCACTTTTCTCAATAATGTTGGTCTGAATTGAAGATAGAGTTTTCATCTTTTTTCCTCTTCACTTTCTGACCAAGTCCCAGGACATCATACAATGATTTTCTGTTAGATCCACGGGTAAAAGGAGGACAGAATGGGAAGTAATGAGAATATTCATGCTAATGAGCTGCAGCATAACAGAATGCTGATGTGGCAGTGAGAGGAAGAGGAAAGGAAGGTGATGTATTAGATTAGTGGAGTGAAGAAAGAGAGGGAAATAGTCATTGAGTAAAGATTTTGGGACCTTTGGCCAGGGAAGAAGCAGACCCCACAGAAGAGTCAGCAGTGTCTTTATCTTTTCCATCTTTTTTTTTCATTTATGTTCTTGGTTTATGTCGAGAGTCCCACATTGGATAATGATATGGCCTGAATAGTGATTATAAGTAGGGGCAACCCTCACCCCATAAGTTAGCTTTTGGGGTTGAGTTAGGCTCAACCCCAAAATTCTAAGATGATATCAAAGCCTATCCGAGATCCGTTGGGCCACCCGTAAATATCCAGTCCTGCAAACTTCACGCTCCAAATGTCCAGTCTTGGGCGTGAGGGGGTGTGTTGAGAGTCCCACACTGGATAGTGATATGGCCTGATTAGTGATTATAAGTGGGGGGCAACCCTCACCCCATGAGCTAGCTTTTGGGGTTAGGTTAGGCCCAAATCCAAAATTCTAAGAGTTTACCTGCAACTTTGAGGGATTACGGAGGTTTTCCTCTGCCATAAGGAGTTCATCTACATATTTTCCTAAAGTAATCCAAGTCCCTATCATATTCACTTCTCATTTTCAGCCCTCCACCATTTTGTTTTCTACCTGATGCACACCCTTACTGTCAGATCAAGAGCCTCTCTAGAATACCAATTCTCACTAAGAGATACTAAGTGCTTGTTGAGTTAGGATTTAGAGGGTTCGAAATCTGTTTGTTGGCATCAAACACTCCTTGATAATTATGCCAACATGTTCAGCAAATGTTTTTTTGGAATGATGTTGGGACTTGGGATGACTCAATGTGATTCTATGCTCCAACCACAGAAGCAAGTGTTGCTTCAGTAGTAGAAAATCGAGTTTGGACGCGTGCTCTACACAGATACCCGGAAACAATCTGACATAATATCTAAACAAGTGGGGCTCAATAACTTTCCAAACATCTCCCTTCAATTAACTTTCAAAAGTGATTTTACTTTACATTACACAAACAAACTAAAAATTCAAAATTAGTTTTCCTACAGTGAAAACCAAGCAAGCAGTAGGCTTCAGAAGACCTTCCTATTTATTCTATTACCAAGAAATCATATAATGATTTCCACTTCTCATTTTCAACCCTTCATCATAAGGCTTTCAACCAAACACATCGTCAGTGTGAGATCAAGAGTCCCTCTGCATACCAGAATACTCAAAAAAAAAAAACTAACCCCCCCCCCCCCCCCCCACACACACACACACAAAAAGAAAGGGCAGTGATATTCAATTGAAAAAATTGACAGCTAAATTATGAATAAGCTGACCACTGGGACTTTAAGGGACAAAAATGACCAGCAATGTCTGGCAAAAATATTCTCATACCGTAACATCTGAAAAGCCAACAAAGTTATCCTTCTCTCCAAAGTGAGCCTGAATAGGAGCCTTGGCTTGAGCAGGGTCTGCAAGCTCGGAAGATGGAACTCCATAGAAAGCTACAACAGCATCAACCTCTGGAACCAAGACAGAGCTTGCAATAGATAGTGCACCCCCCATACAAAATCCAGTTACACCAGCCTGTTACATCAAAAGGTAAATTCACATTTTGTTTAACCAATTACTCAACTATAATTTTAGCAAAATGATATTTCTAAATTTTGACAGTGCACAAAAAACAAATGGCAACAAGATTTAATGTTATGCATCACTTTTGGCACGTTAATGCATGAGGATCTAAACAATCAGATTCAGAACAGAATTAATAATTACTCTGGCTCTCTACCCACAATAATTACCTTAAGCCAACAAAAATTTTCACTTTCAAATTATATTAATTAACAATCTGTTAAGCTCATCAAGATTACGTACTGTTAGGAACCAGAAAATTGTACTGAATAATACTTGTAATATGATGTGAGAATTGAAAGTACAGGCCTGTATCAGTATGATATCAGAGCCTAAGTGTCCTAAGGTAGAAGATGAAATACAGAGAAAAGAAAGAAAGCTCTAAGCAATTTGAGAGGCCTAGTCTCTCCCAAGTTCCAAGTCCCAATTCCAACCCCCCTCAATAGTCACCCCCTCACTCACATTATATCCTCACTCACTACATCACATGCATATTCCCCCTCCCACTGCCAGCTAGGCAGTTAGTTACAATCCCCCCCCTTTTGATCAGGTGCATTGCACCTTTTGTGCTTCCTCACATAAACTTTAGCGGGCTTTGGGACCATTCTGGGCCTTGGGTTTGCATCAAATCTCCCCCCTTCAAAATTCACCTTGTCGTCAAGGTGAATGTACAAGAAGCAGCCCACAAAAGGTCTCCCTCCAGGATCCCACTGCTGGAAACACAAGGACCAACTTATCCAGGCGAAATAGTAATTTCTGCCAGGATCCCATTGTTTGGAGCGTGTTGGCAGGAAACCCCATTCCTCGACCCCTACCTTGATTTTGGAGTTGACCTCAACCAATTTTGCCTTAACAAAGAATTTGTTCCTCTCCTCACTTCCTTTTTTTTCAAATGTTGCAATAATCAGCTTCTTGAAAATAGCAGTAGCTTCATGATTATGAGATAAAGCTGCATATGGCCTTCTGGTGTTGTTTCCCTTCATCTCCTTCAATCTTCCTTTCATAGCCTGAAATTTGCCAGCCAATTTCTTCTTATTAAGAGCTCCAAACATGCTTTTTTCTTTGCGTTTTTCTCCATGACCCTCTAGGTCAATGCCATTTATGCTTAATTCTAGCTGCTCTTCCTCCACGGTTGGGCTATCATTATTGTCATCATCACATGGAAAATTTGCATTTGAAAAGATTGTTGAGAGTTCCCAGATACTTTCTTTAGGATCCTCTTTTCCCATGAGGGACGCATGTTTTTCTTTACTGCCAGTAAAATCTTTGATAACGGAGCTGAATATACTCTGTTTCTTTTCTTTATGGGTGACTGGGCCAGGAACTAGCTCTTCTTGTGATAGCATCATGTCTTTCCTGTAGAAGGAGCTAATAGAGTCCAAAATCTTGAAAATATTCCTCCGGACCAACAATGAGACAACAAAGATTTCCTGTTCACCATTCCCCAAAACAGGATCTCCTCTGGATGAACAACAGATCTGGCTGTCAGAAAATGACTTCAATTTTGGAGGGGAATAAGTGAAACCTCTAATTGAAGTCTCCACTAACAGAGATAATTCTGGCAAAGTCCTTAATTCTACTATTCCATTAGTAAAAAGTAGTATGAGGCCAATATAAGAGGGGCTGTAAAATGTTGATGCCCAGCAACAGGAAAAGGAATGAAACCTCTTCTTATAAAGCATCTTTTTGACTCCCTGTACAACATGCACTAAAGAATAGACATACCAAGCCTTCTCAGAACACAGCAAAATATACAATTGCCTTGTCATGGCATCCTCAACATGATTCCCTTCTCTTAAGTCTACGCCATCCTTTGTAATGGATCCCGTGATACTGGTAGAAATTTCACTTGTGATATGTTTCTGATATAACAGAGATGGGCCATCTATGTTAATAACTGAAACATGTTCTTGATCAGAACCAATAGCAAGATGCTTTGAGCTGTGATCTATGTTCATACAAGGTACAGCACCACTAGTTTTTACAAGTTTCACACAGTGGATTATATGATCAGTCCGTTTCTTTGTACCTCTAGTAAGTGACATGAAGCAGCTGGAGGCATATGGTTCAGGTTTGACTCTAAAGATCCGAACCATTCCCCTCTGGTCACCCGAAACAAGGAGAGGAGAGTTGCTAACAAAATATGATGTCGTCAAGGGTATACCACTTTCACCAACTCCAGCCCAGAGTGCCCACACCCCTTGGCTAAGAAATTGGATAGTGATGTTTCTCCCAATCACCGCTTCAGCTTCTATATCAATTAAGGCCACCACTTGGACCCAACCACCGCTTGAGTTGTCTGACTTATACACTAGAATTTTAGTTTTCTCTTTTTCCTCTTGGGCCTGGCCCATTAGGTTGGAACTTTGACCACTTCTTACCCTTTTCTTCCTCTGGTTCTCCTTCCACCCTCTGATTTCATCCACTTGCAATGGACGCTCGGACATGGCCTTTGACGGCCAAACTTCCGCCAGGGTCGTGTTAGAATCTGGTGGCTCCGGCGGAATTGGCGGCGGCACTGACAACGGCAGCTCAGCCTCCCCAGATGACGCCCCCATCTTTGCCTTGGGCACGTCTAGATCTGGCGGCTCCGGCGGCGATAAACAAGAGAACGGCGGCGCCCGTCCTTTTGTTGACGTCTTTTCTTCGACTCCGTCAACCCCTCCGCGGCCGTCGATGCTTCTACTGACCCCCGGAGAAAAAACCATCTCGGTTTCACTCTTCTCCACCATCGGACAACCCCTGGCAGTGCGGTGCAAGTTGTCCAGTGAGAGCTTCCTCTCTTCGTCTCCCCTTTCCTCAATCTTTTGAAACACGACCACGGGGAGCTGCTTGCAACATACCTGGTCCGAAGTGCTGATTTCTTCTTCATATTGCCGTCTCAACTCTGCCCTCCTTCTATCAGTGCTGATTTCACTGTTGTCGAGTGAGTGAGACTGATTTCCCTTATATGCGGCTGACTCCACTCTTCCTCCACTTCTTCTGGGGCGACTTGGAGCATGATCACGTCGAGATCGACGTTTGAAGTATTCTCTATTCCTCCTCTGTAGCAGCTGCTTGATCTCATCAAAAACTTGCTTCAGATTCTCAATTTTGGAATCCATTGTGGTGCGTGTTAACCAAGCTCCGGGATCGAGAGCTTTGATACCAATGTTAGGAACCAGAAAATTGTACTGAATAATACTTGTAATATGATGTGAGAATTGAAAGTACAGGCCTGTATCAGTATGATATCAGAGCCTAAGTGTCCTAAGGTAGAAGATGAAATACAGAGAAAAGAAAGAAAGCTCTAAGCAATTTGAGAGGCCTAGTCTCTCCCAAGTTCCAAGTCCCAATTCCAACCCCCCTCAATAGTCACCCCCTCACTCACATTATATCCTCACTCACTACATCACATGCATATTCCCCCTCCCACTGCCAGCTAGGCAGTTAGTTACAATCCCCCCCTTTTTGATCAGGTGCATTGCACCTTTTGTGCTTCCTCACATAAACTTTAGCGGGCTTTGGGACCATTCTGGGCCTTGGGTTTGCATCACGTACTATATGTGAACTGATACAAAAATGCCAGTAAAATAATTCCCACCTAATAAGATGAATTCATTGTCACGAGTCTCATGACCATATAATATCAAATAAAAAGTGAAAGGAAGATGGACCCAAAAGACCAAATGCCTTGACTGGTTGAGCATTTCTGACTCACTGGCACCGAAAAAAGTAAATAAATATTAATCAAGTTTTGGAATAAAAATGGAAACCAGAAGCAGCCAACAAGGAGGTATTATAAGTAAATTACAATTTTGAGCAATCTTTAAGGGCCAACATTGACACCATTCAGTGTCTTACATCTTAAGTAAGACTCGAACTAAATCACTTTAAATCCTAAGCTAAGGCTAGTTTATGCCTTTGTAGGTTTATATTAACCAGAAGAACCTTCTGCAACTACGGAATGAAGACAAAAGCACAATGAACTCTTCACACCCAGATCAAAATATCGAAGCGTCCATGTCAACCAGGGTGTTGTAGATGACAGGGCATTTATAAAAGAGTAATGCTGAATGTCATGAAACCTTTTTTCCATGAAACGGTGCACAAATAAAAATAAAGCAAACTAACCACTTGCCTTTTCATCAAGGGATTGTTTTTCTTTTTAATGTATTAAGTATTAACTGTCTAATAAAAGTGCAAGGCATATAACTATTTGTGAATAAATTCGTGAAAATTGATTCATGAAGAATAGCCCTGCTTTTTTAAAGGTTAAAGTAATATTTTGGTCCCTATACGTGACACCGATTCTTCATTTAGTCCCTATACGTAAAAAGTTATTAAAAAGGTCCTCATACGTGCAAATATTATCCATTTGGTCCCTCCCGTTATGTTGTCGTCTTTAATGATCCGTGAACTACTACGTATAGGGACTAAATGAAGAATTTGTGTCACGTATAGGGACTAAATGAAGAATTTGTGCCATATATAGGAACCAGATTATTACTTTAACCTAAATTATTGGATCCCTATACGTGACACAAATTCTTCATTTAGTCCCTATATGTGACACAAATTCTCCATTTAGTCCCTATACGTAGTAGTTCACGGATCATTAAAGACGACAACATAACGGGAGGGACTAAATGGATAATATTTGCACGTATGAGGACCTTTTTAATAACATTTTACGTATAGGGACTAAATGAAGAATCGGTGTCACGTATAGGGACCAAAATATTACTTTAACCTTAGAAAAATAAATCAATTTTCATCCTAACAACACAAGAACGGAGGCAAACCTTCTTCGAACCATTTGCTTTAAGCCAGTTAATCGAAGCACGGATGTCCTGCACAGCACCTTGCCAATCAAGACCATCCATCAAATGTTGTGCTTCTGAAACATCCAGACCAACCTTTCCTCTGTACAGACTGAGAAAAAAGCCAAAACCCATCATCAGTCATCCAAATACAGCATACAACACCGTAATGCATAAAGATCCAAGACTAAGAAATTTTAAGCAGAACGGTTGTCTTACTCTGGAATAAGGGCTTTAAATCCAGGCCCAAGTTGAGATATCATCACAGCATGATTCTTAATTTCAAAATCGACGCCCCACCATTCCTGAAGCACAACAATTCCAGGAGCATCTTCTTTCCCGACGACATATGCATCAAATGTCTAATCATTGAAAACAGAAATTGCATGATAGAAAATTAGAAATGAAATTCCATTGCAGGTAGAAAACATGGCAAATAGCATAAGAAAACTTCAGGTCCAATACCACGACAAGGACTAATATCTTACCAAAACAACTGTGGTCTAAAGCACATTAAAGCTGAAATGCATAAAATATTTCAGGCATGGTCTTAGATCACTAGCAGAGCATTAAATAATCAGTTCTAGGCTCTAACTCTAATTCACTTAGCAGTCGCCAGACCAGGGACGGATCTACAGCTAATAAAATGGGGGCAATTGCCCCCACTAGGCAATTTTTTTTAAATTAAAGTATTTCATAATTTTGATTTTGCCCCCACAAAAAAAATGAGGTTGCCCCCACATATTAACTTATTACCTAACTTTTGGTAAGAGCAAAAATTACTTTTATAATCTATCATATTTTATTTGATGAATTGCTTCTCATTTCTCACATATTAATATATGTTTCACTTTGAAACCAGACCACATCATATCTTGTCTATTTAATATCAATTTTTTTAGCGCTTATACATATTTATAATATTTTTCTTTAGCAAAAATATTTATAGATTATTTTTTGACCCCACTAACCAAAATTTCTGGATCGGTCCTGGCGCCAGACAGTAAGCACGCTCCAAACCTGATAAATGACCCACAAACTATGGTATTCCGAATGTGGGTGGCATTTCATTTAGACAGATGATATTGGTAAAGGGAAAAGGTCCATGATAACGTTTCTGATGAAAATTCATTACCATAACACGTTGATTGTAGAAAAAAGTTTGAAACTTTTTTCGCTAGAGGCTCATAAAAATCGTCTAACTCCAAGTCAAAGACCCATTACTAAAAGAAACCCAAATCAAAGGCAAAAATGTCTTAAAAAACAGAAATTTTGCTTTGTGGAATATATATCGAAATTCGACAACCAAAACCAGCAAAACAAATAATCGTCTTGACAAAATATGCTCGATACAGAAACAAAAGCACAGAAAGGCAATCAGAAACAGCAATGGTAGGTTGAAAAAGAAATTGTGGTGAAGAGGGAGACTCACAGTGTGATCCCTTTGAATCTGGATTTTTTTGAAAGGGGATGAAGAAGCAGAGTCAGCCATGGAACGCACTGAGAAGCGAGAAGCAAGAGGAGACTTATGAGGGATTGTGGACAAGAACAATCTGAGAGCAGATGATTTCAGAACACCCAACATTCCTCACTCACTCACTTACTTCACTTTTGCACTACCCAATTTTATTCCACTCATATGTTCTTCTCTTCTTTTCTGGATAAATATTACACTCGTGTTTTACTTATATATGCAACTAGTACCTACAAAGAAGGATTTAACTGCTATATACCATCAATATAAAGATTTTTTATATTGTCAATCAATCAGAAATTATCACATAAACAAAAATATTTGACTCTTACCCTAATTACCTTAAAAGTCATTCCTATCATAATTTTTGATTGATTGACAGTATATGCAAAACAATTAAACTCAAAAAAATTGTTATGCAATATCACTCTAAAGTTATTAATCATAAATTACTAAAGAGTTTAATTCCTATACGCTGTTAGTGTAAAGTTTTTTACACTATCAACTAATAAAAATTCATGGTTTGAATGACTTTTAAAGTAGTTAGGATAAGAGTCAATGATTTTTATTGATGTGACAATTTCTGATTGGTTGACAGTATAAAAATGCACAACAATTAAATCCATTACTAAAACAATAAAATGTTTTATTCTTATCTTAACTACCTCAAAAGTCTTTTAACTGATTACCAATTACACTGACAATATAAATTTTTTTACACTAACCATATATAACAATTAAACTCAAAACAAAATATACTAAGCATTTATAGTTAAATCCTTATAACTATTACATTTTTTTTAATTACAAATGTGAAATACCTACGTTTTAAAGGACATGTTATGCTCTTACAAGAAATGCTACGGAATTCAGTTTTGTATGTTAGCATTTTTAATTTCTAATAATAAGCGGACCCCTTGAATTTTTTATCAGTCTTGCTAACCATGTCCTACAGTTTAGGGGTTAAAGAATAAAAAAGGTTGAGTTTATATTGTAAAACTAAGAATGTATTGAAAAGATAGTATTAAATAGTGAGTAAATACCCAATTTGGTCCCTGAAATTGTAGGGTCGTATCAACTTAATCCTCTACATTATCAATATTCTAAAATGATTCTTGGAATTTCAAAATGTAGCAAATGCATCCCTAACATTATTCACTTAGTTTCAAATGCATCCCTGACATTACCAACTTAATGTCATTATAGTCCATGCAAATATCAACGGAGGGACGAATCTGATTAACTTTCCGCAATTTCAGGGATCATTTTGGAATATTGATAATGTGAGGGACTAAGTTGATATGACCCTACAATTTCAGAGACTAAATTGGGTATTTACTCATTAAATAGTATGTTGATAGTGTTTCTCTTTTATTAATTAGTAATGTTATTTGTACACTTGGATTACGGACACTTGGGTGACACCTGCTATACTTGGTTAATGCAGTTCAAATACGTGGTTAATTACGTTCAATAGATGGTTAACGACGAATTGTGATCTCTTGTAGTATTAACCAAGTCCAAGACACCATTAACCATGATTGTGAACACTATGAACCAAATTTGAAGGTGTACAAAAAAATAACATGCACTCATGTAGGATGCATGGTTGGTTAATTACATGATTAACGCAGTTCAAATACGTGATTAATTACATTCAGTGGATGATTAATAGATGTAACAAGAGGTCACAACTCATTAACCATCCATTGAACGTAATTAACCACGTATTTGAACTACATTAACCACGATTTTTAGGTTCAAATACGTGGTTAATTACGTTCACTGAACGCAGTTCAACACCTGAAAATCGTGGTTCATGTAGTTCAAATATGTGGTTAATTACGTTCAGTGGATGGTTAATGAGTTGTGACCCCTTGTTACATCCATTAACCATCCACTGAACGTAATTAACCACGTATTTGAATTGTATTAACCATGTAAAGCAGGTGTCACCCAGGTGTCCAGAATCCAGGTGTACAAATAACATTACTCTTTATTAATAGATGGACACTGTGTAGAAGCGCTCAACCCTTTATAGCACTTCATTTGTCTTCCTCTTTTCTCGTTGGAATTTGGGCATCGTCATCTTCTTTCCTCCAAATCCAAACCCTAGTTGTCGCAGAAGGTCTCCACCAACCACGAAAATCTCGTAGCACCAACACTCATCACGCCCTTCCATTTTCATTTCAAATCAAGAGATTTAATTGTTTGCTTGCTGATTAGCAGGGGAGCGCAAAGGAGAACACGATTGTCAGCCCTTAAATACCCATGAACAAAGACGCACAAGGAGAGGAAGGAATGCATACAAAAGAGACACATTGATGTGAAATATAGAAGGGGTTAGGGAGATAGCAAAATGCAAACATGGACGAACCCAGGAAAAACGCACAAACCTGGAAAGAAAGGTTGAAGGAAAAGAAGAATGAGTCTTCGAGGAGAAAGGGCATGGAGAGCACCGACCTAGTGAAGAACAGGAACAAATCTCTGCAACTTCTCCAGTAGTCGTACAAGCAAAAAGAGTAATTTTTTTTCTATGTAACATTTCAAGTGAAGATTTAGTTATGATATTTTGATGTTACCGATAATGGATGCTACTGAATCTTAATTTCCTTTTTATGAGATAATTTGGGATTGGGTTGTCACCAAGATAAAGAGTATAAGAGTAGAAGTTGATGCTTGTTTTGGTGAGCGAGGAAGAGGCCCAGATTCCAACAAGAAAAGAGGAAGAGAGTGGTCTCCAACAAGATCTCGACGACTAATTATGGAAATCTAACACCGTTATAGTAAATCTGACGGAAATGGCCAATGTGGTATAACGTTGACAACTTAAAGAACCTAATTAGAATATTTACTAGTTAGAAGATCAACTTGAAGCAAAAAATAAAACAGAGAATCAAAAATGTATTTTAGCCTCTCTTTTTCAATAGATGAAATCAGGGTCGTGCTCTAACCTTTTATCACCTATAATAAATTAACAAATCTCAATATGAAAGGGCCCAACTTTTTTATTACATTCAATAGTTCTCATTTAGCATATTCCAATATACAATAAAACTTATATAAACAATAACGAGTGTGACTGGATACTGTACCAATTGTATATAGATGAGTATGGTGTCTTATTGTAAAAAACCTTGTCATGTAAAAGCCAAAATAGCCATTGTTATATTTGCTTCCAATTTTCTCACTCCATTCCCTGATGTACTCCGTAAAGTTACCTCAGTAGTCAGTACTGGAAAATCATGGGATTTTGGGGTGCATCGAGTTCGGCAAGTAATTATGTTGGGCTTTCTGATGTTCTGAAGGCAATTTGAAGGGCGGGCTAGGTAGAAGCGAGTTAAAGCCCAATCTGAACGCTTACAAACGTCACTCTCAGAACTCGGAGGAAGTCTATTCCAACTTCCAGAACAAGTTTTTGACCAAGCTTCTGATCGAGGCCAAATTTAATTTGTACAATCATCACTTATTGCAAAATGCAAATGCAAATTGTGACTGGTGGTCCGAATGATCTTGGAAACTCGTACGTACCCCCACAACAGATAGAGCCACCGATGATCGATCCCCTTCACTTCTTCAAATCAAAATCTAACTCTTTAGTGCAACTGTTCCACTGGAACACCTCTACGGTCTAAAACGGAACTGCAGGTGATGCAGTTCATCCTACAAGATCTATAGCATCCAATCTTATTATTTGAAGGTTTAATTATTCACTTAGTTTCCAAACCATTTGGAAATTTTTTCACTAGATGATTGAACTAAAAAAGTTTTTAATTAGGTTCCTAGACATATATAAAACTTTCAATTGGATCATTGAGATAACAAATCTGTCATTGAATCGTGAAATTGGACAGAATATCTACAAGTCACTTCAAGTTGGACACCTATCAACAATTTGTATATAATTATTCAGAATTTTGGACATCTAATAAAATAATCAATCAAAAATTTTGATGAATACACACGAGTATCATTTCGAACACACCAACAATTTCTGGTTGATTATTTGAATAATTCCCAATAATTATGCACGAATTGTTGATATGGTTGTCCAGCTTGAAGGGACTCATAGATATTTTTTTAATTTCACAGTTCAATAACGGATTTGCTACTCCAGGGACCCAATTAAAAATTTTGTATATGTTCAAGAATTCAATTAAAAACTTTTAGTTCAGAGAACTACTTGAAAAATCTCAAATAATTCAGAGACCATGTGAATAATTAAACCTTATTTGAAACATCAACTTTCAAACATTATATATATTTGATATTTTATACATTTATTTTTATCTTTTACTTATTTTTTTAGGATTTAATTGATATGCATTGACAGTGTAAAGTTTTTTTACACTGTTAACCAATCATAATTTGACATGTCACCTAAAATGTTTAACTCTTATCCTAACCGTCTTCAATGTTAGTCCTTTCCGTCAATTTCTTCTTAACGATGTCAATTTTCGGACTAACATGTAAGACATAACATAACGTACAGGATCAAAATATAAAAAATAAACATTTTATTTTTTGCATTTTGGTCCTATATGTTATGCATATATCATCTTACATGTTAGTCCTTTCCGTCAATTCTTTTTTTACGATATCAGTTTTTGGACTAATATTTAAGACAGAACATATAATGTATAAGACAAAAATGACAAAAATAAAATATATAAGACTAAAATGAAAAATAAAAAAAACTTACATGACCAATCAACTTATTTTGCCTATATGCTTCATGATATGAAAAGGTAATTACAACGGGTTCAAGTTTTATAAATTAAACTTGTTGGGTCATCAGGTCGGGTTCAACTTATGCTATAGGTGATTCCAACCGGCTTAGTGTCAAATATTTCTTTGAAACTTCAATTTTTTACAATTAAATATATGTGATAAGACTTTAAAATATATTTATATTGATATGTTTTGAAATATATAATGTAAAATATACTTAATTTTAATTTTTTAGCTACTTATTTAATTTTATGATTTACAATGCTTAAATTTATACATTGAATCAAAGTATCGGTTCAATCCAATCATTACCAAGTCATGACCGAATCAGGTTTAATTCATACAAATAGCTCAATCAAATTATTGGATTGAATTCAATTCAAGTTGAATCTGTCCCAATCCGTTAGATGAACCTCCATACCGCACCTATAACGAGTTCTTAATTATCTTTTTTTCATAAGGACGTCACATAATATATATATATATATATATAACAATTTTGTTATGCATATTCTCTGAAGGGCAAGGGTTACAGATTTAAAAAACATTAAGTAAATTTTTATTAAAAAAACGGAATATATCACTCTTTAAAATCTATTAAATATAGATTTAATTGCATTTTTGGTTTCTAAGTATCAGATTGTACAATTTTGATTACTTACCAATTGCGCCAATTGGGTTTCCCATATATAACGATGATATAATTTTGGTCCTCGAGGTTTCAATTGCGTCAATTGGATCCCCAAAATATCACTTTGTTACAATCAGGTTCTTCTATCACTATGTCGTCAAATTTTTAATGCCAGTAGTTTTTGTCAAACTGATTTGGCATTTAGTGAAGTCAGTTTGACAACTTACGAGACATTCCTATGTGGCATCATTGACACCTCACTGTCGCGATCGTCCCGTCCGGGCGCCGCGAAAAAATAGATTATTTGTGAGGTTCAGAGAAGTCGTCACCAATTTTATTTTAATTAGGGAAAAAATGGAAAACCCTAAAAATTTGGTCTTTAACCAGAAATTAAGTTCGGGAGTCGATTACGAATAGAGAAGGTATTAGCACCCTACACGTCCGTTAAAAAAACCGGTTGCCTCTAACTAATTGTGTAAAATTATAATAACTTATGTTTTACCCCTAAAAGCGAAAGATTTATTATTTAATTAATTTGACCTCTAAAATAAGGAAGAAGAATTAAAAAAAAAAAAAGAATTGTTTAGCTTGACAAGGATGGTCCTTGCTCCTACGTATCCCTCGGTGTGATAGGGAACTCAAAGTTACGTAGTTCTTGTAGAAAATATTTGTGGTTGGTTGATTTTATTTTGTTTTTATTTTTTATTAGAAAAAAGATTCTAGTTGATTTTGTTTATTTATTTATGTTTTTATTATTTTTTTTAGAAAAAAGATTTGTGTTGATTTTATTTGTTTATTTATTATTTATTTTAAAACAAAGAGGTTTTTTTTTATTTCTAGGATTTCTGAGCTGTCACAACTCATGCGTCCTTAAAATAGGATTAATTTAGCTGTCACTGCTAACTTAATCCCTTACAATAATGGCTTTAATATTTTAGAAAATGAGGTTATTTAATTTAAATTATTATATTTTTTAAAAATGGGTGCTCTAGGATTTCTGAGTTGTCTCAACTCATGCGTCCTAGATAATAAAATTAATCTAGCTATCACAACTAGTTAATCCCTAAATTTATTTTCATTTTTACTGAAATACCTACTTTATTTTTATTTTTATTAAAAAAAACTAGATCAAATGACCTTTGTCCCTAAGAGTTCAAAAAAATCAACTAAAATATAAAAATGTAATTTCAGCACATACCCAAAAGAAAACACCACTCCTAAGGCCCAAGCAACAACAAAATCAAAGCAAAATAAAATAAAATTAGTTAAACTAAAATAAAAGAAATAAAAATGAAAAAAAGAAATTAAAAGAGAAAAAAAGAAAAGAAATCAGAAGTATCTATTTCTGCTACACCTACGCGAGAAGAACGTGGAACCAGAGGGGGTGCTCGATGGCGAAACGGGCGGCGACCGGCGATAGTGCGACAACGGCGCGACTGGCAAGCAGAAGTCGCGGTGGTGGGTCCCCTGGATTGGATCGCGTCGTTCTTGAGGTGGGAGACGCCACGATGCTGGCCTGATGCGCGACGAAGCCGGCGTGACTGTTCACGGCGTCGTTGCTGTGATGGGAAGAGATGCGGCGGCGCGTGGTTGTGGTAGGAGGAGTTGACAGAGAAGATGAAGTGTGGTGGAGCTGGTGGTGGTTTATGGAAGCAACAATGTTATTTGTTAGGTTGGGAAGAAAAGAGAAAAAATGTCGTTTTCTCTGTCTGTTATCAGTGTAACAAGGAGACTAGGATGAGGAAATCAGAGTAGTGGTGGTGTTGGCCCCCGTCAGAAAAAACTGTCTCCCTTGAATTTTTTATTCCTCTTTATACTTAGTAATTAGGTTAAGAAAATTAATTTCATTATCAATCACAATCAATTATTCAGATTAAGATTAATTATTCAATTATTATTCAAATCTTTATATTTATGGAGTTAATTTGTTTTAATATCAATTAAATCAATTATTTAGATCGGAATCAATTTAATTGAAATCAGAATCAATCATCCAATTTTATTTGAAAACCTACCATTAGTGTATTTAAGAAATTAATTTCATTTTTAATTAAAAACTTATCTTACTAAATCAATTTGATGGTAATCATTTTTGACAACTTACCAATTTGAGCAAATAACATTATTATTTCTTATTATTGTCAAAAGATATTACTCATCCACTTTCAGCCCAAGGCCCAGTAGACCTATTCATGATGTCTTCTGCTCCAAATTTTATTTTTATTTTTTATTTCTATTTTTTTATTCTTAAACCAGGCAAAATTAGGTGTTCACAGCTGCTCCTCTTTACTTGTTTCTTACTAGATAAAAGACATAACCATAGTTTGCATTTTATCTTTGTAAGTGACGAGTAAAGACAAGAACTCCAATTTTGCTTGAGGACACTGGGTGCAAGCACCAGGAGATACGACGGGAGGGGGACCCGAAACTTAAAGACAATGGGTACGGGGATCCGAAAACTTAAATGGGTGCGGGGACCATCAAAGGCGATGGGTACAGGGACCCTGAAAAACTTAAATGGGAATGGGGACCTTCAAAGGTGATGGGTACAGGGACCCGAAAACTTAAACAATGAGTACGGGGACCCGAAAACTTAAATGATGGGTACGGGGACCCAAAAATTTAAATGGGTATGGGGACCCTCAAATGCGATAGGTACAGGGACCCGAAAACTTAAATGGGTGCGGAAACCCTCAAATGCGATGGGTACGGGGACCCGAAAACTTAAATGCAATAATGATGTTGATTTTGCATATGCATGTGATGTATGATGCATAAGATGATTGATGATATTTTATTTATTTTATTTTATTTTTCAAATGTATGGTTCAAGAGATGCTTTCTATAATTCCTGAAAATATGAAATTTTTTATTTTATATTTTTATATTTTTTTTGAATGCATGATGCAAGAGATGATTTTTATGATTGATATAATGTATGATGCAATAGATGATTTCGTGATTAATGAAAAAAAACTCATGCTTTTGTTTTTGCAAACCACTCTCTAATCCTTGGCCCCTTAAAGTTTCGATCACAACCAAATTTGAGGATGAATTACAACGATTCACATTACTCTTGGTATGATGTCTTGCACTTCTTGTTAGAGGTGTGCTTCCTCCAGATTGCCCTTGGTCGAGAGACCACTATGCTCTTGTGATCTTTCGAAATCATGATTGAAATATTTTTTCAAAAAGGGATGATGAGGTGGAGTTCACATTTCTTCAAGCGGTACTCCTTAAAGTGATCATTGGTAGGCTTTCCTACTGAATTGCCCCAGTCTTCATGATGTCTTGGAAGCATTTCATGACCTGCCCTCATAAACTTAACTTGCCCTAGTTTGCCAGCTTGAGGAGACTTCCTTGTCTTTTATTTGTGTTCTTGCTTGAATGGCCAATCGAAGATGTCACTTCTCCCATGTATTCAGAATTCAGAATTCCTCTGACCAGACTTGTTCATCGAGGGAACTACCATTTGATATTTTAATTGTACTGTTAAACTTGTGTTTACCATACCCGAAGCATCATGTAATAAACATACATTGGTTCAAAAGTATGATAAGAAAGGATATTACTGGTTGAAAAAAAACTTCCTCATTAATGTTGGAAGTTTGACGACTCAACTGGCGTTTAACCGAAGACAAACAAAGTAAGACTCACAAGAAGCAATATGGAGATCAAGGCGAGGTCGCCCCGGTTTGGACTGATTTGATCTTGGATATCATAGGAATTGTTCACCAAAAATTTGGAAATTAAATTAGTCTCGTATATGCGGCTTGAGAACAAAATTGCCTTAGAGCAGGCCCCTGGTGAATGAAGTTGCCCCAGTAAAGAACCTTGGAGCACGGAATTGCCCTAACATAGGGCACCTGATAATGACACTTGAGAATGAAACTGCCCAAGTGTTACGCATCTGAGAATGAAGAAGTTTCCAAGTACAAGACATTTGAATATGAAACTTGAGAATAGAGATGCCACAGTACATGGCCCTTAAAAACAAGGTTTTGCCCCAATGTATACCATGTAGATCTTGCCCTAACTTTTGCTTAGACCGCCCTTGCGGATTTTCAGCCTAACGAGCTTTTTATTTTTCTTTTTTTATTTTTTATTTTTTGAGGAGTAATTAATTAAAACTCATAAGAACACGAACCTTTGTCTCAAAAATAAGGTTTTATAAAAACGACAATCATAATTGATCAGAATGGACTTTTTGAGGTTTGTAGCGTGGCCAAGGTTGAGGGGCATGAAAGGAAGGATATAAGGCTCAAATGATTGCTTTAGGATTGAATAGGACCAGGGATCCACTCCATTTTCTCGAAAAAAGTAGAGTCAACCAAAATGCCTTTGCATTTGTCTTTGTCACTTCTTTACCCTTATTCATTCTACTTCCTTTTTTTATTTCTCTCTTTTTTTTTTCTTTTCCTTTCCTTTTTTTTTTTGCATTATTTTTTCACAATCACCGTTCCTTTTGTGGTCGCCCTTTGTTTAGGGTGATCCTTATTCAAGGTTCTTAGAAGAAAATTTCCAAGCTCAAAAGGGTAATGAGGGATAATGTCGATATTTTATGGAGGATAGAGAAAAATGGCCAAACTTCATTTCAATCATGATTGCTTATTTTAAGAAACTTATTTGAGAGACGAAAAGATGGTGTACACCAAGTGATTATTTATTTGCTCCTTTTCATTTTTATCTTTTTTTTTTGCTTTTATTTTCGTTTTTTCTTCTTCTTTTTGACTTTATTTTTGGCAAGGGACACCTGCGCATTTGGGCTTCATCAATTTCTCACGAAGAATTTCCAAGAACACAAGCCCCATAACAAGATTAAGGAAGGTACTTGGAGAGAAATGACAAAAGAAACATCATGATATTACAACATGATACAAATAAAGATGTAAAGAATAGACGACACAGGGTATGCATGCAAGTTCATTACATTAACGCTTCAGGAAAATGAGCATAGTTCAAGCACCAGATAATTCATATTATTGAATAAACTGTGGGGTCAATACAACGTAACCACCTCTTCATGGTAAACCAAATGACAAACAAATTTGGACTAATTATTCAAAAATTTCTAAAACAAAAGTTTCATTTGATTTTCCTCTGTTAAAATTCTTTCTGTCAAACATGATAGCATGAGTTCCACTGTCTTTCTTCTTCACAAATGGGACTTTCCTTGTGCTAGTCGCCTCAACTGACCCTTAAGCAATTTTACCATTTCCCAATCCGCTCTCTATCCTTTCTCCAATGATGACCATGTTTGCGAAATTTGAAGATACACTTCCAACCATCGTATCATAGAAGGGCGACTGGAGTGTGCCAATGAACATGGCCACAATCTCTTTTCGGACAATGGGGGCTCTACTTGAGCGGCCACTTCTCTCCATCTTTGAGCATACTCCTTAAAGGTCTCAGTATTATGCTTCAACATATTCTGCAACTGTAACCTGTTAGGATTCATGTCCATGTTATACTTGTATTGCTTTATGAAAGCATCAGCCAAGTCTCTAAAGCATCGGATATGAGCTCGTTCCAGTAGTGTGTACCAATTTGAAGCTGCCCCAGTTAAGCTATCCTGGAAGAAATGAATTAGCAACTTGTCATCATGGGCATATGAAGCCATCTTCCGAACATACATGGTCAAGTGATTCTTCGGGCAAGTAGTCCCTTTGTACTTATCAAACTCTGACACTTTAAATTTAGGTGGAACTACCACATCAAGAACAAGGCAAAGCTCTGAAGCATCCCGAAGACCATAAGCAGCTCCTTCAATAACCCGCAACCTCTCCTCAAGAATTTCAAACTTCACTTTATACTGGAGGTTCTCTCCTAAGTAGTTCAAAGGATTTTCATTGACTATCGTTTGGGGAAAAAATGCCGGTGTGGGGTAGCATGTGGGAAAATGCGGCCATTAATTGGGAGAGTGGTGTGTTGTGTTTGGGATGTTTCATTGGTATTGATAGGATGTGCTTGCATATGGACAGGATTTTGTGGATTTTGATTATTGCATTGGGAATCGGTAGCTAATGGTGGTGTGTAGCTGGGAGGAAAGTCATATGGCAAGTTTGTCATCACCGGAATCTCTTGAGATTGTGCCGGATTATTGGAGTAGACCGTGAGCGGCATCATCGTCCGGAGAGGACCTTGAGTGAAACTTGGAGGAAATGGAGGTGAGGTCGGAGGATCTTCGCTTGAGGATGAAGGATTCCCAACTATTCCCTTCTCTTTCTGCATAGCTTTTAGTATCTCAAGCATCTTGCCCATCTGATCCTTGAGCTGACTGACTTCTGCCCTGAGATCTTGAGCCATTTCTAGTTCATCCATAATTCTGGCTTGTGATCGAGTCCGATATGGGTGTCGAGGAACCAGTTTTCTTAGGTGGATTGGTATCTTTCTGATAAAGGACATGTAATGAGTATGTAGAAAAAAAATGCAATATGCTATGAAGACCTTTTTGGGAAAATGCATGTAATACAAATACAACAAAAATATCATGCATGATGATTGTCATGAAATGTGATGATAAAAAAAAAAGGAGAAATTATTTTTAAAGAAAAAAAAATGCAGGGGTAGTGTATGCTCCTTTGTGCCCTGCATAGGGTTTCCTTAAGGTAAGGAAGCCTATAGGTCTTTCTAACATGTGGACCTTCCCAATAGGTAGTTCAATAACCTAGACTCGGTCCCTAGAGCCAAGGATCCTGTCTCGAAATATTGCCCACAACCATAGGTAAACTATTAGAAGTAACAATACCCTCGAAAAGAATCAAACTCTAGGCGAGGCCTTCGTGATAACCAAATAAGATGTACATCCAGAAGGCTATCACTACTCAACCTCTTTCTAATCTTAAGTTGCACTCAGGCCCGGGTATAGGGTCTCACTCATAAACTCACAAATGTTCGAGAATGTATTAGTGTTGGGTGTGGAGGGAGCAAAACTTAAACTACCCAACGTGCAAAAAAAAACATGTAATAGAACCAAAAATATACTCATAAAAAAATTTAACTAGAGTTAGCATAATAAATAAATAATAAATAAATAAACGAAAAAGGGTAACACAAAAAGTTAATAATTTTACACATTCAATTATATTAGGCCTGACTCTCTAATTGTCCCCAGCGGAGTCACCAGCTGTCGCGACCGTCCCGTCTAGACGCCGCGAAAAAATAGATTATTTGTGAGGTTTAGAGGAGTCGCCACCAATTTTATTTTTATTAGGGAAAAAATGGAAACCCCTAAAAATTTGGTCTTTAACCAGAAATTAAGTTCAGGAGTCGATTACGAATAGGGAAGGTATTAGCACCCTACACGTCCGTTAAAAAAAACGGTTGCCTCTAACTAATTGTATAAAATTATAATAACTTATGTTTTACCCCTAAAAGCGAAAGATTTATTATTTAATTAATTTGAGCTCTAAAATAAGAAAGAAGAATTAAAAAAAAAATGAATTGTTTAGCTTGACAAGGATAGTCCTTGCTCCTACGTATCCCTCGGTGCGATAGGAAATTCAAAGCTAAGTAGTTCTTGTAGAAAATATTTGTGGTTGGTTGATTTTATTTGTTTATTTATTATTTATTTTAAAACAAAGAGGTTTTTTTTTTATTTCTAGGATTTCTGAGCTGTCACAACTCATGCGTCCTTAAAATAGGATTAATTTAGCTGTCACTGCTAACTTAATCCCTTACAATAATGGCTTTAATATTTTGAAAATGAGGTTGTTTAATTTAAATTATTATATTTTTTAAAAAGGGTGCTCTAGGATTCCTGAGTTGACTCAACTCATGCGTCCTAGATAATAAAATTAATCTAGCTGTCACAACTAGTTAATTCCTAAATTTATTTTCATTTTTACTGAAATACCTACTTTATTTTTATTTTTATTAAAAAAAAAAACTAGATCAAATGACCTTTGTCCCTAAGAGTTAAAAAAATCAACTAAAATATAAAAATGTAATTTCAGCACATACCCAAAAGAAAACACCACTCCTAAGGCCCAAGCAACAACAAAATCAAAGCAAAATAAAAAATAAAAAATAAGTTAAACTAAAATAAAAGAAATAAAAATGAAAAAAAGAAATTAAAAGAGAAAAAAAGAAAAGAAAGCAGAAGTATCTATTTCTGCTACACCTACGCGAGAAGAATGTGGAACCAGAGGGGGTGCTCGACAGCGGAACAGGCGGCGACCGGCGGTAGTGCGGCGACGACGCGACTGGCAAGCAGAAGTCGCGGTGGTGGGTCCCCTGGATTGGATCGCATTGTTCTTGAGGCGGGAGACACCACGATGCTGGCCTGATGCGCGACGAAGCCGGAGTGGCCTGTTCACGGCGTCGTTGCTGTGATCGGAAGATATGCGGCGGCGCGCGATTGTGGTAGGAGGAGTTGACGGAGAAGATGAAGTGTGGTGGAGCTGGTGGTGGTTTATGGAAGCAGCAATGTTATTTGTTAGGTTGGGAAAAAAAGAGAAAAAATGTCATTTTCTCTGTCTGTTAGCAGTGTAACAAGGAGACTAGAATGAGGAAATCAGAGTAGTGGTGGTGTTGGCCCCCGTCAGAAAAAACTGTCTCCCTTGAATTTTTCATTCCTCTTTATACTTAGTAATTAGGTTAAGAAAATTAATTTCATTATCAATCACAATCAAATTATTCAGATTAAGATTAATTATTCAATTATTATTCAAATCTTTATAATTATGGAGTTAATTTGTTTTAATCTCAATTAAATCAATTATTTAGATCGGAATTAATTTAATTGAAATCAGAATCAATCATCCAATTTTATTTGAAAACCTACCATTATTGGATTTAAGAAATTAATTTCATTTTTAATTAAAAACTTATCTTACTAAATCAATTTGATGGTAATCATTTTTGACAACTTACCAATTTGTGCAAATAACATTATTATTTCTTATTATTGTCAAAAGATATTACTCATCCACTCTCAACCGAAGGCCCAGTAGACCTATTCATGATGTCTTCTGCTCCAAACGTTTATTTTTATTTTTTATTTCTATTTTTTTTTATTTTTAAACCGAACAAAATTAGGTGTTCACACTCACACTTTAATGTTCACGTGTACATCATAGGAATGCCACATATGAATGCAATGTAAGCTGGCAATTGGAACAAGTTAGGGAGACCAAAATTTGACAATCGTGATACCTAGGGGACCAAAAGTGCAATTAAACCTTAAATATATGATTTCAACACTACTTCTATAAAAACTTACATTCTTTGATTCATTAACAATTGAACAATATAATAAATACTTATACAAACTTACAAGGGGGTGTAGAAATTGGAGCCCAAAAACATACATGATGAGAGTATAATACCTAAGGAAGTTAAGGTTAGCTAACTGATACGATCAAATTACGTCAAGACAAAGAGTTCGAGTTGGATTGGAATATTGAAGCAATCATCCCTCTCCTTATAAACATTTAGGTAATACGTAATCCTATTAGTTAAGGTCGTAATTCTCCGTTAACCGTCTTGTCTTTCGATTCCGTATGTGGCATGGTTCCAAAGACGACAAATTCTCTTACTTGAAAGGTCAATTGAAAATTACTGCGAGCATAGGCACATGCACCACTCATTTCTCTGTTATAAATAAGGCTTCAAACACCTTTGCTAACATATCATATATAATATCATATACACGTACACAGCGTTTTCTTATCATCTTAGCTCACTCAGATCAATAATGTCCAACCAAAACTCTCTCCCCGGCCTCTATGAAAAATGTTGGTACAAACACAGTTTTAAAAGGGTAACGGATAGCTTGATTTTGATCCTTTTCATATTGCTTCTTTATTACCGCTTTATCTCTGTCAACAACTATTCTTTCCCTTGGTTCGTTGCCTTGATATGCGAATCATGGTTCACCTTCTCTTGGATTTTCACCTTCACAACTCAATGGACTCCTGCAGTAATCAAAACCTATCCAAATCGTCTCTTGCAAAGGTATTAAGTACTCCCTACAGTACTCAACAATATTAATAGCTGGTTGTTTCAATATAATTGCCTTATTACTGTAATTACTATACTGTATTTATTATAGCTATTTGTTATGCATGCTTTTTGTTGCTAATTAGTGCAATTGTTATATATAATCGTTATCATTATATATTATTATTATTATAACTGAGTTTTGTCAGCAGGGTGGAAGAGCTTCCAGCAGTGGACTTGTTTGTGACAACAGCTGACCCTGTGCTTGAACCACCCATCATCACAGTGAACACTGTTCTGTCTCTGTTGGCACTTGACTACCCAGCTCACAAGCTAGCGTGTTATGTTTCTGATGATGGGTGTTCCCCTCTCACCTTCTATGCTCTTCAGGAAGCCTCAAAGTTTGCCAAGCACTGGATACCTTTTTGTAAGAAGTACCATGTGCAAGTTAGAGCTCCATTCAGATACTTCTGTGACGAGCATGAGGCCAACACGTACGAAGACTCAACACCAGAATTCAAACAAGAATGGTTACGGATGAAAGTAAGTTTTAGATACAGAAAATCATTCCATGTGCCCTCCATTTAATTGCTTTCATTTTTTTCACCAACCAGGAATACTAGCAAGATACCTTTAACTACACTTTCTTCAACATACATTTTATTATTGGATAGATTTCATGTGAAACCTATTTAATAGAAATCGTGGATCAAAATGATTTAGTGAATCTCACATAAAATTCACTCAATAATGAAGAATATATTATGTTTCTCGCATTTATTTTTCTCCAAATAATTTAAACTTTTGAAAGAAATAGGATATATATGTAAGTAACATATATACGGATATACCATATACAATGCCCTGCAATGATTAATTGGGGATAGTGAAAGGATCCATATAATCTGAGGGCACAAGGTATTACATAAGCTTATAAATTAATTAGTTACCTTAATAAAAAAAACTAGTACATGTTTGATAAGGGAATATTTTTAAACAAAATAAGCTAATAGAGGTACCTTATCGAATAAAGTAGGAATTTTACCATTTTTTTCGTCCAATTTTGTCTCGTTAGTTTTTAAAAATGACGACATTTTCCCTCTCCTAGTCAATACATTAATATTAAATAACCACCCTAAAAGAAACACAACCATAACATCATATTATAATAATAAAAATAAATTTATATATATATATATATATATATATATATATATATATATTATCATTATCATCATTGTTTAATAAATTTATACATATATACACATAAGGATATCATTTTACTTTATTTTATACGTATCAAGTATCAACTAAAATAACTAATTAATTTTATCCAACACTTCAATCAGCTAGCTTATCAGCTTTCAACATTTAGCTCCGAGCTTTCAAATAGTTGGATAGTTTTCAAGCTAGTTGTGCCAAACATCGCTAAAAGGAATCTAAGATGATTTTTTCATCACATTTTTTTATACATATTTTATAACAATTGATCAAAAGATTTTTGCATTGAAAACAAAAATGAATAGATAATAGATGATTAAGATTTAAATATAAAAAATGGTGCGAGTAAAAAAAATCATGAGATAATATTATGGTAAAGGAAAACAAGTGGTTTATAAGACTGCAAAACGTACGGTTTTGTCTGATTGTGTGTTGGCAATGGCAATGGCAGGATATGTATGATCATCTTAGCCGCGAAATAGAAGAGGCATCCAGAAAATCAATTCCATGCCAACTTGTTGATGGAGAATCTGCAGTTTTCTCGAACACACAGCGGAATAACCATCCAATCATAATACGGGTATCTCAGTTATTCACCTCACTTGTTCAATATATATATATATATATATATATATATATATATATATATATATATATATATATATCTTAAATATTCATATGCTTATGTTTTACATATTAAAATTGAAAAAATTTCACAAAATGAAATATATAATTTATGAATGGATTTAATTGGTATATGTTATTAGTATAATAAAATTTATACTGTCAATAAATCATAATTTTTTTATACTTTTTTTATTTTGGCTTATAAAAATAAAAATCAATTATATAAATTATCACATCATTAAAAATATTTGACACCTATCATAATATGCACCTTAATAATTAATAATCAAACATAAAATGGTTTGTGATTGATTAACAATATAAAAAACTTTACACTAACAACATATCAAAATTAAACTCTTTATGTATTGTGTTAGTATTTTGTCAAAAAAATGTATTGTGTTAGTATATAAGAATCTTAAGTATGCCACTGCCACACTTAATTTTGATATTCAGACATCTTACTTTTTGTCTTATATATATCTATCAAATGCATACCTACAGAACACTTTACCCTTCATTTCGTCTCTTATATCCTATGAATGGAAACCTTCATAAAGGTAATATTTACATAGTTAATGTGGAAACTAAAGGCAGGAAACTGAGAAAAAAGTATACACAATTACATAAAAGCCTAATCAATCCTAATATGATTACAAAATCAATAACAATAATAACAAAATCTATCACAATAATAAATAATCGTCACAATTCAAAGTAATTACTGAAATGTATGGATTAATTTAGAAAAATAAGAACTTGAGTAGCCTGTGTAGGATTGGGGATGTTAGGTTTTGTAAGTGGCATCAGTCTTATGTTTGTTGTATTCAGTCATGTTCTACCTTATTCGTCAAGAATAATAAAAGAAAACATATCTGACAACACATTGCTTACATTGTGAATTTCTAAGGTTATATGGGAGAATAAGGAAAGGCTTTCAGATGGGTTACCTCATTTGATCTACATATCTAGAGAGAAAAGGCCGAAGCACCCACATCATTTCAAAGCCGGTGCCATGAATGTGTTGGTAATTAGATGTATCGATCGTCTTCTTTAATTTCTTGGCATATCTAATATGTGATCATCTCACCTTATCAAACTTCAAGCATCGATCATTTCAACTATTCTGTAACACTCTTCCTTATTTGCTTCATATATTTAACTTCCCCAAATTGTAATTCAGACAAGAGTCTCCGGGTTGATGACCAATGCCCCCTTCATGCTGAACGTAGATTGTGACATGTTTGTAAACAATCCAAAGATTGTTCAGCATGCAATGTGCATTTTGCTTGATTCCAATGGAGAAAAAGAAGTTGCATTTGTTCAATTTCCCCAACAATTCTATGCTGGACTGAAGGACGATCCTTTCGGAAATCAGATGGTGATTCTATTTAAGGTGTGTGTAACTAATTATATACTTCAAATATATGTGCAGAAGGAAAACTACTCACCTTTTTCACTATATATAGCAAACGATCACCCTCCAAGGTAAATTAATATTCTGGTACAAGATACTAAACTTTTAATTTTCTCTTTTTAAGTACATTGGGGCTGGATTAGCAGGACTCCAAGGACCTTTCTATGGGGGAACAAACTGCTTCCATAGAAGAAAAGTTATTTATGGCCTTTCTCCTGATAACGTAGAAAAGGGTAATTCTTAACATTATATATATTATCATTCATTTCAATATTTAAAGATACAATTTTCTACGGATTTTATGTGTCACGTCTATTAACGGCGGTAGTTTTAATATTCCTATAAATCTAAGAATTGTGAATTTCTTTCTATTGTTTGTCATATTCCTTCTAGCTGATTTTGCAGGAAACAACATATCAGAGAAGGAGTTAAATAAAATTTTTGGAGCTTCAGAGGAGCTTGTGAAATCAGCTGCTCTTGCTTTGGAAGGGAGAACTCATTCTCATGATATTAATGTTTCCAAAGCTCTTGAGGCAGCAAGTCAAGTTGCTGGTTGTGGATATGAATATGGCACTGGCTGGGGCCAACAGGTTTGCAAGAGAAACATATTATATACAGACAATAAAATGCTTTGAAGTTGATTCAGGAATAAAAATAAAAAATATTTATTAAAAGAATGATATATTTAATCTATTAAAAACTTTAGAGCTCCAATTTTGAATAAATTATTTTCATAAAATGATTTCTTAACTAATGTCCTAACAAGACACACAAACATATATAATATGCATTAAAACTCAGCTTGATTGAACTTTGATAACTCATCAATTTTAACTTTCTCAAATAATCTTGTATGTAGTCCGTGACTTTTAAGATAATTATAATAAAAGTTTATCTTTTTTTAGTAATGCATTGATAATATAAATTTTTTATACTTATAATACATACCAACTAAATTAAAAAAAAAATGGCTTTTTAAGTTGAAAGACGATCAGTACTGAAAATGAAAGTTGGTGAGATTATTTGGGAATTTCAGGTGGGTTGGATATATGGATCACTAACAGAGGATGTCCTCACTGGGCTTACGATACATGAAAAAGGTTGGAGATCAGAAATGTGTACACCGGACCCAATTTCATTCACAGGATGTGCTCCAGTGGGTCTCCCATCTTCAATTACCCAATTTAAGAGATGGGCCACAGGAATGATTGAGATCTTCTATAGCAATCACTGTCCTATTTTTGGCACCTTATTCGGTAAGCTTCGTTTCAGGCAGTTTTTGGCGTACATGTGGATCACTGATTTGGGCTTGCGCTCTGTCTCTGAAATATGCTATGCCTCTCTCCTTGCATACTGCATCATTACCAACTCCAATTTCTTGCCTCAGGTAACCATTAAATTAAAGTCAAAGACAACTATCATTTATGTTCTATTAATTAATATGCTACATCTATTATATATGACGTTGTAAAAAAGTGAATTACAAGTCATACGTGATGTAATACATGATTGGTTCACGGTGTAAAAATATTTCTACTGATAATGTGTCAAAGTTAAGCTCATACTTTTATAATGAATTTTGAGTTTAATTTTGATACACTATTATTGTAAAGTTTTTCACATACTCGATCAATCAAAAATCATCGTATATGTCACTTTTAAGATATTTATGATATGAGTAAATCATTTTTAATGATTTGATAACTTCTGATTGGTTGACAGTATAATTTTTTTTTTCATTGACAAAACATACCAATTAAATCATAAAATTTTTATACTACATCCAATCATGTATCATCACGTCATTAAAATATTTGACTTTTATAATAAATATTTTAAAAGTCATAAATATGATACTATATGATTTATTGAAAAATTGAAGTTTTATTTTATACTCCCTTCGGTCCCTATTATAAACAAAAAATCCCAAATTTTTTAGTCAAATATATAAGCAATTAATACCAATTTTGTTTTTCAATAACTCAATGTGGGATATATTTAATAACAATTGAAGTTTTCTATGAAAGTTACTTTTGGTAATACACTTAATTTTTAACAACATTAAATGAGATTAACCAACTTCCTTAATATGTGTATTCCATTTAAGTTTTGGTAATAATAGGGAGTACACAATCAAGCTTTGAAGGACTACAAGTGTAAATATATCTTTTCGGACCAAATTGTGTAATTAAACTCTTGAATTTACTGTTGAAAGACAAAAATTAATAGTCTCATTTGATGACAACTTTATATTTTGTTTAGTCTAAGATTCTAACCCTCAACTTTTTTTTTCAGATTTATATATAGTATTTATTATATCTAACTAATATATATAGGTTAACTTATTTTTTTTTAATGAAAAAAAATTATCCAGGAACGGGGTTTATGGATTCCTGTAACTCTTGTCGTAATTCACATGGTATATACTCTGTCAGAGTACTTGGCAACAGGGCTGACAATCCGAGCGTGGTGGAACAACCAAAGGATGTCAAGAATAAGAACCATGAATGCTGGGTTTTGTGGATTTTTGAGTGTTGTATTTAAGCTGCTGAGGATATATGACACTGTCTTTGACATAACAAGGAAAGATGAAAACCCTTCTGGGAATGGTATAGATCATGAGTCAGATGCTGGAAGGTTCACCTTCGATGAGTCACCAGTATTTGTGCCTGGCACTACCATTTTGCTGCTGCAGTTGACGGCAATGGCTATCAAGTTGTTGGGGTTGCAGCCAGAAGCACCAAGTAAGAGTGGGAATGGGTGTGGAGTAGGTGAGATGTTGTGTAGTGCATATTTGATCACATGTTACTGGCCATTTTTTAGAGGGTTATTTGAAAGGGGGAAATATAGGATTCCCTTATCCACATTATGCAAGTCAGCAGCTCTGGCGTTTCTCTTTGTGCACTTATGTAGAAAAAGCATTGCAGGTTGATGTCTTGATGTGCTCTTCAAACTAGAAACAAGAAAAGTGTTGATTGATTATAGTATTATAAAAATAGACCGATCATCAACTCGATCGGGACACTGGATCAATGGATCACTGATTGAATCGCATGACCCGGTGTAAATCAAATTTGTAAATTTTATAATCGTATGTATATAATATATTTTTCAAACACATTCTAAACAATTGCTCTGTCTTAGTGGTAGGCCTATTTCCTTGAAGATGCAAGGATCACATTCAAACCTTAGGTAGGTGTTTGCGTGCATTTGGAAGCGTGAGATCGCTCGGGTGGTCAAACCATGAGCCGAGTCATCCGGTTTAAACCGATTCAACCGTGATTCTACGATATCGGCATCGATTTATTGTCTGATCAGATATATTGAACGGACTGTCATAGTTCTGGTTTCCGGCCGGATCGACCTGTCCGAGTTTAATAACACTAGATTATACTATTTTTTCGTTACCAATTGAGCACGAATAAGAGAAAGGTGTTTAACTTTTATTTTTATTAAAAATAAAAAATCATATCAGTTTGGTTCGATTTAGTTTCAAAAACATTGAATCCAAAAACTGAATCATTTACTATCAGATTACAATCGGTGCGGATCGGATTTAACCTGAACACCCAAAAAAATCTGAACCAATTTTTTTGGTTCGATTCGGTTTTTCGGGATCGTCGGATTGATTGGAACCAGTGAACCCCCTTAATCAACCAATCACATACATAACTTTTAAGGTAGTTATGATAATATTAAAATATTTTTAATAATATGACAATTTATGATCGATTGACAGTATAAATTTTATTTTACATTGATAAAACATGTTAATTAAATATTTTTTGTTTCCAATTAATGAATTGCCCTTGTTTTAATTTTTTTTAAACATACCTGACCTTGCTTTCCGTTTCTGTTAATGACTATAGTCGCATAATTTGTAAATTGTGTTAACTACGTTGGTTGAAATTTAAATAGTCTATTGTTGATGAATTATGCCCGTGTAAGTGTTCATAAATTTGGAGACGTATCTTGATTTTATGATGAAACAGTCAACCATAAAGTTTAACTTTTAATAATATTGTAAAGAAAAACCAATAATGGAAAATGTAGGTAATTTAATTGCATGTTTTTCTCCTCTAATTGAATATGCATTAAAGTTATAAAAAGTTTTTCTATAGTGAATGAATTTTTCTTTAAAGTGAATTTATAAGTAACTAAAATATTTTTACTTTTCCTTCAATGTAAAGTGTGTTTGGATTTGTAATAATAAATGTCTTCTCTTCAAAAGCAAAATCACTTTAAAATAGTCTTATATAAAATAATTATAAAGGAGAAATCAATAATGAGTTGTATTCCTAGCTGGATTGCAGTATACTTTAGGCATAGGATATCAAAAATAAAAGGAGTATACTTTAGGCATCTATATTTTTTTGGTGAATTCTCTAATAATTAGTGTAATTTTTATGTGGTCGCATAATTATATGGTGAGAGTTTAATTTTATGTGAGATTCGTTAATTAATGTAATTGAGGTGACATATTTTGATTGAGCAATATAATTTTTATCTCAAAACTATGAGATACCAAAGAAAACATCATATTTTTTTAGATAATCGATAATAAATTCTAAAAAATTCTTTTACGATCAAACATTTAAGCATAGACTCTTTAATTTCAATAGTATTTACTATTTATTTTCATACATATGAATAATGAAATTAAACGGAAGATCATATGCTTAAAAAGGATATGAGTCTCTTCTTGGTGAATCAACATATAATTGATTAATAAGATAGAATTTAAATACTTATTATTATTCAATCATGCATTGGTACATTATAAAAAATATTCAACACTTATAATAATTATATAAAAAACTACATATGTAATGATATATGATCGATTAATAATATTAAAAATTAAATGATAAAGTATTAGAATTAAACTCTAATTATTATATATTTCAAAGAATATTCTATTTATTTTATATTTAATAAATATAATTAAGATAGAATTATAACTATAATTATATATATATAATATGAGTTTAATTGTTATGCACCGATAATGTAAACCTTTTTGGAAATGGATTCCCTAAAGTCAAAATAGCACGCATTCTCTAAGTGTGTACTATTGGATCAATCTTAGACTTTCTCAAACACTTTCAATGACTGATCCAACGATGTACGTTTAGTGAATGCATCCTTTTTTTACTTTAGAGAATCCGGATCCTTTTTTCGGATGTGACAATTTATTATTGTTTGACAGTATAAATTTTTTGTATATTAATAGTTCATACCAATTAAATCCATATAATAATTAGATCAACTGATACTAGTTTACAAAAAAAAAAAAAAAATATTAAATCCATCAATAAATCAGCCAATGGTTTGAATTTTGCTATAATTCGTTATTGAAGTTATCCATGACCCCTACAAGCATTTGTTGAGCTTGAAATGTATCCTCTGACAGTCATGTTTGATCTTAAAATTGTTTTTACTAAAAAACATCCATCAATAAATCATGATTTGAAATTTGAAATAGAAATCAACTCAAAAAATCAACCTTTTACCCGAAAAGCGTGTGATATGTGATATAGATATCTATCTATGGTTGCACTTGTAACAGAATCCATCCATAAATTAGATTTAAAAGCACAAACCAGGGACCGAAGAGGAAGCAGAAGCAACAAACCTCTTACTCTGTCTCACCACTTGACATTGCTGACTGCTACATAGACACAACCTTGACCTTCATTTGTTTCTGTCTGTCTTCTATATTGGATTGGGGTTGTTGAGAGAGAGAGAGAGATGAAAGGGAGGGTTGTGTTGTTGAGGCTGGGTTTGGGGTTGGTGGCTCTCTGCATAGCAGGATACATAGTGGGTCCCCCTCTCTACTGGCATTTCATGGAAGCATCATCTTCTTCCTGTGCCCCCTGCCTCTGTGATTGCTCTTCCCAACCCATCCTTTCCATTCCTCAAGGTACTTCCTTTCTACTTCCCAATATCACATTTATCTATTCCTCAATTACCCATCTTAATATCTTCTCAAAACTTTGATCTTTTCTTAACTGGGTCATCCAATCCACGGTTTGGATAACAACAAAGAAACTTTTGAGATCTAGGATCTGTATGGGAATTTTTTTTGTTTTAAGTATACAAAATAGATATTAATTCAGTCATGCAAATTGAAGCTTGGATCCTTCTATAGGCACCCAGTATGAGTAATTTTATGAAAAGACATTGTCTTTGCTTCTTTGCAACATTATTATTGCTAAGGTTTTTAGGGTTTTACTGTGAGACTTCAGTAGACCGGGGCTTGAATTTTGAAATGATGGTTAGTTCCTTAAAAAGAAACTTGATCTACTGCCACCTCCCCCCACCCATGTTCTACTTACTTTACCAAAGCTTTTAATTTGATATATGAAGAATTCCTTATTACATAATCAATTGCCAAATGTTTATCTAACTAAATGCTGTTAAAAATTTTAGCCATATTAATCTGCAGATTCACTGCCAAATTGATGATGCAAAGCTATCCCCACATACCCTATTTATATTCTCAGCTTAAACAAATATGAAACTGAGCACCATAACCTTGGAACATAATAATTTCTTTTGGTTATTGCTAATAAATCGGCAAATCAATAACCGCATAAATTGTAACTTCAGTTTTTTGTACTATGGCAGCAATTATAGATCCAATAGAATTTGTGGTTTTATCATAATTTGGTGCTCGCTTCATCTAACTGCAGATCGAGTATGTACTCATTTCAGTTTCTTTCTGTGTTTCTGCAGGGCTGAGCAATGCTTCATTTGGAGGTTGGTTTCTATGTCCTAGATGAACTATAGTGAATTAGAATTAGATGAGTAACCCATTTGTTACTGTTATAACTTATAACTTTTTCCATGTAATACAAATGTGTATGGCGCGGTTGGAGTTGAAGTAACATTGTTAACTGACTTTAGGCAGTAAGATAACTTGTTATTTCTCCTTAGATTGCGTCAGCTTTTAGGAACACAAATCTCATGTGCCTTCTGTTTATTTTATGTGGAATAAAACAGACATTGCCCTAACACAAAAATTTACCTTCTAGTCTAGCTTTTTGTTTTATGTCAATAATCCAGTATTTATGTGACCGTGCTAAACAATTTTTTTACTTACCTAGTGTTGCCAAAATATTGCTCCGAGAGGCAACAAATAATCTATTTTGTTTAAATAAAGGTATTAAACTAATAAGAAATATGTCTATATCTTTCTTATGTTTTACTAAACTTGCTTGGATTACATGTTGCTTCATGGTTCAGGTTTGCTGTAACCCACTTCATACATGATTAAGAAATTTTGGTCATGTATTGTACTGGATAAACCTTGGATTGGAATTTACCCACCTATTAGGAAAAAGGCTTTTCTTGTTGTTGTACTAGATAAGCATCTGTTAGAAAATGACATGAAAGCACAAGAACTGAAAATTTTTGAGTAAATACTCAATCTAGTCCCTGAAATTGTAGGGTCGTATCAACTTAGTCTCCCATATTATCAATATTCCAAAATGATGCCTGGAATTGCATAAAGTTAATCAGATTCGTCCCTCTGTTGGTATTTGCATGGACTATAATGACATTAAGTTGGTAATGTCAGAGATGCATTTGAAACTAAGTGAATAATGTCAGGGATGTATTTTCTACATTTTGCAATTCCAATGATCATTTTGGAATATTAATAATGTGGAGGATTAAGTTGATACGATCCTACAATTTCAAGGACCAAAGTGGGTATTTACTCAAATTTCTTTACCCTGCAACTTCATTGTAACAAAACATAATTGTTTTTATTGGGGTTTTTTCAGATTCAACTTCCTTCACCAACTGTTTTTAGTTTTCTTGATTGGAATTGTTATTCAGATTGTGCAAAGCCCGATCCAGAGGTGAGTGGAGACACTGAAAAGAATTTTGCAGAGCTATTGTCAGAAGAACTAAAGCTGCGGGAAAATGCAGCTTTGGAAAATCAGCAACGTGCCGACATGGCTCTGCTTGAGGCAAAGAAGATTGCATCTCAGTATCAGAAAGAAGCAGACAAGTGTAATTCTGGGATGGAAACATGCGAGGAGGCAAGGGAGAAAGCTGAATTGGCATTAGTGGCTCAGAAGAAGCTGAGTGCATTGTGGGAATTGAGAGCTCGTCAGAAAGGATGGAAAGAAGGGGTTGCCAAATCTGATGGGAGTGTACAGACTGCTTAGAAACATAGCATGGCCTTCAATCTTCATGGAGTGGTTGTTGGATTATTGTGTTCAAACAAGTCATTTTAAATGCTGGTAATAGCAAATCATTTTATGTGTTCATGAAAGGTCAAGTGTAGAAAACAAATGCTGTCGTATTTCTAACATCCTTTTTTGGGTAATGATTCCACATGTAGGAGTAGGACTGTTGAAACCTAGAAATCGTTAAATATTGTGATTATATTTTTACATGAGAAAATATTTTCCAACTGGCTAGTTTTTGAAGGTTCAGGTTTGAACCTAGGTTCAGATTGTTGCTTCTTTGTTTTGCAGTTTTACTTATTTGATTTGATGTTAACTGACAGGGATAGGAGAGAATCTCGTGGAAACATTAACTCAATTAAATTATTGTTAATCATTAAGTATTTGTAAAACTGATTTAAGGAAAATGGGTCTTCCCAGACTCAAGACTGACAAGAGACTTGTTTCACACATCAATGCTTCTTGAACTTGTTTCACCAGTAAAATCCCCATCTGAAGATTAAAAAGATATCAACCTATAATTGAGTTACATTTGTAATTTTGAATTCAAGTTTTTATATCAACGATTTAAGGCCAAATCTATCTAACATATGAAAAGAAGGGAAAGTACATACATATCCGATATCCCTTAAACTTTGAATCGTTTGCAAACAGGTATCATCAACTATTAATTTTGTCTTAATTAATTCTAAAACTTCAAGTATTAGTGAAATTGATTCTTCCATTAATCAAAAGTTAAATCACTAACAATGATCGAATCTAACCGTTTATTTCGATTTAATATGAACCTTTGATTCCATTAATTTTTTACTCTTTTAAAAAAGGGAGAGAAAAAACATAGATTGCATTTCTCTTCTTAGTGTCTTCAATTGCATTCCTTGTGATATGACAATACATAACTAGTTAATGGAGTAAAAAACTTGATAAGGTATATAAATTTAATCCTTATTTTATGCTATCTCTTTTTGTAATTGTTGGTCTAGAACCATTTTGTCTCCTTTGAATAAACAGATTATTTAAACGTTTTTTTTTTACCGGATTTAAGTGTTTATATAAGAAGACCTTATATAAATAGATTTTATACATAAGCTTTTTTAAATTTAAATTATTTAGTGTTTGAATACGTGCATCCCACAGATACTATGCTATACTAGTTTATTATCGATCATCTTACACTGAAAATCTATTAACTATTATCCCAAAAGTGATTGAGAAAGTTCTTGTCACAAGGTACGAAGCACAGTCACTTCAAAATAGTCACCCAATCTGTGCTAGACATGTATCAATATTAGATACTTCACAGATATTTTTGGATACTCCCAAATATAAAAAAAATATAAAAAAAATTAAATTTTTTTAATTTTAATTTTAATTCCAATATAGATGGAAATATTATAGTAATTCGATAAATTGTAATATTTTATTATGTTTACTAAATGACTTGTGTTAAACTTTTAACTTTCAAAACATTATTTCTTTTTTTTAAAAAAAAAAAATTAAGATTTGTGTTATGTTAATTTTATATATTGTACCATAGTTGTGTCGTGTCTCTATAATTTTTAAATTTTACCATATCCCATGACTGTTTCCTAGATGATGAGTTTATGACTACGAACTAAAGTGGTGGTGGTGATGATCGTAGTCTTTTCTGGAAACAAATAAAAGCATTGGAGAAAGCATGAGATACCAATTAAATGCACATCCATCAATCCCAAATTGACAAGAACGGTACATAAATATATCGTGAAGAGCACTTATCAAAACATTTTCTAATTCCTGAACTGAAGAACATTTGATGCAGTATCTAAACCGTTCCACTTATAGCATCACCAACATGGGGAAGGCATATGGCAAGATCATCCAAGTTGGAACAGCTTTGAATGCTCAATCCGTTCTCATTTGCCAAATGCAATAGGCATATGAAGCACAAATGAGGAGAGATGTCACTAAGAGTTGCAGCAGCATTGCACTCGCCAGGAAAATTGGCCAAAATATTCCTGAAAGATACCATTCCTTTTTGACCCTTTAGAATGAAGAAAGGGTCAAAAAACAAATCATCCAAGAATTAGAACTTAACGATTCAGCCACAAAGAGAAAAAGAATTTACATGGATGATTACTAAGAGTCTAAGACAAAAAGTATGGCAACAATATACAGCAATAGCAATGCAACTGAATCCTAAAGAAGAAAGTTGAAATAACACAATATGTCATGAAGAAAACCAATTGTAGCAAGCATTTCATTTTAGTGGGGAAACCATCAGGGGAAGATAATTTTTTTAAAGTTTATAACTAGACAACAAATATATTGTACTAGGCAGTCTTTAAGAAATGAAGAAGAAATCTCCGTATACCTGAACAGGCAGTTTAGCAGATTCTTGAACATGGTCCCAAAGAGTAATTTTCAGTGCCTGAACATCAACTTGTTTGGAAGTTTTGTCATACTGGACTTCAATTTTATTGACCTGTGTTATTTGGAAATTAGCATATACTTTGGTTCTAACTGCCATAATTTTGTCTGAAAATTCATGATAAGGAATATATGTATTGATGAAAGCTGTTATCCTTTCGTCAGAGTTTATAATACCTAGAATAGTTGGCATATCAAGAGCCAGTACATAAATTATTCAATAAAAATTCATAAACCCACCTGACGAGGCTGAGTAATAAGAGTGCCAGAGTCCTCCATGTCACTATGAACATCACCTTCATAGTCACCAGACTCACCACCACAAGCACTTGCATTATCCCAGGAAGGGAATGGTTCATAGTCATTGGACTGTTCTCTAGATCCATCTGCAAATACACTGAAATTTTAAGTACAATCTAGCGACAGCTGAAAATATTCTAAAATGACCTCCATATTGACAAGCAGAAACAATTAGACGATACTGAAAAAAGGAATTATTAGAATCACAATGGCACAACATTTTACCTGAGAACCTTTTTGCCCTCCTCCCAAGACACTGCAGAAAGAATAGAAATCATCTGATATAAATAAATATTACTCAGAGAAAGAACTTTGAAACTATCTATTTACTACCTTCACATTAGGCAGAAGAAATAACTTGATAAGATCCTCTGGCTGATAGTGGCAGTCCTCGGGAAGTTTTGTATTGCAAGGCAGTCTGCTTTCAGGGAGCAGTAACGATTTGGGATTCTTGGGAGGAGAAAATATATCTAAAAACTTTTTCTCAAGAAAATTTGTGAAATCTAAATCAACTTCAGCCTGTCTCTTACTCCTGGGCTGCCTAGTTTTTAGGGTTGATCCATCTTCAGAAGTAGGATGAACCTCTGAGACTACAAAACAGATTCTAAAATAATTACAATACTGAATCCTTAAAAACATAAAAGCACTACATATTTACAATCCCCAGCCGGCCTCCAAACCGCACCTTTAGATTTTTGATATTTCCAATGATCAGGGCCTGCCCATGCATTTTGTTTTGAACGAAAACCCAGACTCAATACTAAATAACCATCAACATTTTCAAATCTGTCGTCCATATCAGGGTCTTGGGAAGGAAATAGCTCAATTTCCTACAAGAATTGGAAGATATTTGAACAAGTCCATCATTCCACTTATTAAAAAATATCAAAAGTATATTCTTAAAATCTCATCCAAGATGAATAAATGTTTGTATGGTTAAAACATAAAACCTGAGGATAACTAGGAAAACTTGGATCTGCGTCATTAGAGCCCAGATCAGCAACAACTGTTTGGTTATCATGATCATCACTCCAGGTCGTGCAGTTCTCATATTCTTCTCTGTCAGCTTCAATTTCACAATCGAAAGCTGCATCAAGTGCTTCAGCTGAATTCTGGTGATGAAATTCAAAATCAGTGGGCCTTCGATTGTTTTCATCGAATTGATTTACTATAGTCCTGAGAGTTGGAGAAATTTCATCCTTCGTACGCATGTTCAATACGATCTGCTCAACACAATCTATTAAGAAAAGTAAGTCACCATTGTCCACATTGAATGTTTCAATTTGTAAATGTAATAGTTTCACCAGATCTTTCAAAAAGCAACATACCTCTCATAAAAGAAAGATCATATATATCTGAAACATCATGTTGATTTTGACTTGCCATGCACTTTGCAGGCACTTCTTGTGAATCGAAGAGTACCCTACATCCACCATATACACCCAGATTATTCATTAAAAGACCCTTGGCTCCACCTTCATCAAATTGTGCTGTTGTCTGGCGGTAGAGGGGATCCACAGCAAATGCAGCTGAAAAAAGATATACATTTTCAGCACAATCTCAACTCCACACCTCAAACGAGTAATGGAAATAGAATAGAATTTGAGATCACCATCAAACTTCTTTACATTAAGAACCTCAAAAGTTGATTCCAGTGTTGACAAAGGTGATAACTGCATGAACAAACAATTGTTTAGAAATGAGCAAAAAGTTTGATTAACCCGTCAAGTTCAGAGTTCCTAAGAGTATTGACCTTTTTGTTCATCTCTTTCCTGTTTTCTTCTTGTCCACTTTCAATATTATCACCCTCCAAAGTAGTGTCTGACATTATGACTTAGCATTAGAACTAAGAAAGAATAAAATATTATAAAATCGAAACTAAATGTACAACACTCTGAAGCCATTCAGACTTCGGATATTCATAAGATACCACACATCAATTAGACTTAGAGAACTTGTTATACAATAAAGAAAAAAAAAGGAAATTATCATATCCCCCACCCGCAAAACAACCAACAAGGAAGCTCTCTACAAAAGCAAAAAATAAAATAACAAAAAAGAACAGAATATATGCTAGGCTTGAAAGAGGGTTATATTACAACCTTGCTCAGCTTCTTGGCCTGCTCTATTCATCCCACCAAGGACTTTATATGCCTCAGAATGTACTGAATCCACTCTTAGTGAATAAATTTTGACTCCAGCCTCAAGAGTGCAGCTTGCCTGCCCAAATAAAATCTTAATGAATATCTAAACATACATAACTTTGTTTTTAGTGCCATGGCTGTCATATTGATTGAATCACCCACGTAAAGTTCATTGTTCAATCCATAAACAAAGAAGTGACTCTGCAGAATTTAATGGTGAGGTGTGTGTGCCAATTGATATGTTCCATTGCATAAGGAATTGGAATTATTTCAGATGCCATAAGTACCATTGCAAGAAAACTCTACATAACGAACATCCTATGAATGATTAAGCAGTGATCTCAAGGGAACTGATATTGTACCCTGATGGGTATAAGTACCGTACCTGTGCCTATGTGGTCCAATCATATGGTGAGAATTTAGTTCAATGTGATATTGACATGACCATTTAATTGAGATGACGTATTATGATTGGACATAGGATACTCAAATCCTCTATTTTTCAAGGGTACCATAGCAATGCCTTTTATATTAAATGTATTAAATTCTATAACAAATAACCATGACATTTTTTGCAATCATCACATGCATGAATTAAGCACAAAGTACCTTTTGAAAATTAGTCTCCGCATCATCTTCTTCTTCAGCCTTAATAATATCAGTGAGGTGGTCAATCAAATTCAACTCCCAAGTGTTTTTCTGATTAATTTTCTGCACCAAAAAAAAACATTAAAAAAAAATGTTCAATATGAAACATAATTGGAATAGCGTCAAATTGGAAAAATAAAGCTTTACGTTTTCGCTAGCCAGCTTGATGCAGTTTTGGAACAAATCGAGAATCTGCTGCTTGTTGAGGCAGGGATCGGAATTGGAATCTAGAGATTGGGAGTGGAAATTGAGGGTGACGTTCTGGCGGCGGATGGCGGCGGCGCGAGCGGCGCGTGCCTGGGCTCGTTCGAGCTGGTCGTCGTTGGAGCCCAACAAGAATGGGCTGGTAGGGGATTGGATGCGAGCGGCCATGGGGAGCCTCTGTTTCTGAGCACCCAGAGTGGGGTTAGGGCTTAGGGTTTCCGCCATGGAAGAAGATTGGGTTCAGCGGTTGGGTTGGAATTGGAGAGAATTAGAGAGAAATGAGAATGGCGTGGTTTCCCTCCATTTTGGGAATTTGAATTGGTAGTTTCCTTTTTCTCACCAGACTGGGAACTGGAACAGTGGAACACTATCGAAGAAGACTTTTCAAAAAGCCAAACAAGAATGTTTCATGTGTCTCAAAGTGAATCGGGACCGTTAATTTTCTTTTTTGGGGTAAAAAAGAAGTTTAATTGCGTTGGGTTCGAGAAACTCATCTGAGTCTGGACAAGTCTCACGACTCAAATAGTATTTATAGAGGTACTTATAGATGATCCATTAATGAGGTCCTCATGTCTACAACGGGATTCATACTTATATTATTCGTGTCCTTATTAATTCGATCAACCTTAGTTAACGACTGTTATTTTTTTTATTAATTTATATTTTATAATATAGTGGAGATGCATTTATTGTTGTAGGCCGGCAATCTACGAATAAAAAAGATTATTGAAAAATTATATATTTAATATATTGAGAATTTATATGTTTGATTTTTTAATAAAAGTTTATTTTTTTATTCTTTAACTAGTTCTCCATTCTCCAATACCCACCCTTCAAACAATCCAGCATATCTCTCCCTTGTCGTACAAAGAAATATTAAATAAATAAATAAATAACACTATATAGTTAAACTATATATTTAAATTTAAATAATAATTAGTAAATTTGTGTCTATTTTTGGAAAATATGATTTTAATTTTATATATAATTAGAATTAGAAAATTGAAATTTAAAAATATTAAAAATAAAATAAATTTGAAAAAGAATATCATTTAGAACGTAAAAAGTTAAATGAAAATATTTAAAACAAAACAAGTTATTAATAAGATATGTGACTTGAAAAATTCCAAATATTACCCTAGTACACTCAAATGTTAAAACAATATTTCAAACCACAAAGTTTACTTCTTTTAAATATATAATTGATAGATTTGTTGTCCACTAGTACATTATATACTACAATGCACAGGATGTTCAAAAGAAGATTCACATAACCACTTAAAAAAGTCACATGCATTCATCTTATGATATTCATCTTTCTAATACCTTGAGTGTCAAAGGCGAACATTCAGCAATTCGCCCAACGAGAGCGATGTCTCATCCCACAAGAGTGTAAAAAAACTGGGTAAAATGCTTCCCTCAAACACCTAGCGCCGCTTCTCCCCCAACCCGAGCTCTACTAGGGTTTTGTGTTGTCTCTCCCCCAAGTTCTCTTGGCTTACTCCCACCTTGTGCTGGTTATCCTTAGGGCCATCCTAGCTCTACCTCCGGCTCCTGTTGGTTTTTAGCCATAGTTTTTCCTTCCCCCATCTCTTGGGTCTTATTCCCTTTTGTTACTTAACTCCACACCTTTATTGCCCCTCTCCCTTGTGCCATCACCCCATTAACCATGGATTCCCCTCCCTCTGCCAACAACCATCAAGTTTTTCTCGCTCGAATCAAGGATCCCCCCACGGTCCCAAACTTTGACGTGACTCCATCAACCCGCCGCTCGCTTCTATGCGGCCACGAGAAATGTCCTCCACCGGAGCCATCACCGTCGGGAAAAGGAGAAACTCTAAAGGTACCCTCTGCTGCTCCCCCATCTTCAGATCCGGTCTCTATCCGCCCACCACCAAAGCCACCAGATGTAGGCATATTTTCTGTTGTTGTTGGTGTTGATGCGGGCTCTCTTTTGAACGAGTTGTTTTTATGGATAGTTTGTTTTAAGAATGCACTCCAAGTGTTTGATGAAATGCCTCGTAAAGCCTAACATTTTGGAATAACATAGGGTGTGAAGATATAAATGTGACTGACACCAATCTTAGCATCCTCTCCACCTATCTTTGACCTCCGGACAAGTGATTTATTTGGACAAACTCGAGACCACCTATAGTCGAAACGAGCTTGCAAAAGTCAAAGAAATGATCCGTAACTGAATATGGGTAAAAACTGTGGCTTCTCTTTTCTCCTTTGTCGTGAACCATGTGTGAAACACCGTGATAGGTTGTTTGTTAGGACCTGTTTTCTGGTTTGAATATGCCCCTTTGACTTCTGATCAAACTATCTTTTGACTTCTGATCAAACTATGTGTAATGTTAGTTGGTTTATCTAATGGAATCAAAGTTTTACCATCAAAAAAAAAAAAAGATATTCATCTTTCAAATAAGATTCAGTGGTCAATATTTGGTGATATAGTGATAGACAACATCCAAGGCTCCTCTCAATTTCACAATGGACAGACCTTAGTTATATCAAATTATGTTCAATAACTGATTAAGCTTATAGTTAACACTTAACGGACAGATCAATGTGTACAAGAGAAGTTGGAATGTCCAAAAATCAGGAAGCAGGTTCTTCCAGCACAGAGGTAAACCCTCAAACCACTTTACTCTTTACAAGCTTGCGACAACAGTAGAGTTTTATGCCCTTTCCCACGATGATCTCACATTGGTGGCAAGGTAAAAGAATTAATATCAGACACATCACATGGCATCCTAATTGGGGTTCCTCATCAAAAACGCTATAATGCATCCCAATAAGCCACCGGCAACAACCTGTACCAAAAAAAGTAGTCATCGACACCTGAATACCATTGATTAAGATACATATTTAAGAGATAACAACATAGAACCCCAAACTTCTCCCTTATCAGAAAAATTAACAGTTCCTATAATCCAATTAGCATGCCCTAATGTAACAGTACCACATCCTGGTGGATAAATTAAGGTACTAATGGACCGAAGATGCATAGCAACTAGCCAACTATGCCATATGAATTATGTCAGCAATTGGACCTAGAGTTATTAGTGATAACGCCAAAAAGAGCAAATCTCATGCAAAATTTGAAATTAATGGCATGCGTCAAACAATAACTACCACTCTTTGACCAACTTATTTCCATCATTCAACACCTGATATATTAATCTTGCTTGAAACAAACACCGTTATAAAAAAATGGGACCAAATCCAACTAATTGGTTGAATTCAAGAACACAAATAGCCGAATACCCCTTCAGTAGCATGTAGAATACTGAACCATACGATAATTTTTTTAATAATGAGAAATACAATTGATAAGCTTCAACCTCAAGCAATACACAATTAGGAATTACTCTAATAATTGCATTGACAAGTAAAAGAGGGGAGGAAGGCTTTTAGTGTGAATAAAGAAATCAGAGATTGCGCAGAAATGAGCATTGTGCTCTGAATGATTGAATTCATCTAACTGAGTTTATACAACGTGAGCTAATCTATATATAGCCATATACATCAGCTGAAAGAAGAAAAACTGAAGAAAAACTAACTTTGTAACTAAATAATAACTGATTGAAAAAAAAAGGCTAACTAACTAACTAACTTAACCACCGAAGCTATGGTACAGTTAACATGGAGCCTTGGAAAATCATTGACTTGGATTCATTTTTTACTGGAAAGTGAAAATAGATGGACTACGAAGAAAATGTAAATTGGGAAGTTCCAATCCCAGGAATATCTTGCAGCATAAATTTTCAAGTTGAGGTTTGCTTGCAAATTAATCATAGTAAAGGAAGGGATAACTTTATGGATTTAATTGTAATACATTGTTAAAAGTTTTACACTGACAAACAATCATGCATTACCACCTCATTAAAGATGTTTGACTCTTATAAAAACTACTTCAAGTCATAGATGAAGTGATATATGATTGATTGACAGTGTAAAAAAATTTATACTGACAGTCTATCAAAATTAAATTCTAACTTTATCCCTCCTTTTTTCTTATTTTTAGGGGCAACAATCCTCAATAGTAAGTTCCAATCAGACAGTTACTCATTGTAAGTTGCATGACGGCATGTTAAATGCCTCACAAATCCACAACAGATAAGTAACCCTGAGGTACTTTAAGACCTAAAGCAAGGAATCATAGAAAGGAAGCATGTTAAAACAGTAAGTGCAGCCAAAATCACAACGCACCTGAAGTGGAGTATGACCAAGTGAATCACGCAAAGGTCTGACATTGGACAAAGGATGCTCTGGAGGTAGCTCACACACAATTTGATTCAGCAGCTGCAATGAATGTTGACATTAGGGGACAGAAAGCAACATATGAAATATATATTCATTATAAAAGGTGTCCCCAAACAAGAATAAAAATGAAGGTTAAATGGAAAAGCAAGACAACAACACTACCATCAAGTGAGAGAACTTACTTCTGCCTGCCGACCTGCATGAAGTCTAACTCCTGAGGCATCATACATGACCTATAAATGTTTGACAAAAGTTAATTAATCATCCCACTCCATTGAAGTAAAAACGTAGATATTTTTCCTTTTGGTGAGAAAAAAGAAAGAAATCTTATGGGGGGGATATCCAAATCCAACAAAAGCATGTAAAGACTCATGAATGTTAGCGCAAGGCTGCCTAATCTGTCTGCATGTTAGTAAGAACAACCCTCTGAAAGAATCATGAGCTAAACAACAAAAAGAGTCTATAAACATAAAATTCTACACCATAAAAAAGAGTAAGCACATAGAATTTCAACCCAGAAGTAGAAGAACAAGACCAGCAAAGACAATTTTCCAATGTCTACATGGATAACATATTAACCAGACAATAAAAATATAAGGATAAGTAATCATGATTATTAGTCAAATTTATTCTGTTAGGGCCCAGCCCAATTAGGAAATAAGGATAATTGTAATAGTTTGTTAGTTAGAGGAGAAATTTAAATAAATTGGGGGAAATAAGGGAAGAAGGGATTCATTGGAAGAATTAGAATTCAGAAGAAAAGAGCTATTGCTCAGTTGGAAAAGGGGCAACCCTTTGTGAAGGGGAAACCCTTGGAGGAGAATTCATTCTCCTTTTACTGTTCAATTCATTCATAGAATATAAAGTGTTCTTTTTCTCCATTTCAATCTTGGGTTCCTAACATATTCACATTTTAATTTTCTTATAAATTAATATGGCAAAAATAATAATCAGCATACTATATCAGCTTCCAATATGCAGCGCTTTACATGACACAAAAAGATTAACTATTAACATAATAACCCAAAACTTTCTTTGACTACAACCTATTTATATGAAAGAAGTATATGAAGCAACAGAAGAACAAGATGAATGAGACATATTCCAGCCATATCAAAACGAAAAATGAATAAATATATATATATATATATATATATAATATATATATATATATATATATATATATATATAAACTGAAACAAGTGCACATCAAGGGTAAGCGGGGAATAGGGGAGTATGATTGATCAGGGACGATATACATACAATACATGACAAGATGACAGCAATAGCAAAAGCAGGTGACCCTGTTCCTTCTTGGAGACCTATAGCCAATGCTAAAGCTGACACAGTTGCAGAATGTGATGAAGGCATTCCTCCAGAATCAAGCATCCTTTTAGAATCCCATCTCTTTTCCTTATACCTGAGCATCTAGGAGAAATTTTTTGGAAAAAATTGAGCTCATATTTTCAATCATACATCAGACTTGGGTATGTACAGCTAAATTGCTCAAGTTTAGAGATCAAACTGCAGTATTGGGTACTTAAAACGACCAAAAGATCGACTGCACTCATGAAACTCAATCCAAGATTTAAGACATATGCCTATACTTCTTGTACCAAATTCAAATAGGGTGTTTGGTTCTTTTCACGTTCACATTTTTAGTTGATATCTTTTTATTAATAATTATGAAATGTCAGTTTGCTTACAACATTTTGTGAAGAAAATGGTAAAACAAGTAAACGTTGTTTTCACTATTTCATTTGAAATAGAATGACAACAAATAACAATGTCTCATTTTTATAATTAGGTTAAACTATGCTTTTGATCCCTATATATAATGCTCGTTTTTAGCTTGGCCCCTATACCTATAAAAATTTCAATCCATTCCCTATATGTACAATAATTTTCAATTTGGTCATCACAATTTGGTCATCACCATAACTTATAATATCGTTTGTCGGAGTTAAAGTATAGGAACAAAATTAAAAATGATTATCATGTATAAGGACCGAAGTGAAAATGATTATCACATTTAGGGACTAAAAAAGTATGTGTTTGGTCCCTGCATGTGATGACCATTTCCAATTTAATCCCTATACCTTAATTCCAACAAACGGTGTTATAATAACAATAAATGACAAAGATCAAATTGAAAATAATTGTATATATACGGACTTATTTGAAAAAACATTTATGTAGAGGAACTAAGTTGGAAATGAGCGTATAAGGACCAAAAGTACTAGTATACTTTAACCTTATAATTATTAGTAACAAAATGAAAACGGAAAACAAATCAACCACCCTCTTTAAGATCTTCAATGTTTCTTCACATTAGAAACAAGTAACAGCTTAAATTACTACACCTTCAGTATTTTTCCGCTAAAAACCAGAAGCCAACAAAATAAGTTTCCTACTAAAGAAAGTACCTAAATCCACAAAACTAGTTAAAAGGATTGAGAGATGGAGAATCCAAAATCTCCCTCAAACATGAATGAATAAAATAAATACTACAAGGGCTTAACAATGTCACTTTTTTGTATTGATTACCCGTTATTATTTACACTTCAGAACCCCAACATATTATTTTTTTTCAGTTGTAGATTATATATAATTTTCTCCAAATTTTCGCCTGAAAAAAAAAAATGCAAAACAAATTGAAGCATCTCTATTATCATACTAAGATGGAAAGACATAACAGTCTAGAACATAAACCTCGAAGCTGGGAGTGACGCTTCAAACCCACAAAACCTAAATTCCGCTAAATTTTAATATTAAGAAGAAAATAGTTGATGAGACCCAAATTTAAATTGCTCTAGCAATGCAGAAGTGCAGTCCTTGTTAACGCTTTGATCTGATAAATGATGGGGGAAAAAATGAATTTCGATGAGAGAATAATACATTGATTGAGCTTCAATTAGGTAAATGGGCATAGAAGAAATGGATCGAAAAAAGTAAGATGAGGGAGAGTGAGTGAGGCACCAGGTAGTGAAGATCTTGAGAAACTGGGCGATAGCGAAGGCAAGGAAGGCGGAGAGAAGAGGAGTGTTGGATGGAAGGAAGAAGGGAGGAGGGGTTGAAGCAGATGGCGTAGTGCGCGTGTTTGCTGTCACATCCGCCATTGTCATAACTTCGTCCGTCACTGCAAAGCAGAACAAAACCCACTGACTCCTTACTCCTTACTCCTTAATGCTTTTCCCTTTTCACCCACTTCCCTCCTTCTTCCTATCTATCTTTTCTCTCTTCACCAAAACCCTCCGTTTGGTACTGCGTGCCAATAATGCCACTGACTTTCACCAGTCAACCATTGGCCTAAACGCACTACTCCGCACTCATATGCATGGAAAAAAAGTTTCTAAATTTTTTTTTTGAACTCAAATATAAATAAAAATTAATCAAATCAATCATATTTAATATCGGTATTTTAAAAATAATTTTTGATTAATTATTTTTTTATTTTTTCAAGAGCATTATACATTTTTAAGACACAACTTCAAAAAGCATTATACATTCCTAAGAAAGGATAGTTTAATAACTATAACTTATTTTTTATATAAATCAAGACAATTAAACTAATATAACTAACTTTCTTAATACGTGTGAAGTTAGTCTTTTTTGCTTATATATAGATCCGGAGGGAGTATACTGTATTTCATATTTACTACTCCCGACCTATATATAAACAAAAAAAAAATACCTAAATTTGTTGGACTTAAATATAAGTAAAAGTCAACCAAATCAACCTTATTTAATGCCAATATTTCAAAAATACCCTTTGGTTAATTGTTTTTTTATTTTTCTAAGAGCATTATATACTCTCAAGACACAACTTCCAAGAGCGTTATATACTCACAATAAAGAGTAGTTTAGTAACTATAACTTATTTTTTACACAAATGAAGACAATTAAACTAATATAACTAACTTTTTTAATACATATGAAGTTAGTTTCTTTTGCTTATATATAGGTGAAGAAGGAATATATCATATTTTACTCACTTTATAATATTATTTATTTATTTACATCTAGCAAGTATAATACATGAAGGGAATTTTATTTTAGCAATAAAAAAACCTAAAGCCGTGTCTCTCATAACCTTCACTCTACTCCTCTCTTCTTTCTCTCTCATTCACTGGAGGGAGTGGTTTTGAGTCATTTTTGGCCTGGAATCACCCCTCTACATCATTTTTTCTCTTCTTTTATCTAAATAAGTGATTTTTCGGCATAGATCTAATTTTTCTTTAGTGTTTTTCAGTGATTTTGTCGTCTGAGTGCGGCATTGTTTTGTTCGACGTCTTGGTACGACGTTGTTTGGTTTCTCGTCTTATTGCGGTGTACATTTGGTTCAGATTGACAGATCAGCTTTGGTATATTACAGATTCAATCAAGACTTGGACGTCAACGTTACAGATCCGGAGGCATGGATATTCAGGTCACTTTGATTTTTGTCACATTTGTAGGCATTTTGCCGTTTTATGCTATTAACTTGGGTGCGGTGAGTTTGTTCGCAGATTCATCATTTTCGATTTTTAGCGATGTTGATTTTTTATTGTTTTCGATATACTTTACTAATTTGAATGAATGAATATCTTTTTTAGTCCAAAAAAAAGTAAAATACATGGATATTTTTAAATTTTAAAAATCTAAACTAAAAATAAAATAATATTTAAAATTATAAATAATATATGTAATAACTTAAGTATAAATTAAATGAGAAAATAAATAAATATAAGAAGACTAGTTAATTCTAGAAAAAAATGGAAATATTCAAAAAAAATTAAGAAGTAAGAATGATATTTGTCATTCTATGAATAAGAGTAACCTATTAAATTTCGGATTTGACTCCTCTAAAATGAGTGGAGCTCTAAAATGAGAAAGTAAATGACTATCCACCATTGATTTGATTAACTACATAGAGATCTCAAACCACTAAATGATCGAAGGGTGGATAGTCCCCTACTTTCTCACTTTAAAGCTCCACTCACTTTAAAGAAGTCAGATTCTTAAATTTCACTGGTTTTCACATAATATACTCTAATTTCCATACATATTTAGTTTTTTGGTAGAAAAGATCAAATGAAATGAAAGAAAATTGGAATTTATCTTTTCTTTTGTTTGATTGTGTAAAAAGTGAGAGAACAGAAAAAACATATTTATAAAATTACATATATAGCCATCATATAATAATTTAAAAATATTAAAAAAAAACACCACTTTTTTGTCTTTTTATTCACATGCTCAATGTCTCTACATATTTGATGCCTTGATTCGCCAGCACAACCAATTTTCATCCAAATTGGAATAAAAAAAACATGTGGGTCCATAATATTTTTTCTTTTCCTTCACTTTCTTTCCAATTCAAATAAGGGAAAAGTGGTTTTTCCCTTCTCTTTCTCTCCCTCCTTTTTCTTTCCCTCCTCTTTCTCATGTTTCAAACCAAGTATAATAGTCACATATAAGATGATTTGTGACTGGTTAACAATGTAAAAAATTTAATATATATATGTATGAAAAAATTTTCTTTTAAAAATTTATGTCCTCAAGAAGAATAGAAACAAATTAATGATAAACAAATTTGGTCATAATAACTATCAATTAGTACATTTAGAATATGATATTATATTCATATTTATATAAGAGATATTTTTTTCAATTTTATATATTAAAGATAAAAATATTCAACATACTTATATAAGTATACTTTGTTATGTGGAATGTCAAATTGGAGGGGGGAATAGTATCAATATGATTTATAGTAAGCACGGGTAGGAATAGGTTAGATGGCCTATCAAACACTTTAGAACCTAGACTATTTCTAGTATACATATGTCTGACCTATCAATCACTAAACATTAAATTTGAGTTACCATTTTTAAACATGAGATACACTCTTTTGCCACTCTCATCCTTAATAAGCCACCTGACTTCATGGATATCCAATATTTTACTTTTATTTTTTTTTTAATATTTTAATTAATAGTATATTTATTTTATATTATTTCAATTTATCATATTTTACAACCACATGTATTACTTAATTTTTTTTCTCCTTTTATATTGATTGGTTTTTTAAATAGAATAAATCAAGGTCTTGCTATAAGCTTTTATTATTTCCAAATTAACAAGTCTCAATATTATCCAAGTTTTTTGTTACTCATTCAACATATTCCAATATATTATTACATTCCATCTATAATATAACAAATCATGGTCAATCTTCAAGCTTTTGCCATCGCCTTTTCAACTTCACCCTCGTCGATCCCAGCTCTAGCCTCGTCTCCACTAGCTCAAATATCGCAACTATAGAATCAAGTACAAGGGCTGATGAGGGTCGGATCCCAACTATGAGGACGTTATCTGGGTTGGATAGGCTCTACTTTAGAGTGTAGATAGCATCCTTTTTGGAATTAGCACATATTAGAAGGAAAACAGTTAGGGTTAGGGAAATACAGAAGAAGAAGAAAAGTCAGGTGCTATGTAAGGATTTAATCGTTGTTATTTGTAAATGGTACACAAAAAGGTGAAGATAGATGATGTTAGGGACAACCCATATCTGAATTATTATTTTTAAAATAATGCTCCTACTGTATTGCTCAGATCTGTTGGGTTTGGTTTGTTTGCAGGGAAGGGGACGACAATTGAAGGTGATAGGGTGGAAAAGGATGGTTGAAGGTGGGGTGGCAGCGACAACAACAACGACCAAAAAAGATGGAAGGAGAAATGCTCAAATATAATTTTGGTTCTTTATCTTATTTTTAGAATTCGATTTGATCCTTTTGTCTTTAAAAAGAACCATTTTAGTCCTTTATCTTACAAACGTTAACTATTTTGGTCCTTTCCGTTAGATTTGTACTAACGGTGTTAGTAAACCACCCTCCATCGCTAGATTTTGAATTTCCTCACTGGAATAAGGAATTTTAGATAGAGACACAAATTTGCTTCACCTTTTCTCTTTCTCTTCCTCTTCCTCTTGTTGGAGAAACTTGTCTTGGCCACGCCCCCACAAAGGTCTATGCTAAGAAACCCACATACCCTGGTTGTTCTGATTGAAGAATGAATGAAGGATTTCCTTCTTATGAGAAAAGCAATAATGCTCCTCAACATTTTTATTTTACAGTAAACAAAAGCACAAAAAAGAACCCCAATCAATCTTATGAGAAAAAACAACTTGCCACTTTGGAAATGGCTCAAACTGTGCATCGCAAACGGATGCTTTATGGGTACACAACCCCACTCTCTGCCATTGCTGCACATGGAAGAACCATCATTTTCTAGCAAGGCAAGCTTATCTAGCAATAGGAAGAAGAAGAGAAAGAGGAAGAGTAGGAGGAAGGAGGAAGAAGAAACAGAAAGAGAATAGGAGAAGTAAATTCATTTTCTCTCTCTAAAACACAGATTCCGATGAGAAAATTCAGAATCCGGTGACGGAAGGTAGTTTCCGGTGATTAACAGTGGTTTACTAACATCATTAGTACAAATCTAACGAAAAGGACGAAAATAGTTAACGTTTGTAAGATAAAGGCCTAAAATGGATCTTTTTAAAAATAAATGACAAAATCGAATTTTAAAAATAAAATAAAGGACCAAAAATATATTTTAACCAAAGAGAAAAGTCTTTAATGTGTAAAAAATTAAAATTAAAAATAAAAATCGATATTTTCAACTGGTAAGAAGTTACGATACCATCTTACACTGCATTTGGTTTGAATGAAAGCAGACGGAAAGAAAATGGGAGGAATGAAAAAGGGGTTATGGAATGAAAAGGGAAGGAAAGAGGAATTTTAATGGCCCCACACATCAGTTCCTTTCCGTGCGAGATGAGAAGAAAACCAACGAAAATGCATGATTTGAGATGAAAAGACATTAATATCCCTAAACTATCATTCTATTCTCTCCTTTCACCAACTCATCTTTTTTTTTTTTCCTTTCTGAAACACATTTTTGAAGCTCTCTTGTTCTGAGCATTTTCAATTCCAACAAAAGCCAAAACAACTCATCATTTAACAGTGTACCACCGCCGTCTCAATCACCGCAAATAGCACCCCTCTGTCAAGTTGCAGCTCAGACGAAGAAGGAGGAGGAGGTTAACTTCCAGCCAATATCGATGAATATGATATGTATGTTTTGCTCTACTACAAACCCAAAAAATAAATCGGAACAGACGAAAGAGAACAGAAAATGGCGACCAAAACTTTGTCACTTTGTAAATTTTAAGGTTAAACTAATACTTTAGTCCTTATACGTGATACTGATTTTCAATTTAGTCCCTATACGTTAAAGTTTTTAAATCAATCCCTATATGTACAATTATTTTTAATTTGGTCATCGTTGTTTATTAATATTTTAACTCCGTTTGTTGGAGTTTAAGTATGGGAACCAAATTAAAAATGATTGTCACATGTAGAGACCGAATTCAATGTGACAATCATTTTCAATTTGGTTCCTACATGTGACAATCACTTTTAATTTGATCCCTGTTATATGACGGCGTTATAATACAAATAAACGACGAGAACCAAATTAAAAATAATTATACATATAGGGGCTGATTTGAAAACTTTTTAGGTATAGAGACTAAATTGAAAATCAGTGTCACGTATAGGGACTAAATTATTAGTCTAACCTAAGAATAAAAAAAGTCACAAAACTAAAGAACAGAAAACAAAATAGAAGGGACTAGCAGAGAAAATATAACAAAAGTAATTTTGTAATTTTTGTTAGTTTAAAAAGACAACATCTTACCGATGCAATGGAAGGATAAAAAATAAGAAATTTAAGATTAGTTTGGTTTTAGTAGTTGAGAGTGAAATTAGTATATATTGTAAGTGTAAATCAAACAAAAAAAAATCTTGATATGAGTTTTAGAGTCAAACATTTTTAAAAATATTATAAAAACTTTGTATTATTGTGAGGGATATCAATTAAATTATTATTATTTTAAGGTTTTATTTTTTATAAAAGAATATGTCATTTCACATAAGGGTGTGTATGTCATTTCATATCTATCTTTTTTGGTTTCTGTCATTTTCTAGAGAATCAAACAAGAGTATAGAAGATGACACACACTTCGACTTTTTCAAAATGAAAATAAATTAACCTTCAATCATTTTTTCTAAGAATAGCGTGATTTTGAGTTTTCCATTATATCGATAAGATATCCAATCAAGAGTCTCTCATCCAACCAGAAATATTTCTTCATTAATTTTTTTTTCAAATAATCTATTTTTTAAAATTTATGATGCTTCTTTATTTTTATTTTACAAACTAAATAATTTTTTTATAATTATTAATTTTTTTTAATTTATCTTGAATTTCAACGGAGTGTTTATTTTTTCATTTTGCATTAGTGCGAGTATATTTTACATTGTTTTTCTATTTATTACAATCCCTTTTTATTAAAGAATATTTTGATTATTTTCACAAATATATTTTTTCTTTCCTCTCACTTTCTTCTCAACCAAACAATAGAAGAGAAAAGTTTTAATTTTCTTTTCTATCATTTTCTCTCCAACCAAACAATTAATCAATCCTCTCATATTCACTCTATTTCTTTTCTCTCACTTCCTTTTCTACAACCAAACAAGTAATTAATCACTTTTCTACATAATGTTTTGGGAGGGGATGCGTATTAGATGGCAAACAAAGGTTTAAGGCAAAGACTACTTTTGCTTTTTGGTTGATTGTGTCCGACTAGAAAATGTCACCACTATCCGTCAAAAAAAGAGAAAATGTCACAACTAAGAGCCAAGAAAAGCAGCTGGTACTGATCCACGATGGCGCACCAGCACGTGCCCTTCCTTGGTCATGTTTTGTCTCACATAGCAACCACACGTCTGAAAAGCAACCACAACCACAAAACGCCATCCAAATATTCCTGCATGACACAATTCCTATATTTTCACGTTATTTCCTTTTTAGCATTTTTTACACTCAATTAATAATTTTATGGTTAATCAGTATGTTAGATGATTAATGAATTATTTAATAGATGCATCCATTAATGATCAATCTATTAATCAATCAAAATATATAATTAACCATAAATTTATTTATTTATTTAATTTTTTTTTGCTACGTAAAAGTTTGGATTAAAGAAAAACAGGTTCCCTTATAAGGTAAGGGAAGACCACTAATCTTTATGAGGATTTATAATAAAATTTATATATTGCCTATCAAAAGAAAAAGATCTGACAATCGAACCCAAGCCACAATAAATATGAACGAAATGCTCGACCAGACGTGTCAATCCTAATCCGCAATTAACCATAAAATTATACATCATTAACTAATAGTAATTTTGATACATTAATCATTTTTCATCAATCATCAGCAACTCTTATTCCCTTCATATTCCCAACTTCTCTTCACTCACACGTACACACGTTGTGGTTCCATCAACTCAGAAAATGTCCAACACTTTGGATTCCAACCCCACTGTTGTGGACGATTGCCGTGGCGTCCTTCACGTCTATAGCGACGGCTCCATACTACGCTCCTCAAGTCCAAGCTTCAACGTTCCCGTCCAAGACGACGGCAACGTTTTATGGAAAGACGTCGTTTTCGACCCTGCCAACGATCTTCACCTTCGCCTCTATAAGCCAGCAGATTCGTCGGGCTCCAAGCTTCCAATCTTCTACTACATCCACGGCGGCGGCTTCTGCATCGGCTCGCGCACGTGGCCAAACTGCCAGAACTACTGCTTCCGTCTCGCTTCCGAGCTTCGCGCCGTAATCGTGTCCCCCGATTAGCGACTCGCTCCGGAGAACCGCATCCCGGCCGCAATTGAGGATGGTTTCATGGCTGTCAAGTGGCTTCAAGTCCAAGCCGTTAGCGACGAGCCGGATCCATGGTTGAGTGACGTGGCTGATTTTAGCCGCGTTTTCATTTCGGGTGACTCGGCTGGTGGAAACATTGCTCATAATATGGCGGTTCGGCTTGAGTCTGGGTCGCCCGAGTTAGCCCCGGTTCAGGTTAGGGGTTATGTTCTATTGGCACCTTTCTTTGGGGGAACTATCCCAACCAAGTCAGAAGTTGAAGGACCAAAAGATGCTTTTCTCAATTTAGAACTTATTGACAGGTTTGTAAATTGGATATTTTATCTTTATTTATTTGTTATTTACACGCCAAGATTTCGTATTAGGTTTATATCGAATAATGATGATTTAATTAATTATGGCTAATGTTTATTCGTACGAAAAATAGATTCATAACTCGTAGGAATTGGATGACTGTATTATAATATTCGCTTTTTCTCAATCTTAAATCCTATTATTTCCATCTCCTTCTCATTTCTAAATTACCAGCTGTATTCATACGAATTTGTCTGTATCATATGGTATTTCTCTCTAATTATTAATTAATTAATAAGATGTATAAATTGATGGATAGACTAGTAGAAATATTGGTGTGCATAAAACATTTCCGTTCTGTTATTATTTGTTGCCAAATAGTGAAAGGTCCATGTGCTTCTACCTGATTGAACAGGTTTTGGAGGCTTTCTATACCGGTTGGGGACACTACTGATCACCCTCTTGTCAATCCGTTTGGACCATATAGCAAGAGCCTTGAAACAATTGATCTTGATCCTATTCTAGTGGTGGTTGGAGGAAGTGATCTGCTTAAAGATAGGGCAGAGGATTATGCAAGGAGGCTTAAGAATTGGGGTAAAAATATTGAGTATGTAGAATTTGAAGGACAGCAACATGGTTTCTTCACAATTTGTCCCAACTCAGAACCAGCAAACAAGTTGATGTTGATCATCAAACAATTCATAGACAAGCATTCTGGCAAAGTATAAGGGCTTCAAACACTGCTGCCACTGGCATGTTTTTTTTTTATTAGCTTTTAGTCCCTTGTATTCACCCTTTCTGTGGCGAGTGGTGAAAACTAAAAAGCAAAGGGGGTAAAAAATAACATTCTACGCATCAAGTATACATTATCCAAAAGCAGTGTTAAACTGCAATCATAAAACTTATCTCTTGCAAGCTAATATATGCTGCAATTTGGCTCTTACGAAAGCAATCATTCAATCTTTTGAGTCTATAGCGTCACTGTCCTCAATCGACTTGACAAGGATCATTAATTTGTTGTAATTGTCGATCACTTATTAATACAAGTCCACCGGCAGGACTTTGGTTAAAAGAGTTGAAATAAAGACAGCCAGTCAATGTTATAGCTAGCTGCTTATTAGTAACAATCAGTCCGATTTGCTGTCCTCATTCATAATGTCCCAATCATCACGCTTATTTGAGAAGGTAGAGGAGGAGATGCAAAATCTACGAGCATCTATATATTCTGGAGACATACATAATTGTTGTTGGAAGTTGGCAGTCACAAGCCACCTAAACTATCTAACACTCCTTCTTCTAACAACTTATCTGCTTGTAAATTCATAAATTTTCCTGCCTGTCAAATGAAGTTCATTAAAATTTCAATCATGGCCCTCACTAAATCCCGACCCACCATCAAACTTACACTTCATTTTTTTATCATTTTTATCCACTCCCTTTTTTTTGTAATAAAGCCCATTCTTCCTGATGAGCTTCACAACACATTGTGTATTTTTATGTTTTGGTTCACAGCCAAATAAGAGAAATGCTCCATAGTACGAAAATGAAATTCATAGTTTCATATTATGCAATTTATTAGCTGTGTTTTGAAATGTATTTTCTCTCTCTTTCTATTTAAACAATAGCAATATAATGTGATTGGTCAATATAGATTTTGTTAAAATTCATACTAAAATTTCTCGTAGGATTTAGCTCTCTTATTCGAATAAAGCCACACACTTTAATAGTTATTTCATATTTTATTATATAATATCTAGCATTTGATTATAATTAATTTGTGTAATTTTTAATTTGTTCACACATACTTTACTCAAATTTATCTAATTTATCAGTAACTACCAATTTAATCAAGATTTGGCCTCGTCATTGCTAATCTTTATGGGGTTGAATGTAAAAAATACTGGATAACATGAGCCTCCAAAAACTAATCCCAAAATCCTCCAAGCCCAATTGACGCTGAAATCTCAAGTCAAGGTGCAACAACTCACCAAATAGTTGACAAAAATTTGAATGATAGTAACATCCTTATAAGATTTTTTCTTAAAACTAGTCATATTAACAACAACGACGACAGCAAAGTAGCAATCCAAATGGGGAAAAAAAAATCACTATTAACGATCATCAGAGGTCGAACATATTTCATACTCCCCCTATCAATATTATAAACAAAAAAATCTCAAATTTTTTAATCAAATATATAAGTAAAAGACAACTACTTCCTTCCTATCTAATGATATTATTCCTAAAATACTCGTTTCATTTATTACCAATTTTGTTTTTCAATATTTCATTTTATTCCAATTCCCAAGTCCCTTTATGAAAGGTATTTTAGATAATAGACATAATTTTTTAATAATATTAAATGAGATTAACCAACTTTTTAAATATGTGTGTTCCATTAAATTTCTACTTATAATACTGACCGGAAGGAGTAAGAACATTTGAATAGGAATGTTTTACTATATATATATATATATATATATATATATATATAATATATATATATATATATATACTCCCTCAGTAATAAAATATAAGCAAAAATTGGTTCATCTAAGTTATAACAAAATATAAGCATAAGTTGACTTTTTGCATCCTATTTAATGATAGTATACCAAAAATGCCCTTCATTTTATTGTATTCAATTGAAACAAATTTTCATATAATACAATTAATGTGAATAAACAAAGAGGGATAATTTAGGCAATGAAGTTGAACTATTAAATGAGATTAACAATATTAAATATAAATAACTAATTATCTTAATAAGTGTGAAAGTAGTTAAATTTGTTTATATTTTGTTACAGAGGGAGTATACCTCAAGCAAGGGCAAAAAAAATAGAGGTACTAATAAAATGAAGAGCAAGAGGAAAAAAAAATTCGTATCAAGATGACGGGGAGTTGCCTATTTGGTAAAATTAGCTGTTAGCGGATAAGCTAGCTGATAGTGGATAGCTTATAGCGGATAGCGGATGAGGTAACTGATAGTGGATAGCGGATAGCAGATAAGCTAGCTTATTTTTTGTAGAAGTGTTTGGTAAAACTAGCGGTTGAACTAGCGGAAAAATATAAAAAGATATAAAAGGACATCTTCATTAATGATTTTACATAAAAGAGAGAGAAGAGAATAAAGGTAGAATTAAATGTAGATAATAAGGATAAAAGTGTAAAGAAAAATGAAACGCTATAAGCTATAAGCTCAAATGCTACTTCAAGTAGCGTCTGGAAAAAAACGTTATAAGCTCGTGACATAAGCGCTTACCAAACAGGGCTACTTTCTCATCCGCTATAAGCTATCCGCTATAAGCTTGTAGTAGTGTCTTGCTAAACAGGCTCTTAGTGTTCTTACATGACAAAAAATAAAATTATATAGGGCTAAATAACTTACTCCCTCTAGACGTATATATAAGCAAAAGTCAATCAAATCAACCCTATTTAATGTCACTGTGTTAAAAATATCCTTTGGTTAATTATTTTTTTTATTTTTTCAAGAGTATTATACATTTATAAGACAACTTCCAAGAGCATTATACATTCTCAAGAAAGTGTAGTTTAATAACTATAATTTATTTTTTATACAAATTAAGACAATTAAATTAATATAACTTATTTTTTTAATACGTGTGAAGTTGAATTTTTTTTTGCTTTTATATATATATATATATATATATATATATATATATATGAGGTCGGGAGGAATTATAATTTAACACAGAAAATAGTAATGATTAAGATAAACATTTATCACACACTTTAATTGTCCAAGTGTGGGATAGACTAGAAACAAATGA